>CAUJRU010000031.1:915000-1587500 GCA_963277665.1 Viscum album | reverse complement strand
TTCAACATTGCATTTTTATTAAAGATAGTGGTAAAACTACAACAAAGAGGAATTCAACAAGGAAGAAAATAAAGGAAACCTAACTAGGGGGGCCTAAAATAATAGAGACCCAACTGATCCCCCTAATCAAATTCAACCCCTCCAAATCCAAATGCAAAGAACTATAAAAACAAATAACATGATTACCTTGATCCGCCACTGCCAAAGAAGCAAGATAATCAGCCACTTTGTTGCCCTCCTGCCACACATGAGAAATCCAAATGTTATGGTTATTGAGGATAGATTTGAACTTCCTTATAGGGTAGGCTATCGACAAACGAGTTGTAATTTTACCAAGAATTGCATCAATAACAATTAAGGAATCAGTTTCAACCTGACTGAGAATAATATTTTTCTGGTCGCATAAAACAAGACCCATCTACAAAGCTTTGGCTTCTGCTTGAATTGAATTTCCCCTCCCAAAATATGCAGAATATGGAAGAATGAAACTCCCCCTTGTATCACGAACCACCCCTACACCTCACATATTACGTAGCAAGCAAGAACCATCAAAATTCAACTTCAAACTTATGTTGGGATCCATCCACTGGACCCAATTCCCTTTTATTGCATTAACAGGCTGTTGAATCATAGAAACATTCCCCTGTAATAATCTCAAAGAAGTATAATCATTCCATTTGTTAATACCATTAACCAGATCAATCATTAGTGATCTTGTACCCATAAAAATGGACCATTCTGTGTCAATAATACTTTCAAACCTAGCCCTGTTCCTTGCCCACCAGATGCACCAACAACCTGCACTTAAAATCATTGCTTTGGCCATTTTTCTAGTCCCTCACCTTTAATACCATGGAACCATCTTTCCATAAAATAATTTTCATCAAGACCAATGGAAAAAATACCAATAAACCCTCCAAAGAATCTCTATACTGCTCTGTCCCAATCACTCCCAATGAAATGTTGAATAGTGTCTTCCTCCATTTATAACTTGTAGTAATGACATTTATAAGCTAGGTTAATTCCTATCTTCCTCAAATTCTCATCTGTAGGAATATCCTGGTTTCTTATCTGCCATACAAGAAAGCTGAACTTATTAAGAATACATCTACACCATACCTTTTTATTCCAATTATCATGCTTCCCTTGAGGAGTCGAAATCTGGTTGAATTCCATTAAAGAAAGTTCCCCTGTATTGGAAGCAGTAAATACACACTTATCCATGTCAGAATTTAAAATAATATCATTAAAAGCCTCCCTTTGATCCTCATCCTGAATTGCATCAATAAAACTGGGATGTTCAATGTCCTCCTTGAAAGAAATCAAAGGTCCAGGACATCACGGATAGCCCAAAATTGAACCTGCCCAGTTATTAAACCAAAAACATAACTCCCCATTCCCTAAAATCCATCTTTAATGTTGCCGAATAATCTGAAGAAACTTATGGATTAAGGACCAGAAGGGAAATCCATTTGAAGCATGATATTCCTCATAACTAGTCCCTTTATAGGACATAATCTTCCACCACAAAGTTCGCTCCTCCACCACTTCCCACGAATGTTTTTCATGCATAGAGTGGATGATATTTGCCAAACTTCTCACTCCAATCCCACCTTCTTGGACAGTTCTTGCCATTATATCCCATGATTCCCAATTGTGTTTCCCCTTAGATAAAGCATCCTAAATGAACCCTGCCAAGACATTATCAATGTAAGAAATGACTCCCTCAGGGACACAGCTGGCTGAAAGTGCATGAATAGGGATGGAAGTTAACACACTTCTTATTAGAGTTATCTGGCCTCCAAAGGATAAAAAGAAAATTTTCCAGTTCAACACACGATTCATAATCCTGCTCACAATATAATAAAATTCCCAAATTCAAAGATGACCAGGAACAATCAGAGATCCAAGATATTCCATCAGAAAACAGCCCTTCAGAATATCCATTCTGCTACACCGGGATGTAACCTGCTTGTCACCACACTTATTAGAGATAAAAATACTTCTCCTGGATATATTAATCACCTGACCACTCCATAAACAATTTTCATCCAGGACCGTAGATAAACCTCCAATTGATCTTCCACTAGCATTACAGAAAATTAAAGTATCATCCGCAAACATTTGATTAGTAATCAATGTTTGATTAATTTTCCTACGATATTAAAGAATACTTCCCATGGATATCTTTTTGTTAATAAGGCGACTTAATGTATCTTGCATTAGAATAAACAGAATCGGAGAAATTGGATCCCCTTGTCTTAGAACACGAGAAGACTTGAAGATACCACAGGTTCTCCCCATGAAAAAAACAACCATCCAAGAAGAGCTAAAACATCGAAAAATGATATCCATAGACCAAGGGGGAAGGACCATACCTTTTAGTACCCTGTTGATAAAGACCCATTGCATTCTGTCTTAAGCCTTGTTCATATCAAGCTTCAAATCCATATTTGAACCATGATTTTTGATGTTAATATCCCGAATCAATTCTTGGGCCAAAGCCACGACACCCTGAATAGAACAGCCTTTAACAAAACCATGTTGCTCTAAGGAATCCCACTGAGGCACATACTTGGAAAGCCACCTGTTGAAAATAATAGAAAGGATCTTATAAGGGAAATTACACATACTAACCGGCTTATAATCAGTAATAGAAACAAAATTTTTAATTTTAGGGAGCATCACCAAAGTAGTAGCCCCCGCCACTCTTGGTAAGGAACCACCCCGAAATAAATCTTGAATGGCCATAATTATATTATATTTTATAATCTCCCAAGACCCCCTATAAAACGAACCAGGAAAACTATCTGGGCCTGGAGCACTTTCCGGATCAAGACCCATCATAGCATCATAAATCTCCCTTTCATCTGGAATGACTTCTAACATTGCATTATCATTATCAGACAACATGTTGGGAATCACCTCAAACAGCACAGAATTTCTTTAGGATAACCATTTAACATATTCATATTGGGACATGCAAGTAAATTTTTAAAAAAGTGAAAAATCCATATTTCCAATCACCTCCATATCATCCGAATAAGACCCATCTTCAAGAAGAATATTCGGTTTAAATAACCTCCTCCTTTCCTTAATGAAATAATGAAAATAGAATGAGTTTTTATCACCTTCACGAAGCCATTTCACTCTTTCACCTTCCCTTGAAACAGGTTCCTATTTTAAAATCAGATCAGCTAGCAGGTTTTTCTTAGTATACAACACCTTATAATTTTCCTCATCCCATGCATCCTCAAGGGCTCTCTCCAATCTGTCAACTTCCTATATTAAAATTTCCTCATCCTGATCTAAAGGAGTAATATTCTTTGCCCAAAACTGAAGTTTATTTTTCAAACGCCTCAGCTTATTGTGTAAATCAACCCAAGCATAGCCTTGATTAAATTCTCCCCACCTATCCTTAACCAACTATTGATACCCCTGAACATTAGCCCATTGATTACAGAATCTAAACTTCTCAGAACCATCCTATCTTTGAGGAAAAGAAATTAGCAGTGACGAATGGTCCTAGATACCACGAATAAGATGTTCCAACTTAGCATTGGGAAACCATTCAATAGCATGAGAATTCTCCAAACACCTATCCAGCTGACTCCAACGTCTATGATCACCTTTTTCATTGTTAGACCAAGTAAAACAATTACCAAAATAACCCATGTCCATAAGTCCTTTTCCCCCCATAAAATGAACAAAACTCATGCTATCCAAAGGAGGAAAAATACCATGACCCTTCTTCTCATATGGTTCAGAAATACTATTAAAATCTCCACAAAAAAACCATGGGAATTCCTCCGGATCAAAGCTATACAAGTCCTGCCATAAAACTTCCCATTTTTGATAATCACAACTCCCATACACAAAGGATATATACATAACCTCCACACCTGTATTGACTTTTACCGTAATATACTGATCACCAGCTTTAATCAGATCCACCTTAATTTCCTTCTTCCAAAAAATCCATATATGATAATTATCTGGTTCTACATCTAAACCAGTATGCATTCTGAGTCTATAAGCAAACTCATTTACTCTCATCATGTTCTGCTTGTGTTCTAGAATAGCAGCAATTCAAACCTTGTGGTTTTTGATTTCCATGGCTTGAAAATCTGTCTTCACCTGAGTGCCAATGCCACAGGCGTTCCATATTAAGAACAGAATCATTGTAATGTCTTTATCCTGGATTTGAACCCAGGCATCTTGGTCACATTAGGATGAAAAGATAAAAACTCCTGCATAGACCGTAGCTTTTCTCTTGTACATACTCCATTTCCCATGGCCAAAGAATATTTCTTAGGAGAATCCAAAAAGGACTGTCTCTTTAGAAATCTCCCTCTCACCTTGTTCAAAGGAGAACGGTTGCCATAATTTTCATAGACAAGAACAAAAGAAAATCTTCTCCCATCATACTCCTGTTTTTCTTTAAATGAAGACCATGTTTTATTTTCCTTTAATATCAATTTACATGATTCTATACCTCCACCTTTCATTGTTCCAATTTAATCTTTAACTTGGATAACTTCTGTTCTGGACAAACACAACACCAGAGGAAAATGATGCATCACTGTATCGATCACAGACTGATTCTCTAGCCTTTACCATGCAAACATGAAACCTTGAGCAGTATTCATTAAACCACTCACCCTAGTTGTCCTTATAAATTCCTCCTCAAATGAGATAAAACAAGGCTGGGAAAATTCAATGACATCCAGAATATTTTTTCTGTATGATTTTTCAAAAGTTATAGGATTAACCTTCTCAACTTCCAAAGCATCATCATCAGATATCTCAGAAATTTTGGACATAACAGTATCGGTATGACATCCATATTCATTCACTTCCTCTCTACATCGTTGTTAAAAAGCTACAGGAGCATACTTCGCAATCTCCATAGAGACATCAGCAGGTGACTCATTAAATTTGGCCCTTACAGGATCTGTATGACTGAAATTACATCGTTGTCACTTCCTGCAAACTTGAGTCGAATGGCCTTGTAAAGAACAATGGGAAAAAAACCTTGGAAACACCGAATAAACAATATCCTGCTCCCAAGAAATCAATTCCTTCACTTTCAAGGATATATTATCCAGAAGAGGTGCAGACAAGTCTAGTTCAACACAAATATTTGCAGACGATACATTCTCACAACCACTTGTATTATTATCCACACAAAGAAAACTCCCAAGGGAATCCCAAATGACCCTAAGAATAGATTCATTATGAATCGGTAGAGGCAAACCTAGAAGAGAAATCCACACTGCCTCCTGAGGACTTTCCCTCCCTTTATGCACATCAATCAACCATCGGGTTAAATTGAAACACCAATGACCCATGATCCGAGGAGAATTGCACAATGCATGTATGAAATCCGACTCACAATTAAAGATTAAACAGAATGAAACCTGATGTACTGAATAAATATTTACCGTAGAAGAAAGCCCACAGGAATTAAAAAATTCTTGAAAAGCGATAAAGACGGCTTTGTTGATCCAAATCACGCAATAAGGGTCCATTTGAGACAATCAGCCTCCTCTCCATACAACTCCGAAGGAATATCCACTAAAAATCCATAATCATTCCTAAAAATTGATGGGGAGAAAGGTTGAATTTCATGAAAACCAAAACCTATCAAACTCTGCAACGCACCACATAGGGTTTCCTTGAATGTTGGACCATTTCCATCTGCATTGAAGGATCCAAAAATTGGTTCTTGTATGGTGCCAGGATCAAAGGTTACTGACCACAAGATTCTAATCACAGATGAATCTGAAGCATGAACATACAAAGGATTTTGGGACACTACGGCCGCGGGGTGTGCGTTCTCTCTTGACATTCTCGACATTCTCACACACTAAGCACATTCCCCCTAACTCAAAAAATGTTACAAAAACACTAAAAAATGCTATAAAAACCCTAAATACGCTTCAAAACCCTCAAAAATATTAAACCCTAATATACCATAATATAAAAAAATAAACCCTAATAAACCCCAAATAAACTATAATAATCCCCAAAACTGCCTTATAATCCCTAAAAATCCTAAGAGACTCTATTGAACCCTAATAAAACCCCAAAATTCCTAATAAACCCTAAGAAATGATAATAAAACCTAATAAAACCTAAAAACGTGTTAAGAAAAACAACCCTAACCAACCCTAATAGACACTAATAAATAGTAATCAACCATAATAAACACCAAACATTACCTAAAAATCCCTAATAAACCATTAATAAATCCAAATAAACCCTATTCAACCCTAATAAACCTTAACACACCATAATGACCCCTAATTAAACCCTACAATACCCTAATAATGAAAACAAATGCTAGTATAACTTAAAAAATCCCTAAAAACCCTAATAAACTCGAATATAACCAAATAAACCATAAAATGATCACAAAAAATAGAAAAACGATCAAAAACAAAAAAATCACGCTATATTATCTAAAAAGACCTAAAAACACTAATATAACCTAATAAAGACAAAAAAATGCTAATATACCTTAAAAATACCAAGAAACTAGAATAAACCATAATAAACTCTAATACAACCTAAGAAACCCTAAAAAAGATCACAA
The DNA here is from genome assembly GCA_963277665.1 of Viscum album. Lineage (NCBI taxonomy): Eukaryota > Viridiplantae > Streptophyta > Magnoliopsida > Santalales > Viscaceae > Viscum > Viscum album. The sequence continues at coordinate 1,580,902 of CAUJRU010000031.1, read as the reverse complement.
ATAAAAACAAAATGCTCACAAACAATAAAAAAGCTATATTATTTAAAAAGACTTAACAAACACTAATATAACCTAATAAAACAATGAAAATAATAAACCCTTAGCAAACCCTAATAAACCCTAAAATTCCATAATAAACCCTAATAAAATATAATAAACCCTAATAAAACAATAATAAAACCCTAAAAATACCTTCTCAACCCTAATAAACCTTGACACACCATAATAAAACCTAATAAAACCCAACTAAATCCCAATAAACATAAAAACGCATACAGACCATTAAAAATCCCTAGAAACCCTAATAAACCATAATAAATTCTAATAAAACCTAATAAAACATAAAAAATGCTCTCAAACACCAAAAACACGCTAATAAAACCTAAAAAGTCCTAACAACCCCTCGTATATATTAACAAAAACCAAAAAACACTCATATACCCTAATAAAAACACTAACAAACCCTAGTAAACCCTAAAAATCCCTAACAAACCCTAATAAACACTACTCAACCCTAATAAACCCCAATAAAACCCTACAGATACCTACTCAACTCTAATAAAACCCAAAAATACCTACTCAACTCTAATAAACCTTAACACACTATAATAAACCGTAAAAAACCTCATTAAACCCTAAAAAATGAAAATATTCCATTAAAAAGCCCTAAACCCCCTAATAAATGCTAATAAAACCAAACAAAGTTTAAAATCACTAATAAACCCTAATAAATATTTCTAAACCCTAAAAAACGCTAATATACCTTCTTCAAAATTAACAAACCATAATGAATGATAATAAACACTAATAAATCCTAAACATACCAAATATACCATAATATACTATAATATTCCCTAATAAAACCAAATAAATCCTAATATAACCCCAAAATAGCTAATAAACCCTAATAAACCTTAACACACCATAATAAACCCTAATAAAATCCTAACAACTCCCACCAAACCCTAAAAATGCTAATATACCATTAAAAACCTTAAAACCCTAACAGACCATAATTAATTTTAATAACACCTAAAAATTCTAAAAAATGCTAGTAAACCCTAAAAATACCTCTAATAATAATAATAATAGTAATAACGCACGTGCATGTGCAAATGCATGTGCATGGTTTAAATAATAAATCACAACACACGTGCATGTGCATATGCCCGCGCATTTTCATGTGAATGATAATAAATTATAAATTATAAATAATAACGCATGTGAATTACATGTGTATGTGCATGTGCATGTGAATGATAATAAATAATAAATAATAATGCACATCCAAGTGCATGTGCATGTGCATGGTAATAAACAATAAATAATAACCAAGTCTCTATGAATGTACATTTTCATGTGAATGATAATAAATTATAAATAATAACACATGTGATAATAGAATAATGCATGTGCATTGCGTGTGCACGTGCATGAGAATAAATAATAATAACACATGTGATAATAGGATAACTCAAGTTCATTGCATTTTCATGTGCTTGATAATAAATAATATGTAATAATGCATGTGCATGTGCATTTACATGTAATGATAATGATAATGACGCATGCAGGTGCTTGGTAATAAATAATAAATAACAACGCATGTGCATGTGTATTTGATGATATAAAAAAAATAAAAACAACAAAAACAAAAATAATAATAATAGAATAATGAAAGTTCTTTTCATGTTCACGTGCATAGTAGTAAATAATAAATAAGAACGCATATGCATGTGCATGTGCGTTTACATTTGATGATAATATTAATAATACTAATTGTAATAATAATAATAATAACCCATGCACGTGCATGGTAATAAATAATAAATAACAATGCACATGCATGTGCATTTTCCTGTGATAATGATAATATTAATGAAAAAGATAATAATAATAATAATAATAATAATAATTTTGATAATAAAAAAATACAAGTTCATTTCATATGCACGTGCAAGGTAATAAATAATAAATAATAACGCACGTGCATCTTCATTTTCATGTGATGATAGTAATAATAACAGCAGTAGTAATAATAGTAGTATTAGTGGTGATAATAGTAGTAGTACCAATGCATCTAATAATAGAATATTGCATGTGTATTACATGTGCACGTGCATGGTAATAAATAATAACGCCCGTGCATTGCATTTTCATGTGCTGCTGCTGATGATGATGATGATAATAATAATAATAATAATAATAATAATAATAATAAAGCATATGATAATATAATAACACACATGCATTGAATGTGAATGTATGTGCATTCACATATGCATTTGCATGTGATGATAATAACAATAACAACAACAACAACCACAACAACGACCACAATAATAATAATAACAATAATAAGAACAACACGTGTGATAATAAAATAACATGTGTGAATTGAATCTGCATGTGCATGGTAATAAAAATATAATAATAAGGCAAATACATGTGCATGTTCTTGTGGATGAGGTGATGATAAAAATAATAATAATAACGGTAATAATAAGTTATAGTTGTTCGAAAAAACAACAAACATGACAAAAATAATAGAAATGAGGTCTCGAAAAACCTACCAAATCACATAGTCATTGAAAAAGGAATAACGTCTTCTTTGGGTGTCCATTTCAACTCCATGAATAGTCAAACTGAATCTCATAAAACGAACTAAGATAAAAGCAGGTGTCTGAGGCCAAGAAGACACACATATCTGAAGTTATGACCATTTTAAGAAAACTTTTACAGGGTTCCATACATGCAAATCGAGTTTTGGATGCCTTATGATGGGTTTATGAGATTTTAGGGTCTCAAACCTGACTTTAACTATCTTCAAGTCATCCTTCTACGTATATCTCTTTTCTACTTTCGATTTGATATGTGGTAGAGCTCAAACGGACAACTAGAGCGAAAGTTATGGTTGTTTGAAGTTGGACTTTTTTTGGAGTGGTATAACTATTATATCTTATATTTCATTGATCTTCTCATAGTTTCTATTGAACTTGGTCCGCACTCATCTCATGATATTTGATTTTACTGGTCACAATGCTCAAACGAACACCTGAAGGAGAAGTTATTCCTATTTCAGTGAGTTGCGAGTTTCTTAGGTTTTTAGGCGTTAGAAGAGTTTCTCAATTTAAAACGATAATAACTTCTGCTACATGTGTTTATTTTGGCTCTACCACATATCAAATCGAAGATTGTGAAATCATACACACTACGGTTACCACTAGAAGCCTTTATCACATTCTTCAACCCCCAAAAAGGCAAAAAATCCCTTTGGATTTTCAAAAGATTGGCTTCTGGTGTTCGTTTTTCCTCTACCACATATCAAATCAAAGCTTGCGACTAAACCTACACTACTATAACCACTAAATCACCATCTCACATCCTTGAAGGCCCAAAAAGGTACTTAAACCCTCCAAAAGACCATAACTTCTACTCTTTGAGTCTGTTTTTCCTCTAACATATATCAAATCAAATCTTTCGACTAGATCTACATATATGTGACCAATAGGAACAGCTTATCAAATTCTTAAAGGTCCATAAGTCCTCCAAATGACCATAACTTCTGCTCTGGGTGTCTGTTTCATCTCTACCACATATCAAATTGTAGCTTGCGACTAGCTCTACACATCTTTGATAACCATGATAAACTAAATAACACTAAGAAACCATGAATAACCCCATAAACACTTAAAACCATTAAAAAGAATTAAAACCCCAAACAAACCCTAAAAACCCTAAAAACCCTAACAAACCCCCAAAACCCTAAAAAACCCTAACAAGCCATAACAAGCCCTATCAAACCCCAAGAAGCACTACAAAACCCCAATAAACCCAAAAAAATCAAAAGAAACCCTAAAAACCCCTAAGAAACCATAAGAAACTCTAACAAAACCTTAAAACCCCTTAGAAAAACCTAAGAAAACCTAAGAAACACTAACACACCCTTAGAAACCCTAACACACCCTTAGAAACCCTAAAACACCCTTAAAAACCCTAGCACATCCTTAGAAACCCCAACACACCCATAGAAACCCTAACCCAACCTTAGAAACCATTAGAAACCATAGCACACCCTTAGAAACTCTAACCCACCCATACAAATCCTAACTCACCCTTAGAAACCCTAACACACCCTTAGAAACCCTAAAAAACCCTTAGACACCCAAAATCACTCTAATAAGCACTAATAAATCCTAAAAAACCCTACCAACCAATAATAAAACATAACAAACCTTAATAAACCCTAAAGCCCACCACTAAACCCAAATAAACACTAATAAATCATAATAAACCGTAAAAACCCTATTAGACCCTAATAAAAGATAAAAAATTCCTAAAACGGAAATATACAATAAAAAATGCTATTAAACCATTCAAAATGCTAATATTCACAAAAAACCCAAACAAACTCGACAAAACCTCACAAAACCCTAAAAAAACCCAAAAACCCCAAAAAACCCAAAAACCCCAAAAAACCCAAAAAACCCTAAAAGACCCTAAATCTCTAAAAAATCCTAAAAACCCTAAAAAACCCTAAAAAATGCTAAAATCATAAAAACATGAAAAAACCAAAAAAACATGAAAACATACCTAAAAACCCTAAAAAACCTCAAAAAATGCTAAAAACCCTAAAACCCCTAAAAACTCCAAAAACCCCGTAAAAGGCCTAAAAATGCCTAACAAACCCCTAACCAACCCTATAAAACCCTTAAAACCCCTAAAAACCCCTAGAAAAACCTAAAAACCTAAAAAAAACTAATACAACATAAAGAACCTGAAAGAACCCTAAAACCCTAAAGAACCACTAAAGCCAAAACAACACTACATAAATCCTAACAACTGCTACAAAAAACCAAAAAAATTGCTTCAAAACCCACAAAATGCAACAAAAACCCAAAAACACTAAAATAACCCTAAAAAGCATAAATAATCCAAACACACCCATAAAACCCAAAAAAATGCATAAAACCCCAGACAACTCAAAAAAACCATAACAAACCCAAAAACCCCTAAAAAACCCAAAAAACCCTAACAACCACTAATAACCCCTAAGAACCACTAATAAAACATAATACCCCTAAAACCCACTATTAAACCACAAAAACACTAATAAACATTAATAAATCGCAATAACGTGAAATAAACCCTAAAAAACTCTATTAGACCCTAATAAATGCTAAAAAATCCCTTAAACCCCTAATATACAATAAAAAACACTATTAAACCATAATAAACCCTAGTAATCACTTAAAACCCTAAAAAACCTGACAAAACGCTACAAAACCCTCCAAATAATAGCCTACAAAATCCTACAACCCACTAATAAACCCTAACAAACCTTAATAACACCAAAATAAATCGTAAAAAACCTTAACAACCCCAAATAAAACGTAACAAATCCTAAAAATGCCAAATAAATCGTAAAAAACTGAAAAAAACCATAACAAACCCCTAATAAACCGCAATAAACCCTAACAAATCATAATAAACCCTAATAAATTGTAATAAACCCAAATACAAGTTACTAATCCCTAATAAATAAAATAAATCCTAATAAACCCTAATAAATTCTAAATAACCCTTAAAAAGGTTGATAAACCCTAAAAAAAGCTATTAATGCCTACAAAAGCCCAATAAAACCCTAATATACAATAAAAAATGCTAATAAACTGTAAGAAATCCTAAAGATCACTAATAAAATGTAGAGAATCCTAATAAACCCTAAAGAACCATATTAAACTCTAAAGAATACTAAAAACCCTAAAGAACACAAAAAAACTCTAAAACTCATTATATAAACCCTAAAAACTGTTACAATACCCGTACAAACCATAAAACACACTAAAAACCCTAAAAACACTATAAATCCCAAAAAAACAAATAATCCAATAAAAACGCCCAAAAACCAAATAAAAAGCCAACAGATGCCATAAAAACCATAAACATCCGTTAATAACCCTTAAAAACCCAGACAACACTTCAAACCATAAACACCCATTAAAACCCTAAAAAAGGCTTCAAATATATACATAAAACCTAAAAACGTTACATAAACGCTAAAAAATGAAAAAAAACCCTAAAAATGCAAAATAAACCAAAAAAATGCAACATAAACCCAAAAAATGCTACATAAAGCCAAAAAGCACTACATAAACCCTATAACTGTAACATAAACCCTAAAAAACACAACATAAGCCCTAAAAACGCAACATAAACATTAAAAAATGCTACATAAAACCTAAAAACACAATATAAACCCTAAAAACACTTCATAAACCCTAAAAACGTTACATAAACACTAAAAAATGTGACATAAACACTACATCACCCCTAAAAACGCTACATAAACCTAGAAAACACAACATAAACCATAAAAATGCTACATAACAAATGCTCATAAACAAAAAACAAAACACTCACAAACAACAAAAGCAAAACACTCACAAACAATAAAAACACGCTATATTATCTTAAAAGTCCTAACAAACACTAATATAACCTAATAAAACAAAAAAACTAATAAACCTCCAACAAACCCTAATAAACTCTAAAAATCTCTAATAAACCCTAATAAAAACTAATAAACCCTAATAAAACCATAATAAAACTCTAAAATACCTTCTCAACCCTAATAACCCTTGACACACCACAAAAAAACCTAATAAAACCCAACTAAACCCCAATAGACAAAAAACGCAAACAAACGATTAAAAAGCCCTAGAAACCCTAATAAACCGTAATAAATTCCAGTAAAATCTAATAAACCATTTGAAATGGTCACAAACACTAAAAAAACGCTAATAAAACTTAAAAAGTCATAACAACCCCTCATTTATATTAACAAAAACTAAAAAAACACTCAAATACACTAATAACAATACTAACAAACCCTAGTAAACCCTAAAAAACCCAAACCAACCCAAATAAACCATACTCAACCCTAATAAACACTAATAAAACCTTAAAGATACCGACTCAACAATAATAAAACTCTAAAAATACCTAATCAACTCTAATAAACCTTAACACACCATAATAAGCCATTATAAACCCCACTAAACCCTAAAAAACTGAAATATACCATTAAAAATTTCTAAAACCCTTAATAAATGATAATAAAACAAAACAAAGCTTAAAAGCGCTAATAAAATTGAATAAACACTACAATACACTAAAAACACTAATATACCCTCTTAAAAATTAATAAAACATAATAAACCAAAATAAACTCTAATAAATCGTAAACATACCCAAATATACCATAATATACCATAATATACCATAATAAACACAAGTCAATCCTAATAAAACCATAAAAATTCATAATAAACCCAAAAAAACTTTTACAAACCATAATAAACCCTAATAAAATCCCAATAACCCCCACCAAACCCTAAATACGCTAATATACCATTAAAAACCCTAAAACCCCAACAAACCATAATAATCTTTAATAACACATAAAAATCCTAAAAAATGGCAGTAAACCCTAAAAATATCTCTAGTAATAATAGTAGTAGTAATGCACGCGCATGTGCATATACATGTGCATGGTATAAATAATAAATCATAACGCACATGCATGTTCATATGCCTGCGCATATGCATGTGAATGATAATAAATAATAAATTATAAATAATAACGCATGTGAATTGCATGTGTATGTACATGTGCATGTGAATTATAACAAATAATATATAATTACGCACATACAAGTGCATGTGCATGTGCATGTGTATGTGCATGTGCATGTGCATGTGCATGTGCATGGTAATAAACAATAAATAATATCCAAGTCCACATGAATGTGCATTTTCATGTGAATTATAATAAATAATAAATAATAACACATATGATAATAGAATGACGCACGTGCATTATGTGTGCATGTGCAGTAGAAGAAATAATAATAACACATGTGATAATAGAATAACGCAAGTGTGTTGCATTTTCCTGTGCATGATAATAAATAATATATAATAACGCACATGCATGTGCATTTACATGTAATGAAAATGATAATGACGCATGCACGTGCATGGTAATAAATAATAAATAGCAACGCATGTGCATGTGCATTTGTATTTGTTGATACAAACTAAAACAACAACAAGAATAATAAAAATAATAATAATAGAATAATGAAAATGCATTTCATGTGAACGTGAATAGTAGTAAATAATAAATAAATCATAATAAATAAGAACGCACATGCATGTGCATGTGTATTTACATTTTATGATAATATTAATAATACTAATTGTAATAATAATAATTATTATAATGCATGCACATTCATGGAAATAAATAATAAATAAAAATTCACATGCATGTGCATTTGCGTGTGATAATGATAATAATAATGAAAATGATAATAATAATAATGATAATAATAATAATAATAACTGTGTTAATAATAATAATAATAACAATAAACGAATAATACAAGTGCATTTCATATGCACATACATGGTAATAAATAATAAATAATGACGCACGTGCATCTGTATTTGAATGTGATGATTTTAACAATAACATCAATAGTAAAAATAGTTGTAGTGGTGGTGATAATAGTAGTAGTACCAATGCATATGATAATAGAATATTGCATGTGCATTACTTGTGCATGTGTATGGTAATAATTAATAACTCTCGTGCATTACAATTTCATGCGATGATGATGATGATAATAATAATAATATTAATAATATTAATAATAACAATGCATGTGATAAAAGAATAATGCACATTCATTGAATGTGTGTGTATGTGAATTTGGATGTGCATTTGAATGTGATGATAACAACAACAACCACCACCACCACCACCACCACCACCACAATAATAATAATAACAAAAATAATAACAACACACGTGATAATAAGATAACATGTGTGCATTGCACGTGCACGTGCATGGTAATAAAAATATAATAATAAAGCATGTGCATGTTCATGTGAATTTTCATGAGATGATTATAATAATAATAATAATAATAATAGTAATAATAAGTTATAGTTGTTTGAAAAAACAGCAGACAGGACAAAAGTGCTAGAAATGGTATCTCGAAAAAACTAACAAATCACAGTGTCATTAAAAAGGCATAAATTCTTCTTCAGGTGTCCATTTCCACTCTGTGAATAGTCAAACTAAATATCATGGAACGAACTATGATAAAAACAGGTGTCGGAGGCCAAAAAGACACACAGATCAGAAGTTATGACCGTTTTAAGAAAAATTCGACAGGGATCAGGACACGGAAATGGAGTTTTGGTGGCCTTCTAATGGGTTTTTGGGATTTTAGGGTCCCTAATATGACCTGAAATTTGTTCAAGTTATCCTTATATCTATATGTCTTCGCTGCCTTTTATTTGATATGTGGTAGAGCTCAAATGGACAACCGGAGAGAAAGTTATGGCCGTTTGAAGTTGAACTTTTTTTTAGAGTGGTATAACAGATATATCTTCTGTTTCTTTGATCATCTCATAGTTTCGATTAGACTTGGTCCTCACTCATCTCACGAGCTTCCATTTTACTAGTCACAGCTCTCAAACAGACACCCAAAGGAGAACTTATGCATATTTTAGTGAGTTGTAGGTTTCTTAGGTTTGTAGGTGTTAGGAGGGTTTCTCAATTTAAAACGACAATAACTTCTGCTACGTGTGTTCATTTTGCCTCTACCACATATAAAATCAAATATTGTGAAAGTATACACACTTTGGTAACCACTGGAACCCTCTCTGACTTTCATCTACCCCCCAAAATGCCCAAAATCTCTTTGGATGGTCAAAAGATTGGCTTTTAGTGTCCGTTTTGAAATAACTTCTTCTACTGGTGTCTGTTTTGCCTCTTCCACATATCAAATCAATTCTTGAGACTAGAACTATAGTCCTACAACCACTGCAGCACCTTCTCACATCTTTGAAGGCCGAAAAAGGTACTTAAACCTTCCAAAAGAACATAACTTCTACTTCAGGAGTCCGTTTTGCCTCTACCGTAAATCAAATCGAAGCTTTCGACAAGATGTACACATCTTTTACCAATAGAAACACCTTATCATGTTCTTAAAGACCCAAAAGGTCCTTATTTCCTCCAAATGACCATAACTTCTGCTCTGGGTGTCCTTTTCACCTCTACTACATATCAAATTGAATCTTGCGACTAGCTCTACACATCTGTGACAACCATTAACAACTAAATAACCCTAAAATCCATTAATAAACCCATAAACACTAAAACACATTACAAACCTCAAAAAATCCTAACACAACCAAAAAATATCTATCAAACACTAAAAAACCCTAACAAACCCTATCAAATACTTACAAACCCTCATAATCCCCGAAAATCCTAAAAAACATAACAAACCCTAAAAACCCTAAAAACCCTAACAAGACGTAATAAATCCCAAGAAGCACTATGAAACCCCAATAAACACAAAAAACCCGAAGAAACCATAAAAACCTCTAAGAAACCATAATAAACCCTATCATAAACCTAAAAACCCTAAAAACCCTAACAAAACCCTAAGCAATCCTAAGAAACACCAACACACCCTTAGAAATCCTAACACACCCTTAGAAACCCTAACACACCCTTCGAAACCCTAGAACACCCTTATAAACCCCAATGCACCCATAGAAACCCTAACACAACCTTAGAAACCCATAGAAACCATATCACACCCTTAGAAACACTAACCCCTCATAAAAACCCTCACCGACCCTTAGAAACCCTAACACACCCTTAGAAACCCCAACAAACCCATAGACCCCCTAAATCACTCTAAGAAACCCCAAAAACTCCATGATCAGTAAAAAAATAACATAAAACCTAAAAACACATTATAAACCCTAAAAACACTCCATGATCCCTAAAAACGTTACATAAACCCCAAAAATTGCAACATAAATGCTACATCACCCCTAAAAATGCTACATAAACCCAGAAAACGCAACATAAACCCTAAAAAATGCTACATAAAACCCAAACCCTAAAACGCTACACAAAACCTAAAAACATTACATAAACCCTAAAAATGATACATAAAATCTAAAACCTCTAACTAAACCCCAAAAAACGATATATAAACACTAAATATGCTACATAAACTCGGACAACGCTACACGAACCCTAAAAAATGCTACAAATACCCTAAAGACGCTAGAAAACCCTCCAAAATATTTAACATATTATACCATAATATAAAAAATTAAACCCAAATAAACCCCTAATAAACTCTAATAATCCCTAAAAGAACCTTATAATCATTAAAATCCTATGAAACTCTACTCAACCCTAATAAAACCCCAAAAATACCTAATAAACCCTAATAAATGAAAATAAAACCAAATAAACCCTAAAAACACGTTAAGAAAACCTAAAAAACCCTAACCAACCCAAATAGACACTAATAAAGACTAATAAACCCTAATAAACCCCAAACATACACTAAATATCCCTAATAAACCATAAATAAATCTAAATAAACCCTACTCAACCCTAACCAACGTTAACACACCATAATAACCCCTAATAAATCCCTAAAAAACTCGAATAAAGAAAAAATGCTAGTATACGTTAAAAAATCCCTAGAAACCCATATAAACTCTAGTATAACCTAATAAACCCTAAAAACGCTCACAAACAATAAATAACGATCACAAACAATAGAAACACACTATGTTACCTAAAAAGACCTAAAACCACTAATATAAACTAATAAAGAAAAAAAATGCTAATATACCTTAAAAATCCCAATAAACCCTAATAAACCATAGTAAACTCTAATATAACCAAAGAAACCCTAAAATGCTCACAAAAAACAAAATGTTCACAAACAATAAAAACACACTATATTATCTAAAAAGTCATGACAAACACTAATATAACCTATTAAAAAAACTAATAAATTCCTAAAAAACCCTAATAAACCCTAAAAATCAATAATAAAACCTAATAAAACCCTAATAAAACTCCAAAAATACCTTCTCAACCATAATAAACCTTGACACACCATACAAAAACCTAATAAAACCCAACTAAAACCCAATAAACAAAAAAAACGCAAACAAACCATTAAAAAGCCCTAGAAACCCTAATAAACCATAATAAATTCAAACAAAAGATAATAAACCTTTAAAAATGCTCACAAACACTAAAAACACAGTAATAAAACCTAAAAAGTCATAACAATTCCTCATATATATTAACAAAAACTAAAAAACACTCATATACCCTAATAAAAACACTAACAAACCCTAGTAAACCCAAAAAATCCCTAACAAACCTAAATAAACCGTAATCAACCCTAATAAACCCTAATAAAACACTAAAGATACCGACTCACCCCTAATAAAACCCTAAAAATACCTACTAAGCACTAATAAACCTTAACACACTGTAATAAACCATAATAAACCCCACAAAACCCTAAAAAACGCAAATATACCATTAAAATCCCTAAAACCCCTAATAAATGATAATAAAACCTAAAAAAGCTTAAAAGTGCTAATAAACCAAAATAAATACTACTAAATACTAAAAAACCTTAATATACCCTCTGAAAAATTAATAAACCATAATGAACCATAATAAACCCTAATAAATCCTAAACATTCCCAAATATACCATATTTACTATAATATACCCTAATAAACCCAACTCAATCCTAATAAAACCCTAAAAATACGTAATAAACTCTAATAAACCTTGACACACCATAATAAACCATAATAAAATCCGAATAACCCCCATCATACCCTAAAAAACGCAAATATACCATTAAAAACCCTAAAACCCTAACAGACCATAATAAATTTTAATAACACACAAAAATCCTAAAAAAATCATAGTAGACCCTAAAATACCTTTAATAATAATAGTAGTAATAACGCACGTGCATGTGCATGTGCATGCGCATTTTCATGTGAATGATAATAAATAATAAATTATAAATAATAACGCATGTGAATTACATGTGTATGTGCATGTGCATGTGAATGATAACAAATAATAAATAATAACGCACATCCAAGTACATATGAATGTGCATGTGCATGTACAGATGCATGTGCTTGGGAAAGTGCTTGTGCACGTACATGGTAATAAACTATAAATAATAAAAAAGTCTACATGAATGTGCATTTGCATGTGAATGATAATAAATAATAAATAATAACACATGTGATAAAAGAATAATGCAAGTGCATTGCATGTGCACGTGCATGAGAGTAAATAATAATAACACATGTGATGATCGAATAACGCATGTGCATTGCATTTTCATATGAATGGTAGTAAATAATATATAATAACGCACATGTATGTGCATTTACATGTAATGATAATGATAATGACACATGCACGTGCATGGTAATAAATAATAAATAACAACACACTTGCATGTGCTTTTTTATTTGATGATTCAAACAACAACAACAACAACCTCAAAAACAATAATAATAATAATAATAATAGAATAACACATGTGCATTGTGTTTTCACGTGCATTGTAGTAAATAATAAATAAATAATAGTAAATAAGAATGCATATGCATGTGCATGTGCATTTACATTTGATAATAATATTAATAATACTAATTGTAATAATAATAATGATGATGCATTCACGTGCATGATAATAAATAATAAATAACAACACACATGCATGTGGATTTTCATGTGATAATGATAACAATAATGATAATGATAACAATTACAATAAAAATAATAATAATAATACTTGTGATAATAATAATAATAATAATAGTAATAAAAGAATAATACAAGTGCATTGTATATGCACGAGCATGGTAATAAATAATAAATAATAACGCACGTGCATCTACATTAGCATGTGATGATAATAATAATAACAGCAGTAGTAGTATTGATAAAAGTAGTAGTACCAATGCATGTGATAAAAGAATAATGCATGTGCATTACGTGTGCACGTGCATGGTAATAAATAATAATGTGCTTGCATTGCATTTGAATGTGATGATGATGACGATGATAATAATAATATTATTATTATTAATAACAACAACACATGTGATAATAAAATAACACATGTGCATTGAATGTGCGTGTTTATGTATTTGCAGGTGCATTTGTATGTGATGATAATAACAGTAACAACAATAACAACAAATACTACTACAATAATAATAATAATAACAATAAGAATAACAACGTATGTGATAATAAAATAATGTGTGTGCATTGCATTTGCACGTGCATGGTAATAAAAAATAAATAATAATGCATGTGGATGTTCATGTGCATGTGCATGAGATGATGATGATAATAATAATAATAATAATAATAATCACAAAAACACATGTGATAATAGAATAACGCACGTGCATTGCATGTGCAGTGCATGATAATAAATAATAACTCATACCGAACATGATGATAATAATAACAATAATAGTAATATTAATAATAATAGTGCATGTGATAATAGAATAACGCACATGTATTTAATGTGCGCGTGTATGGTATAAAATAATAATGCACGTGCATTTTCATTTTCATTTGATGATAATAATAATAACAACAATAATAGTAATAATAACAACAACAATATAAATGCATGTGATAATAGAATAATGTAGGTGCATTGCGTGTGTGCGTGCATGGTAATAAATAATAACGGATTTCCATGTGCATTTGCATGGGATGATGATAGTAATAATAATAATAATAGTAATAATAATAATAATAATAACAACAACAACAACATATTCACGTGCATGGAAATAAATAATAAATAATAAATAATAACGCATGTGCATCTGAATTTGCATGTGACGATAATAATAATAACAATAGTAATAAAAATAATGATAATTTTAATAATGATAATGATAATAATGATAATGATAATAATTGAAATAATAATGTGTGTGATAATAGAATAACAAACATCCTAACAAACCCTAACAAAACCTAACACACCCTAACAACCACTAATAACCCCTAAGAACCACTAATAAACCCAAATAACACCTGAAACCCACTATTAAACCCTAAAACCCTAATAAACACTAATAAATCATAATAACCTATAATAAACCCTAAAAACCACTATTAGACTCTAATAAATGCTACAAAATCCCTAAAACCCCTGATATATAATAAGAAACATTATTGAACCATAATAAATCTTAATATTCACTAAAAACCCTAACAAACCCGAAAAAACACTACAAAACCCGCCAAATAAAATCCTACAAAACCCTACAACCTGCTAATAAACATTAACAAACCCTAATAACACCATAATAAATCGTAACCAACCCTAACTACCGCAAATAAATCGTAACAAATCTAATCAATTCTAAATGAATTGTAACAAACTGAAACAAACCATAACAAACCCCTAATAAACCGCAATAAACCCTACCAAATCATAATAAACCCTAATAAATCGTAATAAACCCAAATACACGTTAATAAAACCAAGTAAATAAAATAAACCCTAAGAAACCATAATAGATTCTAAATAACCCTAAAGAGGTTGATAAACCCAAGAAAAATCTAGTAATGCCTACAAAAGACCAATAAAACCCAAATATACAATAAAAAATGCTAATAAACCGTAAAAATCCTAAAGAACACTAATAAACCCCAAAGAACCCTAATAAACCCTAAAGAACCATAATTAACTCTAAAGAATACTAAAACCCCTAAAGAACACAAAAAACACTACAACACATTACATAAATCTTAAAAACCTCTATAATACCCAAAGAAACCCTAAGACACATTAAAAAACCCTAACAACACCTATCAATCATGAAAAAACAAATAAAACGTTAAAAACCCCCAAAAACAATTGAAAACCCATCAAATACCGTAAAAACCACAAACACCCGTTAACAACCCTTAAAAACACTAAAACCCCTACAAACCATAAACAACCATTAAAACCCTAAAAAAGGAAACAAAAAGTTACATAAACCCAAAAAACGTTACGTAAACCCTAAAAAGGAAACATAAACACTAAAAACGCAAAAAAAAACCCAAAAAACACCACATATACCCAAAAAACACTACATAAACCCAAAACACTACATAAACCCTAGAACCGTAACATAAACCCTAAACAACGCAACATAAACATTAAAAATCGATACATAAAACTTAAAAACACCACATAAATCCTAAAAACACAACATGAGCCCTAAAAACGTTACATAAACCCTAAAAATGCAACATAATCTCTACATTACCCCTAAAAACACTACATTAACCCATAAAATGCAACATAAACCCAAAAAATGCTACATAAAACCTATACCCTAAACACGCAACATAAATCTAAAAACGTTACATAAACCCTAAAAAATACTACATAAAACCTATAACTGCTAACTAAACCCTAAAAGCACTACATAAACACTAAAAATGCTACATAAAATCAAACAACGCTACAAAAACACTAAAAAATGCTACAAAACCCCTAAAGACGCTTCAAAACCCTAAAAATATTAAACCGTAATATACCATAATATAAAAAATTAAACCCTAATAAACCCCTAATAAACTCTAATAATCCCTAAAAATGCCTTATAATCCCTAAAAACCCTAAGAGACTCTACTCAATCCTAATAAAACCCCAAAAATACCTAATAAACCCTAATAAATGATAATAAAACCTAATAAACCCTAAAAACATGTTAAGAAATCCAAAACAACCCTAACCAACCCTAATAGACACCAATAAACACTAATAAACCATAATAAAACTTAAAAAACCCTAAAAATCCTTAATAAACCATAAATAAATCCAAATAAACCCTACTCAACCCTAACAAACCATAAGACACCATATTGACCACTAATAAAACCCTATAAAACCCTAATAACGAAAACAAATGTTAGTATACCATTAAAAATCCCTAGAAACACTGATAAACTCTAATATAACCTAGTAAACCCTAAAAACGGTCTCAAATAATAAATAAATGATCACAAACAATAAAAACACTCTACATTACCTTAAAAGACCTAAAAACACTAATATAACCTAATAAAGACAAAAAATTCTAATATACATTAAAAATCCCTAGAAACCATAATAAACCATAATAAATTCTAATATAACCTAAGAAACCCTAGAAACGCTCACAAACAAAAACAAAACGCTCAAAAACAATACAAAACGCTATATTATCTAAAAGGACTTAACAAACACTAATATAACCTAATAAAATAAAAAAACTTACAAACCCCTAACAAACCCTAATAAAAACTAATAAACCCTAATAAAACCATAATAAAAACCTAAAAATACCTTCTAACCCCTAATAAACCTTGACACACCATAATAAAACCTAATAAAACCCAACTAAACCCCAATAAACAAAAAAATGCAAACAAACCATTAAAAAGCACTAGAAACCATAATAAACCATAATAAATTCTTATAAAACCTAATAAACCATAAGAATGGTCAAAAAAACTAAAAACATGCTAATAAAACCTATATATTCTCTCCCGGTAGATCTCTCTCTCCTGGCTCGCGACGTCCTCCTTCTCCTCCTACGGTGGCATGGGATCTCCTGTGTAGAGAATCGTTCGGCTTCATCCGCTGTAGCGAGGGGACTCCCTTGTCACTTTACCTTCTACGGTGCTTTCAGCATTGTGGCAATGAACTCAGTGTATGGAGTGTGTTTTCCAGATTGAGGGCGGCTTGGGCTCTTTGTTAGTGTCGTGTCCATGCGGTGGCGGATCTTGGACTTCCAGCTCTAGATCTCTTCTCGACAGGGTTAGTGGTTCCCTCCCTGGGGGTTGCAGATCTTTTCTTTCTAATGGTTCATCCAGATCTGGTCCTCGTTGATGGGATCTGGTTGGTTTTGACCCTTGGTGATGCAGTGTCAACCCTGGACATCCCGCGGTGTCTTCGGCATTGTGATGTCGCACTTGGATGGAGCTTCGGCGAAGCGTCTCTCCTGCTCTGGCTCTTTGTGTGGTCTCTGCGACAATTCGGGATGGCTCCGGGCACGATGGTGCTGATCCTGACTTGGGATGGCAAGGTCTCTTTCCTAGGATCATCTTTACCCTGCGATGCTTTTGCAGGTGCTGATCTGGTGCGGGGGCCCTTGGTTCTGGAGTTCTTATGGGTTCCATGGTGGTCAGCTGGCTGCGCTCTTCTGATTTGGATGACGATGGGTTGCACGATTGTCACTTCTATGGATTGGGGCCTCTGGCTCTTTTCAAGCTTGGAGGCTTCCTCGGATGGTGAGCATGGTGCTGTTCAGGTGGCTATCCAAGAGATTGTGATTTTGGCCTTGGATGAAACTACAAAGGTTGTTGGTGGAATATGTGAATGTTGGTGGTCTGATTCTGGTGTTGGTGTTGCTGGATGTACAATGCTGGAAGTTGATTGTTTAAGAAGTGTGGTTTATTGTCTTCTCTCATTTCGCACATTCCTCTTTACGTGAACACCCACCTATGCTCTTGCTGCCTTGCCCAACATACCAGACTCCATGTTGGTCTGGTATGTCGAGGCTTGTGGAGGCTTTGGGATGGTGATGGGGGTTGCGGGTGGCATCAGGGGATTGTGGTGGTTTTGCGAATGCTAGTGGTCTTACATTGGTGTTATGGATGTTGTGTTGTGGCTGGAATGGTTGATGAAGTTGGTATGGTGCTGAAGAATCATGTCGATGAAGTGGATATTTTGGTGTTGTTGGTGATGTTGGCTGCTTAGAAGCAGAGTTGGATGTTGGATGATGGTTTATTCGGCCATAAAGTGATGAATCTGCTTTTATGGTGTTTATGTTGGTGATGTCGAGTGGCCATTTTGTTTTATTTTTCTTTTCTTTTTATTTTCTTTGTTGTAGTGTGGGTCGTCCAGGGTTTTTGAGTGACAGTCGATTGACCCCGCCCCTCCCTTGTCTGCTATGTCTTTTTTTCTAATATATTTGGGGGGGGGTCAGGAATAGCCTAGCCCTGAACCTACCTTGCCCCTAATAAGCCATAATAAATTCTAATAAAACCTAATAAACCATAAAAAATTCTCACAAACACTAAAAAAATGCTAATAAAACCTAAAAAGTCCTAACAACCCCTCATATATATTAACAAGAACTAAAAACACTCATATACCCTAATAAAAAAACTAACAAACCCTAATAAACTCTAAAAATCCCTAACAAACCCTAATAAACACTACTCAACCCTATTAAACCCTAACAAACCCCTAAAGATACCAACTCAACCCTAATAAAACCATAAAAATACCTACTCAACCCTAATAAACCATAACACACTATAATAAACCATAATAAAGCCCACTAAACCCTAAAAAACCCAAATTAAGGAGTCATTAAAAAATTCATAACTTCTTCTTTATGTTTTCATTTGTGCTCCTTGAATAGTCAAACTAAATATCATGGAATTAACTATGACAGAAACAGGTTCTGGAGGCCAAACAGACACAAAGATAAGATGTTATGAACATTTTAAGAAATATTTGACAGGGATCCAGACACATAAATGGAGTTTTGGAGGCCTTCTGATGGGTGTTTTGGATTTTAGCGTTATAAATATGACTTAATTTTTTTTCAATTTACCCTTATGTGTAGATCTCTTTGCTGCCTTCGATTTGATATGTGGTAGAGCTGAAACGGACAACCGGAGTGAAATTTATGGCCGTTTGAAGTTGGACTTTTTTTTGAGTGGTATAACTAATATATCTTCTGTTTCTTTGATGTTGTCAAGGTTTCGATTATACTTTTTCCTTACACATCTCACGATCTTGGATTTTACTCGTCACAGCGGTCAAACGAACACCCGAAGTTGAAGTTATTCCTATTTTAGTGAGTTGCGAGTTTCGTATATTTTTTGGCGCTAGGAGGGTTGCTCAATTTAAAACGGCAATAACTTCTACTACGTGTGTTCATTTTGGCTCTACCACATATCAAATCGAATATTGTGAAAGGATACACACTCTGGTAACCACTGTAACCCTTTCTAACATTCTTCAACCCCCAAAAACACCTAAAATCCTGTTGGATGGTCAAAAGATTGGCTTTTGGTGTCCGTTTTGCAATAACTTCTTCTATGGGCGTCTGTTTTGCCTCTACCACATATCAAATTGATTCTTGCGACTAGACATACACTCCTATAACCACTGAAGCACCATCTCACATCCTTGAAGGCACAAAAAGGAACATCAACCCTCTAAAAGGCCATAACTTCTACATTGGGAGTTCGTTTTGCCTCTACCATATATCAAATCGAAGCTTTCGACTAGATCTAAACATTAGTGACCAATAGGAACACCATATCACATTCTTAAAGTCACAAAAGGTCCTTAACTACTCCAAATGACTATAACTTCTGTTCTGGATGTCCGTTTCACCTCTACCACATATCAAATGGAAGCTTGCGACTAGATATACACATCTGTGACAAATATGGACAACTAAATAACCCCAAATAACCATGAATAACCCCATAAATACTAAAAACCATTAAAAACAATGAAAAACCCAAAAAAACCGAACAAACCCTAACAAACACTAAAAAACCCTAAGAAACCCTATCAATCCCTAAAAACCCCCAACAAACCCTAACAAACCCCAAAAAACCTTAAAACCACTAAAATCATAATAAACCTTAAAAAACCCTAAAAAACCAAAACAAGCCCTAACTAACCCCAAGAATCACTATGAAACACCAATAAAAGCCAAAAAATCCAATGAAACCCTAAAAAATCCCTAAGAAACCATAAGAAACCCTAACAAAACCCCAACAAAACCCTAAGAAAACCTTAGAAACCATAACACACCCTTAAAACCATTAAACACCCTTAGAAATCCTATAACACCCTTAGAAACACAAAATCACCCATATAAACCCTAACAAAACCTTATAAACCCTTAGAAACCATAGCATGCCCTTAGAAGCCATAACCCGCCCATAAAAACCCTAGCCCACCCTTAGAAACCCTAACACACCCTTAGAAACCCTAACAAACCCTTAGACAACATAAATCACTCTAATAAGCACTAATAAATCCTAACAAACCCAAACAACCAATAATAAACCATGATAAACCCTAATAAACCCAAAAACCCACTACTAAACCATAATAAACACTAATAAATCGTAATAAACTCTAAAACCCCTATTAGTCCCTAATAAAAGCTACAAAATACCTAAAAACCCAAATAAAAAAATGCTTTCATACCATTCAAAATGATAATATTCACAGAAAAACCCTAACAAACCCTACAAAACCTGAAAAAACCCTAAAAACCATAAAAACCCTAAGAAATCCTAAAAACCCTAAAAACCCTAAAACCCCTAAAAACATGAAAAAACTGAAAAAACCAGAAAACAAACCCCAAAAACCCTAAAAAGTTCAAAAAATCCTCAAAAAACCTAAAAAGATGCTAAAAACCCTTAAAAACGCTAAAAACCCTAAAAATCCTAAAAATTCCTAACAAAACCCTATCCAACACTATGAAACCCTTAAAACCCCTAAAACCCCTAGAAAACCCTAAAACCCTCAAAAGAAACCCTAATACACCATAACGAACCCTAAAAACCCCTGAAGAACCACTAAAGCCACTAACAACGCTATAAAAACCCTATCAATTGCTACAAAAAACCGAAGAAATCTTCAAAGCCCACAAAAGGCAAAAAAACCCAAAAAAAACTCTAAACTAACCCTAATAAAGCATAAAAAATCAAAACACACCCATAAAATCCAAAAAATGCATAAAACCCCAAAGAAGTCAAACAAACCGTAGGAAAACCCTAAAAACCCTAACAAATCCTAAAAATCCCTAACAACCTCTAATAACCCCTAAGGACCACTAATAAACTCTAATAACCCCTATAACCCACTATTAAACACTAAAACCCTAATAAACACTAATAAATCATAATAACCTATAATAAACCCTAACAAACACTATTAGACCCTAATAAATGCTACAAAAACCCTAAAACCCCTAATATACAATAAGAAAACACTATTAAACCATAATAAACCCTAATAATCACTAAAAACCCTAACAAACCCGACAAAACACTACCAAAACATCCAAATAATTTCGTAAAAAACCCTACAACCCACTAATAAACTCTAAAGAACCCTAATAACCCCAAAATAAATCATAAAAACCCTAACAACCCCAAATAAATCATAACAAATCCTAACAACGCCAAATAAATGGAAACAAACTGTGAAAAACCATAAAAAACCCCTAATAAACCGCAATAAACCCTAACAAATCATAATAAACCCTAATAAATCGTAATAAACCCAAATACATGTTACTAAACCCTAATAAATAAAATAATCCCTAATAAACCCTAACAAATCCTAAATAACCCTATAAAAGGTTGATAAATCCTAGAAAAATTTATTAATGCCTACAAAAGCCCAATAAAACCCTAATATACAATAAAAAACACTAATAAACTGTAACAAATCCTAAAGATCACTAATAAACCCTAACAAACCCTAATAAACCCTAAATAACCATATTAAACTCTAAAGAACACTAAAAACCTTAAAGAACCCAAAAAACGCTAAAACACATTATATAAACCCCCAAAATCGCTACAATACCCAAACCCTAAAACACACTAAAAACCCTAAATACTCATATCAATCCCAAAAAATAAATAAATCCATAACCCCCCCCCAAAACCATTTAAAATCCATCAGATACCATAAAAAACTAAACACACCCTTTAACAACCCTTAAAACACCTAAAAAACTACAAACCATAAAAAACCATTAAGACCCTAAAAAGGATTTAAATAGATACATAAACTGTAAAAACGTTACATGAACCCTTAAAAATGACACAAAAACCCTAAAAACAAAACATAAACCAAAAAACGCAATATAAACCCAAAAAATGCTACATAAACCCTAAAAGTGCTACATAAACCCTAGAACTGTAACATAAACCCTAAAAACACATCATTAACCCTAAAAAGGAAACATAAACATTAAAAAATACTACATAAAACATAAAAATAATTTATAAACACTAAAAACACTACATGAACCCTAAAAACGTTACATAAACCCTAAAAATGAAACTGATATGCTACATCACCCCTAAAAACGCTACATAAACCCAGAAAACTCAAAATAAACCCTAAAAAATGCTACTTAAATCCTAAACCCTAAACACGCTACACAAACCCTAAAAATGTTACATAAACCCTAAAAATGATACATAAAATCTAAAACTACTAACTAAACACTAAAAACAAAATATAAACACTAAAAATGCTACATAAACTCTAAAAACGCCACAAAAACCCTAAAATTGCTACAAAAACCCAAAAGACACTTTAAAATCCTAAAAAATATGAAACCCTAATATACCATAATATAAAAAATTAAACCCTAATAAACCCCTAATAAACTCTAATAATCCCTAAAAACACCTTATAATCCCTAAAAACCCTAAGAAACTCTACTCAACCCTAATAAAACCCCAAAAATACCTAATAAACACTAATATATGATAATAAAACCTAATAAACCATAAAAACACGTTAAGAAAACCTAAACAACCCTAACCAACCCTAATAGATACTAATAAAGACAAATAAATACTAATAAACTCCAAACAAACACTAAAATCCCTAATAAACCATAAATAAAGCCAAATAAACCCTACTCACCCCTAACAAATATTAACACACCATAATAACCCCTAATAAAACACTACAAAACCCTAATAAAGAAAGAAAATGCTTGTCTTCCTTAAAAAATAACTAGAAACCCTGAAAAAATATAATATAACCTAATAAAGACAAAAAACGCTCATAAACAATAAAAAAATGATCACAAACAATAAAAACATGCTATATTACCTAAAAAGACCTAAAAACACTAATATAACCTAATAAAGACAAAATGTGCTAATATACCTTAAAAATCCCTAAAAACCCTAATAAACCATAATAAACTCTAATATGACCTAAGAAACACTAAAAACACTCACAAAAAAAAACAAAATGCTCACAAACAATAAAAACACACTATGTTATCTAAAAAACCTAACAAACACAAATATAACCTAATAAAACAAAAAAAACTAATAAACCCCTAACAAACCCAAATAAACCCTAAAAATCCCTAATAAAAACTAATAAACCCTAATAAAACCATAATAAAACCCTTAAAATACCTTGTCAACGCTAATAAACCTTGACACACCATAACAAAACCTAATAAAACCCAACTAAACCACAATAAACAAAAAAATGCAAAAAAAACATTAAAAATCCCTATAAACCCTAATAAACAATAATAAATTCAAATAAAAGCTAATAAACCATAAAAAATGCTCACATACACTAAAAACATGCTAATAAAACCTAAAAAGTCATAAAAACCCCTCAAATATATTAACAAAAACTAAAAAACACTCATATACCCTAATAAAAACACTAACAAACCCTAGTAAACCCTAAAAATTCCTAACAAACCCTAATAAACCATACTCAACCCTAATAAAACCTTAAATATACCGACTCAACACTAATAAAACCATTAAAATACCTACTCAACACTAATAAACCTTAACACAACATAATAAACCATAATAAACCCCACTAAACCCTAAAAATTAAAAATTTACCATTAAAAGGCCCTAGAACCCCTAATAAATGCTAATAAAACCTACCAATACATAAAAGCACTAATAAACCCGAATAAACACTACTAAAAACTAAAAAACCCTAATATACACTCTTAGAAATTAATAAAACATAATGAAACATAATAAACCCAAATAAATCCTAAACACACCCAAATATACCATAATATACCAAAATATACCCAACTCAATCCTAATAAAACCCTATAAATAACAATTAAATCCTAATAAACCTTGACACACCATAATAAACCCTAATAAAATCCTAATAACCCCCACAAAACCCTAAAAATGCTAATATACCATTAAAAAACCCAAAAACCCTAACAAACCATAATAAATATTAATAACACCTAAAAATCCTAAATAATGATAGTAAACCCTAAAAAGAACTCTAATAATAATAGTAGTAATAACTCACGTGCATGTGCATATGCCTGCGCATTTGCATGTGAATGATAATAAATAATAAATTATAACTAAAAACACATGTGAATTGCATGTGTATGTGCATATGCATGTGAATGATAATAAATAATAAATAATTACACACATACAAGTGTATGTGCACGTGCATGTGCATGTGCATGGTAATAAACAATTAATAATAACCAAGTCCACAGGAATGTGCATTTGCATGTGAATGGTAATAAATAATAAATAATAACACATGTGATAATAGAATAATGCACGTGCATTGCGTGTGCACGTGCATTAGAATAAATAATAATAACACATGTGATAATAGAATAACACAAGTGCATTGCATTTTCATGTGCATGATAATAAATAATTTATAAAAATGTATGTGCATGTGCATTTACATGTAATGATAATGATAATGATGCATGCACGTGCATGGTAATAAATAATAAATAAAAAGGAACATGCATGTGCACATGTATTTTGTGATACAAACAACAACAACAAGAAGAATAATAATAATAATAATAATAATAATAATAATAGAATAACACAAGTGCATTTCATGTGCACATGCATAGTAGTAAATAATAAATAAATAATAATAAATAAGAACGCACATGCATTTGCATGTTCATTTACATTTGATGATCATAATAATAATACTAATTTTAATAAAAATAATAATAACTCATGTACGTGCATGATAATAAATAATAAATAACAAAGCACATGCATGTGCATTTATATGTGATAATGATAATAAGAATGACAATGATAATGATAATAATAAAAATAATAATAACAATAATAATAATAATAAAAGAATAATACAAGTTCACTACACATGTAAATACATGGTAACAAATAGAAAATAATAACACATGTGCATCTACATTTTCATGTGATGATAGTAATAATAACAATAGTAGTAATAATAGTAGTAGTAGTGGTGACAATAGTAGTAGTACAAATGCATATGATAATAGAATATTGCATATACATTATGTGTGCATGTGGATGGTGATAAATAATAACTCTCATGCATTGCATTTTCATTTTCATGTGATGATGATGATGATGATGATGATGATGATAATAATAATAGTAATAATAATAATAATAACAATGCATGTGATAATAGAATAACACAAGTTCATTTAATGTGCATGTATGTGCATTTGGATGTGCATTTTCATGTGATGATAATAACAATAAAAACAACAACAACAACAATAACAACAACAACCACAATAATAATAACAACAACAATAATAAAAACGCATGTGACAATAAAATAATGTGTGTGTATTGTATGTGCACCTGCATGGTAATAACAATATAATAATAACACACATGCATGCACATGTGCATTTTCATGAGATGATGATGATAATAATAATAATAATAGTAATAATAAGTTATATATATTTGAAAAAATAGAAAACAATACAAAAGTACTATAAATGGTGTCTCGAAAAATCTAACAAATCAAAGAGTCATTAAAAAAGGCATAAATTCTTCTTCAGGTGTCCACTTCCACTCTGTGAATAGTCAAAATAAATATCATGGAAGAAACTACGATAAAAATAGGTGCTGGAGGCTGAACAGATACACAGATCAGAAGTTATGACCATTTTAATAAAAATTTCATAGGGATCCGGACACGGGAATGATGTTTTGGAGGCCTTCTGATGGGTTTTTGGGATTTTAGGGTCCAAGACATGACATGAAATTTTCTCAAGTTCTCCTTCTGCGGAGATCTCTTTGCTACCTTCGATTTGATATGTGGAAGAGCTTAAACGGACAACCAGAGTGAAAGTTATGGCCGTTTGAATTTGGACTTTTTTTTGGAGTAGTATAACTAGTATATCTTCTATTTCTTTGATCTTCTCATAGGTTTGATTAGGCTTGGTCTTCACTCATCTCACAAGCTTCGGTTTTACTAGTCACAGTGCTTAGACGGACACCTGAAGAAGAAGTTAAGCCTATTTTAGTGAGTTGTGGGTTTCTTAGGTTTTTAGGGTCTAGGAGGGTTGGTCAATTTAAAACAACAATAACTTCTTCTACGTGTGTTCATTTTGGCTCTACCACATATCAAATAGAATATTGTGAATAGATACACACATTGGTAACCACTAGAACCCTTTTTGACATTCTTCACTCCCCCCCAAAAGACCAAAAATTCCTTTGGATGGTCAAAAGATTGGCTTCTGGTGTCCGCTTTGCAATACCTTCTTCTATGGGTGTCCGTTTTGCATCTACCATATATCAAATTGAAGATTTCGACTAGATCTACACATCTATGAATGATAGGAACACCTTATCACGTTTTCAAAGTTACAAAAGTTCTTGAAGTCCTCTAAATGACCATAACTTCTACTCTGGGTGACCGTTTCACCTCTACCTCATATCAAATTGAAGCTTGGGACTAGCTCTACACATCTGTGACGACCATGAACAACTAAATAACCCTAACAAACCATGAATAACCCCATATACACTAAAACCATTAAAAAACACAAAACCCTAATAGACCCTAACAAACACTATCAAACCCTAACAAACCCTAAAAACCCCCAAAAAACCCTAAAAAACATAACAAACCCTAAAAACCCTAACAAACCCTAACTAGTCCTAAAAAACCCCAAGAATCACTAAGAAACACCAATAAACACAAATAACCTGAAGAATCCCTAAAAACCCCCTATGAAACCATAAGAAACCCTAACATAACCCTAAAAACCGTAAAACCCACAAAAAATCCTAAGAAATCCTAAGAAACAGAAACACACCGTTAGAAACCCTAACACACCCTTAGAAACCCAAACACACCCTTAGAAACCCTATCACACCCTTAGATACCCCAACACACCCATAAAAACCCTTACACATCCTTAGAAACCCTTAGAAACCATAGCACACCCATAGAAACCCTAACCCTCCCATAAAAACCCTAACCCACCCTTAGAAACCCTAACACACCCTTAGAAACCCTAATAAACCCTTATACACCCTAAATCACTCTAATAAGATCTAATAAATCCTAACAAACCCTACCAACCAATAATAAACCATAATAAACACCAATACAACCTAAAGCCCACTACTAAACCCTAACAAACACTAATAAATCATAATAAACCCTAAAAATCCTATTAGACCCCAATAAATGCTAAAAAATACCAAAAATCCCAAATAAACAACAAAAATGCTATTAAACCACTCAAAATGCTAATATTCACAAAAAACCCAAACAAACCCGGTAAAACCTGACAAAGCCCTAAAAAACCATAAAATCCCAAAAAAATCTGAAAAAACATAAAAGATCCTACAAAACCCTAAATCCTCGAAATATCATAAACCCCTAAAAAACCAAAAAATCCTAAAGAACCTGAAAACAAACCTAAAAACCCTAAAGAAATTAATAAAACCTCAAAAAACCCTAAAAAACCTAAAAACCGCTAAAAACCCTAAAAGACCTAACCAACCCTATGAAATCTTTAAAAACCCTAAAACCCGCTACCAAACCCTAAAACCCCTACCAAACCCTAAAACCCTCAAAAGAAATGGTAATACACCCAATAGAACACTAAAAACCCCTAAAAACCTTAAAGAACACTAAAGAACCACTAAAGCCACTAACAACGCTACATAAACCCAATAAATTGCTACAAAAAACCAAAAAATCATCAAAACCCACAAAATACAACAAAACCCCAAAAAAATTATATAATAACACAAAAATGCAAAAAAAATCCAAACACACCCATAAAGCCCAAAAAAATGCATAAATTCCCAAATAACTCAAACAAACAGTAACAAACCCTAAAAACCCTAACAAAACCTGAAAAAACCCTGACAACCACAAATAACCCCTAAAAACCACTAGTAAACCCTAATAACCCAATAAACCCACTATTAAACCCTAAAAACCTAATAAATACTAATAAATCGTAATAACCTGTAATAAACCATATCAAACTCTATTAGACGCTAATAAATGCTACAAAAGTCCTAAAACCCCTAATATACAATAACAAACACTACTACACCATAATTAACCCTAATAATCACTAAAAATTCTAAAAACCCCACAAAACGCTACAAAAATCTTCAAATAATAGCCTACAAAACCCTAAAACCCCAAATAAATTGTAACAAATCCTAACAACGCTAAATAAATCATAACAAACTGAAACAAACCATAAAAAAACCCTAATAAACCCCAATAAATCCTAACGAATCATAATAAACCCTAATAAATCATAATAATCCCAAATACACGTTACTAAGCCTAAATAAATAAAATAAACCCTAATAAACCCTAATAAATCCAAAAAAACCCTAAAAAAGGTTGTAAACCCTAAAAAATCTATTAATTCCTATAAAAGCCCAATAAAACCCTAAGATACAATAAAAAAATCTAATAAACTATAACAGATCATAAAGAACACTAATAAACCCAAAATAACCATATTAGACTATAAAGAACACTAAAACCCCTAAAGAACCCCAGAAAACATTAAAACACAATATATAAACCTTAAAAACTGCTACAATACCCAAACAAACCCTAAAACACACTAAAAAACACTAACAACCCCTATCAATCCCAAAAAAAAATAAACCCATAACCCACCCACCCAAAAAAACCATTAAAAAGCGATCAGATACAATAAAAACCCATAAACACTCGTTAACAACCCTTAAACACACTAAATACACTACAAACAATAAAAAACCATTAAAACCCTAAAAAAGGATTCAAATAGATACATAAACCCTAAAAACATTACATACACACTAAAATATGCAACAAAAACCCTAAAAACGAATCATAAACCAAAAAACGAAACATAAACCCAAAAAAACCCTACATAAACCCTAAAAGCACTACATAAACCCTAGAACTGTAACATAAACCCTAAAAAACACCACATAAACCCTAAAAAACACAACATAAACATTAAAAAAGGCTACGTAAAACCTAAAACACAATATAAACCATAAAAATAGTACAGGAACCCTAAAACGTTACATAAACCATAAAAAATGCAACATAAATGCAACATCACCCCAAAAAACGCTATATAAACCCAGAAAAGGCAACATAAACCCTAAAAAATGCTACATAAAACCTAAACCCTAAACACGCTACATAAACCCTAAAAATGTAACATAAACCCTAAAAAAGATACATAAAACCTAAAACTGCTAACTAAACCCAAAAAATGGTAAATAAACTCTAACAATGCTACACAAACCCTAAAAAAATCTACAAAACCCTTAAAGATGATTCAAAACCCTCAAAAGTATTAAACCATAATATAACATAATATAAACAATTAAACCCTAATAAACCCCCTAATAAACCCCATACAGAACCACTAAAGCCACCAACAATGCTACATAAACCATATCAATTTCTACAAAAACCTGAAAAATGCTTCAAAACCCAAAAAACACAACAAAACCCCAAAAAACGGTAAACTAACCCTAACAATGTATAAAAAAATCCACACACCCCTAAAACCCAAAAAACGCATAAAACCCGAAACAACTCAAACAAAACGTAACAAACCCTAAAAACCCTAGCAAAACCTAACAAACCCTAACAACCACTAATAACCCCTAAGAACCACTAATAAACCCTAATAACCCCTAAAAACAACTATTAAACCCTAAAATCCCTAATAAACACAAATAAAACCTAATAACCTGTAATAAATCCTAACAAACTCTATTAGACCCTAAAAAACACTACAAAAGCTCTAAAACCCCTAATATACAATAAAAAATACTATTAAACCAAAATAAACCCTAATAATCACTAAAAACCCTAACAAACCTGACAAAACGCTACAAAAACATCAAAATAATAGCCTTCAAAACCCTATAACCTAGTAATAAACCCTAACAACCCCTAATAACCCCAAAATAAATTGTAACAAACCCTAACAACCCCAAATAAATTGTAACAAATCCTAACAACACCAAATAAATCGTAACAAACAGAAACAAACCATAACAAACCCCTAATAAATTTCAATAAATCCTAACAAAGCATAATTAACCCTAATAAATCTTAATAATCCCAAATACATGTTACTAAACCCTAATGAAAAAAGAAACCCTAATAAACACTAATAAATCATAAATAACCCTAAAAAAGGCTGATAAACCCTAGAAAAATCTATTAATGCCTATAAAATCCCAATAAAAACCTAATATACAATAAAAAAGGCTAATAAATTGTAACAAATCCTATAGAACACTAATAAACCCTAAAGAATCCTAATAAACTCTAAAGAACCATATTAAACTCTAAAGAACACTAAAAACCCTAAAGAACCCAAAAAATGCTAAAACACAGTATATAAACCCTAAAGACCTCTACAATACCCAAACAAACCCTAAAACACAGCAAAAAATCTTAACAACCATGATCAATCCCAAAAAGAAATCCATAAAAAACCCTCAAAAACCCTTAAAAATCCATCAGATACCATAAAAAACCATAAACACCCATTAACAACCCGTAAAACCCTAAAAACACTACAAACCATAAAGAACCATTAAAAACATAAAAAAGGTTTCAAATAGATACTTAAACCCGAAAAATGCTACATAAACCCTAAAAATGAAACAAAAACCCTAAAACGCATCCTAAACCAAAAAAACGCAACATAAACCCAAAATACGCTACATAAACCCTAAAAGCACTACATAAACCCTAGAACTATAGCATAAAACCAAAAATACACAACATAAAACCTAAAAAAGGAAACATAAACTTTTAAAAATGCTACATAAAACCAAAAAACGCAATATAAACCCTAAAAACACTCCATGAACCCTAAAAACGTTACATAAACCCTAAAAAATGCATCATAAATGATACATCCCTCCTAAAAATGCTACATAAACCCAGAAAAACGTACATAAACCCTAAAAAATGCTACATAAAACCTAAACCCTAAACACGATACATAAACCCTAAAAGCATTACATAAAAGCTAAAAATGATACATGAAATCTAAAACCACTAACTAAACCCTAAAAACGCTACATAAACACTAAAATTGATACATAAACTCTAACAACGCTACACAAACCCTAAAAAACGCTACAAAAACCCTAAATACACTTTAAAACCCTCAAAAATATTAAACCCTAATATACCATAATATAAAAAATTAACCCCTAATAAACCCCTAATAAACTCTAATAATCCCTAAAACACCTTATAATCCCTAAAATCCTATAAAACTCTACTCAACCCTAATAAAACCCCAAAAATACCTTATAAACCCTAATAAATTATAATAAAACCCAATAAACCCTAAAACACGTTAAGAAAACCTACACAACCCTAACCAACCCTGGTAGCCACTAATAAACACTAATAAACCCTTATAAAACCCAAACAAACCCTAAAAATTCCTAATAAACCATAAATAAAGCCAAATAAACCCCACTCAACACTAACAAACCTTAACACACCATAATAACCCCTAATAAAAACCTACAAAACCCAAATAAAGAAAAAAATGCTAGTATACCTTAAAAAATCCCTATAAACCCTGATAAACTGTAATATAACCGAATAAACCCTAAAAATGCTCACAAATAATAAAAAATGATCACAAACAAAAAAAATACGCTATATTACCTGAAAAGACCTAAAAGCACTAATATAACCTAATGAAGACAAGAAAAGCTAATATACCTTAAAAATCCCTAGAAACCCTAATAAACCAAAATAAACTCTAATATAACCAAATAGACCCTAAAATACTCACAAAAAAAAAACACTCACAAACAATAAAAACACGCTATATTATCTAAAAAGACCTAAGCAACACTAATATATCCTAATTAAACAAAAAACTAATAAACCCCTAAAAACCCCTAATAAAGCCTAAAAATCCCTAATAAACCCTAATAAAAATGAATTAACCCTAATAAAACCCAAAAAATACCCTCTCATCCCAAATAATATTTGACACAGCATAAAAAAACCTAATAGAACCCAACTAAACCCCGATAAACAAAAAATGCAGACATCCCATTGAAAACCCCTAGAAACCCTAATAAATTATAATAAATTCAAATAAATGCTAATAAACCATTAAAAATGCTCAAAAACACTAAAAACACGCTAATAAAACCTAAAAAGTCATAAAACCCCTCATATGTATTATCAAAAACTAAAAAATACTCATATACCCGAATAAAAACACTAACAAACCCTGAAAATCCCTAAAAAACCCTAATAAACCGTACTCAACCATAATAAACCCTAATAAAACCTTTAAGATACTGACTTAGCACAAATAAAACCCTAAAAATACCTACTCAATCCTAATAAACCTTAACATAACATAATAACCAATAATAAACCCCACTAAACCCTAAAAAAAATGCAAATATACCATTAAAAATTCCTAAACCCCTAATAAATTCTAATAAAACCTAACAAAGCTTAAAAGCGCTAATAAACTTGAATAAACACTACTAAACACTAAAAAACTCTAATAAACCCTCTTAAAAATTAATAAACCATAATAAACCCTAATAAATCTTAAGCATACCCAAATATACCATAATATACCATAATAAACCCAACTCAATTCTAATAAAACCCTAAAAATACCTAATAAACCCTAATAAACCTTAACACACCATAATAAACCCTAATAAAATCATAATAAACCCCACCAAACCCTAAAAAATGCGAATACACCATTAAAAACCCTAAAACCCTAACAAACCATATTAAATTTGAATAACACCTAAATATTCTAAAAAATGATAGTAAACCCTAAAAATACCTCTAATAATAATAGTAGTAATAATGCACGTTCATGTACATATGCATATGCATGGTTTAAATAATAAATCATAATGCATGTGTATTTGCATATGCATGTGTATTAGCATGTGAATGATAATAAATAATAAATTATAAACAATAATGCATTTTAATTGCATGTGTATGTGCATGTGCATGTGACTGATAATAAATAATAAATAATAATGCACATCCAAGTGCATGTGCATGTGCATGTGCATGTGCATGTGCATGTGAATGGTAATAAACAATAAATAATAACAAAGTCAACATGAATGTGCATTTGAATGTGAATGATAATAACAAATAAATAATAACACATGTGATAATAGAATAACACAAGTGCAATGCGTGTGCACGTGCATGAGAATAAATAATAATAACAAATGTGATAATAGAATAACGCAAGTGCATTGCATTTTCATGTGCATGGTAATAAATAATATATAATAATGCATGAGTATGTGCATTTACATGTAATGATAACGATAATGACGCATGCACGTGCATTGTAATAAATAATAAATAAAAACGCACATGCATGTGCATTTGTATTTGATGATACAAACAATAATAATAATAATAATAATTTTTTAAAAGGTAGGGGTCGAAGCCTCATTTTATTATTAAAGCAATTCAAAGACCTCTTTTAACAGGGTAGAGGGAGACCCATTACATAGCCCAAAGGCCCAGTGGACTTGTAGCCCATTACATAGCCCGTAGGCCCAAATTTTTGGCCTAATGCCCATTCTGTGAATAATAACTCGTGTGCTACAGTACCCACACAGTACCGCCGCCGCTACAGTGCCCTGCCGCCGCTACAGTACCCGTCGATAGACTGTACCTCCACTGCTACAGTACCGCTCCAGTACTGCTACAGTACGTGCGCCCAATGGGTTTTGAACCCCCATTTTTCATGTAGGATTACGGGGTGCTTACCACTAAGCCAAACCCCAACTAATAAATAAATAAATAATAGTAAATAATAACGCAAGTGCATTGCATTTGCACATGCATAGTTATAAATAATAAATAAATAATAGTAAATAAGAACGCACATTCATGTGCATGTTCTTTCCATTTGATAATAATATTAATAATACAAATTTTATAATAATAATAATAATAATAACGCATGCACGTGCATAGTAACAAATAATAAATAACAACACACATGTATGTGGATTTGTATGTGATAATGATAATAATAATGATAATGATAATGATAATAATAATAATAACAATAATAAATACTATGATAATAATAATAATAATAATAATAATAATAAAAAGAATAATACAAGTGCATTGCATATGCACGTGCATGGTAATAAATAATAAATAATAACGGACGTGCATCTGCATTTGCATGTGATGATAATAATAATAACAGAATCAGTAGTAGTATTGATTATATTAGTAGTACGAATTCATGTGATAATATAATATTGCATGTGCATTACGTGTTCACGTGCATGGTAATAAATAATAATGTGAGTCCATTGTATTTTCATGCGATGATGATGACGATGATGACAATAATAATATCACTATTATTAATAATAACAACGCATGTGATAATAGAATAACACACATGCATTGAAGGTGCCTGTTTTTTATTTTCATGTGCATTTGCAATTGCATTTGCATGTGATGATAATAACAATAATAACAACAACAACAACCAAAATAATTATAATAACAATAAGAATAACAACGTATGTAATAATAAAATAACGTCTGTGCATTTCATGTGCATGTGCATGGTAATAAAAAATAAATAATAATGCATGTGAATGTCCATGTTCATGTGCATGAGATGATGATAATAATAATAATAATAACAGTAATAATAATAATAATAATAACTTCAACACATGTGATAATATAATAACACATGTGCATTGCATGTGCAGTGCATGATAATAAATAATAACTCATAGTGCATGTGATGATAATACAAACAATAATTGTAATATTAATAATAATAGTGCATGTGATAATAGAATAACACACATGTATTGAATGTGCACATGTACGGTAATAAATAAAAATGCATGTGATAATAGAATAATGTAGTTGCATTGCGTGTGCGCGTGCATGATAATAAATAATAACGGATGTGCATGTGTATTTTCATCTGATGATAATAATAATAATAATAATAATAATAATAATAATAATAATAGTAATAATAATAACAACAACAACCACAATATATGCACGTTCATGGAAAAAAATAATAAATAATAAATAATAAATAATAATGCATGTGCATCTGCATTTGCATATGACGATAATAATAATAATATTAATAGTAATAACAATAATGATAATGATAATAATGATAATAATGTTTGTGATAATAGAATAACACATGTCCAAAAAACCCTACAAAACCTAACAAACCATATCAACCCCTAAGAACCCCAAAGAACCACTAATAAACCCAAATAATACCTGAAACCCACTACTAAACCCTAAAAATTTATAAACACTAATAAATCATAAAACCAGTAATAAACCCTAATAAAACCTATTAGACTCTAATAAATGGTACAAAAGCCCTAAGACCCATAATATATAATAAAAAACACTATTGAACCATAATAAATCCAAATAATCACTAAAACCCTAACAAACCCGAAAAAACACAACAAAACCCGCCAAATAATAGCCTACAAAACCCTACAACCTGCTAATAAACCCTAAAAACCCCAATAACCCCATAATAAATCTTAATAAACCCTAAAACCCCCAAATAAATTGTAACAAATTCTAACAACGCCAAATAAATCGTAACAAATCGAAACAAACCATAACAAACCCCTAATAAATCTCAATAAAACCTAACAGATCCTAATAAACCCAAATAAATCCTAATAAACCCAAATACATGTTAATAAACCCTAGTTAATAAAATAAACCATAATAAACCCTAATAAATCCAAAATCACCCTAAAAATTTTAATAAACCCTAGAAAAAGCTATTAATGCCTACAAAAGCCCCATAAAACCCTAATATACAATAAAAACACTAATAAACCGTAAAAAATCCTAAAGAACACTAATAAACCCTAAAGAACCCTAATAAACTCCAAAGAACCATAATAAACTCTAAAAACACTAAAAACCCCAAAAGAACCAACAAAAACGCAAAAACACATTACATAAACCCTAAAAACTGCTACAATACCCAAACAAACCCTAAAACACACTAAAAACCCTAGCAACCTCTATCAATCCCAGAAAAACAAATAAACACTTAAAAGCCCCCAAAAAACCATCGAAAACCTATTAAATATCATAAAACCATAAACACCCGTTAACAACCCTTAAAACCACTATTATCCTTAAACAACCATTAAAACCGTAAAAAAGGCAACAAATAGATACATAAACCCAAAAAACATTACATAAAACCTAAAAATACAACATAAACCCTAAAAATGCAACATAAACCCTAAAATGGAACATAAACTCAAAAACGCTACATAAACACAAAAAGCACTATATAAACCCTAAAACCATAACAAAAACCCTAAACAATGCAACATAAACATTAAAAAACACTACATAAAACCTAAAAAAACAAAATAAACCCTAAAAACACTACATGAAACCTAAAAATGTTACATAAACCCTAAAAATGCAACATAAATGCTAAATCACTCCTAAAAATGCTACATAAACCCAGAAAATGCAACAAAAACACTAAAACATGCTACATAAAACCTAAACCCTAAGCACGCTACATAAACCCTAAAAACGTTACATAAACCCTAAAAAATCTACATAAATCCTAAAACCGCTAACTAAAACCTAAAAGTACTATATAAACACTAAAAATACTACATAAACTCAAACAACACGACACAAAAATATCTAATAAACCCTAATAAATGATAATAAAACATAATAAACCCTAAAAACACGTTAAGAAAACCTATACAACCCTAACCAACCATAAAAGACACTAATAAATACTAATAAACCATAATAAACCCCAAAAAACCCTAAAAATCTGTAATAAATCATAAATAAATCCAAATAAACCCTACTCATCCCTAACAAACCTTAACAAACCATAATGACCCCTAATAAAACAATACAAAACCCTAATAACAAAAACAAATGCTAGTATACCATAAAAATCACTAGAAACCCTGATAAACTCTAATATAACCTAATAAACTCTAAAAAACTCACAAACAATAAAAAAATGATCAAAAACAATAAAAACCCTCTATATTACCCAAAAAGACCCAAAAACAGTAATATAACTTAATAAAGACAAAAACGCTAATACATAGTAAAAATCCCTAGAAACCATAATAAACCATAATAAACTCTAATATAACCTAAGAAACACTAAAACACTCACAAACAAAAATTAAATGCTCACAATCAATAAAAATTGTATATTGTATAAAAATACTTAACAAACACAAATACAACCTAATAAAACAAAAAAAAACTAATAAACCCTTAACAAACCCTAATAAATCCAAAATATCCCTAATAAACCCTAATAAAACAATAATAAAGCCCTAAAAATACCTTCTAAACCATAATAAACCTTGACACACCATAATAAAACATAATAAAACCCAACTAAACCCCAATAAATAAATAAAAATGCAAAAAAACCATTAAAAAGCCCTCGAAAACCTAATAAATCATAATAAATTCTAATAAAACCTAATAAACCATAATAAATTCTCACAAACATTAAAAACATGCTAATAAAACATAAAAAGTCATGAAAATCCCTCATATATATTAAAAAAATTATAAAACACTCATATACTCTAATAAAAACACTAAAAACCCTAGTAAACCCTAAAAATCCCAAATAAATCCTAATATACACAACTCAACCCTAATAAAACCCTAAAAATACCTACTCAACCCTAATAAAACATAACACACTATAATAAACCATAATAAACCCCACTAAACCCTAAAAAATGCAAATATACCATAAAAGCCCTAAAACCCCTAATAAATGCTAATAAAACCTAACAATGCTTAAAAACACTAATAAACTCTAATAAACACTACTAAACCCTAAAAACCCTAATATACCCTCTAAAAAATTAATAAACCATAATGAACGATAATAAACCCGAATAAATCCTAAACATACCCAAATTTACTATAATATACCATAATATACCCTAATAAACCCAACTCAATCCAAATAAAACCCTAAAAATACCTAATAAACCCTAATAAACCTTAACACACCATCATAAACCCTAATAAAGTCCTAATAACCCCGACCAAACACTAAAAAATTCTAATATACCATTAAAAAACCAAAAAACCCTAACAAACCATAATAAATGTAAATAACACCTAAAAAATCTAAAAAATGCTAGTAAACTCTAAAATACCTCTAATAATAATAGTAATAAAGCACGTGCATGTGCATATGCATGTGCACGGTTTAAATAATAACACATAATTCACGTTCATGTGCATATGCCTGCGCATTTTTATGTGAATGATAATAAATAATAAATTATAAATAATAACGCTTGTGAATTACATGTGTATGTGCATGTGCATGTGAATGATAATAACTAATCAATAATAATTCACATCCAAGGGCATGTGCATGTGCATGTTCATGTGCATGGTAATAAATAATAAATAATAACCAAGTCCACATGAATGTGCATTTTCATGTGAATGATAAAAAATAATAAATAATAACACATGTGATAATAGAATAATGCACGTGCATTGCGTGTGCACATGCATGAGAATAAATAACAACAACACATGTGATAATAGAATAACGCAAGTGCATTTCATTTTCATGTGCATGATAATAAATAATATGTAATAACACACGTGCATGTGCATTTACATGTAATGATAATGATAATGATGAATGCACGTGCATGGTAATAAATAATAAAAAACAACGCACGTGCATGTGTATTTGTATTTGATGATATTAAAAAAATAGAAATAACCACAACAACAATAATAATAGAATAATGCAAGTGCATTTCATGTGCACGTGCAAAGTAGTAAATAATAAATAAGAATGCACATGCATGTGTATGTGCATTTACGTTTGATTATAATATTCATAATACTAATTGTTATAATAATAATGATGCATGCAGGTGCATGGTAATAAATAATAAATAACAATGCACATTCATGTGCATTTTCATGTGATAATGATAATATTAATTATAATGATAACAACAACAACAATAATAATAATAATAATTGTGATAATAAAAAAATACACGTTCAATTCATATGCACGTGCATGGTAATAAATAATAACGCACGTGCATCTACATTTACATGTGAGTGATAATAAATAATAAATTATAAATAATAATGCATGTGAATTACATGTGTATGTGCATGTGCATGTGAATGATAATAAATAATAAATAATAAATAATAAAGCACATCCAAGTGCAAGTGCATGTGCATGTGCATGGTAATAAACAATGAATAATAACCAAGTCCACATGAATGTGCCTTTGCATGAGAATGATGATAAATAATAAATAATAACACATGTGATAATAGAATAATGCACGTGCATGAGAATAAATAAAAATAATAGATGTGATAATAGAATAGCACAAGTTCATTGCATTTTCATTTTCATGATAATAAATAATATATAATAACGCATGTGCATGTGCATTTACATGTAATGATAATAATAATGACGCATGCACGTGCATGGTAATAAATAATAAATAACAATGCACTTGATTGTGAATTTTCATGTGATAATGATAATAATAATGATAATGATAATAATAATAATAATAATAATTGTGATAATAATAATAATATTAAAAAAATAATACAAGGGCATTGCATATGCACGTGCATGGTAATAAATAATAAATAATAACGCACGTTAATTTACATTTGCATGTGACGATAGTAATAAGAACAGCAGTAGTAATAATAGTTTTAGTAGTAGTGATAATAGTAGTACTACCAATGCATGTGATAATAGAATATTGCATGTGCATTACGTGTGCACATGCATGGTAATAAATAATAACACCCGAGCACTGCATTTTCATGTGATGATGATGATAATAATAATAATAATATTATTATTATTAATAACAATGCATGTGATAATAGAACAACGCACGTGTATTGAATGTGAATGTAAGTGTATTCGCATGTGCATTTTCATGTGATGATCACAACAACAACAACAACAACCCCAATAATA
Organism: Viscum album; assembly: GCA_963277665.1. Classification (NCBI taxonomy): domain Eukaryota; kingdom Viridiplantae; phylum Streptophyta; class Magnoliopsida; order Santalales; family Viscaceae; genus Viscum; species Viscum album. The sequence continues at coordinate 1,539,718 of CAUJRU010000031.1, read as the reverse complement.
ATAATAACAATAATAATAGAAACACATATGATAATAAAATAACAAGTGTTCATTACATGTGAATGTGAACGGTAATAAAAATATAATAATAACACACTTGCATGATCATGTGCATGTGGATTAGATGATGATAATTATAATAATAATAATAGTAATAATAAGTTATTATTGTTTGAAAAAACAGTAGACAGGACAAAAATGCTAGAAACAGGGTCTCAAAAAACCTAACAAATCACAGAGTCATTGAAAAGGGCATAACTTCTTCTTCGGGTGTCCATTTCCACTCCATGAATATTCAAACTAAATATGAAGGAACGAACTATGATAAAAACAAGTTTCGAAGGCCAAACAGACACACAGATCAGAAGTTGTCACCATTTTAAAAAAAATTGACAGGGATCCATACATGGAAATGGAGTTTTGGAGGCCTTCAGATAGATTTCTGGGATTTTAGGGTTGCAAAATTACTTGAACTATGTTCTAGTCATCCTTTTGTGTAGATATCTTCTCTACATTCGATTGGATATTTGGTAGATCTCAAACAGATAACTAGATAGAAAGTTATGGTTGTTTGTAGTTGGACTTTTTTTGAGTGGTATAACAAATATATCTTATATTTCTTTGATCTTCTCATAGTTTCTACTAATACTGGTCCTCACTCATCTCACAAACTTCTATTTGATTGATCACAATGCTAAAACGGACACCCGAAGGAGAAATTATGCCTATTTTAGTGAGTTGGAGGTTTCTAAGTTTTTTAGGCGCGAGGAGTGTTGCTCATTTTAATCGGACAATAACTTCTGCTACATGTGTTCAGTTTGGATCTACCACATATCAAATCAATGATTGTAAAAATATACACACTCTAGTAACCACTGGAATCCTTTCTGGCATTCTTCAACCACCCAAAACACCCAAAATCCCTTGGGATGGTCAAAAGATTGGCTTCTGATGTCCGTTTTTCAATAACTTCTTCTATGGGTGTCTGTTTTGCCTCTACCATATATCAAATCAAATCATGAGACTAGACCTACACTCCTATAACCACTGAATCACCTTCTCACATCCTCGAAAGCCCAAAAGGTACTTAAACCCTCCAAAAGACCACTACTTCTACTTCGGGAGTCCGTTTTATCTCTACCGTATATCAAATCAATGATTTCGACTAGATCTACACATCTGTTTCCAATATGAACACCTTATCACGTTCTTAAAGTCTCAAAAGGTCCTTAATTTCTCAAAATGACCATAACTTCTGCTATGGGTGTCTGTTTCATCTCTACCACATATCAAATTGAAGCATGCAACTAACTCCACACATCTGTGACAACCATGAACAACTAAATAACCCTAAAAAACCATGAATAACCCCATAAACACTAAAAACCATTAAAACCCATTCAAACCCCTAAAAACCCTAACAAACCCTAAAAAACACTAAAAAACCCTAAAAAACCCTAATAAACCCTAAACAACCCTAACAAACCCTAACAAACCCAAACCAACCCCAAAAACCCCAAAAACACAACAAACCCTAACAAACCCTAACAAACCCTAACAAACCCTAACAAGTCCTAAAAACCCCCAAGAAGCACTAAGAAACCCCAATAAACCCAAAAATACCCTAAAAACCCTAAAAACCTCCAAGAAACTATAAGAAACTCTAAAAAACCCTAAAAACCCTAACAAACCCCTAAGAAAAACTAAGAAACACTAACAAACCCCTAAAAACCCTAACACACCCTTATAAACCCTATCTCACCGTTAGAAACCCCAAAACACCCATAGAAACCCTAACACAACATTAGAAACCCTTAGAAACCATCGCACACCCTTAGAAATCCTAACCAACCCATAAAAACCCTAACGCGCCCTTAGAAACCCTAACACACCCTTAGAAACCCTAACAATCCCTTAGACGGCCTAAATCACTCTAATAATCACTAATAAATCCTAACAAACCCTACCAACCAATAATAAACCATAATAAACCCTAATAAACCCTAAATCCCACTACTAAACCCTAATAACACAAATAAATCGTAATAACCCCTAAAAACCCTATTAGATCGCAATAAAAGCTACAAAATACCTAAAAACCCAAATATAAAACAATAATGATATTAAACCCTTAAAAACACTAATATTCACAAAAAAACCCTAACAAACCCAGAAAAACTTGACAAAACCCTAAAAAACCCTAAAAACCAAAAAAAACCCATAAAAACCCAAAAAACCCTAAAAAATACTTAAAACCCTAAAAACCCAAAAAAATCCTAAAACCCCTAAAAACACGAAAAAAATAAAAATACCCAAAAATAGACCTAAAAAAACCCTAAAAACCTCCAAAACCTAAAAAAACCTCAAAAAACGCTAAAAATGCTAAAAAACCTTAAATAACCCTAAAAAACCCCTAAAAACCCACTAAAGCCACTAACAATGCTACATAAACACTAATAATTTCTACATAAAACAAAAAAATGCTTCAAAACCCCCAAAAATGATAAAATAACCTTAACAAAGCATAAAAAAATCCAAACACACCCATAAACCCCAAACAAACGCAGAAAACCCCAAACATCTCAAACAAACCGTAAAAAACCCTAAAAACCATAACAAAATCTAGCAAACCCTAACAACCACTAATATCCCTTAAGAACCACTAATAAACCCTAATAACCCTTAAAACCCACTATTAAACCCTAAAAACACTTATAAACACTAATAAATCATAATAACCTGTAATAAACTCTAACAAACTCTATTAGACCCAAATAAACGCTACAAAATCCCTAAAACTCCTAATATAAAATAAAAAACACTATAAAGCCATAATAAATCCAAATAATCACTAAAAACCCTAACAAAGCCGACAAAACGCTACAAAAACCTCCAAATAATAGCCTAAAAACCCTAAAACCAACTAATAAAACCTAAAAACCCTAATAACCCCAAAAGAAATAATAACAAACCCTAACAACCACAAATAAATCATAAAAAATCCGAACAACACCGAATAAATTGTAACAAACTGAAACAAACCATAACAAACCCCTAATAAACCGCAATAAACCCTATCAAGTCATAATAAACCCTAATAAATTTTAATAAACCCAAATAAACGTTACTAAACCTTAATAAACCCTAATAAATCCTAAATAAACCAAAAAAAGGATGATAAACCCTAGAAAAGGCTATTAATGCCTACAAAATCCCAATAAAACCCTAATAGGAAATAAAAAATGCTAATAAACTATAACAAATCCTAAAGAACACTGATAAACCCTAAAGAACCCTAATAAACACTGAAAACCATATTAAACTCTAAAGAACACTAAAAACCCTAAATAACCCAAAAAATGCTAAAACACATTATATAAACCCTAAAACCACCTACAATACCAAAACAAACCCTAAAACACACTAAATAACCCTAACAACCCCTCCAAATTCCAAAAAAACAAAAAAAAACATAAACCCCACAAAAAACATTTAAAAAGCCATCATATACCATAAAAAACTATAAACACCCATTAACATTCCTTTAAAACCCAAAAAAACTACAAACCATAAACAACCGTTAAAACCCTAAAAAGGTCTATAAATAGATACATAAACCCTAAAACATTAATTAAAACCTTAAAAAGGAAAAAAAACACTAAAAATAAACATAAACCAAAAACCGTAACATAAAACCAAAAGACGCTAAATAAACTTTAAAAGCACTACATAAACCCTTGAACTGTAACATAAACCCTAAAAACACAACATAATCCCTAAAAAATGCAACATAAACATTAAAAAACGCTTCATAAAACCTAAAAACACAATATAAACCCTAAAAACACTACATGAACCCTAAAAACGTTACATAAACCCTACAAAATATAACATAAATGCTACATCACCCCTAAAAATACTTCATAAACCTAAAAAACGCAACATAAACCCTAAAAAATACTACATAAAACCTAAACCTTAAACACACTACATAAACCCTAAAAACATTACCAAAACCCTAAAAATGCTACATAAAACCTAAAACCGCAATCTAAACACTAAAAGCGCTATATAAGCACTAAAAATGCTACATAAACTCAATCAACGCTACAAAAACACTAAAAAATGCTACAAAAACCCTAAAGATGCTTTAAAACCCTCAAAAATATTAAACCCTAATATACCATAATATAAAAAATTAAACACTAATAAACCCATAATAAACTCCAATAATCCCTAAAAACGCCTTATAACCCCAAACCCCTAAGAGACTCTACTCAACCCAAATAAAAACCCAAAAATACCTAATAAATCCTAATAAATGATAATAAAACCTAATAAACCCTAAAAACACGTTAAGAAAACCTAAAAACCATAACCAACCCTAATAGACACTAATAAACACTAATAAACCATAATAAACCCCAAACAAACCCTAAAAATCCCTAATAACCCATAAATAAATCCAAATAAATCCTACTCAACCATAAAAAACCTTAACACACCATAATGACCCCTAATAAAACCCTACAAAAACCTAATAACAAAAACAAATGCTAGTATACCATAAAAAATCCCTAGAAACCCTGAAAAACTCTAATATAACCTAATAAACCCTAAAAAACTCACAAACAATAAAAAATGATCACAAAAATTAAAAACACGCTATATTAACTAAAAGACCTAAAAACGCTAATATAACCTAATAAAGACAAAAAACGCTAATATACCTTAAAAATCCCAAGAAACCATAATAAACCATAATAAACTCTAATGTATCCCAAGTACCCCTAAAAACGCTCACAAACAAAAACGAAATGCATAAATACAATAAAAACGGTATATTATATAAAAAGACTTAACAAACACAAATATAACCTAACAAAATAAAAAAAACTAATAAACCCCTAACAAACCCTAATAAACCCTAAAAATCCCTAATAAACCATAATAAAAACTAATAAACCCTAATAAAACCATAACAAAAACCTAAAAATACCTTCTAAACCCTAATAAACCTTGACACACCATAATAAAACCTAATAAAACCCAACTACACCCCAATGATCAAAAAAATGCCGACAAACCATTAAAAAGCCCTAGAAACCCTAATAAACCATAATAAATTCTAATAAAACCTAATAAACCATAAAAAATGCTCACAAACACAAAAAAGACGCTAATAAAACCTAAAAAATCCTGACAACCCCTCATATATATCAACAGAAACTAAAAAACACTCATATACTCTAATAAAAAAACGAAAAAACCCTAGTAAACCCTAAAAATCCGTAAAAATCCCTAATAAACACTACTCAACCCTAATAAACCCTAATAAAACCCTAATGATTCTTACTCAACCCTAATAAAACCCTAAAAATACCTACTCAACCCCAATAAAACTTTACACACTACAATAAACCATAATAAACCCCACTAAACCCAAAAAAACGCAAATATACCATTAAAAAACCCTAAAACCCCTAATAAATTCTAATAAACCTAACAAAGCTGAAAATCACTAATAAAACCTAATAAAAACTACTAAACCATAGAAAACCCTAATATACCCTCTAAAAATTAATAAACCATAATGAACGATAATAAACCCTAATAAATACTAAACATACCCAAATATACCATAATATACCATAATATACCATAATTAACCCAACTCAATCCAAATAAAACCCTAAAAATACCTAATAAACCCTAATAAACGTTAACACACCATAATAAACCCTAATAAAATCCTAATAACCCCCACCAAACCCTAAAAAATTCTAATATACCATTAAAAACCCCTAAATCCCTAACAAACCCTAATAAATGTTAATAACACCTAAAAATTCTAAAAAATGCAAGTAAACCTTAAAAATACCTCTAATAATAGTAATAGTAATAACGCACGTGCATGTGCATCTGCATGTGCATGGTTTAAATTATAAATCATAACATACGTGCATGTGCATATGCCTGCGCATTTGCGTGTGAATTATAATAAATAATAAATAATAAATAATAACGCATGTGAATTACAAGTGTATGTTCATGTTCATGTGCATGTGAATGATAATAAATAATAAATAATAATGCACATCCAAGTGCATGTGCATGTGAATGTGCTTGTGCGTGGTAATAAACAATAAATAATAACCAAGTCCACATAAATGTGCATTTGAATGTGAATGATAATAAATAATAAATAATAACACATGTGATAATAGAATAATGCACGTGCATTGTGTGTGCACGTGTATGAGAATAAATAATAACAACACATGTGATAATAGAATAACGCAATTGCATTGCACTTGAATGTGCACGATAATAAATATTGTATAATAACGCACGTGCATGTGCATTTACATGTAATGATAATGATAATGACGCATGCACGTGCATGGTAATAAATAATATATAACAGCGCACGTGCATGTGTATTTGTGTTTGATGATATAAAAAAATAACAACAACAACAACAATAATAATAATAATAGAATAACGTAAGTTCATTTCATGTTCACGTGCATAGTATTAAATAATAAATAAGAACGCACATGCATGTGCTTTTAAATTTGATGATAATATTAATAATACTAATTGTAATAATAATAATAATGCATGCATATGCATGGTAATAAATAATAAATAACAATGCACATGCATGTGCATTTGCGTGTGATAATGATCATATTAATGATAATGATAACAATAATAATAATAATAATAATAATAATAATAATAATAATAATTGTGATAATAAAAAAAAGTTCAATTCATATGCACGTGCATGGTAATAAATAATAAATAATAACGCATGTGCATCTACATTTTCATGTGAGTGATAATAAATAATAAATTATAAATAATAACGCATGTGAATTACATGTGTATGTGCATGTGCATGTTAATGAAAATAAATAATAAATAATAAATAATAATGCACATCAAAGTGCATGTGCATGTGCATGTACATGGTAATAAATAGTAAATAATAATCAAGTCAACATGAATGTGAATTTGCAAGTGAATGATAATAAATAATAAATAATAACACATGTGATAATAGAATAATGCACGTTCATTGCGTGTGCACGTGGATGAGAATAAATAATAATAACATATGTGATAATAGAATAACGCAAGTGTATTGCATTTTCATGTGCATGATAATAAATAATATATAATAATCCACGTCCATGTGCATTTACATGTAATGATAATAATAATAACGCATGCACGTGCATGGTAATAAATAATAAATAACAACGCACATGCTTGTGCATTTGCATGTGATAATGATAATAATAATGATAATGATAATAATAATAATAATAATAATAATAATAATAATAATAATTGTGATAATAATAATAATAATAAAAGAATAATACAAGTGCATTGCATATGCACGTGCATGTTAATAAATAATAAATAATAACGCACGTGCATCTACATTTGCATGTGACGATAGTAATAATAACAACAGTAGTAATACTAGTAGTAGTGGTGGTGATAATAGTAGTTGTACCAATGCATGTGAAAATAGAATATTACATGTGCATTATGTGTGTTCGTGCATTGTAATAAATAATAACGCCCGTGCATTGCATTTTCATGTGATGATGATGATAATAAGAAAAATAATAATAATAATAATAATAACAATGCATGTGATAATAGAATAACACACGTGTATTGATTGTGCGTGTATGTGGATTCGCATGTGCATTTGCATGTGATGATAACAACAACAACAACAACAACAACCACAATAATAATAATAACAATAATAACAACAACGCATGTGATAATAAAATAACGAGTGTGCATTTCAAGTGCACGTGCATGGTAATAAAAATATAATAATAACGCACATGCAAGTGCATGTGCATGTGGATTAGATTATGATAATAATAATAGTAGTAGTAGTAATAATAAGTTATAGTTGTTTGAAAAAACAGTAGACATGACAAAAATGTTAGAAACAGGGTCTCGAAAAACCTAAAAAATCACAGAGTCATTGAAAAAGGCAGAACTTCTTCTTCGAGTTTCCATTTCCACTCCATGAATTGTCAAACTGAATCTCATGGAACGAAATACGAAAAAAACAACTTTCGGAGGCCAAACAGACAAACATATCAGATGTTCTGACCATTTTAAGAAAAATTTGACAAGGATCCGTACACAGAAATGGAGTTTTAGAGGCCTTCTGATGGTTTTTTGGGATTTTAGGGTCTCAAACATGACTTGAACTATGTTCAAGTTATCCTTCAGCATATATCTCTTCTCTACTTTCGATTTGATATGTGGTAGAGCTCAAACAGACAACTGTAGTGAAAGTTATTGTTGTTTGAAGTTTGACTTTTTTGGAGTAGTATAACTAATATATATTATATTTATTTGATCTTCTCATAGTGTCTAATAAACATGGTCCTCACTCATCTCACGACCTTTGATTTTATTGGTCACAATGCTAAAACGGACACCCGAAGGATAAGTTATGCCTATTTTAGTGAGTTGTGGGTTTCGTAGGTTTTTAGGCGCTTGGAGAGTTGATCATTTTAAAATGACAATAACTTCTGCTACGTGTGTTCATTTTTTCTCTACCACATATCAAATCAATGATTTTGAAAAGATACACACTCTGGTAACCACTAAAATCCTTTCTGACATTCTTCAACCCCCCAAAACACCCAAAATACCTTTGGATGGTCAAAAGATTGGCTTTTGATGTCTGTTTTGCAATAACTTCTTCTATGGGTGTCTTTTTTGCCTCTAACACTTATCAAATCAAAGAATGACACTAAACCTACACTCCTACAACCACTGAAGCACCTTCTCACATCCTCAAAATCCCAAAAGGTACTTAAAAACTCCAAAAGACCATTACTTCTACTCCGGGAGTCCGTTTTACCTCTACCATATATCAAATCAAAGCTTTCGACTATATCTACACATCTGTGACCAATCAGAAAACCTTATCACGTTCTTAAGGTCTCAAAAGGTCCTTAAGTCCTCTAAATGACCATAACATCCTCTCTGGGTGTCCGTTTCACCTCTTCCACATATCAAATTGAAGCATGCGACTAGATCTACACATCTGTGACAACCATGAACAACTAAATAACCCTAACAAACCATGAATAACCCCATAAACACTAAAAACCATTAAAAACCATTCAAACCCCTAAAAACCCAAACAAACCCTAACAAACACTAACAAACCCTAACAAACCCTAATTAACCCTAACAAACCCTAACAAACCCCAAAAAACCCCTAAAAACATAACAAATCCTTACAAACCCTAACCAACCCTAAAAAACCCTAACAAACCCCAAGAAGAACTAAGAAACCCCAATAAACCCAAAAAATCCCAAAAAACCCTAAAAACCCACCTAGAAACCACATGAAACCCTAAAAAACCCTAAAACCCTATCAAAACCCTAAGGAAACCTAATAAACACTAACAAACCCTTAGCAACCCTAACACACCCTTATTAACCCTAACACACCCTTAGAAAACCTAGCACACCCTTAGAAACCCCAACACACCCATAAAAACCCTAACACAACCTTAGAAACCCTCAGAGGCCATAACACACCCATAGAAACCCTAACCCACTCATAAAAACCATAACCCACCCTTAGAAACCTTAACACACCTTTAGAAACCCTAACAAACCCTTAGACACCTTAAATCACTATAATAATCAGTAATAAATCCTAACAAACCCTATCAACCAGTAATAAACCATAATAAAACCTAATAGACCCTAAAGCCAACTACTAAACTCTAATAAACACAAATAAATCATAATAACCCCTAAATATCCTATTATACCCAAATAAAAGTTACAAAATACCTAAAAATCCAAATATAAAACAAAAATGATATTAAACCATTAAAAATGCTAATATTCACAAAAAAACCCTATCAAACCCAGCAAAACCTGACAAAACCCTAAAAACCCAAAAAAAAACAAAAAACCCAAAAAACCCAAAAAAACACAAAAAAACACAAAAAACCCAAAAAAGCACCTAAAAACCCTAAAAAACCTTAAAAAATCCTAAAACCCCTAAAAACACGAAAAAACTGAAAAAACATGAAAACAAACCTAAAAAACATAAAAACCTCGAAAAACCTAAGCAAACATCAGAAATCCCTAAAAATGCTAAAAACCCCCAAAAAGCATAAAAATGCATATCATAACCCTAACCAACCATATAAAACCCTTAAAAACACTAAAAAACCCATAGAAAACCCTAAAAACCTCAAAAAACCCAAATACAACATAAAGAACCCTAACAACCCTAAAAAACCCTAAAAATCCACTGAAGCCACCAACTATGCTACATAAACCCTAATAATTTCTACAAATAACCGAAAAATGATTCAAAAACACAATACGCAACAAAACCCCAAAAAACGCTAAAATAACCCTAACAAAGCATAAAAAATCCGAACACACCCATAAAACCCAAAAAAATGCATAAACCCCCAAACAACTCAAACAAGCCATAACAAACCCAAAAAATGAAAAAAAAATCTAGCAAACCCTAATAACCACTAATAACCCTTAGGAACCACTAATAAAACTTGATAACCCCTAAAACCCAAAATTAAACCCAAAAACCCCTTATAAACAGTAATAAATCGTAAAAACATGTAATAAACCCTAACAAACACTATTAGACCCTAATAAACTCTAAAAAATTCATAAAAGACTTAATATAAAATAAAAAACACTATTAAACCATAATAAACCCTAATAATCACTAAAACCCTAACAAACCCGAAAAAACGCTACAAAAACTGCCAAATAATAGCCTACAAAACCCTACAACCTACTAATAAAACCTAAAAACCCTAATAACCCTAAAAGAAATCGTAAAAAACCCTAACAACCCCAACTAAATTGTAAAAAATCCAAACAATTCCAAATTAATCGTAACAAACTGAAACAAACCATAACAAACCCCTAATAAACCGCAATAAACCCTAACAAATCATAATAAACCCTAATAAATTATAATAATCCAAAATAATTGTTACTAAACCCTAATAAACCCTAATAAACCCTAATAAATCCTAAATAAACCTAAAAAATGTTTATAAACTCTAGAAAAAGCTATTAATGCGTACAAAAGCCCAATAAAACCCTAATAGGTAATACAAAATGCTAATAAACTATAATAAATCATAAAGAACACTAATAAACCCTAAAGAACCCTAATAAACCCTAAAAACCATATTAAACTCTAAAGAACACTAAAAAACCCTAAAGAACTGAAAAAATTCTAAAATAGATTATATAAACCCTAAAAACCCGTACAATACCCAAAAAACCATAAAAGATACTAAAAATCCCTAACAACCCCTCCCAATCCCAAAAAAACAAAAAAACCCATAAACCCCCCAAAAAACTTTTAAAACCCATCAGATACAATAAAAAACTATAAACACCCATTAACATCCATTTAAAACCCTAAATAACTACAAACCATAAACAACCATTAAAACCCTAAAAGGTCAATAAATAGATACATAAACCCTAAAAACATTACATAAACCCTTAAAAAGGAAACAAAAACCCTAAAATGAAACATAAACCAAAAAACGAAACATAAAACCAAACAATGCTACCTAAACCCTAAAAGCACAATATAAACCCTAGAATTGTAACATAAACCCTAAAAAACACAACATAAACCCTAAAAATGCAACATAAACATTAAACAAACGCTTCATAAATGCTAATAACACAATATAAACCCTAAAAACATACGTGAACCCTAAAAACGTTACATAAACCCTAAAAAATGAAACATAAATGCTACATCACCCCTAAAATTTCTACATAAACCCAGAAAATGCAACATAATCACAAAAAAATGCTACATAAAACCTAAACACTAAACACGCTACATAAACCATAAAAATGTTACATAAACCATAAAAATGGTACCTAAAATCTAAAACTGCTGACTAAACCCTAAAAACACTACATAAACACTAAAAATGCTATATAATCTCTAACAACACTACCCAAATCCTAAAAAATGCTACAAAAACCCTAAAGACGCTTTAAAACCCTAAAAAATATTGAACCCTAATATAACTGAATAAACCCTAAAAATGCTCACAAATAATAAAAAAATGATCACAAACAATAAAAACGTGTTATATTACCTAAAAAGAACTAGAAGCACTGATATAACCTAATAAAGACAAAAAACGCTATTATACCTTAAAAATCCCTAGAAATCCTAATAAACAATAATAAACTCTAATATAACCATTGAAACCCTAAAACACTCACAAACAAAAACAAAATGCTCACAAATAATAAAAATAGGCTATATTATCTAAAAATACCTAACCAACAATAATATAACCTAATTAAACAAAAACTAATAAACCCTAAAAATCCATAATAAACCCTAATAAAAATGAATAAACCCAAATAAAACCCTAATAAAACCCTAAAAATACCTTCTCATCCCTAATAATCCTTGACACACCATAACAAAACCTAAAAAGTCATAACAACCCCTCATATATATTATCAAAAACTAAAAAACACTCATATACCCTCATAAAAACACTAACAAACCCCAGTAAACCCTAAAAATCCTTAACAAACCCTAATAAACCATTCTCAACCCTAATAAAACCTAAAAACCCTTAAAGATACCAACTCATACCAAATAAAACCTTAAAAATACCTACTCAACCCTAATAAACCTTAACGCACCATAATAAACCATAATAAACCCCACTAAACCCTAAAAAATGAAAATATACTATTAAAAATACCTAAACCCCTAATAAATGCTAATAAAAACTAACAAATCTTAAAATCACTAATAAACCTGATTAAACACTACTAAACACTAAAAAACCCAAATAAACCCTCTTAAAAATTAATAAACCATAATGAACCATAATAAACCCTAATAAATCCTAAACACACCCAAATATACCACAATATGCCATAATATACCCTAATAAACCCAACTCAATCCTAAAAATACCTAAAAATACCTAAAAATACCTAATAAACTCTAATAAACCTTGACACACCATAATAAACCCTAATAAAATCCTAATAACCCCCACTAAACCCTAAAAAATGCTAATATACCATTAAAAAACCCTACAACCCTAACAAACCATAATTAATGTTAATAACACCTAAAAATCGTAAATAATGATAGTAATCCTAAAAATACCTCTACTAATAATAATAGTAATAATGCACGTGCATGTGCATATACATGTGCATGGTTTAAATAATAAATTATAACGCACGTGCATTTTCATATGCATGTGCATTAGCATGTGAATGTTAATAAATAATGAATTATAAACAATAACACATGTGAATTGCATGTGTATGTGCATGTGCATGTGAATGATAATAAATAATAAACAATAACACACATCCAAGTGCATGTGCATGTGCATGTGAATGGTAATAAACAATAAATAATAACAAATCCCACATGAATGTTCATTTTCATGTGAATGATAATAAATAATAAATAATAACACATGCGATAATAGAATAATGCAAGTGCATTGCGTGTGCACGTGCATGAGAATAAATAATAATAACACATGTGATAATAGAATAATGCAAGAGCATTGCATTTTCATGTGCATGGTAATAAATAATATATAATAACACACGTGTATGTGAATTTACATGTAATGATAATGATAATTATGCATGCACGTGCATGGTAATAAATAATAAATAACAACGCACATGCATGTGCAATTGTATTTGATGATACAAACAACAATAATAATAATAATAATTTTTTTTAAAAGGTTGTGGTCGAAGCCTCATTTTATTATGAAAGAAAATCAAAGACTTCTTTTAACGTGGTAGAGGGGGAACCATTACATAGGCCGAAGGCCCAATGGATTTGTAGTCCATTACATAGCCCGTAGGCCCAAATTTTTGGCCCAATACCCATTCTGTGAATGGTAACCCGCATGCTACAGTACCCACACAGTACCACCCCAACAGTACCTGTGGATCTACAGTACCGCCGTTGCTACAATACTGCTATAGTACTGTTATAGTACTTTCACCCAATGGGTTTTGAACCCCCATTTTTCATGTAGGATTATGGGGTGCATACCACTAAGACAAACCCCAACTAATAATTAAATAATTAATATTAAATAACAACTCAAGTGCATTGCACGTGCACGTGCATAGTAGTAAATAATAAATAAATAATAGTAAATAAGAACGCACATACATGTGCATGTTCTTTTAATTTGATAATAATATTAATAATAATACTACTAATAATAATAATAATAATGCAAGCACATGCATGGTAATAAATAACAAATAACAACACACAAGCATGTGGATTTGTATGGGATAATGATTATAATAATGATAATTATAATAATAATAAAAATTAAAATAATAATAAAAATTGTGATAATAATAATAATAATAATAATAAAAGAATAATACAAGTGCATTGCATATGCACGTGCTTGGTAATAAATAATAAATAATAACGCACGTGCATCTGCATTTTCAAATGATGATAATAACAATAACAACAGCATCAATAGTAGTGATTATAGTAGCAGTACGAATGCATGTGATAATATAATATTACAAGTGCATTACGTGTGCACGTACATGGTAATAAATAATAACGTGCGTGCATTGCATTTTCATGTTATGATGATGACGATGATAATAATAATAATAATAATATTATTATTATTAATAACAACGCATGTGATAATAGAATAACGCACGTGCATTGAAGGTGCGTGTTTATGTATTTGAATGTGCATTTGCAAGTGAATTTTCATGTGATTATAATAACAATAACAACAAAAACAACAACCAAAATAATAATAATAACAATAATAATAACAACTTATTTGATAAGAAAATAACATGGGTGCATTGCATGTGCACGCGCATGGTAATAAAAAATAAAAAATAATGCACATGCATGTGCATGTTCATGTGCATGAGATGATGATAATAATAATAATAATAATAATAATAAGAGTAATAATAATAACAATAATAATAATAACATCAATGCATGTGATAATAGAATAACGCATGTGCATTGCATGTGCAGTGCATGATAATAAATAATAACTCATAGCACACATGATGATAATAATAACAATAATTGTAATATTATTAATAATAGAAAAACGTACATGTATTGAATGTGCGTGTGTATGTTAATAAATAATAACGCATGTTCATTTGCATTTTCCGTTGATGATAATAACAGTAATAACAATAATAGTAATAATATCAATAACAATAAAAATGCATGTGATAATCGAATATTGTAGTTGCGTTGCGCGTGCGCGTGCATGGTAAAAAATAATAACGGATGTCCATGTGCATTTACATCTGATGATGATAATAATAAGAATAATAGTAATAATAATAATAACAACAACAACGGCCACATCATATGCATGCGCATGGAAATAAATAATAAATAATAAATAATAAATAATAACTCATGTGCATCTGCATTTGCATGTGATGATAATAATAATAATAGTAATAGTAATAACAATAATGATAATTGTAATAATGATAATTATAATAATGATATTGATAATAATGATAATAATAACATTTGTGATAATAGAATAACACACATCCTAAAAAACCCTAACAAAACCTAACAAACCCAAACAACCACTAAGAACCCATAAGAACCACTAATAAACCCAAATAATACCTGAAACCCACTATTAAACCCTAAAAACCTAATAAACACTAATAAATCATAATAGACTATAATAAACCCTAATAAACCCTATTAGACTCTAATAAATGGTATGAAATCCCTAAACCAATAATTTATAATAAAAACACTATTGAACCATTGTAAATCCAAATAATCACTAAAAACCCCAACAGACCCGACAAAACACTATAAAACCTGCCAAATAATAGCCTAAAAAACCCTACAACCGTCTAATAAACCATAACAAACCCTAATAACCCCATAATAAATTTTAACAAACCCTAACAACCCCAATTAAATCATAACAAGTCCTAACAACCCCAAATAAATTGAAACTAACTGAAACAAACCATAAAAAACCCTAATAAACAGCAATACACCCCAATAAATCATAATAAACCCTAATAAATCGTAATAATCCCAAATACACGTTAATAAAGCCGAGTAAATAAAATAAACAATTAGTAACCCTAATAAATCCAAAATAACTCTAAAAAAAGTTGATAAACCCTAGAAAAAGATATTAATGCCTACAAAAGCCCAATAAAACCCTCATATACAATAAAAAACGCTAATAAACTATATCAAATCCTAAAAAACACTAATAAACCCTAAAGAACCCTAATAAACCCCAAAAAACCTTAATAAACTCTAATTAACACTAAAAAACCCTAAAGAACCCAAAAAATGCTAAAACACATTACATAAACCCTAAACACATCCATAATACCCAAATAAACCATAAAACACACTAAAAACCCTAACATCTCCTATTAATCCCGAAAAAACAAATAAACCCTTATAAGCCCACAAAAAACCATTGAAAACCTATCAAATAGCATAAAAACCATAAAAACCCGTTAACAACCCTTAAAACCCTAAAAACCACTACAACCCATAATCAACCATTAAACCCAAAAAAAGGCAACAAATAGATACATAAACCCAAAAAACATTACATAAACCATAAAAATGCAACATAAACCCTAAAAACGCAACATAAACCCAAAAAATGCAACTTAAACCCAAAAAATGCTACATAAACACAAAAAAGCACTACATAAACCGTAGAACCGTAACATAAACCCTAAACAACGAAACATAAACATTAAAAAAATGCTACATAAATCCTAAAAACACAACATAAACCCTAAAACCACTACATGAACCTTAAAAATATTACATAAACCCTAAAAAATGCAACATAAATTCTACATCACCGCTAAAAATTCTACGTAAACCCAGAAAATGCAACATAAACCCTAAAAATTATGCATAAAACCTAAACCGTACGTACACTACATAAAAACTAAAAACGTTACAAAAACCCTAAAAAATGCTACATAAAACCTAAAACTGCTAACTAAACCCTAAAAGCACTATATAAACACTAAAATGCTCAATAAACACAAACAACACTACACAAACACTAAAAAATGCTACAAAAAACCTAAAGATGCTTCAAACCCTCAAAAATATTAAACCCTTATATACCATAATATAAAATATTAAACACTAATAAACCGCTAATAAACTATAATAATGCATAAAAACGCCTTATAATCCCAAAAAACCCTAGGAGTCTCTACTCAACCCTAATAAAACCCCAAAATACCTAATAAATCCTAATAAATGATAATAAAACCTAATAAACCCTAGAAACACGTTAAGAAAACCTAAACAACCAGAACCAACCCTAATAGACACTAATAAACACTAATAAACCACAATAAATCCCTAATAAACCATAAAAAATCCAAATAAACCCTACTCAACCCTAACAAACCTTAACACACCATAATGACCCCTAATAAAACCCTACAAAACCCTAATAACAAAAAAAATGCTAGTATACCATAAAAAACCCTAGAAACCCTAAAAAACTCTAATATAACCTAACAAACCCTAAAAACTCAAGAACAATAAAAAAATGATCACAAACAATAAAAACATGCTATATTACCTAAAAAGACCTAAAAACACAAATATAACCTTATAAAGACAAAAAACACTAATATACCTTAAACATCCCTAGAAACAATAATAAACCATAATAAAGTCTAATGTAACCTAAGAAACCCTAAAAATGCTCAAAAACAAAAATGAAATGCTCACAAACAATAAAAAATGGTATATTATATAAAAAGACTAAACCAACACAAATATAACCTAAGAAAACAAAAAAACAAATAAACCCCTAACAAACCCTAAAAATCCCTAAAAATCCTTAATAAACCTAAAAAACACTAATAAACCCTAATAAAACCCTAAAAATACATTTTAAACTCTAATAAACCATGACAAACCATAGTAAAACCAAATTAAACCCCAATAAACAAAAAAATGCAAACAAACAATTAAAAAGTTCTAGAATCCCTAATAAACCATAAAAAATTATAATAAAACCTAATAATCCATAAAAAATTCTCACAAACACTAAAAAAACTCTAATAAAACCTAACAAGTCCTAACAACCCCTCGTATATATTAACAAAAACTAAAAAACACCCATATACCCTAATAAAAACAATAAAAAACCCTAGTAAACCTTAAAAATCCCTAAAAATCCTAATAAACACAATTCAACCCGAATAAACCCTAATAAAATTCTAAAGATACCTACTCAACGATAATAAAACCCTAAAAATACCTACTCAACCGTAATAAAACATAACACACTATGATAAACCATAATAAACCCCACTAAACCCTAAAAATGAAAATATACCATTAAAAAGCCCCAAAACCCCTAATAAATACTAATAAAACCTAACAAAGCTTAAAAGAACTAATAAACCCTAATAAACACTACTAAACCCTAAAAAACCCTAATATACCCTCTTAAAAAATAAGAAACCATAATGAACGATAATAAACCATAAAAAATTATAAACAGACCCAAATATACCATAATATACCATACTATACCCTAATAAACCCAACTCAATCCAAATAAAACCCTAAAAATACCTAATAAACCCTAATAAACCATACCACACAATAATAAACCCTAATAAAATCCTAATAACCCCCACCAAACCCTAAAAAATGCTAATATACCCTTAAAATACCCTAAAACACTAACAAACCACAATAAATGTTAATAACACCTAAAAATTCTAAAAAATACTAGTAAACCCTAAAAATACCTCTAATAATAATAATAGTAATAATGCACGTGAATGTGCATATGCCCATGCATTTCCATGTGATTCATAATATATAATAAATTATAAATAATAACGCATGTGAATAACATGTGTATGTGCTTGTGTAAGTGAATGATAATAAAAAATAAATAATAACGCACATCCAAGTGCATGTGCATGTGCATATGCATGTGCATGTGCATGGTAATAAAAAATAAATAATATCCAAGTCCACATGAATGTGCATTTGTATGTGAATTATAATAAATAATAAATAATAACACATGTGATAATAGAATAATGCAGGTTCATTGCGTGTGCACGTGCTTTAGAATAAATAATAATAACACACGTGATAATAGAATAATGCACATGCATTGAATTTTCATGTGCATGATAATAAATAATATATAATAATGCACGTGCATTTTCATTTACATGTATTGATAATAACAATAATGCATGCATGTGCATGGTAATAAATAATAAATAACAACGCACATGCATGTGAATTTGCATGTGATAATGATAATAATAATGATAACAATAATAACAATAATAATAATTGTGATAATAATAATAATAATAAAATTATAATACAAGTGCATTGCATATGCACGTGCATGGAAATAAATAATAAATAATAACGCATGTGCATCTACATTTTCATGTGTTGATAGTAATAATAACAGCAGTAGTAATAATATTAGTAGTGGTGGTGGTAATATTAGTAGTACCAATGCATATGATAATAGAATATTACAAGTTCATTACGTGTGCACGTCCATGGTAATAAATAATAATTCTCGGGCATTGCATTTTCATGTGATGATGATGATAATAATAATAATAACAATGCATGTCATAATAGAATAATGCATGTGTATTGAATGTGCATGTATGTGAATTCGCATGTGCATTTCCTTGTGATGAGAACAACAACAACAACAACAACAATCACAACCACAATAATAATAATAACAAAATTATAACAATGCATGTGATATTAAAATAACAAGTGTGAATTGCATGTGCACATGCATGGTAATAAAAACATAACAATAATGCACGTGCATGTGCACGTGCTTGTGGATGATATGATGATGATAATAATAATAATATTAGTAATAATAAGTTATAGTTGTTTGAAAGAACAGTAGACAGGACAAAAATTCTTGCAATGAGGTCTTGAAAAACCTAACAAATCACAGAGTCATTGATAAAGGCATAACTTCTTCTTCGGGTGTCCATTTTTGCTCCATGAAGAGTCAAACTGAATCTCATTGAACGGACTACGATAAAAACAAGTGTCAAAGGCCAAATGGACACACAAATCAGAAGTTATGACCATTTTAAGAAAAATTTGACAGAGATCCGTACACGGAAATGGTGTTTTGGAGGCCTTATGATGGGATTCTGGGATTTTAGGGTCACAAAAATTATTTTAACAATGTTTAAGTCATCCTTCTGCATAGATATCTTCGCTACTTTTGATTTGATTTGTGGTAGAGCTCAAACTGACAACTGGAGTGAAAGTTATAGCCATTTGAAGATGGCCTTTTTTTGGAGTGGTGGAACTAATATATCTTATATTTTTTTGATCTTCTCATAGTTTCTACTAAACTTGGTCCTCAGACATCTCACGAGCTTCAATTTGATTGGTCACAACACTCAAACGGACACCCGAAGGAGAGGTTATGCCTATTTTAGTGAGTTGCGGGTTTCTTAGGTTTTTAGGCGCTAGGAGAGTTGCTCAATTAAAAACGACAATAACATCTGCTACGTGTGTTCATTTTGGCTCTACCACATATCAAATTAAAGATTGTGAAATGATACACACTCTGGTAACCACTGGAATCCTTTCTGACATTCTTTAACACCCAAAAACACCCAAAATCCCTTTGGATGGTCAAAAGATTGGATTCTGATGTCCGTTTTTCTATAACTTCTTCAATAGGTGTCCGTTTTGACTCTACCACATATCAAATCAAGGCTTGGGACCAGACCTACACTCTTATAACCATTGAAGCACCTTCTCACATCCTTGAAGGCCTAAAAGGTACTTAAACCTTCCAAAAGACTATAAGTTATACTCTGGAAGTCTGTTTGGCCTCTACCATATATCAAATCAAAGCTTTCGACTAGATCTACACATCTGTGACCAATAGGAACACCTTATCACGTTCATATGGTCCAAACAGGTACTTAAGTCCTCCAAATGACCATAACTTTTGCTCTGGGTGTCTGTTTCACCTCTACCACATATCAAATTGAAGCATGTGACTAGCTCTACACATCTATGACAACCATGAACAACTAAATAACCCTAACAAACCATGAATAACCCTGTAAGCAATAAAAATCATTAAAAATTACGCAAAACCCTAAAAAACCCTAACAAACCCTAACAAACACTAACAAACCCTAACAAACCCCAAAAGACCCTAAAAACATAACAAACCCTAACAAACCCTAAGAAGCCCTAACAAACCCCAAGAAAAACTCAGAAACCCCAATAAACACAAAAAACCCAAAGAAACCGTAAAAACCCCTATGAAACCAAAAGAAACCCTTACATAACCCTAAAAATCGTAAATACCCTAACAAAACCCTAAGCAAACCTAAGATACACTAACACACGCTTATAAACCCAAACACACCCTTAGAAACCCTAGCATACCCTTAAAAACCCTAGCACACCCTTAGAAACCCTAACACACCCATTTAAACCCTAACACAACCTTAGAAACCCTTAGAAACCATAGCACACCCTTATAAACCCTAACCCGCCCATAAAAACCTTAAACCACCCTTATAAACCATAACACACCGTTAGAAACCCTAACAAACCCTTAGACACCCTAAATCAATCTAATAAGAACTAATAAATCCTAAAAAACCCTACCAACAAATAATAAACCATAATAAACCCTAATAAACCCTAAATCTCACTACTAAAGCCTAATAAACCCTAATAAATCGTAATAATCCCTAAAAACCCTATTAGCCCCAATAAAAGCCACAAAATACCTAAAAACCCAAATATACAAAAAAATTCTATTAAACCATACAAAATGATAATATTCCCAAAAAAACCCTAACAAACCCGGCAAAACCTGACAAAACCCTAAAAACCCATAAAAACCCAAAAAACCCCAAAAAACCCTAAAAAACCCTAAAAACCCTAAAAAATCCTAAAAACCCTAAAAACCCTAAAAACCCTAAAAAGTCCTTAAACCCCTCAAAAAACCTAAAATACCTAAAAACCCCTAAAAACTGAAAAACCAGAAAACAAACCTAAAAAACCCAAAAAAACCTCAAAAAACCTCAAAAAACCCTAAAAAACCTAAAACCACCAAAAATGCAAAAAAAACCTAACAAGCCTAAAATTGCCTAAGAAAACCCTAACCACCCTATGAACCCCTTAAAACCCATAAAAACAACCTAGAAAACCCAAAAAACCTCAAAAGAAACCTTAATACACCCTAAAGAACCCAAAAAACCCTAAAAGCCCTAATAAACCCTAAAGAACCACTGAAGCCACTAACAACGCTACATAAACGATACAATTTCTACAAAACTCGAAAAATGATTCAAAACCCAAAAAATACAGCAAAACCCCAAATACCACTAAAATGACCCAAACAAAGCAAAAAAAATCCAAACACACCCATAAAACCCAAAAAATGCATAAAACCACAAAACAACTCAAACAAACCGTAACAAACCCTAAAAACCCTAAAAAACCTAACAAACCCTAATAAACACTAATAACCCCTAAGAACCACTAATAAACCGTAATAACCCCTAAAACCCACTATTAAACCCTAAAAACCCTTATAAACACTAATAAATCGTAATAACCTTTAATAAACCCTAAAAAACTCTATTAGACACTAATAAATGCTACAAAAGCCCTAAATCCTCTAATACACAATAAAAAGACTATTAAACCATAACAAACCCTAATATTCACTAAAAACCCTAACAAACCCAACCAAACGCAAAAAAAATCTCCCAATAATAGCCTACAAAACCCTACAACCCACTAATAAACCCTAGAAAATGCTAATAAAACCAAAATAAATCGTAACAAACCCTAACAACCCCAAATAAATCATAACAAATCCTAACAGTGCCAAATAAATCTTAACAAACTGAAAAAAACCATGACAAACCCCTAATAAACCCGAATAAACCCCAATAAACCCTAACAAATCATAATAAACCCTAATAAATCATAATAAACCCTAATACACATTACTAAACCCTAATAAATAAAATAAAACCTAATAAACCCTAATAAAACCTAAATACCCCTAAAAATGTTGATAAACCCTATAAAAAGCTATTAATGACTAAGAAGCCCAATAAAACCCTAATATACAATAAAAACACTAATAAACAGTTACAAATCCTAAACAACACTAATAAACCCTAAAAACCCTACTAAACCCTAAAGAACCATATTAAAACTCTAAAGAACACTAAAAACTCCTAAAAAACTCAAAAAACACTAAAAACAATATATAATCCTTAAAAACTGCTACAATACCCAAAAAAACCCTAAAACACACTAAAAACCCCTAACAACCCCTATCAATCCCAAAAAAACAAATAAACCAAAAAACCCCCAAAAAACCATTAAAAGGCCATCAGATACCATAAAAACCCATAAACACAAGTTAAAAACCCATAAAAACCCTAAAAAACACAATAAACCATAAACAACCCTTAAAACCCTAAAAAAGGCATCAAATAGATACATGAACCCTAAAAACGTTAAATAAACCCTAAAAATTGCAACAAAAACCCTCAAAATGCAACATAAACTAAAAAACACAACATAAACCCAAAAAACACAACATAAACCCTAAAAGCACTACATAAACCCTAGAACTGTAACACAGACCCTAAAAAAAACAACATAAACCCTAAAAACACAACATAAACATTAAAAAATGCTACATAAACCCTAAAAACACAATATAAACTCTAAAACAGTACATGAACCCTAAAAAATTTACATAAACCCTAAAAAAGGCAACATAAATGCTACATCACCCCTAAAAACGCTGCATAAACCCAGAAAACGCAAAATAAACCCTAAAAAATGCTATATAAAAACTAAACCCAAAACACGCTACATAAACCCTTAAAACGTTACATAAACCCTAAGAAAGATACATAAAACCTAAAACCACTAACTAAACCCTAAATATGCTACACAAACACTAAAATTGCTACATAAACTCTAACAAAGCTACACAAACCCTAAACAATGCTACAAAAACCCTAAAGACGCTTCAAACCCCTCAAAAATATTAAACCCAAATATACCATAATATAAAAAATTAAACCCTTATAAACCCATAAAGAACCACTAAATCCACTAAAAACACTACATAAACCCTAACAATTGCTACAAAAAACCAAAAAATGCTTCGAAACCCACAAAATGCAACAAAACCCCCAAAACGATAAAATAACCCTAAGAAAGCATAAAAAATCAAAACACACCCATAAAACAAAAAAAAACCCATAAAACCCCAAACAACTCAAACAAATTGTAACAAACCCTAAAAACCCTAAAAAAACCTAACAAACCCAAACAACCAATAAAAACCCCTAAGAACCAATAATAAACCCTAATAACCCCTAAAACCCACTATTAAACCCTAAAAACCCTAATAAACACTAATAAATCGTTATAACCTGTAATAAACTCTAACAAGCTCTATTAGACCCTAATAAATGCTACAAAATCCCTAAAACCCCTAATATACAATAAAAACACTATTAAACCATAAGAAACCCTAATAATCACTAAAATCCCTAACGAACCCGACAAAACGCTACAAAAACCACCAAATAATATCCTACAAAACCCTACAACCAAATAATAAACCCTAAAAAACCCTAATTACCCCAAAATAAATCGTAACAAACCCTAAAAACCCTAAATAAATCGTAACAAATCCAAAAAATGCTGAACAAATCGTGAAAAACTAAAACAAACCATAACAAACCCCTAAAAACCCACAATAAACCCTAACAAAGCATAATAAACCCTAATAAATCGTAATAAACCCAAATATATGTTACTAAACCCTAATAAATAAAATAATCCTTAATAAATCCTAATGAATCCTAAATAACTCTAAAAAAGGTTGATAAACCGTAGAAAAACCTATTAATGCTTACAAAAGCCCAATAAAACCCAAATATACAATAAAAAATGCTAATAAATTGTAACAATTCCTAAAAAACACAAATAAACCCTTAAAACCCCTAATAAACCCTGAAGAACCATATTAAACTCTAAAGAACACTAAAAAACCCTAAGGAACCCAAAAAATGCTAAAACACATTATATAAACCCTAAAAACTGCTACAATACCCAAAAAATCCAAAAAACACGCTAAAAACCCTAACAACCCCTACCAATCCCAAAAAACAAATAAAACCATAAAACCCCTCAAAACCATTAAAAATACATCAGATACCATAAAAAACCATAAACACCCGTTAACAACCCTTAAAAACCCTTAAAACACTACAAAACATAAAAAACCATTAAAATCCTAAAAATGCTTCAAATAGATACATAAATCACAAAAACATTGCATAACTTCTAAAAAATGCAACAAAAAACCCTAAAAAACGCAACATAAACCATGAAATGCAACATGGACCCAAAAACGCTACATAAAACCTAAAATCACAACATAAACCCTAAAAATGTAATATAAACCCTAAAAAACAAAACATAAACCATAAAAATGCAACATAAGCATCAAAAAATGCTACATAAAACCTAAAAACACAATATAAACCCTAAAAACACTCCATAAACCCTAAAAACATTACATAAACCCTAAGAAAGGCAACATAAACTCTACATCACCCCTAAAAACACTACATAAACTCAATAAAAGCAACATAAACCATAAAAAATGCTACATAAAACCTAAACCCAAAACACTCTACATAAACACTAAAAACGTTACATAAACCCTAAAAATGATACATAAAATCTAAAACTGCTAACTAAACCCTAAAAACACTACATAAACACTAAAAATGCTACATAAACTCTAAAAACGCTAGAAAAAACCTAAAAAATACTACAAAAATCCTAAAGACGCTTTATTACCCTCTAAAATATTAAACCCTAATATACCATAATATAAAACATTAAACCCTAATAAACCCCTAATAAACTCTAATAATCCCTAAAAACACCTTATAATCCCTAAAATCCTAAGAAACTCTACTCAACCCTAATAAAACCCCAAAATACCTAATAAACCCTAATAAATGATAATAAAATCTAATTAACCCTAAAAACAAGTTAAGAAAACCTAAACAACCCTAACCAAAACTAATAGACACTAATAAAGACTAATAAACTCTTATAAATCCCAAAAAAAGCCCTAAAAAGCCCTAATAATCCATAGATAAAGCCAAATAAACCCTACTCAACCCTAACAAACCCTAACACACCATAATAACCCCTAATAAAATCCTACAAAACCCTAATAAAGAAAAAAAATGCTAGTATACCTTAAAAAATCCATAAAAACCTTGATAATCTCTAATATAACCTAATAAACCCTAAAAAACACTCACAAACAATAAAAAACGATCACAAACAATAAATACGTGCTCTATTACCTAAAAAGACCTAAAAACACTAATATAACCTAATAAAGTCAAAAAACACTAATATCCCTTAAAAATCCCTAGAAACCCTAATAAACTATAAAAAACTCTAATATAACCAAAGAAACCCTAAAACGCTAACAAACAATAAAACCAATCTATATTATCTAAAAATACCAAACAAACAGTAATATAACCTAATAAAACAAAAAAACTAATAAACCCCTAACAAACACTAAAAAACCCTAAAAATCCCTAATAAACCCTAATAGAAACTAATCAACCCAAATAAAACCCTAAAAATACCTTCTCAACCCTAATAAACCTTGACACACCATAACAAAACCTAATAAAACTCAACTAAACCCCAATAAACCAAAAAAACACAAACAAACCATTAAAACCCCCTAGAACCCCTAATAAATCATAATAAATTCAAATAAAAGATAATAAACCAATAAAAATGCTCACAAACACTAAAAACATGCTAATAAAACCTAAAAAGTGATAACAATCCCTCATATATATTAACAAAAACTAAAAAACACTCATATACACTAATAAAAACACTAAAAAATCCTAGTAGGCCCTAAAAATCCCTAACAAACCCTAATAAACTGTACTCAACCATAATAAACCCTAATAAAACCTTAAAGATACTGACATAACCCAAATAAAACCATAAAAATACCTACTCAACTCTAATAAACCTTAACACCGCATAATAAACCATAATAAACCCCACTAAACCCTAAAAACACAAATGTACCATTAAAAAGCCCTAAAACCCCTAATAAATGCTAATAAAACCTAACAAAGCTTAAAAGCGCTAATAAACCCAAAAAAACACTACTAAACACTAAAAAACCCTAATATACCCTGTTAAAAATTAATTAACCATAATGAACCATAATAAACCCCAATAAATCCTAAACATACCCAAATATACCATAATATACCATAATATATCCGAATAAACCAAACTCAATCATAATATAACACTAAAAATACATAATAAACCCTAATAAACCTAGAGACACGATAATAAACCCTAATAAAATCCTAATAACCCCCACCAAACCCTAAAAAAATGCTAATATACCATTAAAAACCCCTAAAACACTAACAAACCATAATAAATGTTAATAACACCTAAAATTCCTTAAAAATGATAGTAATCCCTAAAAATACCTTTAATAATAATAGTAGTAATAACGCACGTGCATGTGCATATGCATGTACATGGTATAAATAATAAATCATAACGCACGTGCATGTGCATATGCATGCTCATTTTCATGTGAATGATAATAAATAATAAATTATAAATAATAACACATGTGAATTGCATGTTTATGGGTATGTGCATGTGAATGATAATAAATAATAAATAATAACGCACATCCAAGTGCATCTGCATGTGCATGTTCAAGGTAATAAAAAATAAATAATAACAAATTCCACATGAATGTGCATTTTCATGTGAATGATAATAAATAATAAATAATAACACATGTGATAATAGAATAACGCAAGTGCATTGCGTGTGCACATACATGAGAATAAATAATAATTACAGATGTGATAATAGAATAACGCAAGTGCATTGAATTTTGATGTTCAGGGTAATAAATAATATATAATAACACACGATTATGTGAATTTACATGTAATGATACTGAAAATGACACATGCACGTGCATGGTAATAAATAATAAATAACAATGCTCGTGCATGTTCATTTGTATTTGATGACACAAACAACAACAACAACAACAACAACAACAATAATAATAATAATAGAATTACACAAGTGCATTGCATGTGCAGATGCATAGTAGTAAATAATAAATAAATAATAGTAAATAAGAACGCACATGCATGTTCATGTGCATTTACATTTGATAATAATATTAATAATACTAATTTTAATAATAATAATAATAATAACATGGCATGTGATAATAGAATAACGCACGTGCATTGAATGCGCATGTATATGTATTTGCTTGTGAATTTGCATGTGATGATAATAACCATAATAATAACAACAGCCACAACCACAATAATAATAATAACAATAAGAATAACAACATAAGTGATAATAAAATAATGTGTGTGCATTGCATGTGCACGTTCATGGTTATAAAAATATAATAATAACACACGTGCATGTGCATGTGCATGTGGATGAGATGATGATAATAATAAAAATAATATTAGTAATAATAAGTTATAGTTGTATGAAAAAACAGCAGGCATGACAAAAATTCTAGCAACGGGGTCTCGAAAAACCTAACAAATCACAGAGTCATTGAAAAAGTCATAACTTCTTCTTCGGTGTCCATTTTTGCTCCATGAATAGTCAAACTGAATCTCATGGAATGAACTATGATAAAAACAGGTTTTGGAGGCCAAACAGACACACAGATCAGAAGTTATGACCATTTTAAGTTAAATATGACAGGGATCCGTACACGGAAATGGTGTTTTGGAGGACTTCTAGTGGGATTCTGGGATTTTAGGGTCTCAAACATGAATTTAACTATGTTTAAGTCATCCTTATGTGTAGATATCTTCGCTACTTTCGATTTGATATGTGGTAGAGCTCAAACCGACAACTAGAGTGAAATTTATGACCGTTTGAAGTTGGCCTTTTTTGGAGGGATGTAAATAATATATCTTATATTTCTTTTATCTTCTCATAGTTTCTACTAAAATTGGTCCTCATTCATCTCACGAGCTTCGATTTGATTGGTCGCAGTGCTCAAACGGACACCTGATGGAGATGTTATGCCTATTTTAGTGAGTTGTGGGTTTCTTAGATTTTTAGGCACTATGAGAGTTGCTCAATTTAAAAAGACAATAAATTCTGCTATGTGTGTTCATTTTGGCTCTACCACATATGAAATCGAATATTGTGAAATGATACACACTCTGGTAACCAGTGGAATACTTTCTGACATTCTTTAACCCCCCAAAACACCCAAAATCCATTTGAATGGTCAAAAGATTGGCTTCTGATGTCCGTTTTGCAATAACTTCTTCAGTGGGTGTCTGTTTTGACTCTACCACATATCAAATCAAATCATTGGACCAAACCTACACACCTATAACCACTTAAGCACCTTCACACATTTTTGTAGGCCCATAAGGTACTCAAACCTTCCAAAAGACCATAACTTCTACTCTGGGAGTCCGTTTGGCCTCTACCACATATCAAATCAAAGCTTTAGACTGGATCTACACATCTGTGACCAATAGGAACACCTTATCATGTTCATAAGGTCCCAAAAGGTGCATAAGTCCTCCAAATGACACTAACTTTTTCTCTGGGTGTCTGTTTCACCTCTACCACATATCAAATTGAATCATGTGACTTGCTCTACACATCTGTGACAACCATCTACAACTAAATAACCCTAATAAACCATGAATAACCCCATAACCACTAAAAATAAATAAAAATTATGCAAAACCCAAAAAAATGCTAACAAACCCTAACAAACACTATCAAACCCCAACAGACCCTAACAAACCCTAACAAACCCCAAAAAACCCTAAAAACATAAAAAACCCTAATAAACCCTAAGAAGCCCTAGCAAACCCCAAGAAAAACTAAGAAACCCAAATAAACACAAAAAACCCAAAGAAACCCTAAAAAACCCCTATGAAACCATAAGAAACCCTAACATAACCCTAAAACACTAAAAAACCCTAACAAAACCCTAAGCAAACCTAAGAAACACTAACACACACTTATAAACCCTAACACACCCTTAGAAACCCTAACATACCCTTAGAAACCATAGCACACCCTTAGAAACCCTAACACTATAAAGACCCAAAAAATTCAAGGAAATGTTTTTTTCTTAATTTTCTTTGGATTTTTACAAGAACGCGGTTTCTAACGGCACCTGATTCCGAGGCCCGGTGTGCCCGGAATCATTTTCCGAAGTTTGGCTCGGGTACGTTCAGTGAACGAACGAGCGGGTTTTTCTAACTTTTGAACCGGTGCTCGGAATCAAATTCTGAGGGCACCGATGGAATCGCAGCGCCGGTATTTTCTTAGAAACGCCTCTTCTGGAGTTGCGTTTGCTTAGGTGTGGTTTTTAATTTTTGGGCTTAAAGTTAAGAAATAAAATAAATTGTACGAAAAACTTTATTTTATTTCACTTAAGCCACTTGGAAGACACTTTAAGCCACTTAAAGGTGCTTAAGATGAGTTGATGCGGATATGGTGCTATCCGAAAATATCCTACCCTCTTGGTAGGATATTTGTGAGGTGGGGGCCGCACGAGCTCCACCGTTTCTTTTCCACTAAGTAACGCACCAGTGAAAACCCGTCATTATGAAAGTCAACTGACGCGTTTTCTTAATTTCTTAACGCACCAATTAATTGGGCGGTTTTATTCGTTGAATTAATTCTATGAATTAATTTAATCGTTTCTTAACCTTTTTTCAATCCGTTGGTGTAATATTAAGATAAGACCAACGCACGACTTCTGGAAAAATGTTCGTTGAGAGGATTTGACAGAAACCAAGAGTTCTTCATCCTCCTTCGCGAAGAATGTGAAGAACGCGAAGAACGCGAAGAACGCCGAGCCCTCGGAAAATCGACGACGCGACGCCAAGTTCCGCGACACCGACGATTCTTCTTTCGCGACGTTCTTCCACGACAATCCAACCCTGCGACAACCTTCGATCGGCAGCGACAAGGTAGGGGGTTGCACTCTTTTTTTTTAAAAATTTACTTTGTGGATTAAAACAACAATATGGATTTATTTATTATTAATTAAATCTTTTGTTTCTTGGTTCTCGGAGTTCATCAATGCAACGCCGGATACCGCAACGACGCGACGATCCCCTACTTCCACGACGATCAATTCCGCGAAGAACGCGCGTGCGACGACTTGACGAGGTAGGGGTTTTATTGGGAATGTTTTTACTCCGTGGATGTTTCCGTTCAAAACAAAGAACCCGGTTTCATAAGAACAATTTTAATTTATTAAAATTGTTTTTGATATGTTCTCTATGTGTTGATAATTTCTCCCGACTGTTATCATCTAACGCAGAGGGTGCAGGCCAAACAAACACGGCCCGACTACCCTCCGTAGTTCTTCGTTGATGCGCGGATTGGCGGGCGATGACAAAACATGCCGCAGGACGATCCGTTGTTTCCGTAGTGAAGAAAGGGACCCGGGAGGAGCTTTGGCGTAGACGGGAAGGAAAACGGACCACCGGAGCAACTCCGGTGGCCTGCGGAAGCCACCAGCGGCGCGGGTCGCCGGCGCGGCGGCGGCGGCCAGCGGACCCGCATCCGCGCCGGTCCGGCTCATACGCACGGGACGCTGAAAAAGTCGCGTCCGCTGACTCCAGCGTGGCCCCACGCGGGGCCGTGGCACCATCTTCCCGTGGGGGCAGCGCCCCGCGGCTCCTTCGCTCGGCCACTCGGCCGAGCCGAGCCGGGCCGGCCCGACCGGCCGGGTCGCGCCCTGGCCGGACCGGGCCGCGTCGAACCAGGTCCAACCCGGACCCGGGTCGGGGTGACCCGGTTCGGGCCGAGCCAGGGGGGTCGGGCCGGGTCGGTCCGGGCCCAGACCCCCAGTCTTCGGACTGTTTCGGTCTTTTGCCTGTAACATGAGATACAAGCCTCCGAACGACACGCTGTCAGCGGCGATTAGATCATTGGATTGAGACGGTCGTTTCGGTATATCGCACTCAAGGTTTCGAAATACTTTGGGTTCAGCCGGGTTGGTTCGTACACGAAACCAATCGGGCCTTCGGAGCGGAAACGCTCATATCTTGAGCTTCGGATGTCTGATTGACGTGCCGTCGACTTTGTTGAATTCCTCTAAGTGGGACGGATCTTTTGGAATACTCCGCCCGAGGTTTGGACGCAGGTGGAGTACGATCGGGTTGGTTTTTCCTTAAAAACCAACCGGGCCCCTGGGACGAAAAAGCCAATAACTCTCAGACCGGGCATCCGATTGACGCGCCGTCTGCGACGTTGAGTTCCTGTTGACGATACAGAACTTTTAAATACATCAACTCTGGACTATGTGTCAGTTGATGTATCAGCCTCTCGGCTCGTGGAGCGGACCCTCCCGAATGAGCTTGCTGTGTGCGGGAACCCTAGAGCTGGCTGCGACTGCTACTACGATGACGACTGTGCAGAGATCCTCAGTGGATTCGACGACGACGACTACAGCACTCAGTGATCCTTTGTGGGTCAGTGCTACCGATCCTGTGTGGGTCCGATCCTGTGTGGGTCAGCGCTCAGCGGTTCTGTGTGAGCCAGCGCCTACAGGTCCTGTGTGGGCCCGATCCTGTGTGGGTCTTTGCGGGGGTTAGTTACCTATCGATCCTTAGTGGGTCATTGCGGGGGTTAGTACCTATCGATCCTTCGTGGGTCCGACGACTTAGATGGATCAGTAATCATCTCTATCGTCATTTGAATAAGTATAACTGTGTGAGCTGAAACTCTGTTTTACTTTCCTTTGTGGATTGT
The DNA here is from genome assembly GCA_963277665.1 of Viscum album. Lineage (NCBI taxonomy): Eukaryota > Viridiplantae > Streptophyta > Magnoliopsida > Santalales > Viscaceae > Viscum > Viscum album. The sequence continues at coordinate 1,506,612 of CAUJRU010000031.1, read as the reverse complement.
GTTGTGCTATCCTGTGTGGATTTACGTTTTACTTTCCTTTGTGGATTGTGTTGAGCTATCCTGTGTGGATTTTATGTTTTTCTTTCCTGTGTGGACTGGGTTGTACTTGAGCTCGGATGCTGGAGCCGAGCGAGAATTGATGACTTAGGTATATGTATGGGCATATACCTAAGCCGTGTCAGATGTTACTTCGTGATTGTATCTTTCCTTTGTGGTGTATCATTTGTGGATTCTAGGAGAACTTCGGGGGTCTCGGGGTCCCTAATGAGTAGCTTATACTCACCCCTGCACGGGCTATGCCCGCACTTCGTTGTGTTGGTTGTAGACGACGGACAACGCTGATCGTGGTGGAGGCTTGTGGAGCAGGACGGTACCTAGAGGTGGACCACTGGGCGGGACGTACTCGGAGCGGCCGGCTGGGCCCGAGGAGCAATGGAGGCTTTCTGTACCCACCTTTCAGGTGGGACTTCCAGTGGACGGCTCGACGCTGCGACTTTACTTTTCAGTTGTTGTTTTTCCCCTTTCAGTTTTACTTTACAGTTGGGCTTGTATTTTCGGCCCCCTTTACTTTTCCACACTTATTGTTGTACCATCTTTTACTTAGTGTTTACTTTTCCGCTTGCTTACTCTATAGTGCTTGTTTACTTTTCAAAGGAAATGCCTTCCCTTTTTACCATGATTTTATGCCTTGGTGCTAGTCGCCATCCCCTGGCCTATGGAAGGCGGGCTTGGGGTAGTCACGGCACGGGCCCCGAGGACGGGTCGTGACAAATTGGCATCAAAGGTGGTCGGTTCTACCGCAGACTCTGATATTTCTTCTATGTGAATTAATAGTGTTTAGCGTATTGGATGTGGTTATCAGTCCAGGGAGTCCAGTGCTGGTGCGGCGGCCGACGTATCTGTACACCAGGACCCTGACATCTGATTTCCAACTTAATGCACGAAAACATTGATTGCATGTGTGTTTCAAGTTTTCTTTGTGATTACTTTGTATCAGCTCACCAGGTATATTGTTCTAACCGTGGCGCACCTGTTTCCTTTCAGGATGGCCCCATGACGGCAGCCAGCTAGGGTTCCGAGAGTGGTACGTGACGACAGCCCACCGAGCGACGAGGCTTCGGTACAGGGCCCTTTGACAGTAGAGGCACCAGCGATACCTCTACCCGCCGAGCCACCGATGCTTCTAGCACTAGCCACTGACGATGCACGTCGCCTCAATGCAATGCATGAGTTCCAGCGCCAGTGACCACCCAGGTTTCACGGGGAGATGGACCCTCAGGCAGCCAAGTACTGGCTGGAGGCAGTGGTGCGAGTTTTTCGGTTAGTGAGGACACCAGCAGACCTCATGGTGATCCTCGCAGCGAGCCTACTGCACGCAGCAGTAGGACGATGGTGGAGCTTGATGCTCCAGTTGCACGATGAGGCCTCTCTCATCTGAACAGACTTTGAGGGCCTCTTCCACTCAGAGTTCGTCCCGGCCACCCTCCGTGCGGTGCGCATCCAGGAGCTTCTTCAGCTACGGAAGGGTAGCTTGACGGTCGCCCAGTAGTCGGCGAGATTCACCGATCTCTCGCGCTACTCGACCGACATGGTACGGGACCCATTCTTCTGGGCCCGGACCTTTGAGCAGGGATTGAGACACGAGATCAGGGCATCGCTAATCTCCCTCAGCATCCCGACCCAGGCAGGAGTACTGGAGCGAGCCCTTTTGATCGAGAGCTTTCTTGCTGAGACTTCTCCAGTGGTGAGACCTACTGCAGGGAAACACGTAGAAGAGTCTTCCGCAGCGGGCAGTCGACGGATGACTCAGGGGTCTAGGAAAACTAGACCCTCACGTAGGCAGCCTCAGGACACTGGCTCAGCAGTGCGGGGCACACAGCACGGAACCAGTCTTTCAAGAGGCAGACAGTGCTACACTTGTGGCGGGCATGGTCACATGGCTCGTGACTGCCCGACCCACCGTGCCGAGGAGCAGTAGACAGTTGAGGGTCCACCCAGGTAGAGGCAGAGGGTCGACTGTGGTGGTCCGCATGTAGGAGGTGGACGAGGCAGAGGAGCTGGCCGAGCATAAGGTGGTGGACGACGCTTTGAGGCTCTAACACCACCACCACCAGGAGGTCCACCTCGACCACAGGGAGCTGGCGGGCAGAGACAGGCACAGCTCCAGGCAGCGGAGGCCTACGACCATGGCACGCCCGAGATGATTCGAGGTATGATCTGTGTCTATTCCACCCTTGCTGCAGTTCTTATAGACACAGGAGCGAGTCACTCTTTCATAGCCGCTGCCCTTGTTCGGAGCTCGAAGATTCCGACAGAGCCGTTGGCTCGATCCTTACGGCTAGAGACTCCTACGGGAGAAGACTCGACGATTACGCACTGGTGCCAGTAGTGTGAGCTTACTATAGGAGGCGAGAGCTTCGGCTGGGATCTTCTTGTAGCAGCGTCGAGGCCTTACGACGTCATCTTGGGCATGAATTGTTTATCTACAGTCCATGCACAGATTGACTGTATTAGGCGCAAGGTGCGATGTGTACGCACCGACGGGAGCAGGTTCACCTTCACCGGTGATAAGGGAGCCTTCGCATCACAGGATGGACTTCCGTAGAGGAGAGGATAGCCCATCACTCATCAGTTGTCTAGCCTCATCCTAGGAGCTGTTGACGTGCAGAGTCCTAGTTTTCCTGCAGTGGTGGATCAGTACGCGGACGTCTTTCCCGACGACGTTCCAGGGATACCTCCCCGCAGAGAGGTAGACTTTCATATTGATCTGTACCCCGGGACAGCCCCGATATCCACTCCAATATATCAGATGGCCCCCGCTGAGCTTCAAGAGCTACGGGTATAGTTGGAGGACTTGCAGGGCAAGGGTTTCATCCGACCCAGTATTTCACCCTGGGCTTCGCCGATTTTGTTCACCAAGAAAGCGGACAGGAGATTGCGACTTTGTGTCGATTATCGTCGCCTGAACCAGGTGACAGTGAGGAACAAGTATCCGCTACCGAGGATTGACGACCTCTTCGATCAGCTCAAGGGAGAACGGTGGTTCTCGAAGATAGACCTTGGGTCAGGCTATCATCAGCTCAGAGTTCGAGACGAGGACGTGCAGAAGACGACCTTCAGATGTCGGTATGACCACTATGAGTTCTTGGTTATGCCATTCGGCGTAACCAATGCTCCAGCAGTGTTCATGGGCCTCATGAACAGGATCTTCCAGCCATACCTCGATCGATTTGTCGTAGTCTTCATCAACGACATTTTGATATAGTCGATGATTGAGGAGGAGCACACCTATCACTTGCGGGTTGTTCTAGACACACTCCAAGAGCACCAGATTTACGGAAAGCTCTCGAAGTGTCAGTTCTGGATACGTGAGGTCCACTTTTTGGGACACGTCATCTCTGAGGTGGAAGTTGCAGTGGATCCTGCAAAGATCGAGGAAGTGCTAGCTTGGGAGCCACCCAGGAGCGTGACAGAGGTGCGGAGTTTGTTGGGACTAGCTGGATACTATCAAAGGTTTGTGCCAGACTTCTCCAGAGTTGCGACACCACTCTCAGCTTTGACGAAGAAGGGGAAACCCTTTGTGTGGTCAGAAAGATGTCAGCAGAGCTTCCAGGAGCTGAGACAGAGATTGACCAGCGCACCTATCTTGAGGTTGCCTGAGGAGGGAGTAGGGTACGTAGTCTACTACGATGCATTAGGGACCGGACTCGGATGTGTCCTGATGAAGGAGAGGGCAGTGATAGCTTATGGATCACGTCAGTTGAGGCCGCATGAGCAGAACTACGCTACCCATGTCCTGGAGTTAGCAGTAGTGGTCTTCGCTCTGAAGACATGGAGACACTATCTGATGGGCGAGCGCTTTACAGTCTTTTATTACCACCAGAGTCTCAGGTATATCTTCTCGCAGAAGGACCTGAACCTGAGACAACGGCGATGACTCGATTTCCTCCAGGACTATGACTTTGAGATAGTCTATACTCCTGGGAAGGGGAACGTGGTAGCCGATGCTCTCAGCAGGAGGACGGGCATTCAGCTACTTGAGGTGGTGACAGAGCAGCTAGCCGCTTTGCAGATATCCTTCATGGATAGAGGTGGAGCAGCCTTCCTTCAGTCTCTCATTGTCACTCCTCCACTACTACAGCGGGTCAGAGAGGCACAACGTGAGGACGCTGACTGTGAGTCGTGGCGTGCACAGTTATCCTCAGGACAGGCACCTGATGGATTCTCCTTTGGATCAGAGCACGACATCCTTTTCAGAGGACGTACCTTGGTACCAGTTGCTTTACGAGAGGAGGTGCTGAGAGAGTTTCACACTTCTCCTTTGGCGGTACATCCTTGAGTGGAAAATATGTACCAGGACCTCAGACGACAGCACTGGTGGCCATGCATGAAGAAGGTTGTGGCAGAGTTCGTTTCTTGATGCCTCACTTTCCAGCAGGTGAAGGCAGAGCATCAGGTACCAGCAGGCCTGGTTCAGCCCTTGGAGGTCCCGGAGTAGAAGTGGGATGGGATATCTATGTACTTCATGACTGGACTTCCACGCACATCCAGAGGCCACGACTCCATCTGGGTGATTGTCGACCCACTCACCAAGTCGGCTCACTTCTTACCCATCAGAGAGTAGGGCTTAGTGGAGATCTTGGGGCGTCTCTACGTTCAGGAGATTGTATGGCTTCACGGTGTGACATCATCTATTATCTCTGATCGAGATGCTCGCTTTACTTCCCGGCTTTGGAAGGAGTTTCAGGAGGTGTTCGGGATGCAGCTTCATCTGAGCACCGCCTTTCACCCTCAGACGGATGGTCAGACGGAGAGGACCATTCAAACTCTCGAGGACATGCTCCGCGCATGTGTCCTCGACTTTGGTCGCAGTTGGGAGGACCACCTACCCTTGGAGGAGTTCATGTACAACAACAGCTACCACTCCACCATCGGGATGGCACCATACGAGGCGTTGTACGACAGACCTTGCAGATCTCCTTTGTGCTGGATAGACCCTAGGGAGTCAGCACTTGTGGGACCAGAGATGGTCCGGGCCACGACAGAAAAGGTCCAGGTCATCCAGGAGTGGATGAGGACAGCTCAGAGCTGGCATAAGTCTTACGCTGACAGGAGGCGGAGGCCACTAGAGTTCGAGGATGGAAACCACATCTTCTTGCGTGTCTCACCTCGACGTTGATTACGGAGATTTGGCCAAGACGACAAGTTGTCTCCATGATTCATAGGACCATTCCAGGTCCTCAGTAGGATTGGCGAGGTGGCTTATCACCTGGCTCTACCACCTCAGTTGCACCGGGTGCACAACGTCTTCCACCTATCTCAGCTGAGGAGATATGTCCACAACCCAACGCACATCATTGACCATGGGGAGATAGACGTGGATGATGGGGCGAATTTTGCGGAGGTCCTAGTGGAGATCGAGGATCAACAGGAGCGGGTCCTAAGTGGACGATCGATTCCTCTTGTGCACATCAGATGGCAGCACGAGAACCTCCAGGAGAGCACTTGGGAGCGGGAGGCTCAGATGCGTGCTCAGTACCCACATTTGTTTCCCTAGTTTATGATGTATCTTTACGGGGACATAAATCCCTGAGGTGGGAGTGATGTAAAGACCCAAAAAATTCAAAGAAATTTTTTTTTCTTAATTTTCATTGGATTTTTACAAGAACGTAGTTTCTGACGGCACCTGATTCCGAGGCCCGATGTGCCCGGAATCATTTTTCGAAGTTTGGCTCGGGTACGTTCAGTGAACGAACGAGTGAGTTTTTCTAAATTTTGAACCGGTGCTCGGAATCAAATTCTGAGGGCACTGATGGAATCGCAGCGCTGGTATTTGCTTAGAAACGCCTCTTACGGAGTTGCGTTTTTTCAGGTGTGGTTTTTAATTTTTGGGCTTAAAGTTAAGAAATAAAATAAATTGTACAACAAACTTTATTTTATTTCACTTAAGCCACTTGGAAGCCACTTAAAACCACTTAAAGCTTCTTAAGATGATTTGATGCGGATAGGGTGCTATCCAAAAATATCCTACCCTCTTGGTAGGATATTTGTGAGGTGGGGGCCACACGAGCCCCACCATTTCTTTTCCTCTAAGTAACGCACCCGCGAAAACCCGTCATTCTGAAAGTCAACTGACGCGTTTTCTTAATTTCTTAACGCAACAATTAATTGGGCGGTTTTATTCGTTGAATTAATTCTATGAATTAATTTAATCTTTTCTTAACCTGTTTTCAATCTGTTGGCGTAATAATAAAATAAGACCAACACACGACTTCTGGAAAAATGTTCGTTGAGAGGATTTGACAGAAACCAAGAGTTCTTCATCCTCCTTCGCGAAGAACGCGAAGAACGCGAAGAACTCGAGAAACGCGAAAAATGCCGAGCCCTCGGAAAATCGACGACACGACGCCAAGTTCCGCGACGCCGGAGATTCTTCTTCCGCGACGTTATTCCGCGACAATCCAACCCCGCGACAACCTTCGATCGGCAGCGACAAGGTAGGGGGTTGCGCTCTTTTTTTTAATTTACTTTGTGGATTAAAACAACAATATGGATTCAATTATTATTAATTAAATCTGTTGTTTCTTGGTCCTCGGAGTTCGTCGACGCAACGCCGGATACCGCGACTACGCGACGATCCCCTCCTTCCATGACGATCAATTCCGCGAAGAACGCGCATGCGACGAATTGACGAGGTAGGGGTTTTATTGGGAATGTTTTTACTCCATGGATGTTTCCATTCAAAACAAAGAACCCGGTTTCATAAGAACAATTTTAATTTATTAAAATTGTTTTTGATATGTTCTCTATGTGTTGATAATTTCTCCCGACTGTTATCATCTAACGCGGAGGGTGCGGGCCAAACAAACACGGCCCGACTACCCTCTGCAGTTCTTCGTTGATGCACGGATTGGCGGGCCACGACAAAACATGCCGCAAGGACAATATGTTGTTTCCTCAGTGAAGAACGGGACCCGGGAGGAGCTTCGGCGCAGGCAGGAAGGAAAACGGACCACCGGAGCAACTCCGGTGGCCCGCGGAAGCCACCGGCGCGGCGGCGCCGGCGGCCGGAGGCGGTGGCGCCCCAGCGCGCCACCGGACAGGGCTGTCATGGCTGAAGCCGCATGGGTCTGGCTCACACGCACGAGACGTGGAAAAAGCCGCGTCCGCTGACTCCAGCACGACCCCACGCGGGGCCGCGACACCATCTTCCCGCGGGGGCAGCGCCCCGCGGCTCCTTCGCTCGGCCACTCGGCCGAGCCGAGCTGGGCCGGCCCGACCGGCCGGGTCACACCCTGGCCGAACCGGGCCGTGTCGAACCGGGTCCGTCTCGGACCGGGTCGGGTCGACCCGGTTCGGGCCGGGTCGGTCCGGGCCCTGACCCCCCGTCTTCGGACCGTTTCGGTCTTTTTCCCGTAACTTGAGCTACGGGCCTCCGAACGACGCGCCGTCAGTGGAGATGCGATCCTTGGATCGAGACGGTCGTTTAGGTGTATCACACTCAAGGTTTCGGAATACTTTGGGTTCGGCCGGGTTGGTTCGTACACGAAACCAACCGGGCCTTCAGAGCGAAAACGCTCATATCTTGAGCTTCGGATGTCCGATTGACGTGTCGTCAACTTCGTTGAATTCCTCTAATTGAGACGGATCTTTTGGCATACTACACCCGAGGTTTGGACGCAAGTGGAGTACGGTCAGGTTTGTTTTTCCTTAAAAACCAACCGGACCCCTGGAACAAAATAGCCAATAACTCTCAGACCGGGCGTCCGATTGACGCGCCGTCTGCGACGTTGAGTTCCTGTTGACGATACAGAACTTTTGGATACATCAACTCTAGACTATGTGTCAGTTGATGTATCGGCCTCTCGGCTCGTGGAGCGGACCCTCCCGAACGAGCTTGCAGTGTGCGAGAACCCTAGAGCTGGCTGCGACTGCTACTGCGACGACGACTGTGCAGAGATCCTCAGTGGATTCGACGATGACGACTACCGCACTCAGCGATCCTTTGTGGGTCAGTGCTACTGATCCTGTGTGGGTCCGATCCTGTGTGGGTCAGCGCTCAGCGGTTCTGTGTGAGCCAGCGCCTACAGGTCCTGTGTGGGCCCGATCCTGTGTGGGTCTTTGCGGGGGTTAGTTACCTATCGATCCTTTGTGGGTCAGATCCTTTGTGGGTCATTGCGGGGGTTAGTACCTATCGATCCTTCGTGGGTCCGACGACTTAGATGAATCAGTGATCATCTCTATCGTCATTTGAAGAAGTATATCTATGTGAGCTGAAACTCTGTTTTACTTTCATTTGTGGATTGTGTTGTGCTATCCTGTGTGGATTTACGTTTTACATTCCTTTGTGGATTATGTTGAGCTATCCTGTGTGGATTTTACGTTTTGCTTTCCTGTGTGGACTGGGTTGTACTTGAGCTCGGATGTTGGAGCTGAGCGAGAATTGATGACTTAGGTATATGTATGGGCATATACCTAAGCCGTGTCAGATGTTACTTCGTGATTGTATCTTTCCTTTGCGGTGTATCCTTTGTGGATTCTGGGAGACCTTTGGGGGTCTCGGGGTCCCTACTGAGTAGATTATACTCACCCCTGCATTGGTTATGCCTGCACTTCATTGTGTTGCTTGCAGACGACGGACAACGCTGATCGTGGTGGAGGCTTGCGGAGCTGGATTGTACCTGGAGGTGGACCACTGGGCGGGACGTACTCGGAGCGGTCGGCTAGGCCCGAGGAGCAGTGGAGTCTTTCTGTACCCACCCTTCAGGTGGGACTTCCAGTGGACGGCTCGACGCTGCGGCTTTACTTTTCAGTTGCTGTTTTTCCCCTTTCAGTTGTACTTTACAGTTGGGCTTGTATTTCCGGCCCCCTTTACTTTTTCTCACTTACTGTTGTACCAGCTTTTACTTAGTGTTTACTTTTCCGCTTGCTTACTCTGTAGTGCTTGTTTACTTTTCAGGGGCAATGCCTTCCCTTTTTACCGGGATTTTACGCCTTGGTTCTAGTCGCCAGCCCCTGGCCTATGGAAGGAGGGCTTGGGGTAGTCACAACACGGGCCCCGAGGACGGGTCGTGACAAACACACCCATTTAAACCCTAACACAACCTTAGAAACCCTCATAAATGATAGCGCACCCTTATAAACCCTAACCTGCACATAAAAACCTTAACCCACCCTTAGAAACCATAACACACCGTTAGAAACCCTATCAAACCCTTAGACACCCTAAATCAATCTAATCAGAACTAATAAATCCTAAAAAACCCTACCAACCAATAATAAACCATAATAAACCCTGATAAACCCAAAATCCCACTATAAACCCTAATAAACACTAATAAATCGTAATGATCCCTAAAAACCCTATTAGCCCCAATAAAAGCAAAAAATACCTAAAAACTCAAAAATACAAAAAAAACTCTATTAAACCATACAAAATGCTAATATTCCCAAAAAACCCTAACAAATCTGACAAAACCTGACAAAACCCATAAAAACACAAAAAACCCCTAAAAACCCTAAAAACCCCTAAAAACCCTAAAAACCCTAAAAAACCCTGAAAACCCTTCAAAAACCCTAAAAACCCTAAAACCCCTAAAAACTGAAAAAACCCAAAAACAAACCTAAGAAACCCAAAAAAAACCTCAAAAAACCTCAATAAACCCTAAAAAACCTAAAACCACTAAAAATGCTAAAAAATTCTAAAAAGCCTAAAAATGCCTAAGAAAACCCTAACCACCCTATGAAACCCTTAAAAACATTAAAAACGCCCAAGAAAACCCTAAAAACCACAAAAGGAACCCAAATAAACCCTAAAGAACCCAAAAAAACCCTAAAAACCCTAATGAACCTGAAAGAACCACTAAAGCCACTAACAACGCTACATAAACGCTACAATTGCTACACAACCCGAAAAATGCTTCAAATCCCAAAAAATGCAACAAAACCCCAAAACCACTAAAATAACCCAAACAAAGAAAAAAAATACAAACACACCCATAAAACCCAAAAAAATTCATAAAACCACAAACAACTCAAACAAACCGTAACAAACCCTAAAAACCCAAAAAAAAACATAAAAACCCCTAATAACCACTAACAACCCCTAAGAACCACTAATAAACCCTAATAACCCCAAAAACCCACTATTAAACCCTAAAAACCCTTATAAACACTAATAAATCGAAATAACCTGTAATAAACCCTAACAAACTCTATTAGACCCTAATAAACGCTAAAAAATCCCTAAATCCACTAATATACAATAAAAAACCCTATTGAACCATAATAAACCCTAATAATCAATAAAACCGTAACAAACCCGACAAAATGCTACAAAAATCTCCAAATAATAGCCTATAAAACCCTACAACCCACTAATAAACCCCAGAAAAAGCTAATAACCCCAAAATAAATCGTAACAAACCCTAACAACCCCAAATAAATCATAACAAGTCCTAACAGTGCCAAATAAATCTTAACAAACTGAAACAAACCATAACAAACCCCTAATAAACCCCAATAAACCCCAATAAACCCTAACAAATCATAATAAACCCTAATAAATCATAATAAACCCTAATACAGGTTACTAAACCCTAATAAATAAAATAAAACCTAATAAACCCTAATAAATCCTAAATACCCCTAAAAAAGTTGACAAACCCTAGAAAAACCTATTAATGACTAAAAAAGCCCAATAAAACCCAAATATATAATAAAAAATGCTAATAAACTATTACAAATCCTAAAGAACACTAATAAACCCTAAGAAACCATAATAAACCCTAAAGAACCATATTAAAACTCTAAAGAACACAAAAAACCATAAAGAACCGAAAAAAGCTAAAAAACATTATATAATACTTAAAAACCGCTACAATACCCAAAAAAACTCTAAAACACACTAAAACCCCCTAACAACCCCTATCAATCCCAAAAAAACAAATAAACCAATAAAACCCCCCAAAAAACATTAAAAGGCCATCTGATACCATAAAAAACCATAAACACTAGTTAAGAACCCTTAAAACCCTAAAAAACAACAAACCATAAACAACCATTAAAACCCTAAAAAAGGCATCAAATAGATACATAATACCTAAAAACGTTACATAAACCCTAAAAAATGAAAGAAAAACCCTCAAAATTCAACATAAACCAAAAAACAAAACATAAACCCAAAAAACACAACATAAACCCTAAAAGCACTACATAAACTCTATAACTGTAACACAGACCCTATAAAACACAACATAAACCCCAAAAAACGCAACATAAACATTAAAAAACGCTACATAAAACCTGAAAACAGAATATAAACCCTAAAATAGTACATGAACCCTAAAAAAATTACATTAACCCTAAAAAAGGAAAAATAACGCATGTGCATTGAATGTGCATGTACATGTATTTGCATGTTCATTTGCATGTGATGATAATAACAATAACAATAACAATAGCAACAACCACAATAATAATAATAACAATAAGAATAACAACATAAGTGATAATAAAATAATGTGTGTGCACTGCATGTGCACGTGCATGGTAAAATAATAATAATAATAAGGCACGTGCATGTGCATGTGAATGTGGATGAGATGATGATGATAATAGTAATAATATTAGTAATAATAAGTAATAGTTGTTCGAAAAAATAGCAGACAGGACAAAAATTCTAGCAACGGGGTCTGGAAAAACCTAACAAATCACAGAGTCATTGAAAAATGCATAACTTCTTCTTCGGGGGTCCATTTCTGCTCCATGAATAGACAAACTGAATCTCATGGAACGAACTACGATAAAAACAAGTGTTGAAGGCCAAACAAACAAACAGATTATAAGTTATGACCATTTTAAGAAAAATTTGACAGAGATCCGTACATAGAAATGGTATTTTGGAGGCCTTCAGATGGGATTCAGGGATTTTAGGGTCTCAAACATGACTTTAACTATGTTTAAGTCATCCTTCTACGTAGATATCTTCACTAATTTCTATTTGATATGTGGTAGAGCACAAACCGACAACTGGAGTGAAAGTTATGGCCGTTTGAAGTTGGCCTTTTCTTGGAGTGGTGTAACTAATATATCTTATATTTCTTTGATCTTCTCATAGTTTCTACTAAACTTGGTCCTCAGTCATCTCACGAGTTTCAATTTGGTTAGTCGCAGCGCTCAAACGGACACCCGAAAGAGAAGTTATGTATAATTTAGTGAGTTGCGGGTTTCTTAGGTTTTTAGGCGCTAGGAGAGTTTCTCAATTTTAAAAGACAATAACTTCTACTACGTGTGTTCATTTTGTCTCTACCACATATCAAATAGAAGATTGTGAAACGATACACACTCTGGTAACCACTGTAATCCATTCTGGCATTCTTCAACCCCCCAAATCAACCAAAATCCCTTTGGATGGTCAAAAGATTGGATTCTGATGTCCGTTTTGCAATAACTTCTTCAATGGGTGTCCATTTTGACTCTACCACATATCAAATCAAAGCTTGGGACCAAACCTACACTCCTATAAACACTGAAGCAACTTCTCACATCCTTGAAGGCCCAAAAGGTACTTTATCCTTCCAAAATACCATAACTTCTACTCCGGGAGTCCGTTTGGCCTCTACCTTATATCAAATCAAATATTTAGACTAGATCTACACATCTGTGATCAATAGTAACACCTTATCACGTTTATAAGGTCCCATAAGGTACTCAAGTCCTCCAAATGACCATAACTTTTTCTCTGGGTGTCCGTTTCACCTCTACCACATATCAAATTCAAGCATGTGACTAGCTCTACACATCTGTGACAACCATGAACAACTAAATAACCCTAACAAACCATGAATAACCCCATAACCCCTAAAAATCTTTAAAAATTAGGAAAACCCTAAAAAACACTAACAAACCCTAACTAACACTAACAAACCATAACAGACCCTAACAAACCCTAACAATCCCAAAAAACCCTAAAAACATAACAAACCCTAACAAACCCTAAGAAGCTCTAACAAAACCCAGGAAAAACTAAGAAACCCCAATAAACACAAAAAACCCAAATAAACCCTAAAAACCCCTATGAAACCATAAGCAACCCTAACATAACCCTAAAACCCTAAAAACCCTAACAAAACCCTAAGGAAACTTAAGAAACACTAACACACCCTTATAAACCCTAACACACCCTTAGAAACTCTAGCATACCCTTAGAAACCCTAGCACACCCTTATAAACCCTAACGCACCCATTTAAACCCTAACACAACCTTAGAAACCCTTAGAAACCATAGCACACCCTTATAAACCCTAACCCGCCCATAAAAACATTAACCCGCCCTTAGAAACCACAACACGCCATTAGAAACCCTAAAAAACCCTTAGACACCCTAAATCAATCTAATAAGAACTAATAAATCCTAAAAAACCCAAACAACCAATAATAAACCATAATATACCCTAATAAACCCTAAATCCCACTACTAAACCATAATAAACACCAATAAATCGTAATAAACCCTATGAGCCCCAATGAAAGCAACAAAATACCTAAAAACCCAAATATACAAAAAAACTCTATTAAACCATAAAAAATGCTAATATTCCCAAGAAAACCCTAACAAACCCAGAAAAACCTGACAAAACCCTAAAAAACCCATAAAAACCCAAAAAAACCCCTAAAAACCCTAAAATCCCTAAACCCCCTAAAAACCCTAGAAACCCTAAAAAATCCTAAAAACCCCTCAAAAACCCTAAAAACACTAAAACTCCTAAAACCTGAAAAATCCTGAAAACAAACCTAAAAAACCCAAAAAAACCTCAAAAAATCCTAAAAATCCTAAAACCACTAAAAATGCTAAAAAAGACTAAAAAGCATAAAAATGCCTAAGAAAACCCTAACCACCCTATAAAACCCTTAAAAACCCTAAAACGCCCAAGGAAACCCTAAAAACCTCAAAAGAAACCAAAATACACCCTAAAGAACCCAAAAAACCCCAAAACCCTAATGAACCCTAAAGAACCACTAAAGCCACTAACAACGCTACATAAATGCTACAATTGCTTCAAAACCTGAAAAATGCTTCAAAACCCCAAAAATGCATCAAAACCCCAAAACCACTAAAATAACCCAAACAAAGCAAAAAAATCCAAACACACCCATAAAACCCAAAAAAATGCATAAAACCACAAACAACTCAAATAAACCGTAACAAACCCTAAAAAACCTAATAAAACCTAACAAACCCCAATAACCACTAATAACCCCTATGAACCAATAATAAACCCTAACAACCCCTAAAACCCGCTATTAAACCCTAAAAACCCTTATAAACACTAATAAATCGTAATAACCTGTAATAAACACTAAAAAACTCTATTAGACCCAAATAAACACTACAAAAGCCCTAAATCCTCTAATATACAATAAAAAACGCTAGTAAACCCTAATAAACCCTAATAATCACTAAAAACCCTAACAACCCAGAAAAAATGCTGCAAAAATCTCCAAATAATAGCCTACAAAACCCTACAACCCACTAAAAAACCCTAGAAAATGCTAATAACCCCAAAATAAATCGTAACAAACCCTAAAAACCCCAAATAAATCATAACAAATCCTAACAGTGCCAAATAAATCTTATCAAACCGAAACAAACCATAACAAACCCCTAATAAACCCCAATAAACACTAACAAATAATAATAAACTCTAATAAATCATAATAAACCCTAATACACATTACTAAACCCTAATAAATAAAATAAAACCTAATAAATCCTAAATACCCCTAAAAAGTTGATAAACCCTATAAAAAGATATTAATGACTAAAAAATCCCAATAAAACCCTAATATACAATAAACAACACTAGTAAACTGTTATAAATCCAAAAGAACACTAATAAACCCTAAAGAACGCTAATAAACCCTAAATAACCTTATTAAAACTCTAAAGAACACTAAAAAACCCTAAAGAACCCAACAAATGCTAAAAACATTATATAATCCTTAAAAACCGCTACAATACCCAAAAAACCCCTAAAACACACTAAAAACCCCTAACAACCCCTATCAATACCAAAAAAACAAATAAACCAATAAACCCCCCCCCCAAAAAAAAACATTAAAAGGCCACTAGATACCATAAAAAACTATAAACACTAGTTAAGAACCCTTAAAAATCCTAAAAAAACAACAAACCATAAACAACCATTAAAACCCTAAAAAAGGCATCAAATAGATACATAAACCATAAAAACGTTACATAAACCTTAAAAAATGAAACAAAAACCCTCAAATTGCAAAATAAACCAAAAAACACAACACAAACCCAAAAAACACAACATAAACCCTAAAAGCACTACATAAACCCTATAACTGTAACACATACCCTAAAAAACACAACATAAACCCTAAAAAACGCAACATAAACATTAAAAAACACTACATAAAACCTCAAAACACAATATAAACCCTAAAACAGTACATGAACCTTAAAAACATTACATAAACCCTAAAAAAGGCAACATAAACACTACATCACCCCTAAAAATGCAACATAAACCCAGAACACGCAAAATAAACCCTTAAAAATGCTATATACAACCTAAACCCAAAACATGCTACATAAACCCTAAAAACGCTACATAAACCCTAAGAATGATACATAAAACCTAAATACGTTAAATAAACACTAAATATGCTATACAAACACTAAAAAATCTACATAAACTCTAACAACGCTACACAAACCCTAAAAATGCTACAAAAACCCTAAAGACGCTTCAAAACCCTCAAAAATATTAAGCACATATATACCATAATATAAAACATTAAACCTTTGTAAACGCCGAATAAATCCCTAAAGAACCACTAAAGCCACCAAAAACGCTACATAAACCCTAAAAATTGCTACAAAAAACCAAAAAATGCTTCAAAACCCACAAAATGCAACAAAATCCCAAAAAAAGCGAAAATAACCCTAACAATGCATAACAAATCAAAACACACCCATAAAACCAAAAAAATGCATAAAACCCCACACAACTCAAACAAACCGTAACAAACCCAAAAAACCCTAAGAAGACCTAAAAAACCCTAACAACCAATAATAACCCCTAAGAACCACTAATAAACTCTAATAACCCCTAAAACCAACTATTAAACCCTAAAAACCCTAATAAACACTAATAAATTGTTATAACCTGTAATAAACCCTAACAAGCTCTATTAGACCCTAATAAATGCTACAAAATCCCTAAAACCCCTAATATAAAGTAAAAAACACTATTAAACCATAAGAAACCCTAATAATCACTAAAATTCCAAACAAACCCGACAAAACGCTACAAAAACCGCCAAATAATATCCTAAAAAACCCTACAACCATCTAATAAACCCTAAAAACCCTAATTACCCAAAAATAAATTGTAACAAACCCTAAAAACCCTAAATAAATTGTAACAAATCCTAACAATGCCAAATAAATCACAACAAACTAAAACAAACCATAAAAAACCCCTAATAAACTGCAATAAACCCTCACAAAGCATAATAAACCCTAATAAATCGTAATAAACCCAAATACATGTTACAAAACCCTAATAAATAAAATAATCCCCAATAATCCCTAATGAATCCTAAATAACTCTAAAAAATGTTGATAAACCCTAGAAAAACCTATTAATGCCTACAAAATCCCAATAAAACCCTAACATACAATAAAAAAGGCTAATAAACTGTAACAATTCTTAAAGAACACAAATAAACCCTAAAGAACCCTAATAAACCCTATAGAACCATATTAAACTCTAAAGAACTCTAAGAAACCCTAACGAACCCAAAAAAAATGATAAAACACATTATATAAACACTAAAAACTGCTACAATACCCAAAAACCCCTAAAACACGCTAACAACCCTAACAACCCCTATCAATCCCAAAAAACAAATAAACCCATAAAAACCCCCAAAACCATAAAAAAGCCACCAGATACCATAAAAAACCATAAACACCTGTTAACAACCCTTAAAAACTCTAAAAACACTACAGACCATAAACAGTCATTAAAACCCTAAAAAATGCTTCAAATAGATAAATAAATCCTAAAAACATTTCATAACCCCTAAAAATGAAAAAAAAACCCTCAAAACACATCATAAACCAAAAAATTCAACATGGACCCAAAAAACGCTACATAAACCCTAAAATCACAAAATAAACCCTAAAACTGTAATATAAACACTAAAAAACACTACATAAACCATAAAAACGCAACATAAACATTAAAAAATGCTACATAAAACCTAAAAACACAATATAAACCCTAAAAACACTCCATGAACCCTAAAAACTTTACATAAACCCAAAAAAGGCAACATAAACTCTACATCACCCCTAAAACACTACATAAACTTAGAAAAAGCAACATGAACCCTAAAAAATTTTACATAAAACCTAAACCCTAAACGCTACATAAACACTAAAAACATTACATAAACCCTAAAAATGATACATAAAATCTAATACTGCTAACTAAACCCTAAAAACTCTACATAAACACTAAAAATTCTTCATAAACTCTAACAAAGCTAGACAAAACCTAAAAAATGCTACAAAAACCCTAAAGACTAATTAATACCCTCTAAAATATTAAACCCAAAAATACCATAATATAAAACATTAAATCCTATGAAACTCTACTCAACCCTAATAAAACCCCAAAATACCTAATAAACCCTAATAAATGATAATAAAACCTAATAAACCCTAAAACACATTAAGAAAACCTAAACAACCCTAACCAACACTAATAGACACTAATAAAGACTAATAAACTCTAATAAACCCCAAAAAACACTAAAAGCCCTAATAAACCATAAATAAAGCCAAAAAAACCCTACTCAACAATAACAAACCTTAACACACCATAATAACCCCTAATAAAATCCTACAAAACCCTAATAAAGAAAAAAAATACTAGTATACCTTAAAAAATCCCAAGAAACCCTGATAAACTCTAATATAATCTAATAAACCCTTAAAACGCACGCAAACAATAAAAAATGATTAAAAAAAATAAATACGTGCTATATTACATAAAAAGACCTAAAAACACTAATATAACCTAATAAAGAAAAAAAAAACGCTAATATCCCTTAAAAATCCTTAGAAACCCTAATAAACTATAATAAACTCTAATATAACCAAAGAAAACCTAAAACGCTAACAAAAAATAAAAAAATCTATATTATCTAAAAAGACCTAACAAACAGTAATATAACCTAATAAAACAAAAAGACTAATAAACCCCTAAAAAACCCTAATAAACCCTAAAAATCCCTAATAAACCCTAATAAAAATTAATCAACCTAAATAAAACCCTAAAAATACCTTCTCAACCCCAAAAAACCTTGACACACCGTAACAAAACCTAATAAAGCTCAACTAAACCCCAATAAACCAAAAAAACACAAACAAACCATTAAAAAGCCCTAGAAACCCTAATAAACCATAATAAATTCAAATAAAAGATAATAAACCAATAGAAATGCATGCAAACACTAAAAACATGCTAATAAAACCTAAAAAGACATAAAAACCCCTCTTATATATTAACAAAAACAAAAAAACACTCATATACACTAATAAAAACACTAACAAACCCTAGTAGGCCCTAAAAATCCCTAACAAACCCTCATAAATTGTACTCAACCATAATAAACCCTAATAAAACCTTAAAGATACCGACATAACCCAAATAAAACCTTAAAAATTCCCAATCAACCCTAATAAACCTGAACACACCATAATAAACCATAATAAACCCCACTAAACACTAAAAACACAAATATACTGTTAAAAATCCCTAAACCCCTAATAAATGCTAATAAAACCTAACAAAGCTTAAAAGCGCTAATAAACCTGAAAAAAACTACTAAACACTAAAAAACCCTAATATACCCTCTTAAATATTAATAAACCATAATGAATCCTAATAAACCCTAATAAATCCTAAACATACCCAAATATACCATAATATACCATAATATACCCGAATAAACCCAACTCAATCATAATAAAACCCTAAAAATACATAATAAACCCTAATAAACCTAAACAAAACATAATCAACCCTAATCAAATCCTAATAACCCCGACCAAAACCTAAAAATTGCTAATATACCATCAAAAAACCCTAAAACCCAAACAAATCATAATAAATGTTAATAACACCAAAAAATCCTTAAAAATGATAGTAAACCCTAAAAATACCATTAATAATAATAGTAGTAATAACGTGCGTGCAAGTGCACATGCATGTGCATGGTTTAAATAATACATCATAATGCACATCCATGTGCATATACATGCTCATTTTCATGTGAATGATAATAAATAATAATGCATGGGAATTGCATGTGTATGTGCATGTGCATGTGAATGATAATAAATAATAAATTATAATGCACATCCAAGTGCATGTGCATGTGCATGTGCATGGTAATAAACAATAGATAATGATAAAGTCCACATGAATGTGCATTTTCATGTGAATGATAATAAATAATAAATAATAACACATGTGATAATTGAATAACGCAAGTGCATTGCGTGTGCATGTGCATGAGAATAAATAATAACAATAGATGTGATAATAGAATAACGCAAGTGCATTTCATTTTCATGTGCATGGTAATAAATAATATATAATAACACACGTGTATTAGCATTTACATATAATGATACTGATAATGACGCATGCACGTGCATGGTAATAAATAATAAATAACAACGCTCGTGCATGTGCATTTGTATTTGATGATACAAACAACAACCACAACAACAACAACAAAAACAATAATAATAGAATAACACAAGTGCATTCCATGTGCACGTGCATAGTAGTAAATAATAAATAAATAATAGTAAATAATAACGCACATGCATGTTCACGTGCATTTACATTTGATAATAATATTAATAATACTTATTGCAATAATAATAATAATAATAACGCATGCACGTGCATGGTAATAAATAATAAATAACAACGTAAATGCAAGTGGATTTTCATGTGATAATGACAATAATAGCGATAATGATAATAATAATAATAATAATAATAACTTTGATAATAATAATTATTATTATTATAAAATAATAATACAAGTGTATAGAATATGCACATGCATGGTAATAAATAATAAATAATAACGCACGTGCATCTGCATTTGCATGTGATGATAATAATAATAATAACTCCAGTAGTAGTAGTAGTGATAATAGTAGTAGTACCAATGCATGTGATAATAGAATATTGCATGTGCATTACGTGTGCACGTGCATGGTAATAAATAATAACATGCGCGCATTGCATATGCACGTGATGATGATGATGATGATGATAATAGTAATATTATTATTAATAATATTAATAATAACAAGGCATGTGATAATAGAATAACGCACGTGCATTGAATGTGCATGTATATGTATTTTCATGTGCATTTTCATGTGATAATAATAATAATAACAATAACAACAACAACCACAACAATAATAATAATTATAAGAATAACAACATAAGTGACAATAAAATAATGTGTGTGCATTGCATGTGCACATGCATGGTAATAAAAACTAAATAATAATGTACGTGCATGAGCATGTTCATGTGCATGAGATAATAATAATAATAATAATAATAATAATAATAATAATAATAATAACATTAATAATAATAATAACAACAACAACAACGCATGTGATTATAGAATAACGCACGTGCATTTCATGTGTAGTGCCTGATAATAAATAATAACTCATAGCTCACGTGATGATAATAATAACAATAATAGTAATATTAATAATAATAGTGCATGTGATAATCGAATCACACACATGTATTGAATGTATGTGTGTATGGTAATAAATAATAACGCACGTGCATTTTCATTTTCATTTGATGATAATAACAATAATAACAATAATAGTAACAATAACTATAATAATGAAAATGCATGTGATAATAGAATAATGTAGGTGCATTGCGTGTGCACATGCATGGTAATAAATAATAACGGACGTGCATGTACATTTTCATGTGATGATAATAATAATAATAATAGTAACAATAATAATAATTATAACAACAACAACATATGCACGTGCATGGAAATAAATAATATATAATAAATAATAAATAATAATGACTGTTCATCTGCATTTGCATGTGACAATAATAATAATAATAATAACAGTAATAACAATAATGATAATTATAATAATGACAATGATAATAATGATAATTATAACAATGATAATAATATTGTTTGTGTTAATAGAATAACACACATCCAAACAAAACCTAACAAAACCTAAAAACCCTAACAACCACTGATAACCCCTGAGAACCACTAATAAACCCAAATAACACCTGAAACCCACTATTAAACCCTAAAACCCTAATAAAAACAAATAAATCATAATAACCTGTAATAAACCCTAAAAACATTATTAGACTCTAATAAACACTACAAAAGCCCTAAAACCCCTAATATACAATAAAAAACACTATTGAACCATAATAAATCCTAATAATCACTAAAAACCCTAACAAACACGACAAAACACAACAAAACCCGCCACATAATAGCCTACAAAACCCTATAACCTACTAATAAACCCTAAAAAACCCTAATAACCCCATAATAAATCGTAACAAACCCTAACAACCCCAAATAAAATGTAAAAAATCCTGAAAATGCCAAATAAATCGTAAAAAATTGTAACAAACCATAACAAACCCCTAATAAACCGCAATAAACCCTAACAAATCATAATAAACCCTAATAAATCGTAATAAACACATATACATGTTTATAAACCCTAATAAAAAATAAACCCTAAGAAACCCTAATAAATCCAAAATAACCCTATGAAAGGATGATAAACCCTAGAAAAAGCTATTAATGCCTACAAAAGCCCAATAAAACCCTAATATACAACAAAAAAATTAATAAACCGCAAAAAATCAAAAAGAACACTAATAAATCCTAAAGAACCCCAATAAACCCTAAAAACCATTATAAACTCTAATTAACACTAACAACCCTAAATAACCCAAAAAACACTCACAAACCCCACTAAACCCTAAAAACACAAATATACCATTAAAAATCCCTAAAACCCCTAATAAATTGTAATGTCCCGTAAAATTCAAGGGAAATGTTTTCTAAATTTTCTTTGGGATTTTACAAGAACGCAGTTTCTGACGGCGCCAGATTCTGAGGCCCGGTGTGCCCGAAATTAATTTCCGAAGTTTGGCTCGGGTACGTTTAGTGAACGAATGAGCAGGTTTTCCTATCTTTTGAACCGGTGCTCGGAATTGAAATCTGATGGCACCGATGAACTCGCAACGCCGATAATCGCTTAAGGGGACCTTTAACGTAGTTGCGTTTGTGCGGGTGAAGAAGTTAATTTTTGGGGTTTAATTAAAAAAGTAAATAAAATTGTTGAATCAATTTTATTTCATGTCATGTGGTTAACTTCTCCCATGGGAAGTTGGTGGTGGGCCCACATCCACCCAACTTCCCATGTGTGGATATTTGAAAGGGTGGGGCCCACACGAACCCACCACCTTTTCAAATTCCTTAAACTCCCTAACCCTCTTAACCCCTCACTTTCCTAACCCCTCTAAACCCCCCATTTATGTTTTGTTAACTTATCACCTCATTAATTTTATAACATCTTATGTTAATAAATTAAGTGAGTTAAATGTGGGTTTTGATTTTTCAAACTCTTGAAATTCAAATGGTTAGGTTGTGTTAATAAAATAAGACTTGGTCTTATTTTATTATTTTTAGAGTTTTGCAACCTTGAGAGGATTGGGAAAGCGGTCTTCTTCTTCTTCAACCTCGACGAAGAACGCGAAGAACACCGTTCTTCAATGAAGAACTTCTCCGCCGAAGAACATGGTTCTTCCGCGACGCCGTATCCATGACGCGACGTTCTTCTTCCGCGTCGTCTCTTCCGTGACGGTTTTCCGCGATGAAATCGCCGTCAACGACTTCAAATCCTCGCTTCGCGACGTCGGCGTTCTTTTCCCGCAATGCCCGACCTCCGCGACGCTCGTCTTCCGCGGCTCATTGACGAACACCGTTCCTGAACCGAGGTAGGGGATTATTTTATTTAATTATTTTCCGTTCATGAATCTATTTTATCGATTATCGTGGATTTTCGAGTAGATGATATTGTTTAACAAGAGGGGGGCCGGACCGCACAAACACGGCCGAACCCCCCTCCTATGTTCATGTTTGATTCTTTGTGGATGGCATGGAATGACGAGGTGCCGTCGCACCATGCGGGAATCACACGGCAAGTACTACGCGACGCCGTCGCGCCGCGTCGTGGAAGGAAGTTTAAGAACGCGACGCCGTCGCGCCGCGTCGAAGAAAACCAAAGAACCACGGTCGGAGTCGGGCCGTGGTGAAGGGGCGTGGCGCCATCGGGTCACGCAGGAAAACTACAAATATGACGCTCTTTGTTTTGACATGCGGATTGACGGGCGACGACGAAGCAGGCCGTTTTGGCGTTTGAATCTCTTCGCAGTGAAGGTGGGGTCCTGGGGGGACCATAGGCAAAGACGGCAGGAGGAACGGACCACCGGAGCGCGTCCAGTGGTCCGCGGAAGGCGGCAGCGGCGCGCCACGCCGGCCTGGCGGCGCCGGTGACCGGCGGCCGGCGGATCCGCCGCCTGCCTCAATTAGCGGCGGGCGGGGGAGTCGCGCACCCCGCTCCGCGTATCGGCTCGGCCACGCTGGCCGAGCCGCGGTCGGCCGGTCGGGCCGGACTGAGCCAGGACTGGCCAGGCCGGGCCCAGCCGGGTAGGACCCGGGTTGGGTCGACCCGGTTCGGTATGACCCGGTTCGGTCGACCCAGGGGGGGTCGGGCGGGGTCGGGTCGGGCCCAGACCCCCGTTTTCGAACCACTTTCGCTCAAATGCCCATATCTTGAGCTTTAGACAACCGATTGATGCGCCGTCAGTGGCAACACGATCCCTGGATTGAGACGGTCGTTTCAATATATTACACTCAAGGTTTCAGAGAACTTTGGGTTTGTCCAGGTTGGTTCGTACGCGAAATCAACCGGGCCCTCGGAGCGGAAACGCTCGTAACTTGAGCTCCGGACGTCCGATTGACATTTCTTCGACTATGTTGGATTCCTATAAGTGAGAAGGATCTTTTTGCTTACTCCGATCGAGGATTGGATGTTATCGGAGTGTGGTCGGGTTGGTTCGCTCACGAAACCAACCGGGCCCCTGGAACGAAAAAGTCAATAACTCACAGACCGAGCGTCCGATTGACGCACCGTTTGTCTCGTTGTTTTCCTCCTGATGAGACGGAAATTTTGGCATACTTCGCTTGAGAGTTCGGGGTACAGTTGAGATACAGCCGGGATTGGTTCGCTCACGAAACCAACTGGGCCCCTGGGATGAAAAGGCTAGAAACTCACAGACCGGGCGTCCAATTGACGCGCCGTCTTTTGCGTTGAGACCCCTATGACGAGGCGGTCCTTGAGATACTTATTTGTGGGACTTTGAGATAATTGGAGTATCGAACAGTAGCTCGTGGAGAGGACCCTCTCAGAGACGAGCGTACGTAGTACGGAGACCGTGTAGCTGGCTGAGACCTGACGACTGCTTGACCGACTCGACTTGGAGTGAGTCGACTAGCCCAGTGGACGGAGCACTACTTTGTGAGGTGCAGACCCATAGAGGACGGAGCACTACCAGTGTGACAGTGCAGACCTGCGGTACTCGTTCGGAGTGTACCTCAGCAGGCTACTAGGGGGTGTGCACTACTGTGTTTGGATGACATACCTCGGCGGGAAGCACTACTGTGTTTGGGTGGCTGACCTGCGGTACTCGACAGGAGGAGTACCTCAGCAGTCTTAGGTTAGTGAGTAGTACCTCGGAGTCGTGACAGGACCACTGTACACTCCAGAGACAGAGCTCTTCAGCAGTTACGGTTTCGATAATGAAAATCCTGGTTTGAGCTGAGACTTTTGACCTTTGTGTTTACCTCATGATTGAGATGGGTTACTTGATAACTTAGGTATATGTATGGGAATATAACTAATTAGAGGTTATCTGTTGAGATCTTATTTGGGGTTATCCTTGTTGGTTTTAGAGAGACCTTGAGGGTCTCGGGGTCCCTACTGAGTATCGTTATACTCACCCCTGCACGGGCTATGCCCGCACCTCGTTGTGTTGGTTGCAGACGACGGGCAGTGCTGACAGAGGCCGAGTGTTCGAGGACTGGACGGTACCCGTAGGTGGACCACACAACAAGTCAGTATCTGGAGGAGGACTTCACGGCGAGACGACACATGTAGGTGGTTGAAGGGCGGGAGCGTTGAGGAGGCTATCTGTACCTACCCTTCAGGTAGGATCTGTGGCAGACGATCCAGGAGCTGCGCTATCTGTACCTACCCTTCAGGTAGGATCCGAGGAGGACGACCCAGGAGCTGCTTCCTTCTTCCAGCTGTTGCCTTTTCCTGTTGTACTTTCATTCAGTTGTAGTTTTACTTTCTTTTGGGTTTGTATTCTGGCCCATTTACTTTTCAGCACTTCTCTTGTACTTAGTGTTTACTTTTTCCGCTTGCTTACTCTGTGGTGCTTGTTTTCTTTTATAAAGGCAATGTCTTCCCAGTTATCGGGATTTACGCCTTTGGTGCTAGTCGCCAGCCCCTGGCCTATGGAAGGCGGGCTTGGGGTAGTCACAGCACGGTCCCCAAGGATGGGTCGTGACAAATTGGTATCAGAGGAGTCAGTTCTACCGCAGAACTTATAACTCTGATATTTTCTTTCTGTGAAACAATACTGTTAAGAGTACCGAGTGTGGTTTTCAGTTCAGGGAGTCCAGTGTTGGTGCGGGTGGCCGACGTATCCATACACAAGGACCCTGACAACTGATTTCCGACTTTGTGCACGAAAACATTGATTGCGTGTGTGTTTTCAATGGTTTTCCCTTAAAACAGCTCAAACTAGGTCAGCTCACCAGGTATAATCGTTTGACCGTGTTACGTTGTTTCTTTCAGGATTCCTTTTCTCGGATGACCAGCTAGAGCCCCCAGAGTGGTTCGTACTGACATCCCGTCAAGCGACGTGGCCTCAGTACAGGGCCCTTTTCCAGTTGAGGCACCAGTGGAGGCACCAGCGGTACTACTACCCGTTGGGCCACCGATGCCACCAGCCCCATCAGCAGAGGGTGCACGTCGCTTGAGCGCACTGCACGAGTTCCAGCGCCAGAGGCCACCCATGTTCCAGGGAGGGACGGACCCGCAGGCGGCTGAGGATTGGCTGGAGGCTGTGGTGAGAGTCTTCAGGCTAGTGGGGACGCCGGCAAACTTCATGGTGATCTTTGCTACCAGCCTCCTTCAGGCAGCAACAGGCAGGTGGTGGAGCCACTTGTTTCAGTTTTGCTACGGGAAGGCCTTCGCATGGGAAGACTTCGAGACCTTCTTCAGGGTGGAGTTTGTGCCAGTAGCTCTACACCCTGAGCATGTACAAGAGCTTCTGCCTTTGCCGCGTGTTTTTTGATCAGTAGTCGAGTCATCTGTGGGTAGTAGAAAGATGATGCAGAGGTCTAGGAGTACCAGACCAGCAGTTGGATGATCTCGGGTTTTAGGACCGGTGGTGCGGGTCACCCGGGGTGGGGTAAGAGCCAGGCGTGCCAGAAACAGACAGTGTTACTCATACGGCGGGAAGGGTCACCTGGCACGTGACTGTCCGACTCCTCGTACAGTTGATCCGCAGGCGTTGGAGGAGCCACCAAGGTAGTAGAGCTCTGGGAGCAGGTGGACAGGAGCGGAACTAGTGGATACGTCCCTTGTACTTCTAGTTCCATGTTGCTGTTGTATTCGTGTCTTTGTACTATGAGCTGCAATAATAAAAAGACACTTATATTTGTTTTCTTTCCTATCCTTTTGTTTGGTTGATACTGAGTGGTCCCGGTTAAAACTGTTGACTTGACCCTCACTTTCGAGATTTCTACTGGAGGATACCCAGTGACCACACACTGATACCGACAGTGTGACTTGACCCTTGGAGGCGAGAGTGACAGTTGGATATCTTAGTAGTTACGTTGAGGCCTTACGACGTCATCCATGTCATGAATGCGTCATTCATGTCAGGATTTACTGTATTAGGCAATGGGCGTGGTTCATCCAGGGGATGAGACCGAGTTTCTCTTTTCGACAAAAGAGAAATTTTAGCAGCTCTTTCAGATCATAGGCAAAGCAGGTGCAGATCATCCAGGAGCGGATGAATACTGCACAGTGCAGTAAGAAACAGGAAACCGGCTCCAGTCTTAGAGACTCGAGCGTGTTAAATGTTAAAGAAGAGGAATCTTAAAGGAGAGATGAGTTTACGAAGAAGAAGACATGGAGGCAGAGCTAGGAGAGCAGCATGAGGTGGTGTACATCCTAACATGGTACAACCACCCGCCTTAGTTATTCCCGCCAGGCTCAGGTAACTGGAGGGCGGAGGAAGAGTGCGGATGCATGCGGTCAAGGAGTGTGACCCAATGGCTCTAGAAATGATTCAAGGGACATTCTGTGTCCACTAATAGCTGTTGTAGTAACGGACATCGATATGAATCATTCCTTGCTTTCACAAATCTTGTTCCAGACCTAGAGTTTCTGGTAAGCCGTGGACTTGACCCTCACGTCTGGAGATACCATGGGAGGAGACTCGATAATCACACTTACGCCGATGGTGTGGTCAGACCCTCGAGGTGAGAGTTCTGGTTGGAAATCTCTTGGTGGAAGCGTCGAGGCCTTACGACGTTAGTTTGAGTATGGAATGGGCAATAACTGTTCATACTCAAATTGACGGTTTTAGGCAAACGTCGGGATGGGTTTTCCTTGGTCGGTGAAAAGGAAACCCTGGGCAGCACAAGTTAAACTCATGCACGGGAGGGTGCGACCGATCAATCTTGAGTCATCCAACCTTACCCTCGTGGCGGCAGTCGTTTCGAGTTCTAGTTCTAACAGGAATTGGAGACCTCTAGAGTTCGAGGATGACGATCACGTCCTTATACGGGTCTCACCTCGATGAAGTTTACGGAGTTGTGGCCAAGGCGGCAAGTAAACTCTGAGGTTCAATGGACTTTTCTAGGTCCACAGCTGGGTAGGAGAGGTGGTTTACCGCTTGACCCATCCACCTCAGTTGCACCAGGTGCACGACGACTTCCACGTATCTCAACTGAAGAGATACGTGCTCGACCCTTCGCATATCATTGACCATGAGGAGCTGGATGATGGCGATGAGGTGTTTTCCACGGAGGTTCTAGTGGGGATCAAGGATCGATAGGAGCAGATCCTACGAGGATGATCGATTCCTCGGGTGCACTTTCTCTGGCAGTATGGAAACCTCCGGGTGAGCACATGGGAGCAAAAGGCTCAGATGCGTGCTCTGTACCGCTTTTGTAACCTTATCTTGTGTTAAAGCTTTACGAGGACCTAAAGCCCTGAGGTAAGAGTAATGTAAAGACCCGTAAAATTCAAGGGAAATTTTTTCTAAATTTTCTTTGGGATTTTACAAGAACGTAGTTTCTGACGGCGCCTGATTCCGAGGCCTGGTGTGCCCGAAATTAATTTCCGAAGTTTGGCTCGGGTACGTTCAGTGAACAAACGAGCGGGTTTTCCTATCATTTGAATCGGTGCTCGGAATTGAAATCTAATGGCACCGATGAACTCGCAACGCCGGTAATCGATTAAGGGGACCTTTACCGTAGTTGCGTTTGTGCGAGTGAAGAAGTTAATTTTTGGGGTTTAATTAAAAAAGAAAATAAAATTGTTGTATCAATTTTATTTCATGTAATGTGGTTAACTTCTCCCATGGGAAGTTGGTGGTGGGCCCACATCCACCCAACTTCCCATGTGTGGATATTTGAAAGGGTGGGGCCCACACGAACCCCCCACCTTTTCAAATTCCTTAAACTCCCTAACCCTCTTAACCCCTCACTTTCCTAACCCCTCTAAACCCCCCATTTAAGTTTTGTTAACTTTTCACCTCATTAATTTTATAACATCTTATGTTAATAACTTAAGTGAGTTAAATGTGGGTTTTGGTTTTTCAAACTCTTGAAATTCAAATGGTTAGGTTGTGTTAATAAAATAAGACTTGATCTTATTTTATTATTGTTAGAGTTTTGCAACCTTGAGAGGATTGGGAAAGCGGTCTTCTTCTTCTTCAACCTCGACGAAGAATACGAAGAACACCGTTCTTCAACGAAGAACTTCTCCGCCGAAGAACACGGTTCTTCCGCGACGCCGTATCCATGACGTGATGTTCTTCTTCCGTGTCGTCTCTTCTGCGACGGTTTTCCGCGACGAAATCGCCGTCAACGACTTCGAATCCTTGCTTCGTGACGTCGCGTTCTTTTCCCGTGACGCCCGACCTCCGTGACGCTCGTCTTCCGCGACTCGTTGACGAACACCGTTCCTGAACCAAGGTAGGGGATTATTTTATTTAATTATTTTCCGTTCATGAATCTAGTTTATCGATTATCGTGGATTTTCGAGTAGATGATATCGTTTAACAAGAGGGGGGCCGGACCGCACAAACACGGCCGAACCCCCCTCCTATGTTCGTGTTTGATTCTTTGTGGATGGAACGGAATGACGAGGTGCCATCGCACCATGCGAGAATCACACAGCAAGTATTACGTGACGCCATCGCGCAGCGTCGTGGAAGGAAGTTTAAGAACGAGATGCCTTCGCGCCGCGTCGAAGAAAACCAAAGAACCACGGTCGGAGTCGGGCCGTGGCGAAGGGGCGCAGCGCCATCGGGTCGCACGGGAAAACTACAAAGACGACGCTTTTCGTTTTGACATGCGGATTGACGGGCGACGACGAAGCAGGCCGTTTTGGCGTTTGAATCTCTTCGCAGTGAAGGTGGGGTCCCGGGGGGACCATAGGCGAATACGACAGGAGGAACAGACCACCGGAGCGTGTCCGATGGTCCGCGGAAGGCGGCGGCGGCGCACCGCCGGAGGGTTGGCGGCCGGCGGATCCGCCACCAGCCTCAATTAGCGGCGGGCGGGGGAGTCACGCACCCCGCTTCGCGTATCGGCTCGCCCACGCTGGCCGAGCCGCGGCCGGCCGGTTGGGCCGGACCGAGCCGGGCCGGGCCGGGCCGGGCCCACCCGGGTCGGACCCGGTTCGTGTCGACCCGGTTCGAGACGACCCGGTTCGGCCGACCCAGGGGGGGCGGGCCAGGTCGGCCCGGGCCTAGACCCCCGTTTTCGGACCACTTTCAGTCAAATGCCCATATCTTGAGCTGTAGACCTCTGATTGACGCACCGTCAGCGGGAACACGATCCTTGGATCGAGACGGTCGTTTCTTTATATTACACTCAAGGTTTCGGAGAACTTTGGGTTCGGCCGGGTTGGTTCGTACGCGAAACCAACCGGGCCCTCGGAGCGGAAACGCTCGTAACTTGAGCTCCGGACGTCCGATTGACGTGCCGTCGACTATGTTGGATTCCTATAAGTGAGACGGATCTTTTGGCTTACTCTGCTCGAGGATTGGATGTCGTCGGAGTTCGGTCGGGTGGGTTCGCTCACGAAACCAACCGGGCCCCTGGAACGAAAAAGGCAATAACTCACAGAACGAGCGTCCGATTGACGCACCGTCTGTCTCGTTGTTTTCCTCTTGATGAGACGTAACTTTTGGCATACTACGATTGAGAGTTCGGGGTACAGTTGAGATACGGCCGAGATTGGTTTTCTCACGAAACCAACCGGGCCCCTGGGATGAAAAGGCTAGAAACTCACAGACCGGGCGTCCGATTGACGCGTCGTCTGTTGTGTTGAGACCCCTATGACGAGGTGGTCCTTGAGATAATTCTTTGTGGGACTTTAAGATACTTGGAGTATCAACCATTAGCTCGTGGAGTGGACCCTACTAGAGACGAGCGTACGGAGTAAGGAGACCGTGTAGCTGGCTGAGACCTGACGACTGCTTGACCGACTCGACTTGGAGTGAGTCGACTAGCCCAGTGGACAGAGAACTACTTTGTGAGGTGCAGACCCATGGTAGATGGATCACTACCTGTGTGAAAGTGCAGACCCGCGGTACTCGTCCGGAGAGTACCTCAGCAGGCTACTAGGGGGTGTGCACTACTGTGTTTGGGTGACATACCTCGGCGGGAAGCACTACTGTGTCTGGGTGGCTGACTCTCGGTACTCGACAGGAGGAGTACCTCAGCAATCTTAGGTTAGTGAGCAGTACCTCGGAGTCGTGACAGGACCACTGTACACTCCAGAGATGGATCTCTTCAGCAGTTACAGTTTCAATAATGAAAATCCTAGTTTGAGCTGAGACTTTTGACCTTTGTGTTTACCTCATGATTGAGATGGGTTACTTGATAACTTAGGTATATGTATGGAAATATACCTAAGTAGAGGTTATCTATTGAGATATTTTTTGTGGTTATCCTTTTTGGTTTTAGAGAGACCTTGAGGGTCTCGGGGTCCCTATTGAGTATCGTTATACTCACCCCTGCACGGGCTATGCCCGCATCTCGTTGTGTTGGTTGCAGACGATGGGAAGTGCTGACAGAGGCCGAGTGTTCGAGGACTGGACGGTACCCGGAGGTGGACCACACGACGAGTCAGTATCTGGAGGAGGAATTCACGGCGAGACGACACACAGAGGTGGTTGACGGGCGAGAGCGTTGAGGAGGCTATTTGTACCTACCCTTCAGGTAGGATCCGTGGCAGACGATCCAGGAGATGCGCTATCTGTACCTACCCTTCAGGTAGGATCCGAGGAGGACGACACAGGAGCTGCTTCCTTCTTCTAGCTGTTGCCTTTTTCTGTTGTACTTTCGTTCAGTTGTAGTTGTAATTTCTTTTGGGTTTGTATTCTGGCCCATTTACTTTTCAGCACTTCTCTTGTACTTAGTGTTTACTTTTTCCGCTTGCTTACTCTGTGGTGCTTGTTTTCTTTTATAAAGGCAACGCCTTCCCAGTTATCGGGATTTATGCCTTTGGTGCTAGTCTCCATCCCCTGGCCTATGGAAGGCGGGCTTGGGGTAGTCACGGCACGGGCCCCGAGGACGGGTCGTGACATAAATGCTAATAAAACCAAAGAAAGATTAAAAGGACTAATAAACCCTTATAAACACTACTAAATAGTAAAAAACCCTAATATACCCTATTAAAAATTAATAAATCATAATGAACCATAAAAACCCATAACAAATCCTAAACATACCCAAATATACCATAATATACCATAATATACCTTAATAAACCCAACTCAATCCTAATAAAACCCTAAAAATACCTAATAAACCCTAATAAACCTTAACACACCATAATAAATCCTAATAAAATCCTAATAACCCCCACGAAACCCTAAAAAATGATAATATACAAATAAAAAACCCTAAAACCCTAACAAACCATAATAAATTTTAATAACACCTAAAAAATTCTAAAAAATGCTAATAAACCCTAAAAATACCTCTAATAATAATAGTAATAACGGACGTGCATGTGCAAGTGCATGTGCCTGGTTTAAATAATAAATCATAACGCATATGCATGTGCATATGTATGTGTATTTGCATGTGAATGATAATAAATAATAAATTATAAATAATAACGCATGTCAATTACATGTGTATGTGCATGTGCATGTGAATGATAATAAATAATAAATAATAACGCACATCCAAGTGCATTTGCATGTGGATGTGCATGGTAATAAACAAAAAATAATAACCAAGTCCACAAGAATGTTCATTTTCAAGTGAATGATAATAAATAATAAATAATAACACATGTGATAATAGAATAATGCACGTGCATTGAGTGTGCACGTGAATGAGAATAAATAATAATAACAAATGTGATAATAGAATAACGCAAGTGCATTGCATTAGCCTATGCATTATAATAAATAATATATAATAACACACGTTCATATGCATTTACATGTAATGATAATGATAATGACGCATGAACGTGCATGGTAATAAACAATAAATAACAATGCATGTGCATGTGCAATTGTATTTGATAATACAAAGAAAATAATAATAATAATAATAATAATAGAATAACCCAAGTGCATTTCATGTGCACGTGCATAGTAGTAAATAATAAATAAATATTAATAAATAAGAACGCACATGAATGTGCATGTTCATTTACATTAGATGATAATATTAATAATATTAATTGAAATAATAATAATAATAATAATGCATGCACGTGCATGGTAATAAAAAATAAATAACAACGCACATGCATGTGCATTTGCATGTGATAATGATAAAAATAATGATAATGATAATAATAATAATAATAATAATAATAATAATTGTGATAATAATAATAATAAAAGAATAATACAAGTGCATTGCATATGCATGTGCATGGTAATAAATAATAAATAATAACGCACGTGCATCTACATTTGCATGTGATGATAGTAATAGTAACAATAGTAGTAATAATAGTAGTAGTGGTGGTGATAACAGTAGTAGTACCAATGAATGTGATAATAGAATATTTCATCTGCATTATGTGTGCACGTGCATGGGAATAAATAATAACGCCCTTGCATTGAATTTTCATGTGATGATGATGATAATAATATTAATATTAATAACATTAATAATAACCACGCATGTGATAAAAGAATAACGCACATGCATTGAATGTGCATGTATGTGTATTCGCATGTGCATTTGCATGTGATTATAATAACAATAACAATAACACCCACAACAACAAACACAATAATAATAATAACAATAATAATAACGATGCGTGTGATAATAAAATATCATGTGTTCATTGCATGTGCACGTGCATGGTAACAAAAATATAATAATAACGCATGTTCATGTGCATGTGCATGTGGATGAGATGATGATAATAATAATAATAACAGTAATAATAAGTTATAGTTGCTTGAAAAAACAATATACATGACAAAAACGCTAGAAATGGGGTCTTGAAAAACAAAAAAATCACTGAGTTGTTAAAAAAGGAATAACTTCTACTTTGGGTGTCCATTTCTGCTCTATGAATATTCAAACTGATTCTCATGGAAAGAACTACGATAAAAACTGGTTCTGGAGGCCGAACAGACACACAGATCAGAAGTTATGACCATTTTAAGAAAAATTTGACAGGGATCCGTACATGGAAATGGAGTTTTGGGGGCCTTTTGATGGTTTTATGGGATTTTTGGGTCTCAAACATGTCTTGAACTATGTTCAATTCATCCTTCTGTGTATATCTCTTCACTACTTTCGATTTGATATGTGGTAGAGCTCAAACGGACAACTGGAGCGAAAGTTATGGACGTTTGATGTTGGACTTTTTTTTTGCAGTGGTATAACTAATATATCATATATTTCTTTGATCCTCTCATAGTTTCTACTAAACTTGCTCCTGAAACATCTCACGAGCTTCTATTTGATTGGTCACACCACTCAAACGGACACCCTAAGGAGAAGTTATTCCTATTTTAGTGAGTTGTCGGTTTCTTAGGTGTTTAGGCGCAAGGAGAGTTGCTCAATTTAAAAGGACAATAACTTCTGCTACGTGTGATCATTTTGGATCTAGAACATATCAAATCAAATATTGTAAAAATATACACACTCTGGTAACCACCGGAACACTTTCTGACATTCTTCAACCCCCAAAAAGACACAAAATCCCTTTGGATGGTCAAACGATTGGTTTCTGGTGGCCGTTTGGAAATAAATTCTTCTATGAGTGTCTGTTTTCCCTCTACCACATATCAAATCGAAACTTGCAACTAGACCTACACTCCTATATCCACTAAAGCACCTTCTCACATCCTTCAAGGCCCAAAAAGGTACTTAAACCCTCCAAAAAACAACAACTTCTACTTCGAGAGTCCGTTTTGCCTCTACCATATATCAAATCAAAGCTTTCGACTAGATCTACACACCTGTGACCAATTGGAACACCTTATCAGGTTCTTAAAGTCCAAAAAGGTCCTTAAGTCCTCCAAATGACCAGAACTTCTACTCTGGGTGTCTTTTTTACCTCTACCACATATCAAATTGATTCTTGCAACTAGCTCTACACATCTGTGACAACCATGAAAAACTAAATGTCCCAAAAAACCCACGAATAACCCCATAAACACTAAAACCATTAAAACAATGCAAAACCCTAACAAATCCTAATAAACCCTAACAAACACTAACAAACCCTAACAAACCCTAACAAACCCTAAAAACCCTAAAAAACCTAACAAATCCAAAAAAACCATAAGAACATAACAAAACCTAACAAACCATAGGAAACCATAAAACCCTAAAAACTATACAAATCCTGAAAAACCTTATTAAGATGGCAGAGCACTCCCACGACCCTCCCTCTCGTTCAATGCTTCTCCTAGGGTTTCCCCTGGATTCTCTTTGGGGATTCGGCCATGGATCCGCGCTTCTTCCTTTTTCTATGAAAAGTTGTGCTCTGGAGGTGCATATCGGTCTCAAGGCAGCGGTGGCTTCTTATTTTCAGTGGATTTGACTCCCCCAGGTGGTGATGTTGCTTGAGGTTATTTCCTCAGATCTAGGCGTGGCTTGGTTTCTGTGCGCTCAGGATTCATCCTCCTTGGAGACCATATAGTCTCTTGAGATCTCTGTTTGGTCGGTTGACTTCACAGACGGATCTCTAGCAGCAGGAAGCCCTTCTAGTCTTCAGTCGTGGCTCATGGTCAAGCTTGCAGATCTGGGGCTTCTACAGATGGTTCGGTGGCATAGAGGTCAAAGACAGAGAGGATTTCAGTGGAGAGCTTGGATATAGTCTCTTCAATGGTTATTCATCCCTTCCGGTTTGCTACTGTAAGTTTATTTTTCTCCTACAAAGAGGATCTGGTACATTGACTCTTCTATAGTGTTGATCATGTGTTTCTTCTTCACTTCTGGAGGTCTGGTGGCTCGTTGATTCCAATTCCTCCTGCATAGTGGGTACTTTCTTTAACTGCAATTTTGGATTGGTTCGTTGGTGATTTTGTCTTTTAGTTGGGCTATGATTTTGGTTAGAGGTCTTCAATTTTTATTTCTAGTTGTGATGTGTAACGACCCAAAGTTTCATTAATAGAAAATATCTCTCGATCTAGTTAAATGTTTCTTTATGAAAAATGTTTTTATAAGATGTCAACTTCTTTAGTTTTACGTTAAGATTTGTGACCGTTACTTTTATAGCCATTGAACAGTGATCATCTGATTAGTATAAATATAAGGCTATAACGAACCAATTTTCTACTCAGATAAAGGAAGCGATGGCCTCATCCAGTAGAATTGCCCCTTATGAAGCCCATTTGTCGGAGCTCGGAAAAGAGGTGGCATCTTTGGGCTTTTCCCTTGACCAAGCCCAAGCTGAGCTTCATCAAGTCAAGCTCGAACGTGATCGTCTACGGGAAAAGTGGAAGTTGATTGAAATTACAACTCGGGCGATGTTATTCGAGCAACCCCAAGAGTCTGTCACCATCGCACACCTTACCCTTAGGTCTTATGCAGCTATTTTAAGGGGTTATGTAACAAATAAGTAGCACCATGTTCATGTACATTATTTTTGTATATAATAATGAATATAATTTCTAGTCATTTTTGATACATTGTAATTAGTTTTTAAAGTACAAATGGTGTTTTTAGTTATTATTTAATTAAGAATTATATTTTATTAAATTAAAGGATTTTTGAATTAAATAATATTTTAATAAAATATTATTATTAATATTAAATTAATTTTTTATTAAGTATAAATGATCTTATAATTTTATGAATGCAATTAAAATTTTTATTAAGGTTTGAAAGCCATTTCTGTCAAAACCCGTGAATTTTTTTATAAATGTCGGTTTTTATTTTAAAAGTGAAAATTCACATATTTAGAAAATTATTTAGATAAAATAAATATTATTTTTGGAATCAGGACGTCGAAATTATCCAACGGTGATTTTTTCATAATTTTCTGAGACAGTCAAATTTTTGGGTAAAAATTAAATACCATTTAAATATATAATGTGTTTTATGACATCATAATGACCCAATGGTGATGTAATAAAATACCATAATCCTTATGTTCGGCCAATATATGTTTTATCATTAAAATAATGAGGTTTTGGGTTTGTTTGACTCACTTTTCAAAGAATTAATGGAGCCCTCAAGACTTATTCAACACTTTGCCTTTTTAAATTAATTTCCATGGGAGTGTGACTCACCTCCACATAAGCAACCCTAATTTTTTAATAAGTTCGGACATTGGCCTTGTAAAATATTGTTTTCCTCTTTCCTTTTACAGAAACCATGGGAAAATACCATGGGATGGTTTGTGGTTTGGATTATTTTAATATAAGGGGTCTCAAACCTAAATAATAAAGAATTCTATCACCTTTCCTATATAAACCCACCCAAGCTCCCACTTCCTCCTCACTCAAAGCCCGTGAAGTTCGTCCAACCTCTGTACTACTCTCTCTATAATCCTCTAAAGGTGCCCCAATCTCCCAAGAAGCCTCTCACAAGCCTCTCTCTAGCCTTTGGAAGCACACTTCCAAGTAAGGGGTTTTCTTCCTTTCTCATTTTTTGTCATTTTTCTTTAAGTTGTATTGACCTTTTAATTTCAATTATGAATGTTGGGTATGGTTTCGAACCTCTCCCATACTGCCCTCTTATTGTTTGAATGATGGGAGACCCATTTCTCTCTCATTAAATTCCTCCCATGTACACCCATTACTATGCCGAAATTCCGAAAGAAACCTTTTCCTCCTCTTTTATATTCAAGCAATACTTTTGTATCATGAATCTAAATTCCTTTTCAATTGTTGGGACATGTATCTATATGACCTCCTTACTTTCCATTACATGTAAATATGATGAGGAACCCCTTTCTCTCTCATCAACTTTTTTATGAATTCTTATGTCACGCCGTTATGCTGCCGAAATCACACCGATTTTCTAAGCCAATATCATTGTGTAGTGAATACCATGCCCATTTCCCCATCAAGGGTATTCACCTTTATTCACATTTACTTATTGATTATAAAGTTTCATGTATGAATTCCACATTCCTTTATCGTGGAATAAATGATTATGTTTTATGAATCCATGTTTTATGATCCATGTGGCACACTTATGCATGAAATGAAATGTTTAAGAAGGGTGTGCCCTTTATAGCGCTCCAATGCATTGGGTAAAGTATAGTATCATGATACGTCAAGTGCAATGAGTGTTTACTCATGATAATTCAAGTGCAATGAGGGTTTACTCGTGCTTCAAGTTCAATGAGGGTTTACTCATGCTCCATGTGCAATGAACCTTGGCTCATGCTAATTCAATGTTAAGTGTTGTTGCCACATTTCCATGTTATGATTATCATGCTTTATCATGCCTTTATGTTCATTTTTCTCTTATGATCTATTGATATTCCTATTTCCTAACATGTATTGTACTCCTCATGTTATTCATTGTGTACTCCCTTACTGGGCTTTATAGCTCACCCTTTTCTTTGGATGTCCTCAGGTTATCCCATGCAATGCAAAGTACGAAGGAATGTAGTGGTCATGTAAAGGAAGTTTTCAATAAAGATGTTGTATTTCAAGTTTAAAGTTTTTATTTAATGATCCTAAGCCCCAAAGACACTAAACCTCTCGATCTTCTTTGTTGTATCAAGTGATGTTTTATGTAATAAATCATGTTTAAGTTGAAATAAAAAGCAGGGTTGTCATAGTTGGTATCAGAGGATAGGTTTAGTTATTTTTGGGATTAGGAAACCCTAGTAAAGCCTTAGATACAAGACTAAGCATAATAAAAACATCCCTAAGTTTTGGTAAATACTAAGTAAGTGGTTTATCAAACAAATACATCCCTGTCTGGATATGAGCAGGTAGAGGCGGCTCTGGCACAGATGTATCCTAGGGGTAAAACCCGAAAACACCGCTTTGAGCTAGACTCGAACGGGAACTGGTGCATGACAACGGGCCTTTCTGCACTCTTGGTTACGACACTCCCGGGGGATATGTTTTGATAAGTTCACAATCTTAGTATGAACCCTTATTAAGGGAAAAATGCCCCTAAGAATTTATGTTAGAAGGAAGATCATGAAAATCCTGGATTGAATCCTATAGACTCATGAGTTATTGAGATTAAAGTTTATTTATAAGTCATAAACTTTTGTATTTTGATTACCCTTTATGTGTTACCCCTAAATTTCCTTTTATTCCAGCCAATGGATGGTAATAGGAGAACTCGGGATAACAACCGTTGTGAAGATCAGTGCGATGATTGTACTTATGAGATGCCCAATCCAATGGGAGCGGGAATTGCAAACTTTGTCACGCTTCTCTCTTAGCTAACTCAAGTTTTGAATAGAAACACTGGTTAAGAGGAACGTTCAACCCCCCCCCCTAAGAAAGAACAAGTCTCTATTGAAAGCTTCATGAGACAAAGGCCTCCTACTTTTAGTGGATCATCCGATCCCACGATCTCTGAACAATGGATCAACTCCATTGAAAAGATATTCTCCATCCTCCAATGCTCTGAAAAAGAGAAGGTTCTCCTGGCGGCTTATCGTATGGAGGGTGAAGCTGATCAATGGTGGACTTTGATCAAAAATACGAAGCCTGAGGAGGAGATCGAGGCTTTGGAATGGAAGGAATTCCAGAAGATGTTTTTTGATAAATATTTTCCACGCACCCTCCGTCTTAAGATGGAAAGGGACTTCCTTTCCCTCAAATAGAAAGATGAAGAATCTATGGGAGCGTACGAGGAAAACTTCACAAGGCTTGCACGATACGCTTCCGGCTTTGTCATTACCCCCGAATGCAAGGTTGACCACTTCTTTGGTGGGCTGAAGCCTAGCTTGCGGAAAGCATTAGCGATCCGTGACTTCGACAGCTATGAGGAAATTGTCCGATGTGCCCTCAAGGTTGAAATGGAGATCGGGGAATCACAGGGGTATCATGGGGACAAGAAGCGTAATGTGGACTTCAATGCTGGTGGTCTGATGGATAAATCCAACGACGCTAAGAAATTCTAGCACCCCACTTGCCAAAAGTGTGGAAAGAAGCACCCTGGAAATTGCCTTAGGGGGACAAGAAAATACTTCAAGTGTGGAAGAGAAGGGCACCTAGCTGTTAACTATCAGTAAGAAGGACCCGCGACTACGATAGAGGAGAGGAACACTCCGTTCGAACCTCAACACTTTGTTCAATGATACAAATGCAAAGAACCGGGTCATTTTGCAAATCAGTGCCCTAATCCAAGGGTTATCGGAGGCAACCAGCAACCTCCAAGACAGCAAGGAAGAACTTTTTCCATCACTTCTGCCGAAGTGAACCCCGACAACGAAGTGGTGACAGGTACGCTAGTAATTCATTCAAGAATAGTGAACGTACTTTTTGATTCAGGTTCTACGCATGCTTTTATATCTCAAAAGTTTAGTAGAACAATCCCTGAACCACCACAAATCATGGAAGTAAAGATGTCGGTGAGTACGGCAAATGGGGAAATCATTGCATCCCATGAGTCTAAGTCCTCCCCTGTTATAATCTGTGGATTTAATTTCCTGGAGAACCTCGTCATACTCCCTTTAGTGGAATTTGATGCAATTCTTGGCATGGATTGGCTTTCCTTATATAGAGCCAACATAAATTGTCGGGAGAGGGAAATCACACTCCATATGGAGAATCGACCCCCGATTATTTACAAGTGTCAGGAGGTAGATGAATCTCCTTTAGCTCCATCATCTCAAGCATGGATATTACTGCCTTATGAGCACGCATATCTGGCTCAGATGATTGAGTCCAAGGAAGAAACCACCCTTGAAGAAATGCCTATTGTGAGGGAATTCGCTGAAGTATTTCCCGATGAACTTTCTGGTCTTCCTCCAAGAAGAGATGTTGAGTTCTCAATTGAACTTATACCTGGGGCGCTACCAATATCCAAGACTCCATATAGAATGGCTGTTGTTGAGCTTGAATATCTGAAGAAACAACTACATGAGAATCTGGATAAAGGGTTTATACGCCCAAGTGCATCACCATGGGGTGCACCAGTCCTCTTCGTCAAGAAGAAGGATGGGTTAATGAGGATTTGCATCGATTATCATGAAATTAATAAAATCACGATAAAGAACAAGTATCCTCTCC
Source organism: Viscum album (assembly GCA_963277665.1). Lineage (NCBI taxonomy): Eukaryota > Viridiplantae > Streptophyta > Magnoliopsida > Santalales > Viscaceae > Viscum > Viscum album. The sequence continues at coordinate 1,465,402 of CAUJRU010000031.1, read as the reverse complement.
CAAGAATCGATGACTTGTTTGATCAGCTGCGTGGAGCACAATACTTCTCCAAGGTGGACTTGCGGTCGGGATATTATCAAGTAAGGGTGAAGAAGGAAGATATCCCCAAGACTGCTTTTCGTACAAGGTACGGGCACTATGAATTCATATTAATGCCTTTCGGACTCACCAATGCTCCAGCAATATTCATGGACTTGATGAATAGAGTCTTTAGAGATTACCTAGAAAAATTTGTGGTAGTCTTTATAGATGATATTCTAATATACTCCAAAACCAATGAGGACCATGAGGAGCATTTAAAAACTGTACTAGAGACTTTACGCAAGGAGAAGCTCTATGAAAAGTACAGCAAGTGTGAGTTTTGGTTGAAGGAAGTCTCATTCTTGGGCCATATCATCACAAGCAATTGGATATCTGTGGACCCCTCCAAAACAGATGCAATTGAGGGATGGCCGAGGCCAACATCGGTAACTGATATCCGTAGCTTCTTAGGGTTAGCTGGATATTATCGACGATTTGTGAGAAATTTCTCACGGTTTTCCAACCCTCTTACCAAGCTAACTCGAAAGGGAGTAAAGTTTTCTTGGAGTGATGAATGCGAAGAAAGATTTAAGGAGTTGAAAAGGAGGCTTATCATTGCACCCGTGATCACTTTACCCACAAGTGGGGAGCTTTTTGTGGTATTCAGTGATGCTTCAAAGAAGGGCTTAGGATGTGTGCTGATGCAGAATGATAAAGTGATATCCTATGCCTCAAGGCAATTGAAATTCCATGAGCGAAACTATCCAACGCATGATCTGGAGTTGGCGGCAGTGATCTTTTCCTTGAAAATCTGGCGGCATTATCTCTATGGAGAGAGATGTGAGATATATACTGACCACAAGAGTCTTAAATATATATTCACACAGAAAGAGCTTAATATGCACCACAGAAGATAGATAGAGCTCATCAAGGATTATGACTGTTCAATACATTACCACCCTGGGAAGGCGAACAAGGTGGCGGATGCCCTAAGTAGAAAGGATCCAGCAATTCTATCAATGATGAGAATTGAGAAGGATCCAATCTTCTTAGACTTGATGAAGATGGACGTGGGAATCATAAATAAGGGAACATCATCAATCCTTTCACAAATGATTGCTCAACCATCTCTTTTGGAAAGGTTAAAGGATGCTCAAAAGGATGATGCGGGAATCCAAGAAAAAGTGGAAGCTATCAAAAAGGGAAAATCCTCAGAGTTTAATGTTAATGAAGAAGGAATTGTGCGGTTTGGGAAAAGACTATGTGTTCCATCAAGTTCAGAGCTGAAGAAGGAACTTTTGGATGATGCACATAGTTCAAATTTCTCTATTCACCCAGGGAGCACAAAGATGTATTGAGATCTCCGAGAAAACTTTTGGTGGGATAATATGAAGAAGGAGATCGCTGAATATACATCAAAGTGCCTGGTGTGTCAGCAAGTGAAGGCAGAGAGGCAGAAGTCTAAGGGGATGATTCAACCATTGCCCATACCAAAATGGAAATGGTAGAACATCACCATGGACTTTGTCACCGGACTTCCAAGGACATCCAAAGGCAAAAATGCAATCTGGGTTGTTGTGGACCGTCTTACAAAGACTGCACACTTCATTGCTATTCGAGAGGATTTCTCTTTGGATCAACTGGCACATATATATATCAGGGAAGTGGTACGGTTGCATGGAGTACCACTATCTATTGTTTCTGATCGAGATCAAAGATTTAAATCTAAATTTTGGATGAGTCTTCAACATGCTCTGAATACTGAACTGAACTTCAGTACGGCCTATCATCCTCAAACTGATGGCCAATCCGAGCGGACTATCGAAACACTTGAGGATATGTTGAGAGTGTGCTCAATGGATTTTAAAGGAGGATGGGATCAACATCTTCCTCTGGTTGTGTTCTCTTATAATAATAGTTTCCACTCAAGCATCCAAATGGCACCATATGAAGCCCTGTATGGGAAAAGGTATAGAACACCAGCATGTTGGGATGAGGTCGGTGAACGTAAGCTGCTTGGACCAGAAATGGTCGAAGAAATGGTGGAGAAGGTGAAAACCATTCAGCAGCATATCAAGGCAGCCCAAAGTCGACAGAAGAGTTATGCAGATAATCGTCGACGAAACCTTGAGTTTAAAGTTGGAGACATGGTGTTTTTACGCATATCTCCATGGAAGAAGGTCATGAGGTTTGGAAAGAAAGGGAAGTTAAGTCCAAGGTACATCGGCCCCTTCGAGGTTCTTGATCGTTTTGGGGTCGTGGCCTATCGACTAGCACTTCCACCTACTATGGCCAAGGTGCATGATGTCTTCCATGTATCCCTCTTAAGGAAGTACATACCAGACCCTTCACATGTACTCTCTTCCGAGGTGGTACAATTAGAAGACTATCTTTCTTATGAGGAGCAACCAGTGAAGATCTTAGATCGTAGAGAAAAAGTTCTACGAAATAAGACAATGCCCCTCGTCAAGGTGTTGTGGAGAAACCACAAGTTTGAAGAAGCAACTTGGGAGTCGGAGGATATGATGAAGCTAAGTTACCCACATTTGTTTTAGTGTGGGAAAAGGGAAAATTTCGAGGGCGAAATTTCTTAAGGGGGGAATATTGTAATGACCCAAAATTTCATTAATAGAAAATCCCTCTTGATCCAGTTAAATGTTTCTTTATGAAAAATGTTTTTATAAGATGTCAACTTCTTTAGTTTTACATTATGATTTGTGACCGTTACTTTTATAGTCGTTGAACAGTGATCATCTGAGTAGTATAAATATAAGGCTTTAACGAACCAATTTTCTACTCAGACAAAGGAAGCGATGGCCTCATCCAGTAGAATTTCCCCTTATGAAGCCCATTTGTCGAAGCTCGGAAAAGAGGTGGCATCTTTGGGCTTTTCCCTTGACCAAGCCCAATCTGAGCTTCATCAAGTCAAGCTCGAACGTGATCGTCTACGGGAAAAGTGGAAGTTTATTGAAATTACAACTCGAGCGATGTTATCCGAGCAACCCCAAGAGTCTGTCACCATCGCACACCTTACCCTTAGGTCTTATGCGGCTATTTTAAGGGGTTATGTAACAAATAAGTAGCACCATGTTCATGTACATTATTTTTGTATATAATAATGAATATAATTTCTAGTCATTTTTGATACATTGTAATTAGTTTTTAAAGTACAAATGGTGTTTTTAGTTATTATTTAATTAAGAATTATATTTTATTAAATTAAAGGATTTTTGAATTAAATAATATTTTAATAAAATATTATTATTAATATTAAATTAATTTTTTATTAAGTATAAATGATCTTATAATTTTATGAATGCAATTAAATTTTTTTTAAGGATTGAAAGCCATTTCTGTCAAAACCCGTTAATTTTTTTATAAATGTCGGTTTTTATTTTAAAAGTGAAAATTCACATATTTATAAAATTATTTAGATAAAATAAATATTATTTTTGGAATCAGGACGTCGAAATTATCCAACGGTGAATTTTTCATAATTTTCTGAGAGAGTCAAATTTTTGGGTAAAAATTAAATACCATTTAAATATATAATGTGTTTTATGACATCATAATGACCCAATGGTGATGTAATAAAATACCATAATCCTTATTCTCGGACAATATATGTTTTATCATTAAAATAATGAGGTTTTGGGTTTTTTTGACTCACTTTTCAAAGCATTAATGGAGCCCTCAAGACTTATTCAACACTTTGCCTTTTTAAATTAAATTCCATGGGAGTGTGACTCACCTCCACATAAGCAACCCTAATTTTTTAATAAGTTCGGACCTTGGCCTTGTAAAATATTGTTTTTCTCTTTCCTTTTCCAGAAACCATGGGAAAATACCATGGGATGGTTTGTGGTTTGGATTATTTTAATATAAGGGGTCCCAAACCTAAATAATAAAGAATTCTCTCACCTTTCCTATATAAACCCACCCAAGCTCCCACTTCCTCCTCACTCAAAGCCCTTGAAGTTCGTCCAACCTCTACCCTAATCTCTCTATAATCCTCTCAAGGTTCCCCAATCTCCCAAGAAGCCTCTCACAAGCCTCTCTCTAGCCTTTGGAAGCACACTTCCAAGTAAGGGGTTTTCTTCCTTTCTCATTTTTTGTCATTTTTCTTTAAGTTGTATTGCCCTTTTAATTTCAATTATGAATGTTGGGGTATGGTTTCTCACCTCTACCATACTACCCTCTTATTGTTTGAATGATGGGAGACCCCTTTCTCTCTCATTAAATGCCTCCCATGTACACCCGTTTATATGCCGAAATTCCGAAAGAAACCTTTTCCTCCTCTTTTATATTCAAGCAATACTTTTGTATCATGAATCTAAATTCCTTTTCAATTGTTGGGACATGAATCTATATGACCTCCTTACTTTCCATTACATGTAAATATGATGAGGAACCCCTTACTCTCTCATCAACTTTTTTTATGAATTCTTATGTCACGTCGTTACGCTGCCGAAATCACACCGATTTTCTAAGCCAATATCATTGTGTAGTGAATACCATGCCCATTTCTCCATCAAGGGTATTCACCTTTATGCACATTTACTTATTGATTATAAATTTTCATGTATGAATTCCACATTCCTTTATCGTGGAATAAATGATTATGTTTTATGAATCCATGTTTTATGATCCATGTGGCACACTTATGCATGAAATGAAATGTTTAAGAAGGGTGCGCCCTTTATAGCGCTCCAATGCATTGGGTAAAGTATAGTATCATGATACGTCATGTGAAATGAGTGTTTACTCATGCTAATTCAAGTGCAACGAGGGTTTACTCATGCTTCAAGTTCAATGAGGGTTTACTCATGCTTCATGTGCAATGAACCTTGGCTCATGCTAATTCAATGTTAAGTGTTGTTGCCACATTTCCATGTTATGATTATCATGCTTTATCATGCCTTTATGTTCATGTTTCTCTTATGCTCTATTGATATGCCTATTTCCTAACATGTATTGTACTCCTCATGTTATTCATTGTGTACTCCCTTACTGGGCTTTATAGCTCACCCTTTTCTTATGCATGTCCTCAGGTTATCCCATTCAATGCTAAGTACGAAGGAATGTAGTGGTCATGTAAAGGAAGTTTTCAATAAAGATGTTGTATTTCATGTTTAATGTTTTTATGTAATGATCCTAAGCCCCAAAGACACTAAACCTCTCGATCATCTTTGTTGTATCAAGTGAAGTTTTATGTAATAAAGCATGTTTAAGTTGTAATAAAAAGCAGGGTTGTCATACGATGACTCTGGTTCATTCAGTTTTTTTTGGCTGCTACAACATTTGGAATGTGCCGATGCGATACATTGGTTTTGAGTAGCTGATTGTCCTCAAGGCATGGATGGATTTGTTAGTTTTAAGAAACTATGGTGCTGGATTCTGCTTGCTGCTAGGCTAGGATGTAATGAAGCAGCTGGTTCTATAACTGCTAGTTTACGAGGTACAGAAGGAAATGTTGGATCCGGGAAATGGTGCAGTTAGTTGCTGCTTGTTTTTGGGATGGGTCGTGATGAAACTTATGTTTACAAGTTTGGTGCTGGTGACTCTGTACTTTTGGTAGTGGATCCTCTTAGTGAGGAGGTGCTGAATGCTGGTGAGGCTAATGGTTCTTTACTGTTAGCGGTTGATATTCTTGTCAAGGAGATGCTAGAGGATGGGTGATGTCTGGTGAAGTTGTTGTTTGGTGTTCTAAGGGGTGTATGGTGATGTATGATTGTCATTCTGGGTGTCGATTGTTGGAAGGGGTTTGGTTGGGAGGTGCTGGACGCTTGGTTAAGAGAGGCCGGTTTCTGGAATCTGAGGTGCGGTATGCTGGGAGATAGCTGTTTAGATGGATCTAGATGCTGGAACTTGAGTTGTTGGATGCTCGTTGCATCTTGGCTGGGAGGATTACCCTTGACCTGGAAAGTGCTATTTGAGATGTTGATGCTGAAGGTGATGGATGATGGAACATGTGCGGTGATATTTTTGTTACCAATTGGTGGGGAGGTGCTGATGAAGATGGTGGAGCTGTCGAATGCTGGAGTGGGATGAGAAGGTGTTGAATCTGCGGTTTTGTTTGGTCTTTTGTGTCTTTTACTTTTCTTTTTTTTGGATTGTTTTTACGGTTGGGGTCGATCGACCCCGCCCCTCCCAGGTCTGTAGTGTCTCTTTTGGTGTCTTTTTTTCTAATAAATTTTTGGGAGGACCAGGAATAGCCTATTCCTACACCTCTTCTTCCTAACAAACTATAACAAACCCTAACAAACCCTAAAAAACCTCAACAAGCACTAAGAAACCGCAATAAATGGAAAAAACACCTATGAAACCCTAAAAAACCCCTAAGAAACCATAAGAAACCCTAACAGAAACATAAATACCCTAACAAAACCCTAAGCAATCCTATGAAACACTAACACACCCTTAGAAACCCTAACACATCCTTAGAAACCCTAAAAAACCATTACAAACCCTATAACACCCTTAGAAATCCCAAAACTACCATTGAAAACCCAACACAACCTTAGAAACACATAAAAACCATAGCACAACCTTTGAAACCCTAACCCGCCCATAAAAACCCAAACCCAGCCTTAGAAACCCTAACACACCCTTAGAAACCCTAACAAACCCTTAGACACCCTAAATCACTCTAATAAGAACTAATAAATCCAAACAAATCCTACCAACCAATATTAAACCATAATAAACCCTAATAAACCCTAAATCCCACTACTAAACCCTAATAAATAGTACTAAATTGTAATAAACCCTAAAAACACTATTAGACCGCAATAAAAGGTACAAAATACCTAAAAATCAAAATATTCAACAAAAATGCTATTAAACCATTCAAAATGAAAATATCAACAAAAACTCCTAAAAACCCTAGCAAAACCTAACAAAACCCTAAAAACCCTAAAAACAAAAAAAACCCCATAAAAACCTTAAAAAACCCTAAAACCCTAAAAAATCCTAAAAACCATTAAAAACCCTTAAAAACCCTAAAACCCCTAAAAACATGAAAAAAAAAATTAACACAAAAACAAACCTAAGTACCATATAAAAACCTCAAAAAACCCTAAAAAATGCTAAAAACCATAAAAAACCTAAAAACCCCTAAAATTGCTAAAAAACCCTAAAAAGCCTAAAAATTTCTAACAAAACCCTAACCAACCCAATGAAACCCTTTAAAACCCTAACCCCCCCCCTTAAAACACACTAAAAATCTCAAAAGAAACACTAATACACCATAAAAAACCCTAAAGAACCCTAAAAACCCCTAAAGAACCACTAAATACACTAACAACGCTACATAAACCGTAACAATTGCTACAAAAAAGCTATAAAATGCTTCAAAACTCACAAAATGAAAAAAACCCAAAAAAAACTCTAAAATAACCCTAACAAAGCATAAATAATCAAAACCTACCCATAAAACCCATAAAACGCATAAAACCCCAAAAAACTCAATCAAACTGTACCAAATGCTAAAAACCCTAACAAAACCTAACAAACCCTAACAACCACTAACAACCCCTAAGAACCACTAATAAACCCTAATAACCCCTAAAACACACTATTAAACCCTAAAAAAACCCTAATAAACAATAATAAATCGTAATAACCTGTAATAAACCCTAACAAACTCTATCAGACCCTAATAAATTCTACAAAGCCCTAAAACCCCTAATATACAATAAAAACACTATTAAACCATAATAAACCCTAATAATTACTAAAAACCCCAACAAACCCGACAAAATGATACAAAAGTCCTCGAAATAATAGCCTGCAAAACCCTACAACCCACTAATAAACCCTAATAAACCCTAATAACACCAAAATAAATCTTAACAAACCCTAACAACCCCAAATAAATCGTAAAAAATCCTAACAACACCAAATAAATCATATCAAACTGAAACAAACCATAACAAACACCTAATAAACCACAATAAACCCTAACAAATCATAATAAATCCTAATAAATTGTAATTAACACAAATACACGCTGCTAAACACTAATAAATAAAATAAACTCTAATAAACCCTAATAAATCCTAAATAACCCTAAAAAGGTTGATAAACCCTATAAAAAGCTATTAATGCCTATAAAATCCCAATAAAACCCTAATATACAATAAAAAAATGATAATAAACTATTAAAAATCTTAATGAACACTAATAAACAATAAAGAACCCTAATAAACCCTAAAGAACCATATTAAACTCTAAAGAACACTAAAAACCCTATAGAACCCAAAAAACTCTAAAACACATTATATAAACCCTAAAAACTGCTACAATACCCTAAAAACCCTAAAACACACTACAAAACCCTAACAAACCCTATCAATCCCAAAAAACAAATAAACCCATAAACCCCCCCCCCCATAAAACCATTAAAAAGCCATCAGATACCATAAAAAACCATAAACACCCGTTAGAAACCCTTGAAACCCCTAAAAAACTACAAACCATTAAAAACCTAAAAAAGGATTTAAATAGATACATAAACCCTAAAAACATTACATAAACCCTTAAAAATGAAACAAAAACCCTAAAAATACAACATAAACAAAAAACGCAACATAAACCTAAAAAATGCTACATAAAACCTAAAAGCACTACATAAACCCTAGAACTGTAACATAAACCCTAAAAAACACAACATAAACCCTAAAAAACAGAACATAAACATTAAAAATGCTACATAAAACCTAAAAACACAATATAAACACTAAAAACACTACAAGAACCCTGAAAACGTTACATAAACCCTAAAAAATGCAACATAAATGCAACATCGCCCCTAAAAATTCTACATAGACTCAGAAAACAAAACATAAACCCTAAAAATGCTACATAAAACCGAAACCCTAAATATGCTACAAAGACCCTAAAAATGTTCCATAAACCCTAAAAATGATATATAAAATCTAAAACTGCTATCTAAACCCTAAAAGTGCTACATCAACACTAAAAATGCTACATAAACTCTAACAACACTACAGAAACCCTAAAAAATGCTACAAAAACCCTAAATAACCTTTAAAGCCCACAAAAATATTAAACCCTCATATACCATAATATTAAAAATTAAACCCTAATAAACCCCTAATAAACTCCAATAATCCATAAAAACAACTTACACTCCCAAAAAAACCCTATGAAATGCTATTGATTAATAATTAAACCCCAAAATTACCTAATAATCCCTAATAAATGATAATAAAACCAAATAAACCCAAAAAACACGTTAAGAAAACCTAAATAACCCTAACCAACCCTAATAGACACAAATAAACACTAATAAACCCTAATAAACCCCAAACAAACCCTAAAAAGCCCTAAGAAACCATAAATAACGCCAAATAATCCCTACTCAACCCTAACAAACCCTAACACACCATAATAACTCCTAATAAAACCCTAAAATACCCTAATAATGGAAAAATGCTATTGCGCCTTAAAAAATCCCTAGAAACCCTGATAAACTCTAATATAACCAAATAAACCCTAAAAATGATCACAAAAAATAAAAAAATGATCACAAACAATTAAAATAGGTTATATTACCTAAAAAGACCTAAAAACAGTAATATAACCTAATAAAGAAAAAAAATGCTAATATACCTTAAAAATCCCTAGAAACCCTAATAAACCAAAATAAACTCTAATATAATCTAAGAAACCCTAAAAACACTCACAAAAAAAACAAAATGCCCAGAAACAATAAAAACCTGCTATATTGTCTAAATAGACCTAACAAACACTAATATAACCTAATAAAACAAAAAAAACTAATAAACCCCTGAACACCCCTAATAAACCCTAAAAATCCCTAATAAACCCTAATAAAAACTAATAAACTATAATAAAAACCTCAAAATACATTCTCAACCCTAATAAACCTTGACACATCATAACGAAACCAAATAAAACCCAACTAAAACCCAATAAACAAAAAAACACAAAAAACCCATTAAAAATCCCTATAAACCCTAATAAACCATAATAAATTCAAATAAAATCTAATAAACCATTAAAAATGCTCACAAACACTAAAAACACGCTAATAAAACCTAACAAGTCATAACAACCCCTCATATATATTAAAAAACTAAAAAACACTCATATACCCTAATAAAAACACTAACAAACCCTAGTAAATCCTAAAAATCCCTAACAAACCCTAGTAAACCATACTCAACCCTAATAAACCGTAATAAAACCTTAATGATACCAACTCTACAATAATAAAACCTTAAAAATTGCTACTCAACCCTAATAAACCTTAACACACCATAATAAAACATAATAAACCCCACTAAACCCTAAAAAACGCACATATACCATTCAAAATCCCCAAAACTCCTAATAAATGCTAATAAAACATGAAAAAGCTTAAAAGACCTATTACACCCGAATAAACACTACAAATCCCTAAAAACCCTAATATACCCTCTTAAAAATTAATAAACCATGATGAACCATAATAAACCCAAATAAATCCTAAATATACGCAAATATACCATAATATACCATAATATACCCTAATAAACCCAACTCAATACTAATAAAACCCTAAAAATACCTAATAAACCTTGACGCACCATAATAAAGCCTAATAAAATCCTAATAACCCCCACAAAACCCTAAAAACCCTTAATATACCATTAAAAAACCCTAAAATCCTTACAAACCATAATAAATGTTAACAACACCAGAAGTTCTAAAAAATGATAGTAAACCCGAAATATACCTCTAATAATAGTAGAAGTAATAATGCACGTGCATGTGCATATGCATGTGCATGGTTTAAATAATAAATCATAACACACGTGCTTGTGTATATGCCTGCGCATTTGCATGTGAATGATAATAAATAATAAATTATAAACAATAACGCATGTGAATTGCATGTGTATGTGCATGTGTATGTGCATGTGCATGTGAATGATAACAAATAATAAATAATTATGCACATACAAGTGCATGTGCATTGCATGTGCACGTGCATTAGAATAAATAATAATAACACATGTGATAATAGAATAATGCAAGTTCATTGCATTTGCTTGTGCATGGTAATAAATAATATATAATAATGCACGTGCATGTGCATTTACATGTAATGATAATGATAATGACGCATGTACGTGCATGGTAATAAATAATAAATAACAATGCACATGCATGTGAATTTGTATTTTATGATACAAACAACAAAAACAACAACAACAATAATAATAATAGTAATAGAATAACGCAAGTTCATTTCCTGTGCACATGCATAGTAGTAAATAATAATTAAATAATAATAAATAAGAAGGTGCAAGCATGTGCATGTTCATTTACATTTGATGATAATATTTATAATACTAATTGTAATAATAATAATAATAATGCATGAATGTGCATTGTAATAAATAAAAAATAACAATGCACATTCATGTGCATTTGCATGTGATAATGATAATAATAATGATAATGATAATAATAATAATAATAATAATAATAACAGTGATAATAATAATAATAATAATAATAATAATAATAATAAAAGAATAATACAAGTGCATTTCATATGCACCTACATGGTAATAAATTATAAATAATAACGCATGTGCATCTACATTTGCATGTGATGATAGTAATAATAACAGCATTAGTAATAATAGTAGTAGTAGTGGTGATAATAGTAGTAGTACTAATGCATATGATAATAGAATATTGCATGTGCATTACGTGTTCATGTGTATGGTAATAAATAATAACTCACGTGCATTGCATTTTCATGTGATGATGATGATGATAATAATAATAATATTTATAATATTAATAATATTAATAATATTAATAATAACAATGCATGTGATAATAGAATAACACATGTTCATGGACTGTACGTGTATGTGCATTTGTGCATTTTCATGTGATGATAACAACAACCACAACAACAACAACCACAATAATAACAATTACAATAATAATAACAACACATGTGATAATAAAATAACGTATGTGCATTGCATGTGCACGTGCATGGTAATAAAAATATAATAATAACGCTTGGGCATGTGAATGTGCATTTTCATGAAATGATGCTAATAATAATAATAACAGTAATAATAAGTGATAGTTGTTTGAAAAAGCAGCAGACATGACAAAAGTGCTAGAAATGGTGTCTCAAAAAACCTAAGAAATCACAAAGTCATAAAAAAAGGCATAACTTCTTCTTCCAGTGTCCATTTCCACTTCGTGATTAGTCAAACTAAATCTCATGGAACGAACTACAATAAAAACATGTGATGGAGGCCGAGCAAACACACAGATCAAAATTTATGACCTTTTTAAGAAAAAATTGGCAGGGATACGAACACGTAAATGGATTTTTGGATACTTTCTAATGGGTTTTTAGGACTTTAGGTTCCCAAACATGACTTCAACTTTGTTCACATTATCCTTCTATGTTGATCTTTTCACTGACATCGATTTGGTATGTGGTAGAGCTCAAATGGACAACCGGAGTAAAAGTTATGGCCGTTTGAAGTTGGACTTTTTTTTGGAGTGGTATAACTAATATATCTTCTATTTCTTTGATCTTCTCACAGTTTCAATTAGACTTAGTCCTCACTCATCTCATGAGATTTGATTTTACTAGTCACAGTGCTCAAACGGACACCTGAAGGAGAAATTATGCCTATTTTAGTATGTTGTAGGTTTCTTAGGTTTTTGGGGGCTAGATGGGGTGCTCAAATTAAAACGACAATAACTTCTACTACGTGTTTTAATTTTGGCTCTACCACATATCAAATCAAAAATTGTGAAAAGATACACACTCTGGTAACCACTGGAATCCTTTTTAACATTCTTCAACCCCCAAAAACACCCAAAATCCATTTGGATGGTCAAAAGATCGGCTTCTAATGTCTGTTTTGCAATAACTTCTTCTATGTGTGTCTGTTTTGCATTTACCACATATCAAATCAATTCTTGAGACTTGACCTACACTCCTATAACCACTGAATAACCTTATCATATTATTGAAGGCCCAAAATGTAATTAAACCCTCCAAAATACCATAATTTCTTCTCTAGGTGTTCGTTTCACCTCTACCACTTATCTATTTGAATCTTGCGACTAGATTGGCACGACCTGCCTTCACCAAGATGAGGGAAGGGACAGTAGATTGCCAGATCCTTCCTTCTTTAAGTTTAAGGAGAGATAATGACCCCCGAGACCCGCCTTCAATAGGTCCCGGAGTGGAGACTAGAACCAAGGGTATTAAATCACACACTAAATGGAATGAATTGCCCATTTTCTTCTAATAGGATCAGGAGATAAGACAGTAAATCCTGCAACACCAAAACTGAAAGTGCAAGTACGACTGAAAGTAAACCATTCCCATATGCATGTTCAAAGGTAAAATATACAATCCACAAAACTCCAAAGGTAAAAGTATACCAAAAAATGAAATCAACAAGAGCAACTTCCCTAAAGGTCCAAGCGAGTATGATCCCGCACGATCCCGAAAGTCCTCCTAGAAACCTGAAATCAGTTTTATATATATAGGGTGATCATACAAGTATACTCAGTAGGGGAAACCAAAGAATCTCCTGCAAAAGTGAGGAGACATTCTAATGTCCCGTGGAAAAAGAGATAACCAAACACCTAACAAGAAAAATCTATCCACCCAAACCTCACTAAGGAATTCTCCCAAAATAATGCAAGTCAAGCAACGTATAGTAATAAAACATCGATATTTAGGTACCCCTCACCACTTTCCCACTAGTTATTGAAGAAATCATACACATCAAACCAATCCCTCCATTCTTACTGTAGTCCCACTGCCAAACCCCGCCCGCACACACTTGGGCCATAACCTCAACGAAGTCCCACTTCCAAACTCCGCCCGCACACACCTGGGCCATAACCGCTATCCCCCCATAGACACCTAGGCCACAACCACCACACATAACCAAACCCGCAAACACCTGGGTCAGAACAACTACTGCCACGCCCGAAGACACCTGGGCCTCATCCCGAAGACACATGGGAAACAACCTGCTTGCAAACACCTGGTACAACCACCACAACCACCATGACCGAAGATTCTTGGGCTAATAATGGAATTAAGGCCATCACAACCTACTCGAAGAGTCTTGGGCTATTCAGGAAAGGGAGCAGAAAAGGATATAATAACCAGCCACTCATAGGAGTGTTGGAAAAAACACCCTCTCCCATAAAAAAGGAGTGTTCGACACTTAAGTGCTCAACTTGGGTGGGGCAAGAATAAGAAACATAAAAGCTACAGATATAGGTATAGGTAACAAGCACTTATCCCAACCTAGGGGTTCCAAAACTTAAGCACAAACACCCTCATTACTACCCATTCATGAAAGAACAGCACAAAACTTACGGCCAGGCCACAACTCATTCCCAAAACCAATTCCCATTTAAAATGTTCCTTTTCTCATGTTCAAGTAACCCCATTTAGGTGAATTCTACACTACTAGGCAATTAACAGGCAACACCACAAGCCAGAGAAAGAAGACAGTCAAACAACAACTTAAACACTCACACCCGGTTCTCTTGTAAGGTCATAAAAACAAATGGATAAGTGAGATCCCTCAAGGTACTGGAACCAAAGAAAACCCTGAGACATAGCCCCATGTCCCCAAAATCCAGGAGCCAACGGTTTCTCAACAATAGAGGATTCCACCCCAATTCGTGATATAAGAAAATTAACCACACAGCCTCATATTCACAACCAGTGGAAGTATAATAACAGGGGATCCCATCCCCCACCCATATCACCCGAGAAATCTAATCCCCCATCCAAGAAAACCATAAGGTCACCCGAAATCATCCCATTAATGAAACAACGAAACCTCTACCACCAACAAAAGGCATGCCCATGCAGGTATTTTCAGATTTAAAAGATTTAACACACTCCATGGTTTCAATTTCGTTGTGCTTTAACTGGGGTTATCAAAGAAGAGGGTTGATCCTAGTGCTTTCAATTTATTTAGCTGAGTATACATAATTAACCAATTCCATGTTATGATTATTTAATCATCCAGGAGCACCAAGGTTCATTTAGTGCACAGAGAAAGACCACCAACGACCATGATTTTCAGTTAGCATAGGCCCGTACAATTCACAACACATATCAACATAATAGAGTACAACAAAACATTGATCACACCCCCTTTCATTATTTAAAGTTCCATTCATTATCTTCATTATGTTCGGTTTTATCAATTTCCACAGAGACAAAAGCATGCCCACCCCGATTGATACACAGAAAGAAGAGACGAAGGAGAAAATCCCTACCTGGACGATCAAGGATCGACGTTTTTCTCCATGCGCCATGAAAATGGGATGTTCGATTTATAGTGGAGGGACATCAGGAACTCCAAGGACGAGCAGAAAACTTTAGCCTAGGCACAACACAAGTATTGGGAAGGAGGGACTTCAAGCACACCAGGGAGAGGAGAGAAGTCCGCCAAAAGGAAGAAGGGGAAGAATAACTTCTTTTGTGATATATCGATAAAATCCATTTGTTACAGGATATGAGAAATTTGAACGCTTTAAATTTGGATCATGATTCCCCACGCGGTTGGGTGGTTACACACAACGTGATTAATTTTTATTTAATGATTCCCATCAGAAAGGTGGTAAAAACTTTGATTTTAAAGAATCTAATAAAACTGAGGGGCATCATATGAGAATACATAGCTAGGTAGGTTGGGGAGGGTCGCTCCACCCTCAGGATTTTTAAAACATTGATTGAGGGTTTAAAAATGGCTTTGAACCACTTCCAATGGTTAAAAAGGCTAAAAATTGGGGTTATGGGGGAGGCTGTAGAAGAAAATCCCGCCATGGCTGGGTGACACCGATCGGTCGCAATGATCGGTCGCACTGATCGGTCGTGCCGATCGGCTGCACACTGAAATTTGGCAAAGGTAGGGGTCATGAGGGTCTGGGGCATTGCATTAGATACCTCTCAAACCATTCTCTCCCTTGAGAATCAAAAACCAGACTGAAGGAAAGAGGGGGGTCAGAACAACCACTCCCGAAGATACCTCTCAGGAGTGAACCTCTCCGACACAGGAACACCATATCCCCTGAACAATCAAAAATTCCCTACTGCTCCTTTACCAGTGCATCCAAAAAAATAAAGGCTAAACCGTCCGGTCCAGTGGGAGAGGGGTTTTCCCCTTCCTCCATGTTAAGATACAATCTGATTTGGGCGGCACTGACTCGCCCGCACGAGTTTAGGCGCATCCACTTTAATGCGTCTTAACTAGGGATCAGGTCCTCCCCTCCCCATTCTTTAGGACACTTCACACACACATCCACAAAAAAAGGAAACTGCACATCCATAGTCAAGAAGGTAAAGCATTACACTGTAAACAAGTAATGACCAAACATGATAAAACTCAAAACAGCTCGGGGTATTGGGCACACATCTCTACTTCCCTCTCCTAGGTACTCTACTCAAGACCACCATCTCTCCATAACACACGAACCAAGGGAATGGTTCACCCATGAAGCAACTTCTCCTCACGACCCTCGATCATCACCGGTCGCTCCACGAAGGTCGCATCATCTTCGATATCTATCCCTCCCCAGTAGAGGATGTGTGAATCATCGTGCAGATATCATCGGAGCTGGGACACATGGAATACATCGTGTATCCTCAGTAGTGGTGGTGGTAGCGCTAGCCAATAAGCCACTTCACCAACCTGCTGCAACACTTCGAAGGGTTCGATGAACCTAGGAGAACGCATACTTCCCCTGCCAAACCTCCACTGTCCATGACGAGGGGGGACTTTCAAGAACATGTGGTCCCTGACCTCGAACTCCAAGGGTCTCCTCCTGTCATCGGCATATGAATTCTGCTGGTCTTGAGCCGCCTTCATCCTCTCTCGTATAAGCTGAACCTTCTCTATCGTGCTCTGCACCACATCCGGGCCAAGAACACCTACTTCCCCAACCTCAGTCCAGCACACGGGTGAGCGACATGTCCTTCCATATAGGGATTCGAACGGAGCCATGCCAATGATAGAGTGATAACTATTATTTTAGGTGAACTCTACCAGAGGAAAGTGTCGCACCCATAACCCCCAAAGTCCAGAACGCATGCTCAGAGCATATCTTCCAAGGTTTGGATAGTGCGCTCTGTCTGCCCATCTTTCTGGG
This sequence comes from Viscum album, assembly GCA_963277665.1. Classification (NCBI taxonomy): domain Eukaryota; kingdom Viridiplantae; phylum Streptophyta; class Magnoliopsida; order Santalales; family Viscaceae; genus Viscum; species Viscum album. The sequence goes on along the minus strand of CAUJRU010000031.1, from coordinate 1,448,167 downwards.
GGTGGAAGGCAGTGCTAAGGCATAGCTGGGTTCCAAAAGCATGCTGCAAACCCCTCCAGACTCGTGAGGTAAATCGTGAATCCCTATCCAAGACTAAAGCCCTCTGAACTCCATGAACTCGCACTACCTCTTCCACATACCTACGTGCTAGAGCATCCACTGCACTTGACTCCTTGATCGCCAGAAAGTGAGATGATTTTGTCAACCCATCCAATACTAACCAGATGGCATCGTAGAATCCTTGCACCTTGGGTAGTCCTGTGAAGAAATCCATCGAGTTGTCATCCCACTTCAACTCGAGTACATCTAAAGGTTGCAAAAAACCGCCTGAAACACGGTGTTTAGCCTTCACCTGCTAACACACTAGGCACTTGGCCACATACTCTGCCACTGCTCACATTACTTCAGGCCACCAAAACTATATCCTCAGACCTTGGTACATCTTGGAAAGTCCTAGGTGCACCGCTAGGGGTGAGCTGTGGAATTCACCAAGAACCCTATCGCGCATTGTCTCCAGAACGAAAAACTTCCCATGGAAAAGCATCTGACTCTGACCATCCTCTGTCCACCCTTCCGGAGCATCATCTTGCCTAACTCGGTCGCGCATCACGTCACTCTCCGAGTCTCTCCACTGAGTCTCCTCCACCTGACAAAATAGATAAGACTGTACTTTCATCTGATATAGGCATCCTCTACCATTATCCATCCTCGCCTCCAGGTGAAGGGAAACCAACTCTCCCATCGCCTTCCAAGCTTCTTCTGAATCTCGGACCACATCCTTCTGCGACTTCTTGGTCAATGCATCGGCCACTACATTCCCTTTTCCTGAAGTGTAGAAAATATCAAAGTTGTAATCCTGGAGGAACTCCATCCACCTTTGCTACCATAAGTTTATGTCCAACTAAGAGAAGATATACCACAAGTTTTTGTGATCCTTGAAGACCACAAAGCATTCTCTGATGAGGTAATTCCACCACAACTTTAGTGCGAAAATGACCGCTGCAAGCTCTAGATCGTGGGTGGTATAATTATGCTCATGAGGGAGTAGAATCCTATACCCATAAGAGATCACCCCTTGTCGTTGCATCAACACACATCTGACGCCTTTCCCTGAATAATCATAGAACACATCATATGCCCCCCCTTCTTTTGGTAGTCTCAGCACTGGGGCACTAACCAACTTCTTCTTCAGATAGCTGAAGGATGGCTCGCAAAGCTCACTCCACCCGAAAACCTGGTCCTTCTTGGTCAAGGCCGTCAAAGGTGCCGGAACTCGAGAGAAGTTGGGTACGAACCTCCAGTAGTAACCTGCCAACCCGGGGAAACTACGAACCTCTACCATGTTCTTTGGTGTGGCCTAAGAAAAAGCTACCTCAACCTTTGATGGGTCCACCGCTACTCCCTGCTCAGACACCACGTGTCCATGGAAGTTCACTTCTCGCGTCCAGAACCTGCACTTCGATAACTTCCCATAGAGTTGGTGCTATCGGAGGACCCCCAATACCGTCCTCAGGTGCTCAGTGTGGTCCTCCTATGATCATGAGTAGATCAGGATGTCGTCAATGAACACGACTACGAACTGATCCAGTTATTCCAGGAAAATGGATTTCATGAGACCCACGAACACAGTTGGAGTGTTTGTAACGCCAAACGACATAACCACAAACTCGAAGTTCCCATACCTGCATCTGAATGTCGTCTTCAAGATGTCTCCCTCCTTTACCCTCAAATGGTGATATCCAGACTGCAGGTCAATCTTCGAGAAACATACTACCCCCCTTCAGCTGGTCAAAGAGATCGTCTATCCTCAGAAGAGGGTAGCGATTCTTGATTGTCATCTGATTCATCCTCATGTAGTCTATACAAAACCTGAGACCACCGTCTGCCTTCATTGCGAACAAGACTGCAGCACCCCACGGTGATGCACTTGGTCAGACATAACCCCTCTTCATCAGATCATCAATCTGAATCTTCCACTCTCGTAGCTCCGAAGGAGCCATCCGGTAGGGAGAAATCGAAATCGGACAGGCACTGGGCAGCAAGTCTATCCAAAACTCGATATTTCATTGAGGGGGTAGAGTTGTCACCTCCTCAGGGAAGACTTCCATAAACTGACTGACGATCCCTGAGACTTCCACCATCTCTGCATCCACTGATTCCACTAATAGATCAACTAACAAGGAGAGGAATGATTCCTCCCGCCCGCTGCTTTTTTGGCGACCCTACTCACCGATGAAAGTAACACATTGGCTGCCTAGGTCTGAGAATACGACCCTTCTTCAGAAGAAGTCGATAAAGGCATGCACATAGAACAGCCAGTCAATGCCTAGGATGACATCGTATGGCTGTATCTGCAACAAAAGCAGATCCCTGATAGACTGATGTGGCCCTATAATCAGTCTACACCCTCGACACACATAAGATAAGTTGTTCTGAACTCCAACTGGCATGCTCAGCACTAGGGGCACTAGAAGTCTCTTAGGGTTTAAACCCAAAAGCACGTGCCAGAATGGGTGTAGAGAAGGATAGAGAAGCTCCTGTATCAAAAAATACATAAGTAGGGGTACTGAACAAACTGATCGTACCTCAAATGACCTCCGGTCCTGCTGGAACTGCTGCCTTTGTGGCGCGCAACTGCCCACGCCTGGCTCCTCTACCTCTCGGCTGTCGGCCACCTCCCGAACATGCCCGGGTCAAGGTCCCTGAGGAGCACCCTGGGGGCGGCCTCCTCCTACAATGTCTTCCCTCGAAGGAGTGGGGGCTCGCTGCCCCTACTGTTGCTGCTGAAAGGACCTAGCTGGAAGCTGTTGCGGCTAAGGTGGGTGTTGGGCCTTCCCACTTCCACCGTACTGCACTCTATCTGGGCACTGGTTCTGAAGGTGCCCGTGGCTCCCGCAGACGAAGCATATTGGTCCTGGGATCGATGGAAAAGGGCGAGGGCCAGGGGATTGGAACTGGAACTGTTGAGGCCCGCTCCCTGCTGGTCAGAACCTAGAGGGTCCCGATGCTGGATGTCTAGTGCTGAAAACCTTCCCCTTTGATGGGCCTAGCTGAAATCCCTCTCATGATACACCTCCATGCGTGTTCATCTTCTCCACCACTTCATCCTTCTTCTAAACCTCTAAGTATGTCAGTAAGGAAAAGGGAACAACAACATACTGCAGAGAAGGTCAGAGTGCCTCCTCTAGACTTCTCGCCTGAGTCTCCTCATCTGGAAAGAGGTTCGGAGAAAAGTGAAGGAGATCCTTGAACTTGTTCCCCAACTCTCTCACTAACATACTCCCCTACTGGAGGGAGGGTAACTCCTGTCTCTTCTCAGCCTTCATCATGGAATAGTGGAATTCTGCCCGGAACTCCTTCTCGAAGTCAGCCCACACAACCTCAGCTTCCCACTTCTCTCCAAGATAAAGCATCAACCATTGACACGCTGCTCCATGCATCTAGATAACGGCCAGAGGAACCCAATACTCTTTCGGGGCCTGAATCAGGCCGAAAGTGATCACCAGCTCCTCTAGCCAGTTCTCCGCCTCTAATTCTGAGATGTTGTCGTCGTACTTCCTGAGGGTCTGTCACTGGAAACCTCGAAGAGTCTTCCTCCACTGATTATCCTTTTCCCCTCGGTCGATCCTCTGTCGATCAGTCATGTCAAACTCCTTGGCCTCGATCGCCCACACTACACATGGTCACCTCCCAGGTGCCATAACTGGAAGGTAAACAAAGAATGTCTAATCCCGAGTAGTGTAGAATATTTTTCTTAAATTTTATTTAGACTTATTTATTTAATTTAAATTTACCGAAATACCCATGAAAATGAAGAACACAAGTCATTATGATGCATGTACCATTCCTAGGGTCTCTACCCTACAATCAATGTGGCCTCAGCTAGTAATTTGGTAGGTCCAGAGTCCTTGCATCGGACCATGGGGGGCCCTAAAAACCAGTGTCCTAGCCAGTCCTCCCTGGCCTAATTCACGAAGAAAGTTCACCCAACACTGTTGCCCTACCATCCCATGTAATCCTCACTGTTCCTAACTTCAGACTCCATCCTATATCTCAAACCCTCCTTTGATACCATTCTTTCATGACCCTCCTTCACCAAGATTAGGGAAGGGACAACAGATTGCCAGATCCTTCCTTCTTCAAGTTGAAGGAGAGATAATGACCCCCGAAACCCGCCTTCAATAGGTCCCGAAGTGGCGACTAGAACCAAGGGTATAAAATCACACACTAAATGGAAGGCATTACCGTTTTTCTTTTAATAGGATCGGGAGATAAGACAGTAAATCCCACAACAACAAAACTGAAAGTGCAAGTATGGCTGAAAGTAAACCATTCCCATAAGCATGTTCAAAGGTAAAAGATACAAGCCACAAAACTGCAAAGGTAAAAGGATACAAAAAAAAGGAAACCAACAACAGAAATTTCCTCAAAGGTCCAAGATAGTATGGTCCCGGACGATCCATGATGTCCTCCTAGAAACCTGAAAGCAGTTTTATATACGTAGGGTGAGCATACAAGTATACTTAGTAGTGGAAACCAAAGAATATCGTGCACAAGTGAGGATACATTCTAATTTACCGTGAAAAAAGAGATAACCAAACACCCAACAAGAAAAAGCTATCCACCCAAACCTCACCAAGGCACACTACCCAAAAAATGCAAGTCAAGTAATGTATAATAATATCACATCAATATTTGGGTACCCCGCTCCACTTTACAACTAGTTATTGAAGACATCCTACGCATCGAACCAATCCCGCCATTCTAACCGCAGTCCCACTACCAAACCCCTCCCGCACACACCTGGGCCATAACCTCACCACAGTCCCACTGCCAAACTCGGTCCACACACACCTGGGCCATAACTGCTATCCCACCAGCAGGAACCTGGGCCACAACCTCCACGTATAACCACAGGTGCAAACACCTGGGTCAGAACAACTACTGCCATGCCCAAAGACACTTGGGAAACAACCTGCCCGCAAACACCTGGGCCAACCGCTGCAACCACCCTGCTCGAAGATTCATAGGCTAATAATGGACTTCAGGCCATCACAGCCAGCCCGAAGAGTCTTTGGATATTCAGGAAAGGGAACAGAAAAGGAGCTAATAACCAACCACTCATAGGAGTTTTGGGAAAAACACCCTCTCCCATAAAATAATAGTGTTCATCACTTAAGTGCTCAACTTGGGTGGGGCGCGAATAAGAAACATAAAATCTACAGATATAGGTATAGGTAACAAGCACTCATCCCAACCTAGGGGTTCCAAAACCTAAGCCCAAACACCCTCGTTAATACTCATTCATGAAAGAACAACACGACACTCATGGCCAAGACACAACTCTTCCCAAAACCAATTCCCATTTAAATTGTTCCTGTTTTCATGTTCACATAACCCCATTTAGGTGAATTCTACACTACTAGGCTATTAACAGGCAAAACCGCAAGCCAGAGAATGAAGACAGTCAAATAGAAACTTAAAAACTCACACTCGGTTCTCTTGTAAGGTCACAACAACAAAGAGATAAGTGAGATCCCTCAAGGTAATGGAACCAAAGAAAACCCCGAGATGCAGCCCCATGTCCCCAAATTCCAGGAGCCAATGGTTTCTCAACAATAGAGGATTCCGCCCCAATTCGTGATAAAAGCAGAGTAACCACACAACCCCCAATTCACAACCAGAGGAAGTATAATAATAGGGGATCCCATCCCCCACACATATCACCCCAAAAATTTAATCCCCCATCCAAGAAAACCATAAGGTCACCCACAATCGGCCTGTGAAAGAAACAACCAAACCGCTACCACCAACACAAGGTAGGTCCATGCAGGTATTTTCAGATTTAAAAGACTTAACACACTCCATGGTTTCAATTCCACTGTGCATTAACCGGGGTTATCACAGAAGAGGGTTGATCCTGGTGCTTTCAATTTATTTAACTGAGTATACGTAATTAACCAATTCCATGTTACAGTTATTTAAACATCTAGGAGTATTGAGGTTCATTTAGTGCACAGATAAATACCACCAACGGCCATGAGTTTTAGTGAGAATAGGGCTGTACAATTCACAACACATATCAACAGAACAAATTACAACAGAACATCTATCACACTCCCCTTTCATTCTTTAAAGGTCCGTTCATTATCTTCATTATGTTTGGTTTTATCAATTTCCACAAATACAAAAGCATTCCCACCCCGCATGATACACAGAAAGGAGAGACGAAGGAGAAAATCCATACCTGGATGATCAAGGATCAATTTTTTTCTACATGCACCAAGAATAGGGGATGCATGATTTACAGGGGAGGGACGTCGGGAACTCCAAGGACGAGCAGACAACTTCAGCCTAGGCGCACCACAAGTTTTGGGAAGGAGGGACTTCATGCGCACCAGGGAGAAGAGAGAAGTCGGCCAAATGGAAGAAGGGGGAAGAATAACTTCTTCTACGATATATAGATAAAATCCCCTTGTTACGAGATATGAGAAATTTGAATGCTTTAAATTTGGATCGTGATTCCCCAGTCGGTTGGGTGGTTACACACGACGAGATTAATTGTTATTTAATGATTCCCATCGGAAAGGTGTTAACAACTATGATTTTAAAGAATCTAATAAAATCGAGGGGCATTATATGTGAATACACATCTAGGTCGGTTAGGGAGTGTCGCTCTACCCTCGAGATTTTTAAAACATTGATTGATGGTTTAAAAATGGCCTTGAACCAGTTCCAACTATTAAAAAGACTAAAATGCGGGGTTACGAGGGAGGCTGCAGAAGAATAGCCCACCAAGAATGGAGGGGACATTGGAATAATGATTGGAAAAGGATTGATAAGTGGGATGACATAGTCTGCTACGAATGCAAAAGGAAAGGACATGTCAAAGCTGAATTTCCAAAATTAAAGTTCATGAAGAAATTTGACTATAAGGACAACAAATACAAGAAATTTATGAAAGAAACCCGGAGTGCTTTAGAAAATAGTTCAAGTTATTCTAATTCCACTCAGGATGAAAAATCTCAAAAAGCTAATATGGGTTTCATGACAAACACATCTGAGGTAACATTGGATACTCCTACTTTAAACCCTTATTATTCTGGAGATGATTATGATTCTGATTCTAAAAACATGTACAGTGAAGAATTATTTGAATATTGTAACATGTTAGAGGAAACCTACAATGAGCAGAAAGACAAGTATAAAGTTTTAATGAAGCAACATGCTTTAACTAGCACTATTAAATCTTCACTTGAAGTAGAAAAGTAAAAGAATGATCAATTGCTCAAAGATAATACTGAACTAAAATTTTTTAATGAGAAACTACGGAAAGATTTAGAAAAATTTACTAATGGAAAGAACATTATTACAAAAATTCTAGGAAAACAAGTAGCACCAATGTATACTACTAGTTTAGGCTATCAGCCTAGACAAAGACATATTACAAAGAATAAATTTATTCCTAAATCTGGACAGTATGTTTCTGGTTCCAGTTCTGGAAATTCCAATGTCTCAAGTAGCTACTTAAATGATTATAGATCAATCAATGTTTATCTGACAAAATCCTTTTAATCAATTGATTATATGAAACCCATTAGACAAATTTGGGTACCAAAAGTTTTGCTTGGTAACCTGTCTGGACCCAAGAAAATCTGGGTACCAAAATCATTTTCTATCTAAAATTGTTTTGTAGGTAATTTTCTTGAAAAGTTCCTATAGGAATAAGATATGGTATTTGGATAGTGGATGTTGAAGACACATGACTAGAGACTTTTCATGCTTCAAAAGCTTAATCAAGGTTGATGGAGGATATGTCACCTTTGGGGATAACTCAAAGGGAAAGATCATTAGCTTAGGCCAAATTGGTAACACTGATTCAATTTTAATTTCTAATTTTTTATTTGTTGATGGATGAAAATATAACTTTTTAAGTATTTCTCAGTTATGTGATGACGGTTTTAATTCTAAATTTGAAAATGACTCTTGTAATGTTTTTAATTCAAATTTTTTTTAGTATTTTCTGCCTTAAGAAATGAAAATGTATATGTTGTAGATTTGAATTCTTTGGCTAAGAAGAACATTACTTGTTTAAATGCTTTTCATAAAGAATCTTGGATTTGGCACAGAAGATTAGGACATTGTAATATACACTCACTTAGAAAACTGACTAGGAATAACTTAGTTAGAGACCTACCAAAACTCGAATTCCCATCTGGAAAAGTTTGTAATCCCTGTCAAAAGGGAAAGCAACATAAAGTTTCTATTAAATTAAAGAATGAAGTTTCAACTTCTCAACCTCTTGAGCTGGTTAACATAGATTTTTTTGGACCATCCATAGATTCTAGTTTAATTGCGAAGCACTATGTTTATGTTCTAGAAGATGACTTTTCTAGATATACTTGGGTATACTCTATATCTCACAAAAGTGAAGCTTGATCTAAGTTCCTCAAATACTACAAGTATGTTGAAAACATTAGTGGACATAAAATTAAGACCTTAAGAAGTGATCATGGATGTGAGTTTAAAAATCATGATTTGAAATCTTATTGCTCACAAAATGGCTATAGTCACAACTTCTCGGCTCCTAGAACAACTCAACAGAATGGTGTAGTAGAAAGAAGAAATTGGACACTTCCAGAAATTTCTAGGACAATGCTCAATGAATATTATTTAACAATTTACTTTTTGAATGAAGCGGTTAATACAAATTGTTACAATATCAATAGAGTCTTGATTTGACCAATTCTTAAAAAGACCCCTTAAGAGCTTTGGAACAATAGGAAGACCAAGGTTAACTACTTCAGATTTTATGGTTTCAAAATATTTATCCTTAATACTAAAGATAATCTTGAAAAATTTTCTTCCAAAAGTGATGAAATAATTTTCCTAGGTTACTCAATAACATGTAGAGCCTATAGAGTATTCAATAAGAGAACCAATTATGTTGAAGAATCTGTACACATCAAATTTGATGAAACTGATCCACATGAACCTAAGACCCCTCTTGAAAATCTCGAAGAAGATATGTCCATTCTAGAACATAGTGACAAGAATAGTGAACCTATATTTAAGACAACCAGTTCTGGAAATGTTCTAGAATCTTCTACTTTTGAACTCGAACCTGCTGAAATCTCTATCGCTATCTTTTCTAGACCTACTAGGACCCTTAAAACAATCCTTTAGATGTTTTAGTAGGAGATTTAGATATAGGGGCACAAACTAGATCTTCTATTAGAAACTAGGTTGAACATCAAGCTTTTCTTTCACAACTTGAACCCAAAAATATTAATGATGATATAAATGATGAATTTTGGGTGATGGATATGCAAGAATAATTAAATCAATTTGAACGAAACAAAGTACGGGATCTAGTTGAAAGACCTACAAACACTTTGACCATATGACCTAAATGGGTTTTTAGAAAAAAGTTGATGAGTCTGGAAATATAGTTAGAAAAAAAAGCTAGATTAGTTGCACAAGGTTATAGTCAAGATGAAGGAATACACTATGAGGAGACCTTATCACCTGTATCTAGGTTAGAGGCCATTAGGATACTAATTGCTTATGCAGTTCATTTGAATTTTAAATCTTATCAAAAGGATGTCAAAAATGCTTTTCTAAAAGGGTATATTGTTGAGGATGTATTTGTTGAAAAACCCCTAGTTTATAAATCCCCACTTTTCAAATCATGTTTTTAAACTCTCTAAAGCATTATATGGTCTAAAGAAATCTCAAAGAGTTTGGTATGATAGACTTAGATACTTTCTTATTTCTAAAGGTTTTACTAAATGAATTTTGGATCCCACTCATTTTATTAAAAGAATTTATAAAGATATTTTGATTGTACAAATCAATGTTGATGATATTATCTTTGGATCTTCTAAAAATTCTTTATGTAATGATTTTTCAAAAATTTTGAAAAATGAATTTGAAATGACTTTAATGGGAGAACTCAAGTATTTTCTTGGATTTAAAAATTTTCAAAAGAAAGATGGTATTATTTTAAATAAAATTAAATATACAAAGGATATTTTAAAACGTTTTGATTTGGATATTAAGAAGGGAAGTGAAACACCTTTGAGTACCACATGTATGTTGGATGATGATGAAACTGGGAAACCAGTTGATCAAACAAATTATGGAGGTATGATTGGAAGCTTACTTTACCTCACTGATAGTTGACTAGATATCATGTTTGTTGTATGCATGTGTGCAATATTTCAAGCTAATCCTAATGAATCTCATTTGCATGCTGTTAAAAGGATTTTCAAATATCTCAAATATACTCCCAAATTAGGACTATTTTATCCAAGAGGACAACCGTTTGATTTAATAAGTTATTCAGATGCTGACTTTTCTGGTTGTAAGCTAGATAGAAAAAGAACCTCAGGGACATGTCACATGTTAGGCAAGTCACTGGTATCTTGGTGTAGTAAAAAACAGAATTCTGTTGCATTATCTACTACTGAAGTAGAATACATTGCTACTGGTAGTTGTTGTGCACAAATTTTGTGGATGAAACACACCTTACTAGAATATGGATATCAATTCAAACATGTCTCCATTAACAGTTATAACACTAGTGCTATTAACATTTCTAAAAAACCAATATCTCATTCTAGAATAAATCATATTGATGTAAGACATCACTTTTTGAGATATCATTATCAAAAGGGTGATATAACTCTTGAATTTATTAGGACTGAAAATCAGATTGTGGATATATTCACTAAAACCTTAAATTATGAGAGAATGAATTACATCAGACATGAAATAGGAATGATAAATTTGTAAAACTAATCTTTGTAAAACCGATCTTTTTATAATGGATCATTGTAAAACTGATCTTTGTAAAACCGATATTTGTAAAACTGATCTTTGTAAAATCGATCTTTGTAAAACCGATCTTTGTAAAATAGATCTTGGTAAAACCAATATTTGTAAAACCGATCTTTGTAAAACCGATCTTTGTAAAACTGATCTTTGTAAAACTGATTTTTTAAAACCGATCTTTGTAGAACCGATCTTTGTAAAACTGATTTTTTTAAAACCGATCTTTCTGAAACCAATTTTTGTGAAAACAATATTCTTAAAACCAATTCGTTGACACCGATACATTTAAGGTATCTTGTGTAAATTCCATGATCATTAAGTGAAATGACACTGTTTTATCTCTTTCACTTTTCTGTGTTTAAATTTTATGTTTTACGATTTAAAATCCCTAAAAGATATATTATGACCAATTCATCCTAACCATTCACCTTCTCCAAAGTTGTAAAGCCTCCTACATTTAGTCTCTCTCTCTCTCGACCTCTCAGCCGAGTTAGAATCTGTAGCTTCGACATGGCAATGACTAAGCGCGCAATGGAAGAGTCTCAAAAATCTCCTCCTTCTAAGCGTCAGAAGGGTGAAACGAGTGGGACTGGGAAACCAAGCCTAGAAAGTTGGGTTGTCACAGCTGAAAAGGAAGTTTCTACTGAGTGGCTTCTATCAAGAAAATATTTTCTGGTAAAGGTACTGGAATCTAAAGGTTCGCTAAGTTGGTTTATCAACAAAGAAAGACCTTATTATCCCCAACTTGTGCACGAATTATATCAACTTCTAAGTAAATCACTGGATGAACCTGATGCTATAAAGATGAAGTATATAGTAAAGGGAAAGGAAGTGGTTTTCTCTTCGAAGGAATGGGCTGAATGCTTAGAGGTACCTCATCAGGGTGTCTATGCTGACTATACTAGTAATATTCCACCTTCATCAAATTTGTTTTCATAAAAAGATGATCTGAAGGATCTCACTAGAAATGAAAAATCCAGGAGAACTGTTGCAATCAAATTTTAAGGAGAAGTGAGATTACTGTTTAAATTCATTCAACATCAAATCTTCTCTAGGAAGGGAGATTTCTCTACGATGAAATATCAGGATGTATTCTTGATATTTTTGTTGAAAAATAGAATAAAGGTGAATCTAGGTAGATATCTTATGGTACATATTTCTGATTTGATTAATCCATCTAAGAAATCAACGTGCTTATATTACCCAAGAATGATTTCTGCTATGTTGAAGAAATTAGATTTTGTGGAAGATGGAGATGAAATGATAACTACCTATAGTGGTTTCTTTCTTCAAAAAGACATTTGTAAATTGATGAAGATCTTCTAGAACCCATGGAAGAGATGATGGGTAGGAGATGAAGAAAGACTGTATGAGGAGTCTAATCCGGTTGACCATCCCTCTAGACCAAAGGATCAAGTTGATCCAGGTCTCAAACATGGAGAAGTTCCTGTCAATTCTGATGAGGAAGGTGAGGCTAAAGTGCCTAGGGATGAAGGATCTACTTTTTAAGATAGGAGTGATCCTGATATTGCTGAAAGTCCAAAGAATATTAATTTTGGACTTTCTAGTCCACCTATGAAACTGCCTTCAAGAGAAACTATTCTAGGTGATGAAAAAGAGGAATAAACTGAAGTTAGTGGAGTTGAAGGTTATGATAGAAAATCAGATGAGGAATATGATGACGATGATGATGATAATGATGATGATGGTGATAATGGTAATTATGGGGGAAGTTTTGAGCATATGAGTGACTCTCTTAAAGTGGGACAACAAGTGGTTGACATATCCAGTGAGGAATCTATTCATTGAGCTGGTGATGGAATAGAGCCTGCTGATCAATAGGCTGATGATCATAGTGATTCTAGACATGAGGATAGACTAATCCATCCCATTGATGAAAATCAATAGATCATTCAGGAATTGAATGATATTATGGCTGATGACCAGGAAGAAGAATATGTAGTTCCACTACCCCAAATTGAAGAAGTACCTGGTGAAGCTGAAGAAGCTGGAGCTCAGGCAGAACCTGAAGTTCCATTGGTTTATATCCCCAGACAAGGTTTTATGACCAGAGACCAGGATGAAGAGATTGGTGATATTGATGTTATTCCTAAGCCTTAGGGAAGAAGGGTAAGAATTGACACCATTGAGCCAAGAGATCAGACCTGTGCTAGGGAGTGGAATAGTAATATAGGATATATTCTTTTCAGGTTATAATATGATTCAGATGAAGAGATGGTACCTACTCTTCCTATAATTCAAGTCCATACTAACCTAGAGCCTGCTACACCTGTTCCACCAGTTGCATATTTAGCAGTAGACCTAGTTTCTCAGTCAGTGCCAAGTGACTATGTCACTAAGGCTTATATAGAAAAATTTAAGAATTAGATATGTGAGTCAGTTCTAGCTTTAATGGGATCCTAAAATGAGGCATCCACCTCTTTAAGTATCTCGAATGGTGATGCAACAAAAATTGAAAGAATTCTGATTCAGGAGATTCAACCAAATCTTATTACTATAGAAGAAACTATTATTAGAAAAAACACATTACTGAGAGAAGAAGTATGAAAAATGAGCAATGGACTGAGTTACTTGACATCTGACTTCAAAACCACTTTTAGTGGGGTTCTAGATGTTCTTAGGAACTTGGTAACTCATCTACTCAGAGTTGATTTTAAAAAGTTAAAATCAGAGCTGGAAAAAATGTTGACTGGCCCATATAGTTCCACGAGTGGGAGAAGTACTATTGTTGTTTTAGAGTCTCTCAAGACTGTGATGAGAGAGGAGATTCAGAAACTCCAGTTTGTTTTAGATAAGGAAACCCTTGAAAAGGTATATATGAATATAGATCTTGTGTACAATATGGTCAGAAAATGCACCAATGAAGCCTCTACAGCTCAGAAGGAAATTCAGGAAAAGGTGGATAAGTATTTCACTAAGATATATACCAAGAATGATCTCATCAACAGTTTCAAATTTCTGGAAGAAAATCTTCGAATTCCCCCAGTCACAGAATATTTCAAAAATAAAGTTCCCCAGTTGAAAAAGTTTACACCTTTACTGAATAAGTTTATGGAAAATAAGGATGACTTTGAGAAGGCAATGTAATACGCAGGAGAAGTCATTAATGACTTCATCAAATTGCTCAAACCATATCTACATGTTCAGACTACTGCTATTGTGGTTCCTCTAGCTGCTTCCATTGGTACTGCCTCTCGATCTCTTACATCAATGATTGTCTCTCAAGCTCTTACACAGATTCGACCGATCATTACAGAGAACTCTCCCTGTCATGTGCTGTCCGAGAGAAGACCTACCCTTGCAGCCACTGTTCCTACTAGAGTTGCTCTGCCTGGTGTTGTCATCCAATCACCTACATCCTCTACCACTCCCAAATATTCTCTTATGGATCCCTCAGACAAAGGAAAAGATCATATTCATCCCAAACCCTAGAGATGGATTGTCTCTTTTTGATAGGGATTTGTTCTTTTTTATTGTTTTGTACTCTTGTGATTTTGAATGAAAATTCCTGTGGTATCTCTCTTTTATCCTATTTTTTCCTTTCTGCATTTCACTTTTTGTTAATCCCAAAATGGGGAGAAAGTCATAATGGCCTATGAGAAAGTGGGAGAAAGTAATGATGATGAGAAAACAAGGGTGGCATATACTCTTCTTAATCCTTCTAGTGAGGGGGAAATCTGTTTCAAATAAATTCTAGCAATGTCAGTCTTTAGTTATATTGGCCAAGTATATTCAACCATGCTTAATATATATATTTTCATATATTCCATAATTTGTGATTATCAAAAAGGGGGATATTTTTTGACCCTTCATGATATTGTATTTTTCATAATCACTAATAATGTCAATATATATATTCATATCATTCATGCAATTTTTAATAACTATATGTTAATCATGTTTTTCAAACCGCATAATATACTTTACTAAGTCAATTTTTTATAAGTCATGAATCAATATGTTTACAAATGTATTTATACATATACATTGATTAACAATTCATCTTGTAATGGTATATTCAAGACAGACTCTCTACAATATTTCTTAAACCGAAGCCAACACACCGAAACTGAAGAATGACAAACCAAATTATGACTCACTGAAGATGATACATCGAAACCGAAGTTGACACACTAAAAACAAAGTACGAAAATCGATTTTATTAGACTGAAATTGACACACTGAAACCGAAGACAACACACCGAAACTGAAGAATGACAGACCGAGGTATGACTCACCAAAGTCGATAGACCGAAACCGAAGTTGAAACACCGAAAACGAAGTATGACAGACTGAAGTATAATAGACCTAAGTCGACACACCAATGATGACACACCGAAGATGATCGATTGATGTTATCAAACCGAAGACAACAGACTGAAGATTACTCACCAATTGATATAAATAACTTCTTCTATTTTATTAATTCAAATTTATTTCTAATGGTCATATGTAGACAAATTAATGTTTTTGACATTAATTTAATGTTGTATGTAGGACAATCCGTAGACAAGTACGAGGTACATGCACGTGCAAAGATCGTTATGTCTAGAGGATCATGGAGTATAAAAGGACCTCATTATTTATGAAAAAAGAGGACGTGGAGATAATAGCAATACACACTAAAAAGAACACACAAAGAAATTGAAGAACACTTATACACATCAAGACAAAAGTTCAAAAAAGGAGACTCAAGAGCCATTTTGAATACTCTTGCATTCAAGCTGAACACTTGTACTGGAAGTGAAGAAACAAAATCACGACACACTGTTTTCCAGACAACTTCTAGAAGAGGACCCAAAACATCATTTTCCTGAATCCAATGGAGTCCAGAGCTACTTTGACATCACACAAGATCATTCTTAACTCTTCTCTACATTCTTTATTTGCTGTGATCATATTTTAATGTGCATTACGAGCAGTGTGTGCTTTTGTCTGTTTGGACACACATAGTCTCTTGTGCTGAACTGAATGATTTCTAAATCCTCACTCAATCTCTCCATTACAATCATGTATCCCACTATAGATAGTGGTAGAGATCATCTGTAACCCGGACAACCTGTGTGCTATTTTTTTTATTTTTTCCCTCGTAGAACTGTGGTAGAGGTGTGAGGACCTGGACAGTCTATGCACTATTGTAAAACCCCGATCCAGGGTGTGGATCATAGTTTATATAAAACTATTTGAGAGTACTACGTCTCGGCTTGAGATTGAACCTCTGTTTTAAAAACTGCTGTGCATTTTTCCTTGGTAAACATATTTTAAATATTTCGTTGCTAAGTGATTTAAATATAAATCCATTTTAGAGAAACTCTGACATTTAAAGTAGCAAGTTTTTGTATTAATTGTAAACCATTAGGTTAGTTTAAAAATCTAATTTAACCCTCATATTAGATTAACTGAGAACTAATCAATCTCTTGAGAACCCAACTAAACCTTTACTGTATTAAAAATTCACTACAGTTTAGCTTGTTAATTTAATTGGGGGATTTTAATACAAATCATTTAAACAAAAAATTTTAATTGGATCTCAATTCACCCCCCCACTTGAGTATCCACTCCGACCAATAATAATAAACTCTAATAAATTGTAATAAACCCAAATACACATTACTAAACCCTAATAAATTGTAATAAATCCTTAACAATCCTAAAAAAGGTTGATAAACCCTATAAAAATATATTAATTCCTACAAAATCCCAATAAAACCCTAATATACAATAAAAAACTCTAATAAACTGTAACATATCCTAAAGAACACTAATAAACCCTAAAGAACCCTAATAAACCCTAAAGAACCATATCAAACTATAAAGAACACTGAAAAACCCTAAAGAACCCAAAAAACGCTAAAACACATTATATAAACACTAAAACTGCTGAAATACCGAAATAAACCCTAAAACAAACTAAAAATCCCTAACAACCCCTATCAATCCCCAAAAAACAAATAAACCCATAAAACCCCCAAAAACACATTAAAAAGCCATCAGATACAATAACAAACCATAAACACCAGATAACAACCCTTAGAAACCCTAAAAAACACTACAAACCATAAAAAACCATAAAAATGTCTTCAAATAGATACATAAACCCTAAAAAAGTTCCAAAAAACCTAAAAATTATAAAAAATCCTAAAAACGCAATATAAACCAATAAACAAAACATGAAACCAAAAAACGCTACATAAACCCTAAAAGGACTACAAAAACCCTAGAAATGTAACATAAACCCTACAAACACAACATAAACCCTAAAAAATGCAACATAAACATTAAAACCACAGCATAAAACCTAAAAACACAATATAAACCTTAAAACACTCTATGAACCCTAAAAACGATCCATAAACCATAAAAAATGCAACATAAATTCTACATCACCCCTAAAACGCTACATAAACCCGGAAAATGCCACATAAACCCTAAAAATGCTACATAAAACCCAAACCCTAAACACACTACATAAACCCTAAAAATGTTACATAAACCATAAAAATGATACATAAAAACCAAAACCACTAACTAAACTCTAAAATGCTACATAAACATTAAAACGCAACATAAACTCCAACAACACTACACGAACCCTAAAAAAATGCTACAAAAACCCTAAAGACGCTTTAAAACCCTCAAAAATATTAAACCCTAATATACCATAATATAAAAAATTAAACCCTAATGAACCCCTAATAAACTCTAATAATCTCTAAAAACACCTTATAATCCCTAAAATCTTAATAAACACTACTCAACCCTAATAAAACTGCAAAAATACATAATAAACCCTAATAAATGATAATAAAACATAATAAACCCTAAAAACACGTTAAGAAAACCTAAACAACCCTAACCAACCCTAATAGACACTAATAAACACTAATAAACATTAATAAATACTAATAAACCAAAAGAAAACCCTAAAATCCCTAATAAACTATAAATAAATCCAAATAAACCCTACTCAACACTAAAAAACCTTAACACACCATAATAACCCCTAATAAAACCCTACAAAACCCTAATAATGAAAAAAATGCTAGTATACCTTAAAAAATTCATAAAAACCCGAATAAGCTCTAATATAACCTAATAAACCCTAAAAATGCTCACAAACAATAAAAAAATGATCACAAACAATAAAAACGCTCTATATTACCTAAAAAGACCTAAAAACAATAATATAACCTAATAAAGGAAAAAAATGCTAATATACCATAAAAATCCCTAGAAACCTTAATAAACTATAATAAACTCTAATATAACCTAAAAAAACCTAAAAACGCTAACAAAAAAGAACAAAATGCTCACAAAAAATAAAAACTTGTTATATTATCTAAAAAGACCTAACAAACACTAATATAACCTAATAAAACAAAAAAAACTAATAAACCCCAAACAAACCCTAATAAACCCTTAAAAACCCTAAAAACCCTAATAAAAACTAATGAACACTAATAAAACCATAATAAAATCCTATAAATACCTTCTCAACTCTAATAAACCTTAACACACCATAATAAAACCGAATAAAACCCAACTAAACCCCAATAAACAAAAAAAATGCAAACAAACCATTAAAAAGCCATAGTAAACCTAATAAACCATAATAAATTCAAATAAAACATAATAAACCATAAAAATGCTCACAAACACTAAAAACAAGCTAATAAAACATAAAAATTCCTAACTGCTCATATATATTAGCAAAAACTAAAAAACACTCATATACCCTAATAAAAACAATAACAAACCCTAGTAAACCCAAAAAATCCCTAACAAACCCTAATAAACACTACTCAACCCTAATAAACCCTACTCAACCCTAATAAACCCTAATAAAACCTTAACGATACCTACTCAATGCTAATAAAACCTTAAAAATACCTACACAACCCTAATAAACCTTAACACACCATATTAAACAATAATAAACCCCACTAAACCCTAAAAAATGAAAATATACCATTAAAAAGCCCTAAAACCCCTAATAAATACTAATAAAACCTAACAAAGCTTAAAAGCACTAATAAACCCGAATAAACAATACTAAAGACAAAACAAAAACCCTAATATACCATCTTAAAAATTAATAAACCATAATGAACCATAATAAACCCTAATAAATCCTAAACATACCCAAATATACCGTAATATACCATAATATACCCTAATAAACCCAACTCAATCCTAATAAAACCCTAAAAATACCTAATAAACCCTATTAAACCTTGACACACCATAGTAAACCCGAATAAAATACTAATAACCCCCACCAAACCCTAAAAACGCTAATATACCATTAAAACCCTAAAACCGTAACAAACCATAATAAATGTTAATAACACTTAAAAATTCTAACAATTATACCAAACCCTAAAAATACCTCTAATAATAGTAGTAGTAGTAACGCACGTGAACATGCATGTGCATGTGCATGGTTTAAATAATAAATCATAATGCACGTGCATGTGCATATGCATGCGCATTTGCATGTGAATGATAATAAATAATAAATAATAAATAATAAAGCATGTGAATTGCATGGGTATGTGCATGTTCATGTGAATGATAATAAATAATAAATAATAACGCACATTCATGTGCAAGTGCATGTTCATGTTCATGTGCATGTGCATGGTAATAAAAAATAAATAATAACAAAGTCCACATGAATGTGCATTTGTATGTAAGTGATAAAAAATAATAAATAATATCATAGGTGATAATAGAATAACGCAAGTGCATTGCGTGTGCACGTGTAAGATAATAAATAATAAAAACACATGTGATAATAGAATAATGCAAGTACTTTTCATTTTCATGTGCCTGGTAATAAATAATAAATAATAATGCACATGTATGTGCATTTACATGTAATGATAATGACAATGACACATGCACGCGCATGGTAATAAATAATAAATAACAAAGCACCTACATGTGCATTTGTATTTGATGATACAAACAACAACAACAACAACAACAACAAAAACAACAACAATAATAATAATAGAATAACACAAGTGCATTGCATGTGCACGTGCATAGTAGTAAATAATAAATAAATAATAGTAAACAAAAAGGCACATGCTTGTGCTTGTGAATTTACATATGATAATAATATTAATAACACTAATTGTAATAATAATAACAATAACGCATGCACGTGCATCGTAATAAATAATAAATAACAACGCACATGCATGTGGATTTTCATGTGATAATGATAATAATAATAATAATAATAATAATAATAATAACTGTTATAATAATAATAATGAAAATAATAATAATAATAAAAGAATTATACAAGTGCATTTCATATGCACGTGCATGGTAATAAATAATAAATAATAACGCACGTGCATCTGCATTTTCATGTGATGTTAATAATAATAACAGTAGCAGTAGTAGTAGTGATAATAGTAGTAGTACCAATGCATGTGATAATAGAATATTGCATGTGCTTTATGTGTGCACGTGCATGGAAATAAATAATAACATGCGTGCATTGCATTTTCATGTGATGATGATGGTAATAATAATAAAAATAATATTAATATTAATATTAATAATAACAACGTTTATGTTCATGGTAATAAATAATATATAATAATGCACGTGTATGTGCATTTACATGTAATGATAATGATAACGATGCATACACGTTCATGGTAATAAATAATAAATAACAACGTATGTGCACGTGCATTTTTATTTGATGATACAAATAATAATAATAATAATAATAATAATAATAATAGAATAACACAAGTGCACTGCATGTGCACGTGTATAGTAGTAAATAATAAATAAATAATCGTAAATATGAACGCACATGCATGTGCATGTGCATTTACATTTGATAATAATATTAATAACACTAATTTTAATAATAATAATAATAATGCATGCACGTGCATGCTAATAAATAAAAAATAACAACGCACATGCATGTGGATTTGCATGTGATAATGATAATAATAATGATAATGATAATAATAATAATAATAAAAACTGTCATAATAATAATAATAAAAGAATAATACAAGTGCAATGCATATGCACGTGCATGGTAATAAATAATAAATAATAACCCACGTGCATCTGCATTTGCATGTGATGATAATTATAACAAAAGCAGTGGTAGTAGTGGTGATAATAGTAGTAGTACCAATCCATGTGATAATAGAATATTTCATGTGCATTACGTGTGCACGTTCATGGTAGTAAATAATAACGTGCGTGCATTTCATTTACATGTGATGATGATGACGATGATGATAATAATAATAATGTTCTTATTCTTATTCTTATTATTATTAATAACAATGCATGTGATAATATAATAACACACATGCATTGAATGTGTGTTTTCATGTATTTTCATGTGCATTTTCATGTGACGATAATATCAATAACAACAACAACAACAACAACAACAACAATAACAATAACAATAAGAATAACAACATATGTGATAATTAAATAACGTGTGTGAATTGTATGTGAACATGCATGGTAATAAAAAAAATGCATGTGCATGTTCATGTGCATACACATGAGATGATAATAATGATAATAATAATAAGTGTAATAATAATAATAATAATAATAATAATAATAACTCTTGTGATAATAGAATAACGCACATGCATTGCTTGTGCAGTGCATGATAATAAATAATAACTCATACCGCACGTGATGATAATAATAACAATAACAGTAATGACAATAAAAATAGCACATGTGATAAGAGAATAACGCATATGTATTGAATGTGCACATGTATGGTAATAAATAATAACGAACATGAATTTTAATTTGCATTTGTTGATAATAACAATAATAACAATAATAGTAATAATAACAATAACAATAAAAATGAATGTGATAATAGAATAATGTAGGTGCATTGCATGTCTGCAAGAATGGTAATAATTAATAACAGACGTGCATGTGCATTTGCAAGTGATGATAATAACAATAATAATAATAATAATAATAACAACAACAATAACAAGATATGCATGTGAACGGAAATAAATAATAACTAATAACGCATGTGCATCTGCATTTTCATGTTACGATAATAATAATAATATTAATAGTAATAACAATAATGTTAATGATAATAATGATAATGATAATAATGATAATGATAATAATGATAATGATAATAATAATAATGATAATAATGATAATAATCACGTGTGTGATAATAGAATAACACACTTCCTAGCAAATCCTAACAAAACCTAACAAACCCTAACAACCACTAATAACCCCGAATAACCACTAATAAACCCAAATAAAACATGAAACCCAGTATTAAACCCTAAAACCCTAATAAACACTAATAAATCATAATAACCTGTAATAAACCCTAAAAACCCTATAAGACTCTAATAAAAGCTACAAAAGCCCTAAAACCCCTAATATACAATAAAAAACACTATTGAACCATAATAAATCCTAATAATCACTAAAAACCCTAACCAACCCGACAAAACACTACAAAACCAACCAATTAATAGCCTACAAAACCCTACAACCCGCTAATAAACCCTAACAAACCCTAATAACTCCATAATAAATTGTAAAAAACCCTAACAACCCCAAATAAATCATAACAAATCCTAACAATTCCAAATAAATTGTAACAAATTAAAACAAACCATAACAAACCCCTAATATACTGCAATAAACCCTAAGAAATCGTAATAAACCCTAATAAATCGTAATAAAAAAATACACATTAATAAACCCTAATAAAAAAAATAAACCCTAAGAAACCCTAAGAAATCCTAAATAACCCTAAAAAGGTTGATAAATGCTAGAAAAAACAATTAATGCATACAAAAGCCCAATAAAACCCTAATATACAAAAAAATGCTAATAAACCGTAAAAAATCTTAAAGAACACTGATAAACCCAAAAGAACCCTTATAAACCCTAAAGAACCATAATAAACTCTAAAGAACACTAAAAACCCTAAAGAACCCAAAAAATGCTAAAACACATTACATAAACCCTAAAAACAACTACAATATCCAAACAAACCCTAAAACACACTAAAAAACCTAACAATCCCAATCAATCCCCAAAAAACAAATAAACCCTTAAAAACCCCAAAAACCATTGAAAACCCATCAAATACCATTAAAACCATAAACACCTATTAACAACCATTTAAAACCCTAAAAACCACTACAAATCATAAACAACCAGAAAAATCATAAAAAAGGCAACAAATAGATACATAAACCCAAGAAACGCAACATAAACCCAAAAAAGGCTACATAAACCCAAAAAGCACTACATAAACCCTATAATCGTAACATAAACCCTAAACAATACAATATAAACATTAAAAAACACTACATAAAACCTAAAAACACAACATAAACCCTAAAAACACTACATGAACCCTAAAAACATTACATAAACTCTAAAAAATGCAACATAAATGCTACATCACCCCTAAAAATGCTACATAAACCCAAAAAAGGCAACATAAACCCTAAAAATGCTACATAAAACCTAAACACTAAACATGCTAATAAACCCTAAAAACATTACATAAACCCAAAAAAATGCTACATGAAACCTAAAAGTGCTAACTAAACCCTAAAAGCACTACATAAACATTAAAAATGTTACATGAACTCAAAAAACGCTACACAAACACTAAAAAATGCTTCAAAACCCTAAAGAAACTTCAAAACCCTCAAAAATATTAAACCCCAATATACCATAATATAAAAAATTAAACTCTAATAAACCCCTAATAAACTCTAATAATCCCTAAAAACGCATTAAAATCCCTAAAAACCCTAAGAGACTCTACTCAACCATAATAAAATCCCAAAATACCTAATAAACCATAATAAATAATAATAAATCCTAATAAACCCAAAAACACGTTAAGAAAACCTAAACAACCCTAACCAACCATAATAGACTCTAATAAACACTAAAAAACCAAAATAAACCCCAAACAAAACCTAAAAATCCCTAATAAACCATAAATAAATCCAAATAAATCCTACTTAACCCTAAAAACCCATAACACACCATAATAACCCCAAATAAAACCCGCCAAAACCCTAATAATGAAAACAAATTCTAGTATACCTTAAAAATCCCTAAAAACCCTGATAAACTCTAATATAACCTAATAAACCCCCAAAACGCTCACAAACAATGAAAAAATGATCACAAATAATAAAAACACGCTATATTACCAAAAAGACCTAAAAACACTAATATAACCTAATAAAGACAAAAAAACACTAATATACCAGAAAAATCCCTAGAAACTATAATAAACAATAATAAACTCTAATATAATCTAATAAACACTAAAAACACTCACAAACAAAAATAAAATGCTCACAAACAATAAAAACGCTATATTATCTAAAACTACTTAACAAAAACTAATATAACCTATAAAACAAAAAAACTAATAAACCCCTAAAAATCCCTAATAAACCCTAACAATCCCTAACAATCCATAATAAAAACAATTAAACCCTAAAAAACCATAATAAAACCCTAAAAATACCTTCTCAACCCTAACAAACCCCTAACAACCCCTCATATATATTAACAAAATCTAAAAAACACTCATATACCCTAATATAAACACTAACAAACCCTAGAAAACCATAAAAATCCATAAAAACCCTAATAAACACTACTAAACACCAATAAACCTTAATAAAACCCTAAATATACCTACTCAACCCTAATAAATCCCTAAAAAATACCAACTCAACCCTAATAAACCATAACACACTATAATAAACCATTATAAACCCCACTAAACCCTAAAAATGAAAATATACCATTAAAAAGTTCTAAAACCCCTAATAAATGCTAATAAAACCTAACAAATCTTAAAAGCACAAATAAACCCTAATAAACACTACTAAACCCTAAAAAACCCTAATATACCCTCTTAAAAATTAATAAACCATAATGAACGATTATAAACCCTATCAAATCCTAAACATACCCAAATACACCATAATATACCATAATATACCCTAATAAACCCAACTCAATCCTAATAAAACCCTAAAAATATATAATAAACCCTAATAAACCTTACCACACCATAATATACCCTAATAAAATCTTAATAACCCCCACCAAACCCTAAAAACTATAATTTACCATTAAAAACCCTAAAACCCTAACAAACCATAATTAATGTTAATTACACATAAAAATTCTTAAAAATATTAGTAAACCCTAAACATACCATTAATAATAATAAAAGTAATAACGCACATGCATGTGAATATGCATGTGAAAGGTTTAAATAATAAATCATAATGCACGTGTATGTACATATGCCGGTGAATTTGAATGTGAATGATAATAAATAGTAAATTATAAATAATTACGCATGTGAATTACATGTGTATGTGCATGTGAATGTGAATGATAATAATAATAAATAATAACGCACATCCAAGTTCATGTGCATGTGCATGTGCATGTGGATGTGCATGGTAATGAACCATAAATAATAATCAAGTCCACATGAATGTGCATTCACATGTGAATGATTATAAAAAAAATAACACATGTGATAATAGAATAATCCACATGCATTGCGTGTGCACGTGCATGAGAATAAATAAAAATAACACATGTGATAATAGAATAATGCAAGTGCATTGCATTTGCTTGTGCATGATAATAAATAATATATAATAACGCAAGTGCATGTGCATTTACATGTAATAATAATGATAATGATGCATGCACGTGCATGGTAATAAATAATAAATATCAAAGAACGTGCATGTGAATTTGTATTTGATGATACAAAATAATAATAATAATAATAATAATAATAGAATAACGCAAGTGCATTTCATGTGCACATTCATAGTATTGAATAATAAATAATAAATAATAAATAAGAACGCACATTCATGTGCATGTGCATTTACATTTGATGATAATATTAATAATACAAATTGTAATAATAATAATAATAATAACACATGCACATGCATTGTAATAAATAATAAATCACAATGCACATGCATGTGCATTTGCATGTGATAATGATAATAATAATGTCAATGAAAATAATAATAATAAAATTGTTATAGTAATAATAATAATAAAAGAATAATACAAGTGCATTGAATATGCATGTGCATGGTAATAAATAATAAATTATAACGTACGTGCATTTACATTTTCATGTGATGATAGTAATAATAACAGCAGTAGTAATAATAATAGTATTGTTGGTGATAATAGTAGTAGTACCAATGCATGTGATAATAGAATATTGCATGTGCATTACGTGTACAGGTGCATGGTAATAAATAATAACACTCATGCATTGAATTTACATGTGATGATGATGATGATGATAATAATAATAATAATAGTAATAACAACGCATGTGATAATAGAATAACACACGTGCATTGAATGTGCACGTATTTGCATTCATATGTGCATTTACATTTGATGATAATAACAATAACAACAACAAAAACAACAAAAACAACAACAACAACAACAACAACCACAATAATTATAACAACAATAATAACAATGCATGTGATAATAAAATAACATGTGTTCATTGCATGTGCACGTGCATGGTAATAAAAATATAATAATAACGCACGTGCATGTGCATGTGAATGTGGATGATATGATGATGATAATAATAATAATAACAATAATAATAAGTTATAGTTGTTTTAAAAAATAGAAGACAGGACAAAAATGCTAGAAATGGGGTCTCGAAAAACCTAACAAATCACAGAGTCATTGAAAATGGAATAACTTCTTCTTCGGGTGTCCATTTATGCTCCATGAATTGTCTATCTGAATCTCATGGAAGGAACTATGATAAAAACAAGTTCCGGAGGCCGAAAAGACACACAAATCATAATTTATGACCATTTTAAGAAAAATTTGATATGTGGTAGAGCTCAAACGAAAAACTGGAGTGAAAGTTATGGCCGTTTGAAGTTAGAATTTTTTTGGAGTGGTATAACTAATATATCGTATATTTCTTTTATCTTCTCATGGTTTCTACTAAAATTAGTCCTCACTCATCCCACAAGCATTGATTTGACTAGTCACAGTGCTCAAACGGACACCAGAAGTAGAAGTTATGCCTATTTTAGTGGGTGGTGGGTTTCTTAGGTTTTTAGGTGCTAGGATAGTTGCTCAATTTAAAATGAAAATTACTTCTACTAGGTGTGTTCATTTTGGCTCTACCACATATCAAATCAAATATTGTGAAAAGATACACACTTTGGTAACCACAAGAATCCTTTCTGTCATTATTCAACCCCCCAAAAGATCCAAAATCCCTTTGGATGGTCAAAAGATTGGCTTCTTGTGTCTGTTTCGCCACTACCACATATCAAATAGAAGCTTGCGACTAGACCTACACTCCTATTACCACTGAAGCACCATCTCACATCCTTGAAGGCCCAAAAAGGTACATAATCCCTCCAAAAGACCATAACTTCTACTATGAGAGTCCTTTTTCCCTCTACCATCTATGAAATTGAAGCTTTCGACAAGATCTACACATCTGTGACCAATAGGAACACCTTATCATGTTCATAATATCCCAAAAGGTCCTTAAGTCCTCCAAATGACCATAACTTCTGCTCTGGGTGTCCGTTTTGCCTCTACCACATATCAAATTGAAGCTTGCGACTAGCTCTACAGATTTGTGACAACCATGAAAAACTAAATAACCCTAAAAACCATGAATAAAAAACACAAAAAACCCCTAAGAAACCATAAGAAACCCTAAAAACCCTAGGAAAACCCTAAGAAACACTAACACACCCGTAGAAACCCTAACACACCCTTAGAAACCCTAACACACCATTAGAATCACTAGGACACCCTTAAAAACCCCAACACACCCATAAAAACCCTAACACAACCTTACAAACCCTTAGAAACAATAGCACACCCTTAGAAACCCTAACCCGCCCATAAAAACCCTAACCCACACTTAGAAACCCTTACACACCCTTATAAAACCTAACAAACTCTTAGACATCCTAAATCACTCTAATAAGCCCTAATAAATCCTAACAAAATCTACCAACCAATAATAAACCATAATAAACCATAATAAACCCCAAAGTCCACTACAAAACACTAATAAATCGTAATAAACCCTAAAAACCCTATTAGACCCCAAAAAGCTACAAAATACCTATAACCCAAAATATAAAAAAAATGCTATTAAACCATTAAAAATGCTAATATTCACAAAAAATCCCTAACAAACTCAGCATATCCTGAAAAACCCCTAAAAAACCTTAAAAACCCCAAAAACCAAAAAACCCAAAAAACCCAAAAAACCCTAAAAGTCCTTAAAACCCTAAAAACCCTAAGCCCCTAAAAACATGAAAAAAATGAAAAAACATGAAAACAAACCTAAAACCCCTAAAACCCCTAAAAACATGAAATAGATGCAAAAACCCAAAAACAAACCTAAAAACCCTAAAAACCTCAAAATACTCTAAAAAACCTCAAAAAAATGCTAAAAATCCTAAAAACCCCTAAAACAGTAAAAAACCCCTTAAATGCCTAAAAATACCTAACAAAACCCTAACCAACCATATAAAACCTGTTGTACATCTCGAACCTCTCGTTGTTTGATTTTCATGATCACAATCACTTTCATTTTTATCTAACATTGTGTTTTAAGTGTTTGTGTTGATAGGCATTTGATTGCCAAGAAGTTGACCAAGGAAGAGGCAGAAATGGACTGAAATTCAGTCCACCGGCCGACCGGTGGCTTCACCACCGGCCAGCCGGTGGCATCCAGACCAAACAGTGGAAGCTACTGCCTTCCCACCGGTCGACCGGTGGCTCTGTCACCGGTCGACCTGTGGCACCCAGCTCAAATAGTATTTGCTACTGTCTTGCCACCGGCCAGCCGGTGGCTCCTCACCGGTCGACCGGTAGAGCCTGGATCAAGACTCTTCCTCTCTACCAAGGCACCGGCCAGCCGGTGGAGATGTACCGGTCGACCGGTGGCCCCTGGACAGGAATCCAATGACTTTTTGAAAACACCGACCAACCGGTGGCCCTGCACCGGCCAGCCGGTGGACACAGTCAAACTAGCCGTTGGGCTGTTGACCAGCCTGTCCACTTGGCCTCCAACGGCTCTTTAAGCCTCTCCAACGGCTCCGAAGACTCCCCAAGGGTTCCATGCCTATAAATAAAGGCCAAGGAAGCCCCGGACACCTACCGGAACATATACGAAGCCAACGGACATATTTTGGATCATTTGGAGTACCTCCGGCGGACTTCCTCAAAGGAACCCACCTAGCTCCAACAACTTCCACATCCAAGGAGCTCCTCCAAAGAAGCTTGGAAGCGGCCTTCAACATCTCCAATCATCAAAGGCGCCCAAGGCTTCTCCTCAAATACGGGTTTTATTGCATTTATTTATTTTGAGCTTAAAATTGGGTTTGTGCCTACAAACCCCAACCCTTTTCTCTTCCCCCCTTCTTTTGGGTTTCACACCACCACTAAGGTGTGAAGAGGTTGTCAAGCCTTACCTTGTAAAAGGCTTGAGATCGGTGAGCTAGTCTTCACCCGTAAAAAGACTAGTGGGTTATTGCTTAACCATTAAAAGCATTGGGTTCTTGCTAAACCAATAAAAGCAAGCTGTAATAGGTCCTAGTGCTACCTCAAAGCCTAGTGGGTTTCTTGCTAAAACCATTGAAAAGCAAGCGGTAGGAATCTCTCAACGGTTGAGTTGGGAGCGGAGACGTAGGCCGGGTTTTTGGCCGAACTCCGTTATCAATTTGCGTGTCTTGCCTCTTTATTTCCGCTGCACTTTACTTTGATTTTTAATTTGTTTTTCTTTTTTTAAAAGGCAATTCACCCCCCTCTTGCCATCATTCCCGTCGTTTATTCCGACCCAACAAAACCCATAAAACCCTAAAACCCCCCTAGAAAACCCTATAAACCTCAAAAGAAACCCTAATACACTATAAAGCAATCGAAACAACCCTAAAAACCCCTAATGAACCACTAAAGCCACTAACAACGCTAAATAAACCCTAACAATTGCTACAAAAAACCAAAAAATGCTTCAAAACCCACAAAATGCAATAAAACCCCAAAAAATGCTAAAATAACCCTAACAAAGCATAAATAATCCAAACACACCCATAAAACCCAAAAAACGCATAAAACCCCAAACAACTCAAACAAACTGTAACAAACCCTAAAA
The DNA here is from genome assembly GCA_963277665.1 of Viscum album. Classification (NCBI taxonomy): domain Eukaryota; kingdom Viridiplantae; phylum Streptophyta; class Magnoliopsida; order Santalales; family Viscaceae; genus Viscum; species Viscum album. The sequence continues at coordinate 1,418,031 of CAUJRU010000031.1, read as the reverse complement.
ACCCTAACAAAACTTAACCAACCCTATAACCACTAATAACCCATAGGAACCACTAATAAATCCTAATAACCCCTAAAACCCACTACTAAACCCTAAAAACCCAAATAAATACTAATAAATCATAATAACCTATAATAAACCCTAACAAACTCTATTAGACCCTAATAAAAGCTAAAAAATCCCTAAAACCCCTAATATACAATAATAAACACTATTAAACCATAACAAACCATAATAATCACTAAAAACACTAACAAACCCAACAAAATAATACAAAAAACCTCCAAATAACAGCCTAAAAACCCTACACCCCACTAATAAACCCTAACACACCCTAATAACCCCAAAATAAATCATAACAAACCTAAACAACCCCATATAAATAGTAAAAAATCCTAAGAATGCCAAATAAATCGTAACAAACTAAAACAAACCATAACAAACCCCTAATAAACCAAAATAAACCCTAACAAATCATAATAACCCCTAATAAATCATAATAAACCCATAAACATGTTACTAAACCCTAATAAACCCAAATAAATCCAAAATAACCCTAAAAATGGTTGATAAACCCTAGAAAAAGCTATGAATGCCTACAAAAGCCCAATAAAACCCTAATATACAATAAAAAATGCTAATAAACTGTAACAAATCCTAAAGAACACTATTAAACCCAAAAGAACCCTAATAAACCGTAAAGAACCATATTAAACTCTAAAGAACACTAAAAAACCCTAAAGAACCCAAAAAACGCAAAAAACGCACTATATAAACCCTAAGATGGGTACAATACCCAAACAAACCCTAAAACACACTAAAAACTCTAACAACCCCTATCAATCCCAAAAAAACAAATAAACCCCTAAACCCCCCCAAACAACCGTTAAAAAGCCATCAGATACCATACAAAACCATAAACACCAGTTAACAACCCTTAAAAACCCTAAAAAACTACAAACCATAAAAACCATTAAAACCCTAAAAAAGGAATCAAATAGATACATAAACCCAAAAATCATTACATAAACCCTTAAAATGCAATAAAACCCCTAAAAATCAACATATACCAAAAAATGCAACATAAACCCCAAAAACACTACATAAACCCTTAAACTGTAACATAAACCCTAAAAGCACAACCTAAACCCTAAAAAATGCAACATAAACATTAAAAATGCTACATAAAACCTAAAAACACAATATAAACACTAAAAAATATACATGAACCCTTTAAACGTTACATAAAACCTAAAAGATGAAACATAAACTCTACATCACCCCTAAAAACGCTACATAAACCCAGAAAACGCAACATAAACCCTAAAAAATGCTACATAAAACCTAAACCCTAAACACGCTAGATAAACCCTAAAAACGCTACATAAACCCTAAAATTGATACTAAAATCTAAAACTGCTAACTAAACCCTAAAAACGCAACAAAAACTCTAAAAATGCTACATAAACTCTGGAAACGCTACACAAACCATAAAGAATACTACAAAAACCCTAAAGATGCTTTAAAACCCTCAAAAATATTAAACCCTAATATCCCATAATATACAAAATTAAACCCTAATAAACCCCTAATAAACTCTAATAATCCCTAAAAACACTATGAAACTCTACTCAATCCAAATAAATCCCCAAAAATACATAATAAACCCTAATAAATGATAATAAAACATAATAAACCCTAATAACACATTAAGAAAACCTAAAAAACCCTAACCTACACTAATAGACACTAATAAACACTAATAAACCCTACTAAACCCCAAAATAACCCTAAAAAGCCCCAGTAAACCATAAATAGAGCCAAATAAACCCAACTCGACCCTAAGAAACCTTAACATGCCATAATAACCCCTAATAAAACCCTACAAAACCCAAATAAAGAAAAAATACTAGTATAACTTAAAAAATACCTAGAAACCTTGATAAAGTCTAATATAACCTAATAAACCCTGAAAATTCTCACAAACAATACAAAATGATCACAAACAATAAAAACATTTTATATTACCTAAAAAGACCTAAAAACACTAATAAAACTTAATAAAGACAAAAAAAGGATAATATACCTTAAAATCCCTAAAAAACTTAATAACCCATAATAAACTCTAATATAGCCTAATAAACCCTAAAAACGCTCACAAAAAAAAACGCTCACAAACAATAAAAACACTCTATATTATCTAAAAAGACCTAACAAAAATTAATATAACCTAATAAAACAAAAAAATTAATAAACCCCTAACAAACCCAAAATAAACCCTAAAAATCCCTAATAAACCCTAATAAAAACTAATAAACCCAAATAAAAGCATAATAAAACCCTAAAAATACATTCTTAACCCTAATAAACCTTGACACACCATAAAAAAACCTATTAAAACCCAACTAAACCCCAATAAACAAAAAAAATGCAAACAAACCATTAAGAAGCCCTAGAAACCATAATAAACCATAATAAATTCAAATAAAAGCTAATAAACCATTAAAAATGCTCACAAACACAAAAAACACACTAATAAAACATAAAAAGTCATAAAAACCCCTCATATATATTATCAAAAACTAAAAAACACTCATCTACCCTAATAAAAACACTAACGATCCCTAGTAAACCATAAAAATCCATAACAGACCCTAATAAACCGTACACAACCCTAATAAACCCTAAAAAACCATAATGATACCGACTCAATCCTAATTAAACACTAAAAAACCTACTCAACCCTAATAAACCTTAACACACCATAATACATCATAATAAACCCCACTAAACCCTAAAAATGCAAATATACCATTAAAAATCCCTAAAACCCCTAATAAATTCTAATAAAACCTAACAATGTTTAAAAGTGCTATTAAACCCGAATAAACACTACTAACCACTAAAAACCCATAATATACCATCTTAAAATTTAATAAACCATAATTAACCATAATAAACCCTAATAAATCCTAAACATACCCAAATATATCATAATATACCATAATATAACCTAATAAACCCAACTCAATCCTAATAAAACCCTAAAAATACATAATGAACCCTAATAAACCATGACACACCATAATAAACCGTAGAAAAATCCTAATAACCCCCACCAAACCCTAAAAAAGGCTAATATACCATTAAAAACCCTAAAAACCTAACAAACCATAATAAATGTTAATAACACCTAAAAATCCTAAAAATGATAGTAAACCTATAAATACCTCTAATAATAATAGTAGTAATAACGCACGTGCATGTGCATATGCATGTGCATGGTTTAAATAATAAATCATAATGCACGTGCATGTGCATTTTCTTGTGAATGATAATAAATAATAAATAATAAATAATAAATAATAAATAATAACGAATGTAAATTTCATGTGTATGTGAATGTGAATGTTAATGATAATAAATAATAAATAATAATGCACATCCATGTGCATGTGCATGTGTATGTGCATGGTAATAAACAACAAATAATAACAAAGTATATATTAATGTGCATTTGCATGTGCATGATAATAAATAACAAATAATAACACCTGTGATAATAGAATAACAAAAGTGCATTGTGTGTGCACATGCATGAGAATAAATAATAATAACACAAGTGATAATAGAATAATGCAACTGCATTGCATTTTCATGTGCACGGTAATAAATAATATATAACAACGCATGTGATAATAAAATAATGTGTGTGCATTTCATGTGCACGTACATGATAACAAAAATATAATAATAACGCACGTGCATGTGCATATGTATTTTCATGAGATGATGATAATTATAATAATAATAACATTAATAATAAGTTATAGTTGTTTGAAATAAATAGCAGACATGAAAAAAGTGCTACAAATGGTGTCTTGAAAAACCTAACAATTCACAGAGTCATTAAAAAAGGTATAACAACTTCTTCGGGTGTCCATTTCTACTTCATGAATAGTCAAACTAAATCTCATGCAATTAAATATGATAAAAACAGGTGTTGGAGGCCGAACAGACACACAGATAAGAAGTTATGATTGTTTTATGAAAAATTTGAGAGGGCTCCGGACACAGAAATGGGGTTTTGGAGGCCTTATGATGGGTTTTTGGGATTTTAGGGTCCCAAAAATAACTTGAACATTGTTCAAGTTAGCCTTCTGCATAGATCTCTTCACTTCCTTCGATTTGATATGTGGTAGAGCTCAAACGGACAACCGGAGTGAATGTTTTGGCCGTTTGAAGTTGGACTTTTATTTGAAGTGGTATAACTAATATATCTTTAGTTTCTTTGATCTTCTCATAGTTTTTATTAGACTTGGTCCTCACTCATCTCATGAGCTTCGATTTTACTTGTCACAGCTCTCAAACAGACTCCCAAAGGGGAAGTTAAGAATATTTTAGTGAGTTGCAGGTTTCTTATGTTTTTAGGCGGTATGAGGGTTGCACAATTTAAAACAACAATAACATCTGTCATGTGTGTTCATTTTGGCTCTACTACATATAAAATCGAAGATTGTGAAAAGATACACACTCTGGTAACCACTAGAACCCTTTCTGACATTCCTGAACCCCCCAAAAGACCCAAAATCCCTTAGGATGGTCAAAAGATTGGCTTCAGGTGTCCATTTTGCAATAATGGGTGTCCGTTTTGCCTCTACCACATATCAAATCGAAGCTTGAGGCTAGAACTACACTCCTATAACCACTGAAGCACCTTCTCACATCCTTGAAGTCACAAAAAGATACTTAAACCCTCCAAAAGACCATAAATTCTACTTCGGGAGTCCGTTTTGCTTATACTATATATCAAATCGAAGCTTTCGACTGGATCTACACATCTGTGATCAATAGGAACATCATATCATGTTCTTAAAGACCCAAAAGGTCCTTAAGTACTCTAAATGACCATAACTTCTGCTCTAGGTGTCTGTTTCACCACTACCACATATCAAAATGAAGCTTGTGAATAGCTCTACACATCTGGGACAACCATGATCAAATAAATAACTCTAACAAACCATGAATAACCCCATAAACATTGAAAACCATTAAAAATCACACAAAACCCTAAAAACCCATAACAATCACTAACATACCCTAATAAACCCAAACAAACCCAAACAAACCCCAAAAAATCACAAAAAACATAACAAACCAGAAAAACCCTAACAAGCCCTAACAGACCTCAATAAGCACTAAGAAACCCCAATAAACACAATAAACCCGATGAAACCCTAAGAAACCATAAAAAACCCTAACATGACCCTAAAAACCCTAAAAACCCTAACAAAACCTGAAGCAATCCTAAGAAACACTAACACACCCTTAGAAACCGTAACACACCCTTATAAACCCTAACACACCCTTAGAAACCCCACCACACCCTTAAAAACCCCAACGAACCCATAGAAACCCTAAGAAAACCATAGAATCCCTTAGAAACTATAGCACACCCTTAGAAACCCTAACCCACCCATAAAAACCCTAACCCACCCTTAGAAACCCTAACACACCCTTAGAAACCATAACAAACCCTTAGACACCCTAAACCACTATAATAAGAACTAATAAATCTTAACAAACCCTACAAACCAATAATAAAGCATAATAAACCATAAAGCCCACTACTAAACCCTAATAAACAATAATAAGTCATAATAAACCCTAAAACCCTTATTAGACCCCAATAAAAGCTACAAAATACCTAAAAACCCAATTATACAACAAAAATGCTACTAAACCATTCAAAATGCTAATATTCACAATGAACCCCTAACAAAATAGAAAAACCTGACAAAATCCTAAAAACCCAAAAAAACCCAAAAAAACCCAAAAAACCCAAAAACCCCTAAAAAATCTCAAAAACCCTAAAAACCCTAAAAATCCTTAAACCCCTAAAAACCCAAAAAAAGAAAAAAACCTGAAAACAAACCTAAAAACCCTTAAAACTTCAAAAAAACCTCAAAAACCCCTAAAAACCTAAAAACCACTAACAACGCTAAAAAATCATAAAAAGCCTAAAAATTCCATACAAACCCCTAACCAACCCTATGAAATCATTTCAAACCATGAAAACCCCATATCAAACCCTAAAACCACAAAAGAAACCCTAATACACCATAAAGAAACCTAAAAACCCTAAAAATCCTAAAGAACCCTAAAGAACCACTAAAGCCACTAACAACGCTACATAAACCCTATCAATTGCTACCAAAACCTGAAAAATGATTTAAAACCCACAAAACACAACAAAACCCCAAAAAATGCTAAAATAACCCTAAGAAAGCATAAAAAATCCAAACACACCCATAAACCCCAAAAAATGCATAAAACCCCAAACAACTCAAACAAACCGTAAAAAACCCTAAAAACCCTAACAAAACATAAAAAACCCTAAAACCCACTAATAATGCCTAAGAACCTCTAATAAACCCTAATAACCAATAAAACCCACTATTAAACCTTGAAACCCCTAATAAACACTAATAAATCATAATAACCGGTAATAAACCCAAAAAAAACTCTATTTGACCCTAATAAACGCTACAAAAGCCCTAAAACTCCTAATATACAAAAAACGCTATTAAGCCATAATAAACCCTAATAATCACTATAAACCATAACAATCCTCACAAAATGCTACAAAAATATCCAAATAATTGCCTACAAAACCCTACAACCCACTAATAAACCCTAAAAACCCTAATAACCCCACAATAAATCGTAATAAATCCTAATAACCACAAATAAATCGTAAAAAATCCTAACAATGCTAAATAAATTGTAATAAACTGAAACAAACCACAAAAAACCCCTAATAAACCCCAATAAACTCTAACAAATCATAATAAACCATCATAAATTGTAATAAACCCATATACACATTACTAAACCCTAATAAATAAAATAAACCCTAGAAAATCCTAAATAACTCTAAAAAGGTTGATAAACCATAGAAAAAGCTATTAATGCCTACAAAAGCCCAATAAAACCCTAATATACAATAAAAAATGCTAATAAACTATAAAAAATCCCAAAGAACACTAATAAACCCTAAAGAACCCTAATAAACCCTAAAGAACAATATTAAACTCTAAAGAACACTAAAAACCCTCAAGAACACAAAAAATGCTAAAAACACATTATATAAACCTTAAAAACGGCTACAATACCCAAACAAACCTTAAAACACACTAAAAAACCTAACAACCACTATCAATCCCAAAAAAAAACCCATAACCCCCCCAATCATTAAAAAGCCATCAGATTTCATAAAAAACCATAAACACCCATTAACAACCTTTAAAAACCCTAAAACACGACAAACCCTAAACAACCATTAAAACCCTAAAAAAGAATCAAATAGATACATAAACCCCAAAAATGTTACCTAAACCCTACAAAATGCAACAAAAACCCTAAAAAGCAACATAAACCAAAAAACGCAACATAAACCCAAAAAACGCAACATAAAACCTAAAAGCACTACATAAACCCTAGAACTGTAACATAAACCCTAATAACCCAACATAGACCCTAAAACGCAACATAAACATTAAAAAATGCTACATAAAACCTAAAAACACAATATAAACCCAAAAAAAACTACAAGAACCATAAAAACCTTACATAAACCCTACAAAATGCAACATAAACGCTACATAACCCCTAAAACACTACATAATCCCAGAAAACGCAACATAATCCCAAACAATGGTACATAAAACCTAATCCCTAAACACGCTACATAAACCCTAAAAACTCTACTTAAACACTAAAAATGATACATAAAACCTAAAACCACTAACTAAACCCTAAAAAAGCTACATAAACACTAAAAGTTCTACATAAACTCTAACAATGCTACACATACCCTAAAAAATACTACAAAAACCCAAAAGACGCTTCAAAACCCTAAAAAATATTAAACCCTAATATACCATAATATAAACAATTAAACACTAATAAACCCCTAATAAACTCTAATAATCCCTAAAAACAACTATGAATCCCTAAAACCTCAAAGAAACTCTGATCAACCTTAATAAAACCCCAAAAATAACTAATAACCCCGAATAAATGATAATAAAACCTAATAAACCCTAAAAACACATTAAGAAAACCTAAACAACCCTAAACAACCCTAATAGACACTAATAGACCCTAATAAACCCCAAAAAAACCCTATAAAGCCCTAATAAACTATAAATAAATCCAAATAAACACTACTCAACCCTAACAAACCTTAACACACCATAATAACCCCTAATAAAACCCTACAATACCCTAATAAAGAAAAAACGCTTGTATGCCATAAAAAATCCCTAAAAACCTAGATAAAGTCTAATATAACCTAATAAACCCTAAAAACTCTCACAAACAATAAAAAAATTATCACAAACAATAAAAGCGTGCTATATTACCTAAAAAGACCTAAAAACACTAATATTACCTAATAAAGACAAAAAATGCATATATACCTTAAAAATCCCTAGAAACCCTAATAAACTGTAATAAACTCTAATATAACATATGAAACCTTAAAAATGCTCACAAAAAAAACAAAATTCTCACAAACAATAAAAACATGATATATTATTTAAAAAGACCTAACAAACACTAAAATAACCTAATAAAACAAAAATAATAATAAGCCCCTAACAAACCCTAAAAATCCCTAATAAACCCTAATAAAAACTAATAAACCCAAATAAAACCATAATAAAACCCTAAAAATACCTTCTCAACCCTAATAAACCTTGACACACCATAATAAAACTGAATAAAACCCAACTAAACCCCAATAAACAGAAAAAACGCAAACAAACCCTTAAAAGCCCTAGAAAACCTAATAAACCATAATAAACCCCACTAAACCCTAAAAAAGAAAATATACCATTAAAAAGCCCTAAAACACCTAATAAATGCTAATAAAACCTAAGAAATCTTAAAATCTCTAATAAACCCTAATAAACACTACTAAACCCTAAAAACCCCTAATATACCCTCTTAAAAATTAATAAACCACAATGAACCATAATAAACACTAATAAATCCTAAACATAACCAAATATACCATAATATACCATAATATACCCTAATAAACCCAACTCAATCCTAATAAAACCCTAAAAATACCTATTAAACCCTAATAAACATTGACACACCTTAATAAACCCTAATAAAATCCTAATAACCCCCACCAAACCCTAAAAAATGCTAATAAACCCTTAAAAAACCCTAAACCCTAACAAACCATAATAAATGTTAATATCACTTAAAAATCCTAAAAAATGCTAGTAAACCCTAAAAATACCTCTAATAATAGTAATAGTAATAACGCATGTGCATGTGCATGTGCATGTGCATGTGCATGTGAATATTCCTACGCAATTTCATGTGAATGATAATAAATAATAAATAATAAGGCATGTGAATTGCATGTGTATGTGGATGTGCATTTGAATGATTATAAATAATAAATAATAACGCACACACAATTTCATGTGCATGTGTATGTGCATGTGCATGTGCATGTACATATGCATGTGCATGGTAATAAATAATAAATAAAAACCAAGTCCACATGAATGTGCATTTTCATGTGAATTATAATAAATAAATAATAACAAAACCAGTGATAATAGCTTAACAACCCCTAATAACCCCTAAGAACCACGAATCAAACCTAATAACCCCTAAAACCCACTATTAGACCCTAAAAACCCTAATAAACACTAATAAATTGTAATAACCTATAATAAACCCTAAAAAACTCTATTAGAACCTAATAAATTCTAAAAAAGATCTAAAACCCCTAATATAAAATAAAAAAACAATATCAAACCATAAAAACCCTAATAGTCACTAAAAACCCAAACAAACCCGACAAAACGCTATAAAAAAACCTCCAAATAATAGCCAACAAAACCCTACAACAAAATAATAAACCTAACAAACCCAAATAACCCCAAAATAAATCATAACAAACTCTAACAACCCCAAATAAATCATAACAAATCCAAAAAATGCAAAATAAATTGTAACAAACTGAAACAAACCATAACAAACCCCTAATAAACAGCAATAAAACATAACAAATCACAATGAACCCCAATAAATTGTAATAAACCCCAATACACTTTACTGAACCCTAATAAATAAAATAAACCCTAATAAACCCTAATAAATCCTATATAACACTAAAAAGGTTGATAAACCCCAGAAAAATCAATTAATGAATACAAAATCCCAATAAAACCATAATATACAATAAAAATGCTAATAAACTGTAACAAATCCAAAATAACACTAATAAACCATAAAAAACCCAAATAAAACCTAAAGACCCATATTAAACTCTAAAGAACACTAAAACCCCAAAAGAACAAAAAAACTCTAAAACACATTTTATAAACCCTAAAAACCGCTACAATACATAAACAAACCCTAAAACACACTAAAAAACCCTAAAAACCCCTACCAATCCCAAAAAAAACAAATAAACCCAAAACCCCCAAAAAACCATTAAAAATCCATCAGATACTATAAAAACCATAAACACTCATTAACAACCCTTAAAATACCTAAAAAAGACTACAAACCATAAACAACCATTTAAACCATAAAAAAGGCTTCAAATAGATACATAAACCCTAAAAATATTACCTAAACCCTAAAAAATGCAACAACAACACAAAAAATGCAACATAAACCAAAAAACGCATCGTAAACCCAAAAAACACTTCATAAACTCTAAAAATACTACATATACCCAAGAACTGTAACATAAACCCTAAAAAACACAACATAAACCCTAAAAACGCAACCTAAACATTAACGCTACATAAAAATTAAAACCACAATATAAACCCTAATAACACTCCATGAACCCTAAAAATGTTACATAAACCATAAAAATTGAAACATAAACACTACATCACCCCTAAAAATGCTACATAAATCCAGAAAACGCAACATAAACCCTAAAAATGCTACATAAAACCTAAACCCTAAACATGCTACATAAACACTAAAAACGTTACAAAAAACCCTAAAATGATACATAAAATCTAAAACCGCTGACTATACCCTAAAAATGATACAAAAACACCAAAAATGCTACATGAACTCTAACAACGCTACACAAACCCTAAAAAATGCTACAAAACCCTAAAGATACTTTAAAACCCTAAAAAATATTAAACCATAATATACCATAATATAAAAAATTAAACCCTATTAAACCCTTAATAAACTCTAATAATCCCTAAAAAACAACTTATAATCCTAAAATCCTATGAAAATCTACTCAACCCTAGTAAAACCCCAAAAATAACTAATAAACCCTAATAAATGATAATAAAACCAAATAACCCCTAAAAACACGTTAAGAAAACCTAAAAAACTCTAACCAACCCTAATAAACACTAATAAACACTAACAAACCCTAATAAAACCTAAAAACCCTAAAAAGCCCTAGTAAACCATAAATAAAGCCAAATAAACCCTACTCAACCCAAAAAAACCTTAACACACCAAAATGACTTCTAATAAAACCCTACAAAACCCTAATAATGAAACAAATGCTAGTATGCCTAAAAAAATCCCTAGAAACCCTAATAAACTCTAATATAACCTAATAAACCCAAAAAGCGCTCACAAAAAATAAAAAATGATCAAAAACAATAAAAACACGCTACATTACCTAAAAAGACCTAAAAAACTAATATAACCTAATAAAGACAAAAAATGCTAATATACCTTAAAAATCCCTTGAAACCCTAATAAACCATAATAAACTCTAATATAACCAAAGAAACCCTAAAATGCTCAAAAAAAATGTTCACAAATAATAAAAACCCGCTATATTATCTAAAAAGTCCTAACAAACACTAATATAACCTAACAAAACAAAAAAATTAATAAACCCCTAACAAACCCTAATAAATGCTAAAAATCACTAATAATGCCAAATAAAAATGAATTAACCCTAATAAAATCCTAATAAAACCCTAAAAATACCTTCTCAACCCTAATAAACCTTGACACACCATAACAAAACCTAATAAAAACCAACTAAACCCTAATAAACAAAAAAATGCAAACAAACCATTAAAAATCTCTAGAAACTGTAATCAACCCTAATTAATTCAAATAAAACCTAATAAAACCTTAAAGATACTAACTCAACCCTAATAAAACCCTAAAAATACCTACTCAACACTAATAAATTTTAACACACCATAATAAAACAAAATAAACCCCCATTAAACCCTAAAAAACGCCAATATACCATTTCAAAGCCCTAAAACCCCTAATAAATGCTAATAAAACCTAACGAAGCTTAAAAGCGCTAATAAACCCGAATAAACACTACTAAACACCAAAAAACCCTAATATACCCACTTAAAAATTAATAAACCATAATGAACCATAATAAACCCTAATAAATTTTAAACATACCCAATTTACATTAATATACCATAGTATACCCTAATCAACCCAACTCAATTATAATAAAACCCTAAAAAAACATAATAAACCTTAATAAACCATGACACACCATAATAAACCCTAATAAAATCCCAATAACCCCCACCAAACACTAAAAAATGCTAATATAACATCAAAAACCCTAAAACACTAACAAACCATAATAAATGTTAATAACACCTTAAAATCCTTAAAAAATGATAGTAAACCCTAAAAATACCTCTAATAATAATAGTAGTAATAATGCACCTCCATGTGCATATGCATGTGCATGGTTTAAATAATAAATCATAACACACGTGCATGTGCATATGCATGAACAATTGCATGTGAATGATAATAAATAATAAATTATAAATAATAATGCATGTGAATTGCATGTGTATGTGCATGTGCACATGAATGATAATAAATAATAAATAATTACACACATACATGTGCACATGCATGTGCATGTGCATGTGCATGTTCATGTGCATGGTAATAAACAATGAATAGTAACAAAGTCCACATGAATGTGCATTTTAATGTGAATGATAATAAATAATAAATAATAACCCACGTGATAATATAATAATGCACGTGCATTGCGTGTGCACGTGCATTAGAATAAATAATAATAACACATGCGATAATAGAATAACACAAGTGCATTGCATTTGTATGTGCATGATAATAAATAATATATAATAACACACATGCAAGTAAATTTACATGTAATGATAATGATAATTATGCATGCACATGCATGGTAATAAATAATAAATAATAACACACATGCATGTGTATTTGTATTTGATGATACAAACAACAACAACAACAAAAACAATAATAAAAATAAAAAAAATAGAATAATGCAAGTGCATTTCATGTGAACGTGCATAGCAGTAAATAATACATAAATTATAATAAATAAGAATGCACATGCATGTGCATGTGCCTTTACATTTGATGATAATATTAATAATACAAATGATAATAATAAAAAAAAATCATGCACGTGCATGGTAATAAATAATAAATAACAACGCACATTCATGTGGATTTTCATGTGATAATGATAATAATAACGATAATGATGAATATAATAATAATAATAATAATAATAATAATAATAATAATAATTGTGATAATAATAATAATAATAACTAATAATTCTAGTGCATTGCATACGCACGTACATGGTAATAAATAATAAATAATAACGCACGTGCATCTACATTTTCATGTGATGATAGTAATAATAACAGCAGCAATAATAATTGTAGTAGTAGTGGTGATAATAGTAGTAGTACTAATGCATATGATAATAGAATATTTCATTTGCATTACGTGTGCATGTGTATGGTAATAAATAATAACTCTCGTGCATTGAATTTTCATGTGATGATGATGATGATGATTATAATAATAATATTATTATTATTAATATTAATAATAACAACACATGTGATAATAGAATAACGCACGTTCATTGAATGTTCATGTATGTGAATTTGGATGTGCATTTGCATGTGATGATAATAATAATAACAACAACAACAACAACAACAACAACCACAATAATAGTAATAACAATAATAATAACAACGTATGTGATAATAAAATAACACGTGTGCATTGCATGTGCACGGGCATGGTAATAAAAATATAATAATAACGCATGTGAATGTGCATGTGCATTTCCATGAGATGATGATAATAATAATAATAATAACAGTAATAAAAAGTTATAGTTTTTTGAAAAAACAACAAACAGGACAAAATTGATAGAAATGGTGTCTCGAAAAACCAAACAAATCACAGAGTCATTAAAAAAGGCATAACTTCTTCTTCGGGTGTCCATTTCCACTCTGTGAATAGTCAATATAAATATCATGGAACAAACTATGATAAAAACAGGTGTTGGAGGCCGAACAGACACACAGATCAGAAGTTAGGACCATTTTAAGAAACATTTGACAGGGATCGGGACACAGAAATAGAGTTTTGGAGGCCTTCTAATGGGTTTTGGGGATTTTAGGGTCTCAAACATGACTTGATCCTTTTCAAGTTATCCTTCTGCGTAGATCTCTTCACTGCCTTCGATTTGATATATGTTAGAGATCAAACGGACAACCGGAGTGAAAGTTATGGCCATTTGAAGTTGGACTTTTTTTGGAGTGGTATAACTAATATATCTTATGTTTATTTGATCTTCTCACAGTTTCGATTGTACTTGGTGCTAAATCATATCTCAGGCTTTAATTTTACTAGTTACAGTGATCAAACAGACACCCAAAGGAGAAGTTATGCCTATTTTAGTGAAACAATACACACTCTGGTAACCACTGGAACCCTTTCTGACATTCTTCAACCCCCCAAAAGAACCAAAATCCCTTTGGATGGTCAAAAGATTGTCTTTTGGTGTCCGTTTTGCAATAAATTCTTCAATGGGTGTCTGTTTTGCCTCTACCACAGATCGAATCAAAACTTGAGACTAGACCTACACTCCTATAACCACTGAAGCACTTTCTCACATCGTTGAAAGCCCAAAAGGTACGTAAACTGTCCAAAAGACTACAACTTCTACTCCGAGAGTCCGTTCTGCCTCTACTATATATCAAATCGAATCTTTCAACTAGATCTACACATCTTTGACCAATAGGAACACCTTATCTGTAACACCTCGACCTCAGTTACCTAGAGTCAGTGAATTATTACATAACATTAGCATGATCATAAAAGATCATGTCTCAAAAGACCGATTAGTTTAGTAGCCTTGGAAACACTAGATAAATTCATAAAGTTTACATTACATCATAAAGTGAAAAGTACAAAAACATCTTTTCTCCACACTCATATCCCCTTATACTATCCCTTCAGGTCATTCATAAAATACTTCTTCACATCCTGGGAAAAATAAAACATAGAAAGGGGTGAGCTCAAATTCCTAGTAAGGATAACAATATAGCTGAAACATTCGTAAATATGAATAAACATTTAAGGAAATGTATAACTAAAACAAAAGCCTTTTCAACTTGAACTTAAGTATAATATTTCAGAAATAATATGAAATAATTCCATTTACTTATTCACGTGGATATTCTACAAGTTGAATAATCACATGAAATATCAATAACTACTTTCATAATTATGGAATGCATAATGTCAGACTATCATAACCACATAGTCAAGGACTTGTTCCAAGACTAAAAATATTATTTTTCAAGGCCTTGTGCCAAGAAACTAGTTTGTCTCATTAGACCTACCGATGCATCGAGGAGCTATAGCGGGCTCCACCTGTCACTTAATATGTCCAATGCATTCCTCATATGAAAAGGTTTAAACAAAACTTAAACATTCGTATTAAAACTATCTTACGAAATGTCAATATTTTATCCATAAATCATGAATGGTATAAAAATAACACATCCACAGTAAAACATATCACAAATCCTTCAATATTATATGCATGTTTTGTATCATAATAAATCAACCTCAATCAAAAATAATATCCAGTAAAGGATGCTGACATAGTTGAAAATGATGAGTAAAACTTTTTGAGAGAAATAAACTTTTTGTAAAATTATATAAAAGTCACACATTTATAAATGAAGTAATTTAAATGGTATTTTTTAATCAAAGTGTCCCATACCACTTTGAAACTTTTGAAAAGAATTATCATTTCAAAACATTCATGTCCATATAAATAAATCCTTAAAATCAATTTGAAAACATGGACATTAATTAAAAATATTTAGAAAGATAAATCTTTAAAACAGTTAACATTCTGATATTGATAAAGAGTACCATTCACAAATCCTTAAAATATTCATTTTGAAATCATTTTTACGAAAAATGGACATTGATGATAAAAATGTCCCAGAAAATACTTACACATAAACAATCTCGGATAATAATGAGATTGAGGAATTAACCCTTACCAATTTGGTAACATACGAAACCTACACCCCATAAAAGAGGTATCATACAATGAATATGTAAATACATATACAATAAAGTGTATTACACAAAGAATACAATTATGGGCAGTACATACACCACAAAAAAAGGTAATAGTGGCAATATGGCATGAATCTCATGGGAATAAGGAGTGAGATGAAAAACCATTACCATGTACTTTTCCTTGGTTGAGGGTAGGTTAAACACCTATATAATGGTGAAATAATTATTATTAAATTATACAATAATCATATACATTAATATGATATCATATATGATCTTTTAACATTGCTTTGTTAATAATATCTTAGTATTATCGTTGTTTCAGGTGTTAACTTACTCATTTTCTTTTATATGTTTTGTTACATAAGTCATGTTTGTTATAGATATGTTGTATCTTATTCATATACAGAATGATATCAAGTCCTTAAACATTATTTTTAATCATCAAATGATAATTATACTTGCATGGATATGATGAGGAATGAATATCATCGCATTCGTGGAGACGGTAGTCCGTATGTACGCACGAGAGAAAATATCATTATTTTGATATTAAAATAATATATAATTGGATGGTATATCATATATAAAGAATATTTATCATGTTATATTTATTATTTTCATCAATAACACATCATTATCATACCCATACAAATAATAATATTTGAATAACAATTACACCACAACGTGGAGACGGTAAGCCGTACGTACGCACGTATGGTGACATGTGATTCAATGGATGGATAGAATACTGAATATGGTTGTACCATATTTATAATAACATGAAAGTATATAGAAGATACTTGAGTTATTATTTAAGAATGTAAATAACAAAGAAAGAAGAAGTTGAAAAAGAAAGGAACTTGAATGAGGGTGGGAATACATTACCTCTTCTTCGGGTTCTTCGTTTTGGTTTGACCAAAAGGGATCCTTAGGATGGCTTTCTGATCAAAATATATCATATAGGTTGAATTGAGGGAAGTTGAGAGAATATTTGGGCAGGGTTTGGCCGAGCCAAAAGGCCTTAAATGTTTGAATTAGTGAAAAATGGGAGTGCCTTTTATAAGAGGGGTGAAGGGAACCTTAGGAAAAGATAGAAATATTATTTTATAATAAATTAATATTAGGTTTATAATGGATAAAAAGTGGATTCATTAATGGTTAAGGTGGGTATGGGTTTAAAACCACTCAACCAATAGGTTTTAGACAGGTTTGGGTCACTATATAAACCTTATCTTTTAGTTTTAACTCTTAGTTAATTAGTTTGACATTTACCATGTCTCTTTGTATTTTTATATTTTATAGTTAATAAACTTACTATATACATCCAAGCGACCCCCAAGTGGTCCATTAATGGTTATACTATCATTATATAAGTACTTTGGCTGAATATTAGATTTTTAAGAATAGAATATCTATTAATAATATAATATTTGTTTTAAAAACTCCTTTATGTCAATTTTGACACTATTTAATAATTTATTTTTGTTAAAGTCTTAGAAACTTTATTAATTCAAAATAAATTAATTTAAGAAATCCTAACATGTCATTTTAACCAATAAAATTCGTGGATGGCATCAAAACTTTCCAATTATATTAATTTTAACATTTATAATACCAGTTATTTGATTCTTTCATTAATAAGGAAAATAATGCATCATTATTGTGTCATAAATAAATCTAATTATTGAATGTCTAAAAATTATAAATAAAATACCATTATGTATGAAATATTTTTAACTTTATAATTAATATTTATAGTCGAAAATATAACATATATAACCCTACGTAAAAATTGTTTTTCTAAAAGATATATGCTTATGTAATTTTTTTATTACTTTAACTTAATTAAAATAATGTGTCATTATCACTTACAAGTGGATCCATGAGGTCCCAAAATCGACCCAAATATGCCCATGGTCAGAAATGTGTCAACCAATAAGTTTAGGACATGTTTTAGTGTAATTTATTATTAGGATAATATTATTTTTTACACTTATTTTGTGGATTTACACTTTAACCATGGTAAATAAAATATTTACCGAAGTAAATATTCAAAATGGATAAAAATAAAAGTTACATATTTACACAATTTAGACTTCCTGATTCTTAATATTGAATCCATTTTTCTAAAATAAAAACACAAAAGTGGTAGAAATTAATTTAATATTAATTCTCGATTTCAAAACAAAAAGCGTGTTTTTAAGAAATAATAACTATAAAAAGAGTGACACTTGTTTATGTTCGGTTTAAATGTAAAATTACTTACAATGAAAAAAATTGGATTAAATGGTTAAAATATAATCTAATTATACTCAAAAATCACTCATATTCATAATTTATCACTATTAATTATTTCGATTAAAAAAGTTTTTTTAATTAAAACTAGTACTTACCCGTGCATTCGCACGACAATACATTCAATGTGTACTTTCACGAAGACAAAAATATACTTCAATATTAATAAAGAACATCAATACAATATATATTTTTTAAAAAATAGTGATACTTAATATTGAACTGTAATAGGATAAAATATATAGAATTGAAAACATAGTAAAATAAGAAAAAGTAAATAACATAGAAGCTTATATAGGATAATATTGAAAATATATTGGAGAAAATATGATAATACATAAGGAAAACATAAGTACACCATCACTATACAATATAAACCATACAAATGCATGATGGAGAATATAAGGAAAACATATAGGAGAATATATAAATGATACATTATTTTCAGAAATATCATTACTGAATAAAACCAAAGGTAGAAAAACATTAAGAAGGGAAAACAAAGGGTGAGAAAAAAAAAGCTGGAAAGCATTGAGTGAATAATAAGATACAGCTGGTAAACTGAATAATGAGATTCATGAAAAACAGAATGTAGAGATTATAACGGCTGAAAAAATAACCGTAGGAATTTGCATGGTACATGCTGGAGAACTATAAATCAGTATTTCTTATCAATATAATAACCTTATTTTGCAAGCAGAATAAATCAAATACACCATAAACAGTAGTACTAATATTGATACCAATAAATCAAATACTTAGGAATGAAACAGGTAGGACGCAGTACAGAAATTACTTGTACTGAAACTCCAATAAAAAGGTACTTTTAGTGATACAAGCTTAACGAAATAGATGAAGCTAACAGTAGTAATTGTTTTCAAAACTGGAAGGACGCAAGTGAAAGTGGATGAATGCACCTTCAGAATATGTTTATAAATCTCAAATACAAAGAAGGGATGACTGCACATGGACTACTACAATGCCATAGGTTTTTGTAGTCTGATATCCACTTCTAGATGCATCCATGAAGCAGGTTCTTCAAATGGGATGACAGTCATGTTGTCTATTATTTGAATAGTAAATGAGTTGAAGAGGCAGCAGGGTACAGTTGTGGAATGGCATTGGTAGACATCCATTTGAACAAGGAAAATCACACTACAATGTAAACACCCAATTAAGCAGCACAGATAAACATCAAGTATTGCAATATCATTTAATTAGGATAACTGGAAAAGAAACAAAACTAATATATTGATCAACAATTAACATTTTTATATCATGAAGAAAATCAATGAAAGATAGTAAACATCATGCCACATCACAAATCAATACTAATGAAATAGACCAACTAAAGATAAGTAAACCAATTATAGACTACACAATATAGTAATCATTAAAATTTTGAGATATGAAATGTAAACAAACCAAGAAGGTACCTTAACTGACAAAAGGTTCACAAACATAGCCTTTATCCAATAAAGAGACTTCATATGAATTGTGTATAGATTAAAAAGTTTAATGGAAAATTGAAACAGAGATATAAGATTACATGTATACACTATCATGAAAAAGGCTGAAAAACATTTAGTCTAGTTTGTCTGTTTTTTTGTTTATCATCTCCATTATATGGAGATGATGTTCATTGGCAATATGTGATGTTGGTGTGGGGTCTCAAGATAGTGAATCATTGCTTTCCACAACATCTTCAGCATCGAAGTCAGTCAACAGTTTTTTCTACACGAAGATTTCATTGTAACGAATGAGAAGTCAATACTTATAAGTCATACCATTGAAGCATCAATATAATATCTAACAGTTGTAAAAGCAGAATAGAGATTGTGTTTTTATAAGAAAAGGTAAAAATCAACCGAAATGAAGAAAAATACATTCTTGGCTACAACATGTACACCATGACAGTAAGAGATAATGAAGATAGAGATACTATACCTGGGTTTAAGATACAACAGTAGTAGTTGTATCAAAGGCAGTACAAGTGTTTCAGTTGAGTCCTGAAGATTCAGTGCTACGATGTTCCTAAAACAGTTAGTTAAATGAATAGTACAAGTATATGGTAACTGTTTTGTAAAAAATATGAATGGTAAAGAAGAATAACTAAATAAGTTCATTGAATGATCTTTAAAAAGAATGTTGTCATGTGATCTTCACCAGGCTGCCAATAAAAACTTATGGAAGAATGAGTCTGCTTACCTGACTGTCTTCAAAACTTTAATGATAGTTGCTGATATAATATTCGTTATCACTGATGTAGAGCATTGTTCATGTGTTCTATTCTGAATAACGTTTTCGATTTTGAATGTTGTACTCTGTGACATCTAGTGACAACATAATTTTCTTTTATTTGAAAACATTTAGCTCTGGGGGAAAACCAAACTCATCCTGGTCCTATTTTTTAATTAAACGTTAAAGTGAATTCAAGAACATAAATTACATGATCAAAAAACATAGTTGAAAATTCTTACTTGTATCATAGAATCTCTCAACTAAGAATCTGATTTTCTTATAAACTGCATGACTTACTTGTCAAAGAGAACAATAGATAGCGAGTCAATGTAATCTTTAACTAGGAGTTAGACTCTAAACCTGATGTATTTATAGTTTTTGTCATGGTGTAATTTCAATACCACTTAATTCATATAAGAATCATATTACTGGATGAATATTTAGTAATAAAGAAAGAAATTAAATTAATACCTTGGAGTAGTGAAGGATGGTGTTTTTTTACAATTATGGCACCAAATGTTCTCATCTTCCCTTTGTAGTTGCATAAATCAAAACACCAGTGATGAGTGCTTTGAATTTTTACTATTGTAGCATCAATCAGACACCTTGTCGGCTATGAAATAATTATTATTACTAATATATTTATGAAATCAGGTATTACAGGTAGTGTTTTATAGTTGAGATGGTGAAATAAAGAAATATGGATACTATACTTACCTCCAGAAAAATTTTAACATCAGAAATGCATTTTTTGTTATTCCAATAAGGTATTGGTGTCCCAAAAATGTTTGAATGTGTTGATGGAGGACTTTGAAACTAGGAATGACTTAGAAATCCAGTTCAGATTAATGTAGAAAAACCAGCATTCAAGAGAAGATTTAATGTAGATGTCAATCATATAGTTGGTATTTGTAGGCAGAAAAACTGGACAAATAATGGTAGTTAACAGTTTACCTGCTTTTGAATTCATGGACTACTGGGATGTCCAGGTTGAGTAGTATTTTCGAAGCATTAATTACAGTGGTGATAATAACAGATGTTGGGACATATAGAACAACATGAGTAGAATTTCAAGTGACTAAATTGTAAAAAATACACTAAAAATGTGGATCATGTTGGAGAGCATAAGCATAATTTCTAAACAATACAGGTTGAAATAAGGCATAACAATACAGTTTACAGTAAGGAATAACAAATTCTAGAACATAACAGATTTTGGAACATTACAGATGGTGGATGTAACCTGTTTGTTCAGCAGTTTGAAGTTGAAGTGACATATCTGCAACATTCAACTTCAAGTTATTTGTTATTGATAAATATTTAGTAATAGCGTGAACAGAGTAAAATAGATGAATGTTGAAAATATAATGTCCAAGTTGACATACCTCTCAAGTTGAATGTAGGATATAAATCAGTGGTTGTTGTAGGAGTAGTTTCCATGTATGTACCTCTTATTGAATGTTGTTCATTAGTCATTTGTGTAGAACCTGCATGCTTATTACTCTCTCCTTTGGAAAAAAGGACTGGTGAAAATGTTATAGGATATTATAAAGTGCTTATATATAAATAGATATATAGATAATAAATCTGAGATGCTAGTTGAAATGTGAAACATACCTGTGGATGAGAAAAGTAATATGTTTTCAGTAGTAGTATAATAATCAATGTTCATTAAAGTAGTTGAATGTGTGAGAGTCAATATTTCACTCACATAGAAACATTCACGTAGTTGAATGTTCATTGCTTACTGTGATGAGTATGCATCTGTTGACTCCACAATAGTATGACCATTTGAATCCATACCTTGTAAGAGTGATATTAGGACATGAAGTTGTGAAATAGTAATGTATCATATTGACCATAAAGGTAACCAAAGTTTAAATGTGAAAATGTTTACTCAAAGAAAGGCTGTGTCATGCCATGGTGTTCGATCGTTGTTTTTTCTTTTTTGATCCACCGTATATCATTGATAGATATGAATACTCTTGGGGGACTGTGGAACAGGAATATGAACAATTGTAGGAAGATATGGTTAGTTGTTTTTCAGCATGAAATCAAAATAAATAAATGGGAGATAGTAAACAGAACTAACCATTGATGGATATAGATGATAATGGAATTTGTCGACGTATTTCTATGTTAGTATCTGGTGTGACCAGTTCAGCTATAAAACATTGTCCTATAGTTAATGTTAACATAAAAATTTCAATACTGTTAGAGTATACATTTTTAGACAACATTATTATTTTTTAAAGTGTTTGAATATATAGTTTTTCAATATGATAAAAATATAAAAAGTAATGGGTCACGAAGGAATACCTCTTCTTGTTTGTTTGCCTCCTGTTGGCGTGACAGGTTCAGTTGCATTAATGTTTTCAGGTGACATTCTGCCTGTGGATTTGGAAATATAGTAAACATGTAAGCAGCTGATTGATAAATAACCAAACTGTTTTAGGAGTGCAGAATAAATAGAAGACAACATGATTGATGTTGTTTCCGTAGTAATATTCTTTGAAGTCGTGTGTCTCTATATCTTGATGAGGAGTGTATATTTGTATGATGTATCTTTTTATTTGATTGTAAAGGAATTGAACAGAACGGTATAACCATGATATGCACTGTTGTGATCATATTATAGATAAGTTCTAATATAAAGACAAATAATCCATAGAAGATTCATGTAGTTAGTGTTAGGGTTGTATGACCGAATGGTAATGCGAGCAATATAATGTAAACCTTGATAGTAACGATTGGTCAATGAAAAATGGCCGATCAGATTTAACATGTGTAGTTACTGGCAGTATTGTGAGAATAACATAGACAATGTAAATGTTGCAGTCAAGTAATACTTAGAATGTGGATTTAGTCAATGATGTGGTTGGTTGTATAGTTACAGTTACATACTGTCATCAGAATATGATAGATGCCATAAGAAAAATAAGAGTTCCAGTATTGAAATAGGATAAAGTACTATGAAAGTTTAGTAAACTTATGTGAACCTTAAAATAATATATTGAAGAACTGAATGGATGGTTATCAAAATGTCCTTGGATAACATACCATATGAAGGGATTGTAGTTTTTGAACCAAGGAGATCCTGAGTGAACTGTCTAATCATATTAGTATAGATTGTAGAGGATAATGCAGGATTAATTTGTAGAGGATTATGTCGGTCTTACCGTTAAAGAGTGGTCATCCACGGTGGAACTGTGGCACTGAAGAACTTGAAAACCTAGACTTGTGAGGCCGAAAAACTACATGACTGAACCCTAGATTTCAGATGTTTGAAGTGGTGAAGATGTGGTCTCGAGAAGCAACGAATACCTTATATTTGGGCAGTCAGGTTTTGGAAAGTCGTCGGACCTGGTGACTGAAGGAGGAAAACGCCGGAGCTAATTTGTGGTGACTGAAGGAGGTGATGACAGAAACCACGAGCAGGGATAAGTAGAAGTAGTGGAGGGGAGTAATGAGATGGAGGTTAGTTGTGGAATACCGTAGGTTCGCCGCAACTATTTTTCGATCGGGTCGGTGGTTCCGCGAGATGTGCCGGGTTGGGGCGACTGTCGGCGATGGTGAAAATGGAGGTATTAGAAGATGGCGCCGAGGAGGTTGTTCATGGAAGGTAGTCATCAATTAGGGAGAACGGATTTGGAGGTAACCGTAGACGGTGTGGAGTGTAAACACGGGTGGGAAGGGGGGAGAGGGTTGGGGTCTGGGAGAATTCGAAGGTGGAAGTAAGGTAATCGAGAGACGTGGCTTCCTGCATTGGTGACACGTTGGCAGAAAAAAGCCAACTTTAGAAGATATATAGATTACATCAGATATGGATAAATTTCATCATACATTTATGGATGAAAAGATATGAAGTTCACAGAAGATTTAAAAATTGATTCAAATTCTGCTCACAGCCCTTTATAAACGGGTTACAAAACAAAAAAAATGATTGAAAACATGAACAACTATATCCTTCTTAAGGAAACCAATCATGGAAATGAAAAACATATTTAATTCTCTTCAAACACAACTTTTAGAAGGATTCATCCATACCTTTGATAAGACATAGAATCCTTTAGCCACAATAGTTACTCATTGTCGATATTGAACCTCCTTAAAAACATAATGATTACATGTTACATACCTGAGTAAGTAGCACAATTGATAAAAATTTAAATCTGAATGAATAGAAGATGATATGAGAACAACTACCATTAATATGTGTTTTCATTTCATTGAAAAACTGGGGATGGTGATAAACAACATCAATTAAAGAAGACATGTAATTACATTGGGAAACATTACAATGATCAATCAACGTAAAAACAATGAACAAACCTTGTATAACATCGAATTTGGTAGCACATGCATCAAAATAAAATGACACACTACTCCAAACTATTATATACAATTAAGAACATGCCTTTCTCTATGCTATTAGTAATTTGATAATATTTAAAATGAAAAAAAGAAACCATATTAATGTGATAAAACATTATTACAAATAATAACACTAATGGCATACAACAGTTTGAAACAAATATACATAAAATAATTTACATGAAACATTGATCTCCTAGAATATGTAACAGAATAATATCTGATTTCCAGATTTTAAAAAATCCTTATATTTCTCTATGGAGGTGATTTTTTTCATAATGTAGTTCAATCAAACCGATGCATATAAATTATAAATATGAGTAATCACCTTATAATGCTAACTCAAATTGGTGACACATATCTTTAGGCATGCAAAGATCCATGAAAGCCCATTTCTACAACCCAGCTATAAAATGTTTCATTCAGTCATGACACCAAACACAATCAAAGATATAATCAGACATGAGCTGAAAAACTTACAATCAACACAGAGTTACATTGGAAAATAAACACTGAAAGGAAAAAAGAAATCAATGATGTATAAAAAAGCATTACCATCAATGCTGTTTTTTGCCTCAGAAGATAGATTTTCCATCACGAATTTCATCCTTCAAGGAATTGATAAAACAAAATGAATTCTCACAATATTTATAATCACAAGAAAATTTAGCGGGATGGGTATTAATATACATTTAATATATTGATTGAACCAAAGTTGGAAGGTCGCATCAGCAGATGAGAGAAACACAAAATGATAATATGGTGACCAGTAACTGCATTTTCTAAAATTGAAAACATGATTGATATAAATATTCTTAACTAGGATACATTGAAGACATTCAGACCTGTCCAAGTTTACCTGCACTCCTGCAAATTTGGAAGGGCCAGCCAAATGCATTTAACAAAATTACATGGATTCAAAGCCAAAGGAATTGTAATGGTAAAGTGGAACAAAATACTACAATAAAATGACTTGTTTAGTGGTTACTGCTGCTACATGGAATTGAAATATTGACCCCAAGGAAGTTTTGCGGTGCATAGATTCTCCTCCCCTGTAAATGTAAGGTTACAATAGATATAGGTGAAAAAAATCATGACTAGAAGGTTTTTTGAAAGGGCACTATAGTAACAACATACCGTGCGAGATGTAAGTGGACATGGAAGAAATAATCAAACCAATATTAGACGGGAAAATCATCTAAACAATTCAAATTTAAAACATCATAAATCAAGAAAGTAATATGATTGTCACAATCATGATAAAAAATACATATGACATGCAATTGGAAATTTTAAAATAATAATAGTTGGAATTATAAGAGATAAATATCAGATGTGGCAGGTAAAATAAATCATAATGAATTCAGAACCCTTTTCCATAATAATGTCAAGTTACTGTCAGTGAAAAAGTGTGTGTTTCAGTGTATATTGAAACATTGCAAAGACCAAGTCGTTCTCAGCAGCAGTGAAAATTCCTAAAATTCAGGTACACTAAAGAAATCCCTATAGTGTTTCAAAAATCAAATAGTTTCTTGAACCATATAGCCTGAATGCATAAATATAGCATGAAACAAACCGGAAGTCGCATACTAATTCAGCGCCCATTGCATTCTGGCGAAAATCTGAGTGAATCAAAGCCCAAACAACATAAATCAAACTTAAATATATTAAAGTAAATATATATGAATTTCGACCCATTTACTGACTCCAACTTGTATTGAATTCATGTTGGATTCATTGGACCTTCGTTGTAGGTACTGGAAAACCTTAAAAGACACTCTGCTTTCTTGGTCTTCATGTGAAGTAGAAAAATCTAGATGAATGAATAAGATGAACTGCATAGTTTCTTTTTCACAAATAAATAGATAAATATTAAAATGGGAACCATCGAAGTTATTGTCAGTGTTCGAAGAAACGAAATTGGATGCGTCGTCTTGGGATATCATCTCCCTCCACTTACGACAACTATCATTCTGTTCCGTGACCTTGTATTCATCTATGGATGTGTTGCGGCTCGAGTTCCTCTACAAAGGACACCCTATTCCGAGACCTGTATAATTATCTCCATACATCACATATTGAATAAAATTACATACGGAAGAAAATTAGAGTGAATCAAAACCCTAATAGCAGAAATTGAATCAATATCTAAGGAAATAGATGGGGATTCGTGGCGGCGAGGCGAGAATGCATGGCCGAAGCGAAGATGCCTGGCAGAGAATGGGATATGTGGTGGTGGGAAGGTGAGGTGTAGGTGGTCGAGGAGGTGGTGGTGGAGGCAGCGAGGATGTTCCAGCGATGGTTTGCACGAGTTGAAGTTACCCAGACCCTAGATGAATAATATGAAGTGGTATTTTTGAGATGAGTAGCAGATAACGGTAAACGAACCTGAGGAAGACCAGTATGAGAAAATCAGAGATTATTAGGGGAGGAAGATGT
Organism: Viscum album; assembly: GCA_963277665.1. Taxonomy (NCBI): domain Eukaryota; kingdom Viridiplantae; phylum Streptophyta; class Magnoliopsida; order Santalales; family Viscaceae; genus Viscum; species Viscum album. The sequence goes on along the minus strand of CAUJRU010000031.1, from coordinate 1,390,233 downwards.
CTTGGATGATGCCAGATGAGCAGAAAGGAGCATAGGAGAGGATAGAAGGGAATATGGGTGAGGTGGCGGAGGAGGCGCTGGCGGAGGCGGTGCGACACTGGTTAGGGTTCCGAAGAGGGAGACCTCTAGCGAGCAGCGGGGACCGGGGATGTGGAGTGCGAATGAGGGAGGGAGAGCGTCGTGTGAGGGATAGTAATCGATGGATGGAGGGAGGAATGGGGTAGACGAGACTCTTTGCAGGGGTGACACATAGGCGGAAAAATGCCAAGTTTAGAAGATATATAGATTTAGTAATTTTCACTATTCATCAAAATATGAAAGTTATCCAAAAAGTAAAAAAAAAAATCACCCTAAGCTAATTTCGATATTCCAAATCCAAAAATGATGTCCATTTTGAATGATAAAATGTATAAAATTTCAAATTGGGTATTACTATTCAAAACAGCTAGTTTGATTGGTTGTGGTGTGTGTTAAAACTTGAAGTTGCGTACAACACGCGCTACTGTATTATTCAAAGAGAAGCATACCATGGAAGCTTGGGGTGTTATATTATCTCCTCCTTAAATAAATTTAATCCTCAAAATTTGAAATTGTACTTTGAAAATAAAAGGTCAAAAATAGAAAATACCTTTTTGGGAAAACCCACATCAGAAATTGGGTTAATAAAATTTAGTTTTAATAAGAGGAGAAGGGGGGTGAAAAAGTCACTAATAAATTATGATCTGGATTAAGAGGACATTGTTTGAAATTAGAGACACATAATTGGAGGAAAAATGTAAATATTTATAGGGAGTTATTGCTGTCATCAATCACATAAAATTGTAGAATTGTGGTCATCAAAGCCACAAATCTATGATGATTTAAAATACCATCAGTTCAAGAAAACGTAAGGTATTATGATAACACATTTTTTCTTTTAAGATGCCTTAACTAAAGTTTAAGAATTTATTTATTCATAGAATAAGAGAATAAAAAATTGTATACTTGTCCAGTAGAGTTCCATCCTTTAACTAATTTCTACCACAAACTCATCTTTCACTTTAAAAGATAATAGACCTTAAAAAATTCTATTTATCCTATTCATATATGGTTCCAAAAAATGAATTTATAATTCATTAACCAGACCCTTTAAAAAACTAAATTTTTCAATCCCGGAAATCATGTGCGTTAGTGGTAGGTGATACACCCTTTTCACCCTTCGGTTGCGGGTTCAAGTCTCGCGGCCTTTCTGGACGCGATGGGTTACCGTCCGACCTCCAGGTTGTACTTTTATGGCAATCCAAAAATAATCTCAAACTAGAATTATACAAAATACTTCTGTCCAAACTCAAAGTCCAAAATTTATAAGGAAGGTAAACACAATGAAGATCCTTTTTTCCACGTAATAACATGTGATCACCTTCATCATGTATTCTTTTAAAACATTGAAATATCCTGAATTACTATAAAACCTTATTTATTACATTCATGATCCCTTATTCTTTATAGAATACTGGATATACTGCTTATATCCAAAAATGTTTTAAACTCCAACAATGACAAATCATTAATCAATTTCAAGGTTTTCAAGAATATCCCATATAATTTATTCAAATCAACCATATCTTATTCCAAAATCACTACGTCATTATCGGGACCATCTTAAGGATTACATTTCCTTCAACCATGTATTCTACCAAAAGTGTATCTCACTATTAATTTACTTTTCATAGAACCATATAATATCAAATCCTCAATAAAATAGTACTGCATTACAATCCTTATTTATCTCCATAATTCATGTAACTAGTATACTGTTGATACAACACTCAAATGAAATAACAACATAATAATACTAGTCATTCCTCTTCATCTGAGGTAGTATCATAACTTGATTATAATCCAATAACATCATTTGTGGTATACTCTTATGATTTGGACATTGGTTCGCATAGTGTCCCAAATCCTTCTAGATGAAGCATTGTACATTTTAATCCTTTTTCTTTCCCTTGCAGTCACGTACTTGGTGTCTTTTTTCTCCACACTTATAACAAACTCCCATTCCTTTCAGGCAAGTTCCAGGGTGTTTCTTCCCACAGTTATCACATATGGGAAAATTCTTCTTTTCCCTCTTCCCTTCATCCATCTTTCTCTCTTCCATCCTTTTCTTATCTTGCTTCCCTTCAAAGCCATAGGACTCAGATAATTCTTTACTTATCTTATTAACACATGATACTATTTCTTCATATGTTGAGAAAACATGAGAGACTATTTCCCTTATAAATGTTGGCTTAATATCATGGAAGATATGACCCTTCATACCCTTTAGATCACATGTATTGCTGGATATCACATTCCTTCTACTAGGCACCATATCTATACAATGGCATACAGAAGGTCAGTTTATGAATTGAACAGTTTATGGATATAATCCATAATCAAAAAAATGTTTTCTTTGAGGAAGTATATACTCATAAATCCTTCATAATGGTTTGTAATGAAAATGAGAATTATCCTAAGCATATCCCCTGGGAGTGTCGTAACCAAGAGTACAGCAAGGCCCGTTGTCATGCACCAGTTCTTGTTCGAGTCTAGCTCAAAGCGGTGTTTTCAGGTTTTACCCCTAGGTACATCTGTGCCAGAACTGCCTCTACCTGCTCGTATCCAGACAGGGATGTATTTGTCAGAAAACTCAAAAAATTCCTACAATACCAAAATTCTAGGATGTTCTTCTATACTAATCCTCAAAGTCCATCTTAGGTCTATGTGATCTAATCAGAGATTATCTAAATCTAGCTTCAAAGGTTTGTACTAAAGTTCCTCTGATACCAACTGTAACGCCCCGACCCCAGTTACCCAGAGTCGGTGCATTATTACATAACATTGGCATGATCACAAAAGATCAATTCTCAAAAGACCAATTAGTTTAGTATCCTTGGAAACATTTGATACATTCATAAAGTTTACATTACATCATAATTTGAATACTAAAACAACATCTTTTCTCCACACTTATATCCAATTATACAATACCTACAGGTCATTCATAAAATACTTCTTCAAATCCTGGGAAAAATAAAACATAGAAAGGGGTGAGCTCAAATGGCCAGTAAGGATAACAATATAGTGGAAACTTTGATAAATAAGAATAAAAATTTAAGGCAATGTATAACTAAAACAAAAGCCTTTTAAACTTGAACTTTAGCATAATATGGAAGAAGTAAAATGAAATAATTCCCTTTATTTATTCACATGGATATTTTACTAGTCAAATAATCACATGCAATATCAATATCCACATTGATAATGATGGAATGCATAATTCCAGACTATCATAACCATATAGTCAAGGCCTTGTGCCAAGACTACAAATAATATTTTTTCAAGGCCTTATTCCAAGACACTAGTTTGTCTCATGAGACCTACCGATGCATCGAGGAGTTATAGAGAGATCCACCCGCCACTTACTAAGTCCAATGCATTCCTCATATGAAAAGGATTAAACATAACATAAACATTTGTATTAAAACTAGCATAAAAAATGTCAATACTTTATCCATTAACCATGAATGGTATAAAACTAACACATCCACAGTAAAACATATCACAAAACATTCAGTACTATATGGAAGTTTTTTATCATAAAAAATCAACCTCAATCAAAAATAATATCCAGTAAAGGATGCTGACATAGTTGAAAATGATGAGTAAAACTTTTTGAGAGAAATAACCTTTTTGTAAAATTATTTAAAATTCACACATTTATAAAGGAAGTAATTTAAAATATATTTTTAAATCAAAGTGTCCCATACCACTTTGAAACATCTGAAAATAATTATCATTTCAAAACATTCATTTCTATATAAATAAATCCTTAAAATCATTTTGAAAACATGGACATTAATTAAAAATATTTAGAAAGATAAATATTTAAAAGATTTAACATTAAAATATTGATAAATAGTACCTTTAAAAAATCCTTAAAATATTCATTTTGATATCATTTTTATGAAAAATGAACATGGATGATAAAAATGTCCCAGTAAATACTTACACATAAACAATCTCAGATAATAATGAGATTAAGAAATTAACCATTACCAATTTGGTAACTTACGAAACATACACCCCATGAAAGAGTTATCATAAAATGAATATGTAAATACACATAAATTAAAGTGTATTACACAATGAATACAATTATGGGCAGTTCATACACCACATAGAAGGTAATAGTGGCAATATGGCATGAATCTCACGAGAATAAGGAGTGAGATGAAAACCCATTACCTTGTACTTTTCCTTGTTTGAGGGTAGGTTAACCTCCTGTATAATGGTGGAATAATCGTAATTAAATTATAAAAGAATCATATACATTAATATGATAACATATATGATCTTGTAACATTGCTTTGTTAATAATATCTTAGTATTATCGTCGTTTCAGGTGTTAGCTTACTCATTTTCTTTTATATGTTTTGTTACATAAGTCATGTTTGTTATGGATATGTTGTATATTATTCATATACAGAATGATATCAAGTCTTTAAAGATTATTTTTAATCATCAAATGAGAATTATACTTGCATGGATACGATGAAGAATGAATCTCATCGCGTTCGTGGAGACGGTAGTCCGTACGTACGCACGAGCGACAATATCATTCTTTTGATATTAAAATAATATATTATTGGATGGTATATCATATATAACGAATCATTATCACGTTATATTTATTATTTACATCAATTACACATCATTATCATACCCATCCAAATAATAATGTTTTGAATAACAATTACACCACGACGTGGAGACAATAAGCCGTACGTTTGCACGTATGGTGACATTTCATTCAAAGGATGGATAGAATAATAAATATGGTTGTAACATATTTATAATAACATCACAATATATAGAAGATACTGGTTTTAATATTTTAGAATGGAAATAACTAAGAAAGAAGATGTTGAAGAAGAATGGAACTTGAAAGAGGGTGGTGAAAACATTACCTCTTCTTCGGGTTCTTCCTTTGGATTTGATCAAAAGGGATCCGTAGGATGGATTCATGATCAAATAAGGCCTCTAGGATTAAGTTACAGAATTTGAGAGAATATTTTTTTATGGGTTGGCTGATCCAAAAGGATTTGAATGTGTGAATTAGTGAGAAGGGGGAGTGCCCTTTTATAAGAGGGGTGAGGGACACCTTAGGAAAATCTAGAAATATTATTTTATAATAAATTCATATTCAGTTTATAATGTCTACAAAGTGGATTATTTAATGGTTAAGGTGGGTATAGTTTGAAAACCACTCAACCAATAGGTTTTAGATAGGTTTGGGTCACTATATTAACATTATCTTTTAGTTTTAACTCTTAGTTAATTAGTTTGACATTTACCATGTCTCTTTGTATTTTTATATTATATAGTTAATAAATTTACTATATACATCCAAAAGCCCCCCAAGTGGTTCATTAATGATACACCTATCATTATATAAGTCATTTGGCCAATCCTTAGATTTTTTGGAATAGAATATCAATTAATAATATAATATTTTTTTAAAAAACTCCTTTATGTCAATTTGGACACTATTTATTAATTGATTTTTGGTAAATTCTTAAAAAATTATTAATTCGAAAAAAATTAATTTAAGCAATCCTAATAAAGCCAAATAAAAACGAATAAACCCTAATAAAATCCTAATAAAACCCAAAAAATACCTTCTCAACCCTAATAAACCTTGACACACCATAACAAAACCTAATAAAAACCAACTAAACCCTAATAAACAAAAAAACGCAAACAAACCATTAAAAAGCTCTAAAAACCCTAATAAACCCTAATAAATTCAAATAAAACCTAATAAAACCTTTAACATATTGACTCAACCCTAATAAAACCCTAAAAATACCTACTCAACCCTAATAAACCTTAACACACCATAATAAAACATAATAAACCCCACTAAACCCTAAAAACGCCAGTATACCATTAAAAATCCCTAAAACCCCTAATAAATGCTAATAAAACCTAACGAAGATTAAAAACACAAATAAACCCGAATAAACACTAATAAACAACAAAAAACCCTAATATACCCACTTAAAAATTAATAAACCATAATGAACCATAATTAACCCTAATAAATCCTAAACACACCCAAATATACCTTAATATACCATAATATACCCTAATCAATCCAACTCAATCCTAATAAAACCCTAAAAAAACCTAATAAACCCTAATAAACCTTGACACACGATAATAAACCCTAATAAAATCCTAATAACCCCCACCAAACACTAAAAAATGCTAATATAACATTAAAAACCCTAAAACCCTAACAAACCATAATAAATGTTAATATCACCTTAAAATCCTAAAAAAATGATAATAAACCCTAAAAATACGTCTAATAATAGTAGTAGTAATAATGTGTGTGCATGTCCATATGCATGTGCATGGTTTAAATAATAAATCATAACACACGTGCATGTGCATATTCATGCACAATTGCATGTGAATGATAATAAATAATAAATTATAAATAATAATGCATGTGAATTTCATGTGTATGTTCATGTGAACGTGAATGATAATAAATAATAAATAATTACGCACATACATGTGTAAGTGCATGTGCATGTGCATGTGCATGGTAATAAACAATAAATAATAACCAAGTCCACATGAATGTGCATTTAAATGTGAATGATAATAAATAATAAATAATAACCCACATGATAATATAATAATGCACGTGCATTGCGTGTGCACGTGCATTAGAATAAATAATAATAACACATGCGATAATAGAATAACACAAGTGCATTTCATTTGTATGTGCATGATAATAAATAATATATAATAATGCACGTGCATGTGCATTTACATGTAATGATAATGATAATTATGCATGCACATGAATGGTAATAAATAATAAATAATAACACACATGCATATGCATATGAATTTGTATTTTATGATACAAACAACAACTACTACTACAAAAACAACAACAACAACAACACCAATAATAATAATAGAATAATGCAAGTGCATTTCATGTGCACATGCATAGCAGTAAATAATTCATAAATTATAATAAATAAGAACGCACATGCATGTGCATGTGCATTTACATTTGATGATAATATTAGTAATACTAATTGTAATAATAATAATAATAAAAATCATGCACGTGCATGGTAATAAATAATAAATAACAATGCACATTCATGTGGATTTTCATGTTATAATGATAATAATAACGATAATGATGAATATAATAATAATAATAATAATAATAATTTTGATAATAATAATAATAATAATAATAATAATAATAATAATAATAAATAATTCTAGTGCATTGCCTATTCACGTACATGGTAATAAATAATAAATAATAACACACATGCATCTACATTTTCATGTGATGATAGTAATAATAACAGCAGCAGTAATAATAGTATTAGTGGTGGTGATTATAGTAGTAGTACTAATGCATATGATAATAGAATATTTCATGTGCATTAAGTGTGCATGTGTATGGTAATAAATAATAACTCTCGTGCATTGAATTTGCATGTGATGATGCTGATGATAATAATAATAATAATAATATTATTATTATTATTATTATTATTAACAACGCATGTGATAATAGAATAACGCACGTTCATTGAATGTGAATGTATGTGCATTTGTATGTGCATTTGCATGTAATGATAATAACAATAACAACAACAACAACAACAACAACAACAACAGCCACAATAATAATAAAAATAACAACGCATGTGATAATAAAATAACATGTGTGCATTGCATGTCCACGTGCATGGTAATAAAAATATAATAATAACGCATGTGAATGTGAATGTGAATTTTCATGAGATGATTATGATAATAATAATAATAACAGTAATAAAAAGTTATAGTTGTTTGAAAAAACAAAAAACAGGAAAAAAGTGCTAGAAATGGTGCCTCGAAAAACCAAACAAATCACAGTGTCATTAAAAAAAGGCATAACTTCTTCTTCGGGTTTCCATTTCCACTTTGTGAATATTCAATCTAAATATCATGGAAAAAATGTGATAAAAACAGGTGTCGGAGGCCAAACAGACACACAGATCAGATGTTAGGACCATTTTAAGAAAAATTTGACAGGGATCCGGACACGAAAATGGAGTTTTGGAGGAATTCTGATGGTTTTTGGGGATTTTAGGGTCTCAAACATGACTTGAACCTTTTCAAGTTATCCTTCTTCATAGATCTCTTCACTTCCTTCGATTTGATATATGGTAGAGCTCAAACGGACAATTGGAGTGAAAGTTATGGTCGTTTGAAGTTGGTCTTTTTTTGGAGTGGTATAACTAATATATCTTAGGTTTCTTTGATATTCTCACAGTTTAGATTAGACTTGGTCCTCAATCATCTCACGAGCTTTGATTTTACTAGTCACAATTCTCAAACAGACACCCGAAGGAGAAGTTATGCCTATTTTAGTGAAACAATACACACTCTGGTAACCACTGAAACCCTTTCTGAAATTCTTCAACCCCCAAAAAGAACCAAAATCCCTTTGGATGGTCAAAAGATTGTCTTTTGGTGTCCGTTTTACAATAACATCTTCAATGGGTGTCTGTTTTGCATCTACCGCTTAACAAATCGAAACTTGAGACTAGAACTACACTCCTATAACCACTGAATCACTTTCTCACATTGTTGAAAGCCCAAAAAGGTACGTAAACTGTCCAAAAGACCATAACTTCTACTCCGGGAGTCCGTTCTGCCTCTACTATATGTCAAATTGAATCTTTCGACTAGATCTACACATCTATGACCAATAGGAACACCTTATCTGTAACACCCCGACCTTAGTTATCCAGAGTCTGTGCATTATTACATAACATTGGCATGGTTACAAAAGATCATGTCTCGAAAGACTGATTAGTTTAGTAGCCTTGGAAACACTAGATACATTCATAAAGTTTACATTACATCATAAAGTGAAAAGTACAACAAAACTTCTCTCCACGCTCATATCCCCTTATACTATCCCTTCAGGTCATTCATAAAATACTTCTTCACATCCCGGGAAAAATAAAACATAGAAAGGAGTGAGCTCAAATGCCCAGTAAGGATAATAATATAGCTGAAACATTCCTAAATATGAATAAACATTTAAGGCAATGTATAACTAAAACAAAAGCTTTTTAAACTTTAACTTAAGAATAATATGGAAGAAATAAAATGAAATAATTCCATTTACTTATTTACAAGGATATTCTACTAGTCGAATAATCACATGAAATATCAATAACTACTTTCATAATGATGGAATGCATAATGCCAGACTATCATAACCACATAGTCAAGGATTCGTGCCAAGACTAAAAATAAGATTTTTTCAAGGCCTTGTGCCAAGAAAATAGTTTCTCTCATGAGACCTACCGTTGCATCGAGGAACTATAACGGGCTCCACCTGTCACTAACTTAGTCCAATGCATTCCTCATATGAAAAGTTTTAAACATAACATAAACATTCCTATTAAAACTATCATACGAAATTTCAATACTTTATCCATAAATCATGAATGGTATAAAAATTACACATCCACAGTAAAAAATATCACAAAACCTTCAATATTATATGGATGTTTTGTATCATAATAAATCAACCTCAATCAAAAATAATATCCAGTAAAGGATGCTGACATAGTTGAAAATGATGAGTAAAACTTTTTAAGAGAAATAATCTTTTTGTAAAATTATTTGAAAGTCACAAATTTATAAAGGAAGTAATTTAAAAGGTATTTTTGAATCAAAGTTTCCCATAGAACTTTGAAACTTTTGAAAAGAATAATCATCTCAAAACATTCATGTCCATATAAATAAATCCTTAAAATCAATTTGAAAACAAGGCCCTTAATTAAAAATATTTAGAAAGATAAATCATAAAAACATTTAACATTATGATCTTGATAAAGAGTACCATTCACAAATCCTTAAAATATTAATTTTGAAATCATTTTTATGAAAAATGGACATTGATGAGAAAAATGTCCCAGTAAATACTTACACATAAACAATCTCGGATAATAATGGGATTGAGGAATTAACCCTTACTAATTTGGTAACATACAAAACCTACACCCCGTGAAAAAGGTATCATACAATGAATATGTAAATAAACATAAATTAATGTGTATTACACAAAGAATACAATTATGGGCAGTACATACACCACACAAAAAGGTAATAGTGGCAATATGGCATGAATCTCACGGGAATAAGGAGTGAGATGAAAAACCCTAACCTTGTACTTTTCCTTGGTCGAGGGTAGTTTAACATCCTATATAATGGTTAAATAATTGTTATTAAATTATAAAATAATCAAAAACAATAATATGATATCATATATGATCTTTTAACATTTCTTTGTTAATAATATCTTAGTATTATCGTCATTTCAGGTGTTAACTTACTCGTTTTCTTTTATATGTTTTGTTACATAAGTCGTGTTTGTTATGGATATGTTGTATATTATTTATATACATAATGATATCAAGTCCTTAAACAATATTTTTAATCATCAAATGATTATTATACTTTCATGGATACGATGAGGAATGAATATCTTCGCGTTCATGGAGACGGTAGTCCGTACGTATGCACGAGAGACAATATCATTATTTTGATATTAAAATAATATATAATTGTATGTTATATCATATATAGAGAATCATTATCATGTTATATTTATTATTTACATCAATTAAACATCATTATCATACCCATACAAATAATAATTTTTGAATAACAATTACACCACAACGTGGAGACGGTAAGTCGTACGTACGCACGTATGGTGACATGTGATTCAATGGACGGATAGAATACTGAATATGGTTATACCATATTTATAATAACATCGCAGTATATAGGAGATATTGGAGTTATTATTTTATAATGTAAATAACAAAGAAATAATAAGTTGAAAAAGAAAGGAACATGAAAGAGGGTGGTGAAAACATTACCGCTTCTTCGGGTTCTTCCTTTTGGTTTGATCAAAAGGATTCCTTAGGATGGATTTCTGATCAAACTATGGCATATATGTTTAAGTGAGGGAAGTTGAGAGAATATTTGGGTAGGGTTTGGCCGAGCCAAAAGGCATTAAATGTCTGAATTAGTGAAAAGGGGGAGTTCCCTTTTATAAGAGGGGTGAGGGGCACCTTAAGAAAAGATAGAAATATTATTTTATAATAACTTAATATTAGGTTTATAATGGATAAAAAGTGGATTATTTATTTGTTAAGGTGGGGATAGGTTGAAAACCACTCAACCAATAGGTTTTAGACAGGTTTGGGTCACTATATTAACCTTATCTTTTAGTTTTAACTCTTAGTTAATTAGTTTGACATTTACCATGTCTCATTGTATTTTTATATTATATAGTTAATAAACTTACTATATACATCCAAGATACCCCCAAGTGGTCCATTAATGGTTCTACTATCATTATATAAGTACATTGGATGAACCTTATATTTTTAAGAATAGAATATCAATTATTAATATAATATTTGTTTAAAAAACTCCTTTATGTCAATTTTGACACTATTTAATAATTGATTTTTGTTGAAGTCTGAAAAACATTATTAATTCGAAAAAAATTAACTTAAGAAATCCTAAAATGTCATTTTAACAAAAAAAAATCGTGTATATCATCAAAACTTTCAAATTATATTAATTTTAGCATTTATAATACTAATTATTTGATTCTTTCATTAATAAGGAAAATACTGCATCATTATTGTGTCATAAATAAATATAATTATTCAATGTCTAAAAATTATAAGTAAAATACCATTATGTATGAAATCTTTTTAAATTTTAATTAATATTTATAGTCGAAAATATAACATATATAACCCTACGTAAAAATTGTTTTTCTAAAAGATATATGCTTATGTCATTTTTGTATTACTTTAACTTAATTAATATAATGTGTCATTATCACTTACAAGTGGATCCATGGGGTCCCAAAATCGACCCAAAGATTCCCATGGTCAGACATTTATCAACCAATAGGGTTAGGACACGTTTCAGTGTAATTTAATAATAGGATAATATTAATTTTTACCCTTATTTAGCGGATTTACCCTTTAACCATCGTAAATAGAATATTTACCGAAGTAAATATTCAAAATGTATAAAAATAAAAGTTACATATTTACACTATTTGGACCTCTTGATTCTAAATATTGAATACATTTTTCTAAATTAAAAACATATAAGTGGTAGAAATTAATTTAATATTAATTCTCGATGTCAAAACAAAAAGCGTGTTTTTGAGAAATAATAACTATCAAAAGATTGACACTTGTTTATATCCGGTTTAAATATAAAATTATGTACAATGACCAACATTGGATTAAATGGTAAAAATATAATATAATTATACTCTAAAATCACTCATATTCATAATTTATCACTATTAATTATTTCGATTAAAAACGTTGTTTTTTAATTAAAATTTAGTAATTTTCACTATTCATCAAAATATGAAAGTTATCCAAAAAGTACAAAAAATTCACCCTAAGCTAATTTCAATATTCCAAATCCATAAATGAAGTCCATTTTGAAAGATAAAATGTATAAAATTTCAAATTGGGTATTACTATTCATAACAGCTAGTTTGATTGGTTGTGGTGTGTGTTAGAACTCGAAGTTGCGTACAACACACGCTACTATATTATTCAAAGAGAAGCGTACTGTGGAAGCTTGGGGTGTTAAATTATCTCCTACTTCAATAAATTGCAGCCTCGCAATTTGAAATTGTTCTTTGAAAATAAAAGGTTGAAAATAGAAAATACATTTTTGGGAAAACCCACATCGGAAATTGGGTTAATAAAATTTAGTTTTAATAAGAGGAGAAGGGGGATGAAAATGTCACCAATAAATTATGATCTCGATTAAGAGAACATTGGTGGAAATTAGAGACACATAATTAAAAGAAAAATGTAAATATTTATAGGGAGTGATTGATGTCATCAATCACAAACAATTGTAAAATTGTGGGCCTCAAAGCCACCAATCAATGATGATTTAAAATACCATCAGTTCAACAAAACTTAAAATATTAAGATAACACATTTTTGGTTTTCAGATGCCTTAACTAATGTTTAAGAATTTATTTCTTCATAGAATAAGAGAATAAAAAAAATGTATACTTGTCCAGTAGAGTTCCATCCTTTAACTAATTTCTACCACAAACTCATCTTTCACTTTAAAAGATAATAGACCTTAAAAAAATTCTATAAATCATGTTCGTATATGATTCCAAAAAATGAATTTATAATTCATCAACCAGACCCTTTAAAAAACTATATTTTTCAATCCGGGACATCATGTGGGTTAGTGGTTGGTGATAAACCCTTGTCACCCTTCAGTTGTGGGTTCAAGTCTCGCGACCTTTCCGGACACGATGGGTTGCCGCCCGACCTCTGGGTTGTACTTTTATGGAAATCCAAAAATAATCTCAAACTAGAATTATCCAAAATAATTCTGTCTGAATTCACATTCCAACATTTATAAGGAAGGTAAACACAATGAAGATCCTTTTTTCCGCGTAATAACATATGATCACCTTCATCATGTATTCTTTTAAAACAATGCAATATCCTGAATTACTATAATACCTTATTGATTCCATTCATGATCCCTTATTCCTTATAGAATACTGGATATACTACTTCTATCCAAAAATGTTGTAAACTCCAACAATGACAAATCATTAATCAGTTTCAAGGTTGTCAAGAATATCCAATTTAATTTATTCAAATCAACAATCTCTTATTTCAAAATCACTACCTCATTATCAGGACCATATTAAGAAATACATTTCCTTCAACCATGTATTTTACCAAAAGTGTAGCTCACTATTAATTCACTTTTCATAGAACCATATAATCTCAAATCCTCAATAAAATAGTACTTCAGTACAATCCATATTTATCTCCATAATTCATTTAACTAGTATACTGTTGATACAACACTCAAATGAAATAACAACATAAGAATACTAGTCATTTCTCTTCATCTGAGGTAGTATCATAACATGATTATAATCCAATAACATCATTTGTGGTATACTCTTATGATTTGTACATTGGTTCGTTTAGTGTCCCAAATCCTTCCAGATGAAGCATTGTACATTTTAATCCTTTATCTTTCCCTTGCAGTCACGTACTTGGTGTCTTTTTTCTCTACACTTATAACAAACACCCATTCCCTTCTGGAAAGTTCCAGGGTGTTTCTTCCCACAGTTATCACATATGGGAAAATTCTTCTTTTCCCTCTTCCCTTTATCCATCTTTCTCTCTTCCATCCTTTTCTTCTCTTGCTTCCCTTCAAATCCATAGGACTCAAATAATTCTTTACTTATCTTATTAACACATGATACTATTTCTTTATATGTTGAGAAAACATGAGAGATTATTTCCCTTCAAAATGTTGGATTAATACCGTGGAAGATATGACCCTTCTTACTCTTTGGATCACATGTATTACTGGAGATAACATTCCTTCTACTAGGCACCATATCTATACAATGGCATACAGTAGGTCAGTTTATGAATTGCAATGAATAATTCCAAACTTGTAAAATACATAACGTAAATTTAAAAGTTTATGGATATAATCCATAATAAAAAAAATGTTTTCTTTGAGGAATTATATACTCATAAACCCTTCATAATGCTTTGTAATGAAAATAAGAATTATCCTAAGCATATCCCCCGGAAGTGTCGTAACCAAGAGTATAGCAAGGCCCATTGTCGTGCACCAGTTCCCATTTGAGTCTATCTCAAAACGGTGTTTTCAGGTTTTACCCCAAGGTACATATGTGCCAGAGCCGCCTCTACCTGCTCGTATCCAGATAGAGATGTATTTCTTGGAAAACTCAATAAATCTCTACAATACAAAAATTCTAGGATGTTCTTCTATACTAATCCTCAAAGTCCATCTTAGGTCTATGTTCTCTAATCAGAGTTTATCTAAATCTAGCTTCCAAGGTTTGTACTAAAGTTCCTCTGATACCAACTGTAACGCCCTGACCCCAGTTACCCAGAGTCGGTGCATTATTACATTACATTGGCATGATAACAAAAGATCATGTCTCAAAAGACTGATTAGTTTTGTAGCCTTGGAAACATTAGATACATTCATAAAGTTTACATTACATCATAATGTGAAAACTACAATAACATATTTTCTCCACACTTATATCCCCTTATACTATCCCCACAGGCCATTCATAAAATACTTCTTCACATCCTCGGAAAAATAAAACATAGAAAGGGGTGATCTCAAATGCCCAGTAAGGATAACAATATAGTGGAAACTTTTATAAATAAGAATAAACATTTAAGGCAATGTATCACTAAAACAAAAGCCATTTAAACATGAACTTCAGAATAATAAGGAAGAAATAAAATGAAATAATGTACTTTACTTATTCACATGGATATTTTACTAGTCGAATAATCACAAGCAATATCAATAACCACTTTGATAATGATGGAATGAATAATGCCAGACTGTCATAACCATATAGTCAAGGCCTAATGCCAAGACTACAAATAATATTTTTTCAAGGCCTTGTTCCAAGACACTAGTTTGTCTCACGAGACCTACCGATGCATCGAGGAGCTATAGAGGGATCCACCCGCCACTTACTAAGTCTAATGCATTCCTCGTATGAAAAGGATTAAACATAAAATAAACATTCGTATTAAAACTAGAATATGAAATGTCAATACTTTATCCATAAACCATGAATGGTATAAAAATAACACATCCACAGTAAAACATATCACAAAACATTATGTACTATATGGAAGTTTTGTATCATAATAAATCAACCTCAATCAAAAATAATATCCAGTAAAGGATGAAGACATAGTTGAAAATGATGAGTAAAAGTTTTTAAGAGAAATAAACTTTTTGTAAAATTATTTAAAAGTCACACATTTATAAAGGATGTAATTTAAAAGATATTTTTAAATAAAAATGTCCCATACCACTTTGAAACATTTTAAAATAATTATCATTTCAAAACATTCATGTCCATATAAATAAATTCTTAAAATCATTTTTAAAACATGGACATTAATTAAAAATATTTAGAAAGATAAATATTTAAAACATTTAACATTCAAATATTGATAAATATTACCTTTAAAAAATCCCTAAAATATTCATTTTGAGATCATTATTATGAAAAATGAACATGGATGATAAAAATGTCCCAGTAAATACTTACACATAAACAATGTCGAATAATAATGAGATTAAGGAATTAACACTTACCAATTTGGTAACTTATGAAACATACACCCCATGAAAGAGGTATCATACAATGAATATGTACATACACATAAATTAAATTGTATTACACAAAAATACAATTATGGGCAGTTCATACACCACACAAAAGGTAATAGTGGCAATATGGCATGAATATCACGGGAATAATAAGTGAGATGAAAACATGTTACCTTGTACTTTTCCTTGGTTGAGGGTAGGTTAACCTCCTGTATAATGTTGGAATAATTTTTATTAAATTATACGAGATTCATACACATTAATATGATATCATATATGATCTTTTAACATTGCTTTGTTAAAAATATCTTAGTATTATCGTCGTTTCGGGTGTTAGCTTACTCATTTTCTTTTATATGTTTTGTTACATAAGTCATGTTTGTTATGGATAGGTTGTATCTTATTCACATATAGAATGATATCAAGTCTTTAAAGATTATTTTTAATCAACAAATTTGAATTATACTTTCATGGATACGATGGGGAATGAATCTCATCGCATTCGTGTAGACGGTAGTCCGTACGTACGCACGAGCGACAATATCATTCTTTTGATATTAAAATAATATATAATTGGATGGTATATAATATATAAAGAATAATTATCATGTTATATTTATTATTTACATCAATTACACATCATTATTATACCCATCCATATAATAATGTTTTCAATAACAATTACACCACGAGGTGGAGACAGTAAGCCGTACGTATGCACGTATGGTGACATGTAATTCAAAGGATGGATATAATACTAAATATGGTTGTAACATATTTATAATAACATCAAAGTGTATAGAATATACTGGAGTTATTATTTTAGAATGGAAATAATGATGAAATATGAAGTTTAAGAAGAAAGGAACCTGAAAGAGGGTGGTGAAAACATTACCTCTTCTTCGGGTTCTTCCTTTTGATTTGATCAAAAGGGATCTGTAGGTTGGATTTATGATCAAAATAAGGCCTCTAGGTTGAATTTAGAGAAGTTTATAGAATATTTGTGTAGGGGTTTTCCAATCCAAAAGTCTTTGAATGTGTGAATTAGTGAGAATGTGGAGTGCCTTTTTATAAGAGCGCTGAGGGACACCATAAGAAAAGCTAGAAATATTATTTTATAATAAATTCCTATTAGGTTTCTAATGGATCCAAAGTGTATTATTTAAATTTTAAGGTTGGGATAGGTTGAAAACAACTCAAAAAATTGGTTTTAGATAGGTTTGGGTCACTATATTAACTGTATCTTTTAGTTTTAACTCTTAGTTAATTAGTTTGACATTTACCATGTCTTTTTGTATTTTTGTATTATATAGTTAATAAATTTACTATATACATCCAAAAGACCCCTAAGTGGTTTTTTAATGATACACATATTATTATATAAGTCCTTTGTCTGAACCTTATATTTTTTGGAATAGAATATCAATTAATAACATAATATTTTATTTGAAAACTCTTTTATGTCAATTTTGACACTATTTATTAATTGATTTTTGTTAAAGTCATAAAAAATTTATTAATTCGAAAAAAAATTAATTTAATCAATCCTAAAATGTAATTTTAACCAATAAAATTCGTTTATGGCATCAAATCATTAAAATATTATTTATTTAAACATTTATAATACAAATTATTTGATTCTTTCATTAATAAGGAAAATACTGCATCATTATTATGTCATTAAGAAATTTAATTATTCAGTGTCTAAAATTTATAAATAAAATTACACTATGTAGGAAATCTTTTTATATTTCTAATAAATATTTATATTCTAAAATATAACATATATAACCCTACGTAAAAATTGTTTTTCTAAAAGATATATGCTTATGTCATTTTTGTATTTACTTTATCATTATTAATATAAAGTGTCATTATCACTTACAAGTGGATCCATGGGGTCCCAAAATTGACCCATATATGCCCATAGTCTGACATGTATCAAAAAATAGTTTTAGGACATGTTTTAGGGTAATTTATTATTATTATAATATTATATCTTACCCTTATTTACCGGATTTACCCTTTAACCATGGTAAATAAAATATTTATCAAAGTAATTATTCAAAATGTCTAAAAATAAAAGTTACCTATTTACACAATTTGGACCTAATAATTCTAAATAATTAATCCATTTTTATAAATTCAAAACACCAAAGTGGTAGAAATTAATTTAAAATTAATTCCCGCTGTCAAAACAAAAAGCATGTTTTTAAGAAATAATAACTATCAAAAGATTGACACTTGTTTATGTCCGGTTTAAATGTGAAATTAATTCAATGACCAACATTGGATTAAATGGTAAAAGTATAATCTAATTATACTCTAAAATCACTCAAATTCAAAATTTATCACTATTAATTATTTCAATTTAAAAAGTTGTTTTTAATTAAAATTTAGTAATTTTCACTATTCATCAAAATATGAAGTTTATCCTAAAAGTACAAAAAATTCACCCTAAGATAATTTCGATATTCTGAATCCAGAAATGAAGTCCATTTTGAATGATAAAATATATAAAATTTCAAAAAGTGGGTATTACTATTCATAACGACTAGTTTGATTGGTTGTGGTTTGTGTTAGAATTCGAAGTTGCTTACAACACACACTACTATATTATTCAAAGAGAAGCGTACCGTGGAAGCTTGGGGTGTTACATTATCACGTTTGTAAAGACCCCAAAGGTACTTAAGTCCTCCAAATGTCTATAACTTCTACTTTGGGTTTCCATTTCACCTCTAACACATATCAAATTGAAGCTTGCGACTAACTCTACACATCTGTGACAACCATGAACAACTAAATAACCTTAACAAACCATGTATAACCCCATAAAAACTAAAAGCCATTAAAAAACCCCCAAAACCCTGAAAAACCTAAAAAACCCTAACAAACACTAACAACCCCTAAAAAACCTTATAAAACCCTAACAAACCCCCCAAAACCCAAGAAACAAAACAAACACTAAAAACCATAACAAACCCTAACAATCCTAACAAACCCCAAGAAGCACTAAGAAAACCCAATAAACACAAAAAAACCGAATAAACCCAAAAAACCATTAAGAAACCATAAAAAACAGTAACATAACCCTAAACCCCTAAAAACCCTAAAAAAACCTAAGCAAACCTAAGAAACACTAACACACCCTTAAAAATCCTAACACACCCAAAGAAACCCTAACACACCCTTAGAAACCCCAACGCACCCATAGAAACCCTAACACAACCTTAGAAACCCTTAGAAACCATAGCACACCCTTAGAAACCCTAACCCGCCCAAAAAAACCCTAACCAACCCTTAGAAACCCTAACACTCCCTTAGAAACCCTAACACTCCCTTAGACACCCTAAATCACTATAATAAGAACTAATAAATCCTAACAAACCCTACCAACAAATAATAATCCATCATAAACCCTAATAAACCCTACAGCCCACTACTAAACCCTAATATACAATAATAAATCGTAATAAACCATAAAAACCCTATTAGAGCCCAATAAAAGCTACAAAATACCTAAAAACCCAAATATACAACAAAAATGCTATTAAACCATTCAAAATGAAAATATTCCCAAAAAAACCCTAACAAACCTGGAAAAATATGAAAAAACCCAAAAAAACCATAAAAACCCAAAAAAACCCTAAAAACCCTAAATACCATAAAACCCCTAAAAACTCTAAAACCCCTAAAAAATCCTAAAAACCCTAAAAAACACTTGAAAAAACCCTAAAACCCATAAAAACCCGAAATAACTGAAAAACACAAAAACAAAACTAAAAACCCTCAAAAACCTCAAAAAACCTCATAAAACACTAAAAACCCTAAAAACCACTAAAAACATTAGAAACCCTAAAATGCCTAAGAATGCCTATCAAAACCCTAACCAATGGTATGAATTCCTTAAATACCCTAAAACCCCCTAGAAGACCCTAAAAACCTCAAAAGAAACCCTAATACACGCTAAAGAACCCTAAAAACCCTAAAACCCTAAAGAACCACTAAAGCCACTAACTACGCTACATAAACCCTTTCAATTGCTACAAAACATGAAAAGTGTTTCAAACCCCAAAAAACGCAACAAAACCCTAAAAACGCTAAAATAACCATAACAAAGCATAAAAAATCCAAACACACCCATAAAACCCGAAAAAACGCATAAAACCCCAAACAACTCAAACAAACCGTAACAAAACCTAAAAGCCCTAACAAAACCAAACAAACCCTAACAACCACTAATAACCCCTAAGAACCACTAATAAACCCTAATAACCCATAAAACACACTATTAAACCCTAAAAACCCTAATAAACACTAATAAATTGTAATAACATGTAATAAACCCTAACAAACTCAATTAGACTCTAATAAATGCTAAAAAATCCCTAAAACCCCTAATATACAATAAAAACACTATTAAACCATAAGAAAACCTAATAATCACTAAAAACACTAACAAACCCTACAAAACGATACAAAAATCTCCAAATAATAGACTACAAAACCCAAAAACTGACTAATAAAACCTAAAAAAACCTAATAACCCCAAAATAAATCATAAAAAATCCTAACAATCCCAAATAAATCATAACAAATCCTAACAACGCTAAATAAATTGTAAAAAACATAAACAAACCACAAAAAACCCCTAATAAACCCCAATAAACACTAAAAAATCATAATAACCCAAATAAATTGTAATAAACCCAAATACATATTACTAAACCCTAATAAATAAAATAATCCCTAATAAACCCTAGTAAATCCTAAATAACCCTAGAAAAGGTTGATAAACACTAGAAAAAGCTATTAATGCCAACAAAATCTCAATAAACCCCTAATATACAATAAAAAATGCTAATAAACTGTAACAAATCCTAAAGAACACTAATAAACCCTAAAGAACCC
Organism: Viscum album; assembly: GCA_963277665.1. NCBI lineage: Eukaryota > Viridiplantae > Streptophyta > Magnoliopsida > Santalales > Viscaceae > Viscum > Viscum album. The sequence continues at coordinate 1,368,945 of CAUJRU010000031.1, read as the reverse complement.
TAATAATCCTTAAAAAACATATTAAACTCTCAAGAACACTAAAAAGCCCTGAATAACCCAAAAAAATGCTAATACACATTATATAAACCCTAAAAACCACTACAATACCCAAACAAACCCTAAAACACTAAAAACCCCTAAGAACCCCTATCAATCCCAAAAAATCAAATAAAACCAACCCCCCCCCCCCACAATTAAAAATCCATCATATACCATAAAAAACCATAAACACCCGTTAACAACCCTTAAAACCCAAAAAACACTACTAACCATAAACAACCATTAAAACCCTAAAAAGGGCTTCTAATAGATACATAAACCCTAAAAACGTTACATGAACCCTAAATAATGCAACAAAAACACTGAAAACACAACATAAACAAAAAAACACAACATAAACCCAAAAAAACGCTACATAAACTTTAAAAGCAATACATAAACCCTAAAACTGTAACATAAACCCTAAAAACACAACATAAACCCTAAAAAACACAACATAAACATTAAAAAAATCTATATAAAACCTAAAAACAGAATATAAACCTTAAAAACACTACATGAACCCTAAAACGTTACATAAACCCTAAACAATGAAACAAAAACGCTGCATCACCTCTAAAAATGCTACATAAACCCAGAAAACACAACATAAACCCTAAAAATGCTACATATAACCTAAACCCTAAACACACTACATAAACCCTAAAAACGTTACATAAACCCTAAAAATGATACATAAAACCTAAAACCTCTAACTAAACCCTAAAAATGCTACATAAACACTAAAAATGCTACATAAACTCTAGAAACTCTACACAACCCCTAAAAATGCTACAAAAACCCTAAAGACACTTCAAAACCATCTGAAATATTAAACCCTAATATACCATATTACACAAAATTAAACCCAAAATAACCCCTAATAAACCCCTAAAGAACCACTAAAGCAACTAACAATGCTACATAAAACCTAATAATAGCTACAAAAAACCAAAAAATGCTTCAAAACCAAAAAAACACAACAAAACCCCAAAAATGCTAAAATAACCCTAAGAGAGTATAAAAAATCCAAACACACCCATAAAACCCAAAAAAACGTATAAACCCCAAACAACTCAAACAAACCGTAACAAACCCTAAAACCCCTAACAAAACCAAACAAACCCTAACAACCACTAATAACCACTAATAACCACTAATAAACCCTAATAACCCCTAAAACCCGCTATTAAACCCTAAAACCCATAATAAACACTAATAAATAGTAATAACCTGTAATAAACCCTAAAAAACTCTATTAGACCCTAATAAACACTACAAAAGCCCTAAAATCCCTAATATACAATAAAAACACTATTAAATAATAATAAACCCCAAAATCACTAAAAACCCTATCAAACCCGACAAAACGCTACAAAAACCACCAAATAATAGCCTACAATACCCTACAAGCCACTAATAAACCCTAACAAACCCTAATAACCCCAAAATAAATCGTAAAAAACCCTAACAACGGTAAATTAATCGTAACAAATCCTAACAATGCCAAATAAATCGTAACAAACTAAAACAAACCCCTAAAAACCGCAATAAACCCTAACAAAGAATAATAAATGCTAATAAATCATAATAAACCCTATTAAACCCTATTAAATCCCAAACAACCATAAAAAGGTTGATAAACCCTAGAAAAAGCAATTATTTCCTACCAAAGCCCAATAAAACCCAAATATTCAATAAAAAAAGCTAATAAACTGTAACAAATACTAAAGAACACTAATAAACCCTAAAGAACCCTAATAAACCCTAAAGAACCATATTAAACTCTAAAGAACACTAAAAACCCTAAAGAACCAAAAAATGGTAAAACACATTATATAAACCCTAAAAACCGCTACAATACCCAAACAAACCCTAAAACACACTAAAAACCTAATAACCCCTATCAATCTGAAAAAAACAAATAAACCCATAAAAACCAAGAAAAAACCATTAAAAACATTCAGATACCATAAAAACCCATAAAACCCGTTAACAACCCTAAAAACCCCTTAAAACACTAAAAACCAAAAGAAACCATTAAAACACTTAAAAATGCTTGAAAAAGATACATAAAACCTAAAAACATTACATAAACCCTAAAAAATGCAACAGAAACCCTAAAAACGCAACATAAACAAAAAAACAGAACATAAACCCAAAAAACGCTACATAAACCCTAAAAGCACTACATAAACACTAGAATTGTAAAATAAACCCTAAAAACACAATATAAACCCAAAAAATGCAACATAAACATTAAAAAACACTACATAAAACCTAAAAACACAATATAAACCCTAAAAACACTCCATTAACCCTAAAATGTTACATAAACCCCAAGAAATGCAACATAAATGGTACATCACCCCTAAAAATGCTACATAAACCGAGAAAATGCAACATAAACCCTAAAAAATTCTACATAAAACCTAAACGCTAAGCACGCTATATAAACCCTAAAAACATTACATAAACCCTAAAAATGATACATAAAATCTAAAACTGCTAACTAAACCCTAAAAATTCTACATAAACAATAAAAATGCTACCTAAACTCTAACAACGCTACACAAACCCTAAATAATTCTACCAAAACCCTAAAGATGCTTTAAAACCCTCAAAAATATTTAACCCTAATATACCATAATATAACAAATTAAACCCTAATAAACCCCTAATGAACTCTAATAATCCTTAAAAACACCATATAATCCCTAAAATCCTAAGAAACTCTACTCAACCCTAATAAAACACCAAAAATACCTAATAAACCCCAATAAATGATAATAAAACCTAATAAACCCCAAAAACACGTTAAGAAAACATAAACAACCCTAACCAACCCTAATAGACACTAATAAACCCTGATAAACCCCAAACAAACCCAAAAAATCTATAATAAACCATAAATAAAGCCAAATAAACCCTACTCAACCCTAAAAAACCTTAATACACCATAATAACTCCTAATAAAACCGTAAAAAACCCTAATCAATAAAAAAATGCTAGTATAGCTTAAAAAAATCCCTAGAAACCCTGATACACTCTAACATAACCTAATAAACCCTAAAAACGCTCAAAACAATAAAAAATGATCACAAACAATAAAAACATGCTATTTTACCAAAAAAGACCTAAAAACACTAATATAACCTAATAAAGAAAAAAGAATGCTAATATAGATTAAAAATCCATAGAAACCCTAATAAACCATAATAAATTCTAATATAACCAAAGAAACCCTAAAACACTCACAAAAAAAAAACAAAACACTCACAAATAATAAAAGCACGCTATGTTATCTAAAAATACCTAAAACACTAATATAACCTAATAAAACAAAAAAACTAATAAACCCCTAACAAGCCCTAAATATCCATAATAAACCCTAATAAAAACAATTAAACCCTAATAAAACGCTAACATAACCCTGAAAATACCTTCTCAACCCTAATAAACATTGACACGCCATAACAAAACATAATAAAACCCAACTAAAACCCAATAAACAAAAAAACGCAAAAAGACCATTAAAAAGCCCTAGAAACCCTAATAAACCATAATAAATTCAAATAAAAGCTAATAATTCATTACAAATGGTCACAAACACTAAAAACACGCTAATAAAACCTCAAAAGTCATAACACCCCCTCATATATATTAACAAAAACTAAAAAACACTCATATACCCTAATAAAAACACTAACAAACCCTAGTAAACCCTAAAAGTCCCTAACAAACCCTAACAAACCATACTCAACCCCAATAAACCCTAATAAAACCTTAAAGATACCGAACCAACCCTAATAAAACCCTAAAAATACCCAGTCATCCCTAATAAACATTAACAAACCATAATAAACCTTAGTAAACCCCACTAAACCCTAAAATATGCAAATATACCATTAAAAGGCCCTAAAACCCTTAATAAATGCTAATAAAACCAAAAAAAGATTAAAAGCGCTAATAAACCCAGATAAAAACTACTAAACACTAAAAAACCCTAATATACCCTCTTTAAAATTAATAAACCATAATTAACAATAATAAACCCTAATAAATCCTAAACATACCCAAATATACCATAATATACCATAACACAGCCTAATAAACCCAACCCCATCCTTATAAAACCCTAAAGAATACCTAATAAACCCTAATAAACCTTGACATACCATAATAAACCCTAAGAAAATCCTAGTAACACCCACCAAACCCTAAAAACGCTAATATACCATTAAAAACCCTAAAACCCTAACGGACCATATTAAATGTTAATAACACCTAAAAATGCTAAAAAATTATAGTAAACCCTAAAAATACTTCTAATAATAATAGCAGTAATAATGCACGTGCATGTGCATATGCATGTGCATGGTTTAAATAATAAATCATAACACATGTGCATGTGTATATGCATGCGCATTTGCATGTGAATGATAATAAATAATAAATTATAAATAATAATGCTTGTGAATTGCATGTGAATGTGCATGTGCATGTGAATGATAATAAATAATAAATAATAACTCACATCCAAGTGCATGTGCATGTGCATGTGCATGTGCATGGTAAGAAATAATAAATAGTAACAAAGTCCATATGAATGTGCATTTTCATGTGAATGATAATAAATATCAAAAAAATAAAACATGTGATAATAGAATAACGCAAGTCCATTGTGTGTGCACGTGTATGAGAATAAATATTAATAAAACTTGTGATAATAGAATAACGCAAGTGCCTTGCATTTTCATGTGCATTTTAATAAATAATATATAATAATGCATGTGTATGTGCATTTACATGTAATTATAATGATAATGACACATGCATGTGCATAGTAATAAAAAATAAATAACAATGCACGTTCATGTGCATTTGTATTTGATGATACAAAGAATAATAATAATAATAATAATAATAATAATAATAATAGAATAACACAAGTGAATTGCATGTGCACGTGCATAGTAGTAAGTAATAAATAAATAAAAGTAAATAGGAACGCGCATGCATGTGCATGTGCATTTACATTTGATAATAATATTAATAATACTAATAATAATAATAATAATAATAATGCATGCACGTGCATGGTAATAAATAATAAATAACAACGCACATGCATGTGGATTAGCGTGTGATAATGATAATAATAATGATAATGATAATAATAATAATAATAATAATAATAATAATAATAATAATAATAATAATAATAACTGTGATAATAATAATAATAATAAAAGAATAATACAAGTGAATTGAATATGCACGTGCATGGTAATAAATAATAAATAATAACACGTGCATCTGCATTTGCATTTGATGATAATAATATTAACAATAGTAGTAGTATTGATAATAGTATTCGTACCAATTCATGTGATAATAAAATATTGCATGTGCATTATATGTGCACGTGCGTGGTAATAAATAATAAGGCATGTGCATTGCATTTGCATTTGATGATGATGACGATGATAATCATAATAATAATAATATTAATAATAACAACGCTTTTGATAATAGAATAATGCATGTTCATTGAATGTGCATATATGTGCATTTGGATGTGCATTTTCATGTGATGATAATAACAATGACAACAACAACAATAACAACAACAACCACAATAATAATAACAATAATAATAATAACAATAATAATAACAATGCATGTGATAATAAAATAACTTATGTGCATTGCATGTGCATGTGCATGGTAATAAAAATATAATAGTAACGCACGTGAATGTGAATGTGAATTTTCATGATATGATAATAATAATAATAATACGAACAGAAATAAAAATTTATAGTTGTTTGAAAAAACAACAGATAGGTCAAAAATGCTAGAAATGGTGTCTCGAAAAACCTAACAAATCACTGACTCATTAAAAAGGAATAACTTCTTCTTCAGGTGTCCATTTCTACTCCGCGAATAGTCAAACTAAAGCTCATGGAACAAATGACGATAAAAACATGTGACTAAGGCCGAACAGACACAAAGATCAGAATTTATGACCGTTTTAAGAAAAAATTGACAGGGATACAGACACGGAAATGGAGTTTTGGAGGTCTTCTAATGGGTTTTTGGGATTTTAGGGTCCCAAACATGACTTGAACTTTATCCAAATTATCCTTCTACGTATATCTCATCCTTGACTTTGATTTGATATGTGGTAGAGCTCAAACAGACAACCGGAGTTAAAGTTATGGTCATTAGAAGTTGGATTTTTTTTGGAGTGGTATAACTAATATATCTTATGTTTCTTTGATATTCTCACAGTTTCGATTAGACTTTGTCCTAACTCGTCTCACGACTTTCGATTTTACTAGTCACAATGATCAAACAGAAACCCAAAGGAGAAGTTATGCCTATTTTAGCGAGTTGCGGCTTTCTTAGGTTTTTAGGCGCTAGGAGGGTTGCTTAATTTAAAACGACAATAACTTCTGCTACATGTGTTCATTTTGGCTCTGCCACATATCAAATTGAATATTGTGAAAAGATACACACTCTGGTAACCACTGTAACCCTTTCTCACATTCTTCAACCCCCAAAAAGACCCAAAATCCCTTTAGATGTTCAAAAGATTGGCTTCTGGTGTCCGTTTTGCAATAACTTCTTCTATGGGTGTCCGTTGGACCTCTACCACATATCAAATCAAATCTTGAGACTACACCTACACTCCCATAACCACTAAAGCACCTTCTCACATCCTTGAAGGCCCAAAAAGTCACTTAAACCATCCAAAAGACCATAACATCCACTCTGGGAGTCCGTTTTGCCTCTACCATATATCAAATCGAAGATTTCGACTAGATCTACACATATGCGATCAACAGGAGCACCTTATCACGTTCTTAAAGACCCAAAATGTCCTTATGTCCTCCATATGATCATAACTTCTTCTTTGGGTGTCCGTTTCACCTCTACCACATATCCACTTGAAGTTTGCGACTAGCTCTACACATTTGTGACAACCATGAACAAATAGATAACCCTAAGAAACCATGAATAAACCCATAAATACAAAAAACCAATAAAAACGGCACAAAACCCTAACAAACCCTAACAAACTCTAAAAAAACCTAACAAACCCTAACAAACCCAAACAAACCCCAAAAAACCCTAAAAAACATAACAAACCCTAAAAAACCCTAACAAACCCTAACAGGACCTAAAAACCCCAATAAGCACTAAGCAACCCCATTAAACACAAAAAACTAGAAGAAACCCTAAACCCCCCCCCCCAAGAAACCATAAGAAACACAAACATAACCCTAAAAACCCAAAAAACCCTAAAAAAATCTGAAGAAAAACTAAAAAACACTAACACACCCTTTGAAAACCCAACACACACTTAGAAACCCTAACACACCCTTAAAAACCCTTGAACACACTTAGAAACCCCAACACACCCTTAGAAACACTAAAACAACCTTAGAAACCCCTAGAAACCATATCACACCATTATAAACCCTAACCCACCCATAAAAACCTTAACTTAGCCTTAGAAACCCTAACAAACCCTTAGAAACCCTAATAAATCCTTAGACACCCTAAATCACTCTAGTAAGAACTAATAAATCCTAACAAACCCTACCAACCAATAATAAACCATAATAAACCCTAATAAACCATAAAGCCCACTACTAAACCCTAATAAACACTAATAAGTCATAATAAACCCTAAAAACCCTATTAGACCCCAATAAAATCTACAAAATACCTAAAAACCCAAATATAGCACAAAAACGCTATTAAACCATTCAAAATGCTAATATTCACAAAAAAACCCTAACAAACCCGGCAAAACCTAATAAAACCCATTAAAACACTTAAAACCCCTAAAAACCTAAAAATGACTAACAAAACCATAAACAACACTATAAAACCAATAAAAATCCTAAACACCCCCTAGAAAACCCTAAAAATCATTAAAAAAACCAATAAAACACAAAAAAACCTTAAAAACTCCTAAAACCCAAAAACACTAAATAACCCTAAAGAACCACTAAATCCACTAACAACGCTACATAAACCCTATCAATTACTACAAAAAGCCCAAAAATGATTCAAAACCCACAAAATGAAACAAAACCCCCCAAAATGCTAAAATAACCCTAATAAAGCAAAAAAATCTAAACACACCCATAAAACCCAAAAAACGCATAAAACCCCAAACAACTCAAACAAACTGTAAAAAACCCTAAAAACCCTAACAAAACCTAACAACACCTAACAACCACTAATAACCCCTATGAACCACTAATAAACCCTAATAACCCATAAAACCCACTACTAAACCCTAAAAACCCTAATAAACTCTAATAAATCATAATAACCTGTAATAAATCCTAACAAACACTATTAGACCCTAATAAATGCTACAAAATCCCTAAAACCCCTAATATACAATAAAAACACTATTAAACCATAATAAACCCTAATAATCACTAAAAATCTTAAAAAACCCCAACAAAAAGCTACAAAAATCTCCATATAATAGCCTACAAAACCCTACAACCCACTAATAAACACTAAAAACCATAATAACCCCAAAATAAATTGTAACAAACCCAAAAAACCGCAAATAAAATGTAACAAATCCTAACAACACCAAATAAATCGTAAAAAACTGAAACAAACCATAACAAACACCTAATAAACTTCAATAAAACCTAACAAATCCTAATAAACCCTAATAAATCGTAATAAACCCAAATACAAGTTACTAAACCCTAATAAATAAAATAAACCCTAATAAACCCAAAAAAATCCTAAATAACCCCACAAAGGTTGATAAAACCTAGAAAAAGCTATCAATGCCTACAAAAGCCCAATAATACCCTAATATAAAATAAAAAATTCTAATAAACTATAACAAATCCTAAAGAACACTAATAAACCCAAAAGAACCCTAATTAACCCAAAAGAACTGAATTAAACTCTAAAGACCACTAAAACCCCTAAAGAACTGAAAAAAATGCTTAAACACATTAAATAAACCCTAAAAACTGTTACAATACCCAAACAAACCCTAAAACACACTAGAAAACCCTAAGAACCCCTATAAATCCCAAAAAACAACTAAACCCATAACCCCCCCTCCCCAAACCATTATAAAGCCATCAGATACCATAAGAAACCATAAACACCTGTTAACAACCCTTAAAAACCCTATAAAACACTACAAACCATAAAAAAACAGTAAAACCCTAAAAAATGCATCAAATAGATTAAAAAACTCTAAAAACGATACACAAACCCTAAAAATGAAACATAAACCAAAAAACGCAACATAAACCCGAAAAACGCTACATAAAACCTAAAATCACTACATAAATCCAATAACCGTAACATAAACCCTAAAAAACACAACATAAACCCTAGAAAACACAACATAAAGATTAAAAAATGCTACATAAAACCTAAAAACACAAAATAAACCCTAAAATCACTACACGAACCCTAAAAATGTTACATAAACCCTGAAAAATGCAACATAAATGCTACATCACCCCTAAAACGCTACATAAACCCAGAAAACGCAACATAAACCCAAAAAATGCTACATAAAACATAAACCCTAAACACCCTACATAAACCCTAAAAACATTACACAAACCCTAAAAATGATACATAAAACCTAAAACCGCTAACTAAACCCTAAAAATGCTTCATAAACACTAAAAATGCTACATAAACTCTAACAACGCTACAAAAACAATAAAAAATGCCACAAAAACCCTAAAGACGTTTCAAAACCCTCAAAAATATTAAACTGTAATATACCATAATATAAAAAAATTAATCCCTAATAAACCCCTAATAAACCCCCAATAAACCCCTAATAAACTCTATTAATCCCTAAAAAAATTATAATCCCTAAAAACCCTAAGAAACTCTACTCAACCCTAATAAAACCCCAAAATACCTAATAAACCCTAATAAATGATAATAAAACCTAAGAAACCCTAAAAACGCGTTAAGAAAACCGAAAAAACCCAAACCAACCCTAATAGACACAAATAAACACTAATAATCCCTAATAAACCCCCAAAAAACCCAAAAAACCCTAATAAACCATAAATAAAGCCAAATAAACCCTACTCAACCCTAACAGACCTTAACACACCATAATAACCCCTAATAACACCCTACAAACCCCTTATAAATAAAAAAAATGCTAGTATACCATAAAAATCCCTAAAAACCCTGATAAACTCCTATATAACCTAATAAACCCTAAAAATACTCACAAATAATAAAAAATGACCACAAATAAAAAAAACATGTTATATTACCTAAAAAGACCTAAAAACACTAATATAACCTAATAATGACAAAAAATTCTAATATACCTTAAAAATCCCTAGAAACACTAATAAACCATAACAAACTCTAATGTAACCTAAAAACCCTAAAAACTCTCACAAACAAAAAAAAATGCTCACAAACAATAAAAACACGCTATATTATCTAAAAAGACCTAACAAACACTAATATAATCTAATAAAACAAAAAATACTAATAAACCACTCACAAACCAAAAAATCCCTATTAAACCCTAGTAAAAACTAATAAACCCTAATAAAACCATAATAAAAACCTAAAAATATCTTCTCAACCCTAATAAACCTTGACACACCATAATAAAACCGAATAAAACCCTACCAAACCCCAATAAACAAAAAAAACTCAATAAAACCATTAAAAACCCTTAGAAATCCTAATAAACCATAATAAATTCTAATAAAACCTAATTTACCATAAAAAGGCTCAGAAAAACTAAAAAAACGCAAATAAAACATAAAAAGTCATAACAACCACTCATATATATTAACAATAACTAAAAAACACTCATATACTCTAATAAAAAAAATAACAAACCCTAGTAAACCCTAAAAATCCCTAACAAACCCTAATAAATCCAACTCAACCCTAACAAACCCTAATAAAACCCTAAAGATACCTACTCAACCCTAATAAAACCCTAAAAATACCTAGCCAACCCTAATAAACCTTAACACAGCACAATAAACCATAATAAACCCCACTAAACCCTAAAAAAACAAATATACCATTAAAAATCCCAAAACACCTAATAAATGCTAATAAAACCTAACAAAGCATAAAAGCGCTAATAAACCCTAATAAACACTACTAAACCCTAAAACCCCTAATATACCCTCTTAAAAATTAATAAACCATAATAAACCATAATAAACCCTAATAAATCCTAAACATACCCAAATAGACCATAATATACCATTATATAACCTAATAAACCCAACTCAGTCCAAATAAAACCCTAAAAACACATAATACACCCAAATAGACCATAATATACCATTATATAACCTAATAAACCCAACTCAATCCTAATAAAACCCTAAAAACACCTAATACACCCTAATAAACCTTGACACACCATAATAAACCCTAATAAAATCCTAATAATCCCCACCAAACCCTGAAAAACTTTAATATACCATTAAAAACCCCTAAAACCCTAACAATACATAATAAATGTTAATATGACCTAAAAATCCTAAAAAAAGCTAGTAAACCCTAAAAATACCTCTAATAATAATAATAGTTATAATGCACGTGCATGTGCATATGTCTGCGCAGTTGCATGTGAATGATAATAAATAATAAATAATAAATAATAATGCATGTGAATTGCATGTGTATGTGCATGTGCATTTGAGTGATAATAAATAAATAATAATAATGCACATACAAGTGCATGTGCATGGTAATAAAAAATAAATAATAACCAAGTCCACATGAATGTTGATTTTAATGTGAATGATAATAAATAATAACACATGTGATAATAGAATAACGCATGTGCATTGCGTGTGTGCACTACTTCAAAACTGCCTTTATCAGTGCTAGAAAAGTACATTAATAGCGCTAAAAAAGCATTTTTAATCTAGGCGAGGATATAGGGGGGTCCCTTTTATCAGCACTTAAAAAAGCACTCATAAAGGCTCCTTTTATCAGCGATAAAAAAGCGCTGATAAAAGACCCATTTATCAGTGCTTTTTTTAGCGCTCATAAAAGTCAAAAAAATAAAAATAAAACAAAATAAAAAAAATAAAAAATAAAAAAATTTATATAATGCGGGGTCTTTTATCAGTGCTTTTTTTTAATGCGGGGACTTTTATTAGTAGTGGTAGTGAGAATAGTAGTAGTACTAATGCATATGATAATAGAATATTGTGTGTCCATTACGTGTGCATGTGTATGGTAATAAATAATAACTCTAGTGCATTGCATTTTTATATGATGATGATGATGATAATAATAATAATATTAATAATAATAATATTAATAATAACAATGCATGTGATAATAGAATAATGCATGTTCATTGAAGGTGTCTGTATGTGCATTTGGATGTGCATTTTCATGTGATGATAATAACAATAACAACAACAAAAACAACAACAACAACCATAATAATAATAATAACAATAATAATAACAACGCATGTGGTAATAAAATAATAGTAGTATTATTGCTTATGATAATAGAATATTGCAAGTGCCTTACGTGTTCATGTGTATGGTAATAAATAATAACTCTCATGCATTTCATTTTCATGTGATGATGATGATTATAATAATAATAATATTATTATTATTAATATTAATAATAACAATGCATGTGATAATAGAATAATGCACGTTAATTGAATGTGTGTGTATGTGCATTTGGATGTGCATTTGCATGTGATGATAATAACAATAACAACAACAATTGAAACAAAAACCACAATAATAATAACAACAATAATAATAACAATGCATGTGATAAAATAATATTGCATGTACATTACATGCGCATGTGTATGATAATAAATAATTACTCTCGTGCATTGTATTTGCATGTGATGATGATGATGATGATGATGATGATGATGACGATAATAATAATAATATTATTATTATTAATATTATTAACAATGCATGTGATAATTGAATAACACACGGTCATTGAATGTGCGTGTATGTGTATTTTCATGTGATGATGATAACAATAACAACAACAACAACAACAACAACAACAACCCCCACAATAATAATAATAACAATAATAAAATCACATGTGATAATAAAATAACTTGTTTTCATTTCATGTGCACGTGCATGGTAACAAAAATATAATAATAGTGCATGTTCATGTGCATGTGTATTTCATGAGATGATGATAATAATAATAATAATAATAACAGTAATAAAAAGTTATAGTTGTTTGAAAAAACAGCAGACAGGACAAAAGTTCTAGAAACGGTGTCTCGAAAAACCTAACAAATCACTGATTCATTAAAAAGGGCATAACTTCTTCTTCAGGTGTTCATTTCCACTACGTGAATAGTAAAAATAAATCTCATGGAACAAACTATGATAAAAATAGGTGCCGGAGGCCGAATAGACACACAGATCAGAAGTTATGACCATTTTAAGAAAAATTTGATAGGGATCCGGACACAGAAATGGAGTTTTGGAGGCCTTCTGGTGGATTTTTGGTATTTTATGGTATAAAACATGACTCTAACTTTGTTCAAGTTATCCTTATGCATAGATATATTCGCTTCCTTCGATATGATATGTGGTAGAGCTCGAACGGACAACCAGGGTGAAAGTTATGGCCGTTTGAAGATGGACTTTTTTGGAGTGGTATAACTAATATATCATCTCTTTCTTTGATATTATCATAGTTTCGATTAGACTTGGTCCTCACTCATCTCACGAGCTTCTATTTTACTAGTCACAGTGCTAAAATGGACACCCGAAGGAGATGTTATGCCTATTTTAGTGAGTTGGGGTTTCATAGGTTTTTAGGCACTAGGAGGGTTGCACAATCTAAAACGACAATAACTTTTGCTACATGTGTTCATTTTAGCTCTACCACATATCAAATCGATGATTGTGAGAATATACACACTCTAGTAACCACTAGTAACCTTTCTGACATTCTTCAACCCCCCAAAAGACCCAAAGTACTTTTGGATGGTCAAAAGATTGGCTTCTGGTGTCTGTTTTGCAATAACTTCTTCTATGAGTGTCTGTTTTGCCTCTAACACATATTAAATCAAAGCTTGAGACTAGACGTACACTTTTATAACCACTGAATCACCTTCTCACATCCTTGAAGACCCAAAAGGTACTTAAACCGTCCAAAAGACCATAAATTCTATTTTGGGAGTCTGTTTTGCCTCTACCATATATCAAATAGAAGCTTTCATCTAGATCCACTCATTTGTGACCAATAGGAACACCTTATCATGTTCTTAAAGACCCAAAAGGTCCCTAAGTCCTTCAAATAACCATAACTTCTGCTCTGGGTGTCTGTTACACCTCTCCCACATATCAAATTGAATCTTGCGATGAGCTCTACACATCTGTGACAACCATGAACAACTAAATAACTCTAACAAACCCTGAATAACCCCATAAACACAAAAAACCATTAAAACCACGCAAAACCCTACAAAACTCTAACAAACTCTAACAAACCCTAAAAAACCCTCACAAACCCTAACAAACCCCAAAAAACCCGAAAAAACTTAACAAACACTAAATACCGTAACAAACCCTAATAATCCTAACAAACCCCAAGAAGTACTAAGAACCCCCAATATACACAAAAAAACCCAAATAAACCCTAAAAACCCCCTAATAAACCATAAGAAACTCTAACATAACCCTAAAACCCTAAAAACCCTAACAAAACCCTAAGAAAACCTAAGAAACACTAACACACACTTAGAAACACTAACACACCCTAAGAAACCCTAACACGCCATTAGAAACCCTAGAACACCCTTAGAAACCCCAACGAACCCATAAAAACCCAAACACAACGTAGAAAACTTTAGAAACCATAGAACACCCTTAGAAACCTTAACGCGCCCATAAAAACCCTATCCCACCCTTAGAAACCCTAACACACCCTTAAAAAACCTAAAAAACCCTTAGACACCCTCTAATAAGAACTAATAAAAGCTAACAAACCCTACCAATCAATAATAAACCATAATAAACCCTAATAAACCCTAAATCCCACTACTAAACCCTAATAAACACTAATAATTCGTAATAAACCCTAAAAACCCTATTAGACCACAATAAAAGCTAAAAAATACCTAAGAACCCAAATATACAACAAAAATGCAATTCAACCATTCAAAATGCTAATACTCAAAAAAACCCCTAACAAACCCATCAAAACTTGAACAAACCCTTAAAAACCATAAAAACTCAAAAAAACCCTAAAAAACCCTAGAAACCCCAAAAAACCCTAAAAAATCCTAAAAACCCTAAAAAACCGTAAAAAACCCAAAAACCTATAAAACCCTGAAATAACCGAATAAACCTGAGAACAAACCTAAAAAACCCTAAAAACCTCAAAGAACCTCAAAAAAATGCTAAAAAACCTAAAAACTGCTAAAAACGCTAAAAGACCCAAAAAAGCCTAACAATGCCTAAGAAAACCCTAACCAAGTCTATGAAACCCTAAAAACCCCTAAAAACCCTAAAGAACCCAAAAAAAAAACACTAAACCACTAACAACGCTACATATACCCTATCAATTGCTACAAAACCCAAAAACTGCTTCAAAACCCAAAAAATGATACCAAACCCCAAAAAACGCTCAAATAACCCTAACAAAGCCTAAAAAAATCCAAACACACCCATAAAATCCAAAAAAACGCATAAAACCCCAAACCACTCAAACAAACCGTAAAAAACCCTAAAAACCCTAACAAATCCTATCAAACCCTAAAAAGCACTAATAACCCCTAATAACCACTAATAAACCCTTATAACCCATAAATCCACTATTAAACCCTAAAAACCGTAATAAACACTAATAAATCGTAATAACCTATAATAAATCCTAACAAAATCGACCCTCACATCTTCCTTGTCCTAACAAACTCTATTAAACCCTAATAAATGCTACAAAATCCCTAAAACCCCTAAAATACAATAAAAACACAATTAAACCATAATAAACCCTAATAATCACTAAAAACCCTAACAATCCCGAAAAATGCTAAAACAATCTCCAAATAATAGCCTACAAAATCCAACAACCCACTAATAAACCCTAAAAACCCTAAAAACACCCAAGTAAATCGTAAAAAACCATAACAATCCCAAATAAATTGTAACAAATCCTAAAAACGCTAAATAAATTGTAACAAACTGATTCAAACCATAACAAACCCCTAATAAACCCCAATAAACCCTGACAAATCATAATAAACCCTAATAAATAATAATAAACCCAAATACACGTTACTAAACCCTAATAAATTCTAAATAACCATAAAAGGGTTGATAAACCCTAGAAAAAGCTATTAATGCCTTCAAAATCCTAATAAAACCCTAATATACAATAAAAAATGCTAATAAACTATAAAAAATCCTAAAGAACACTACTAAACCCTAAAGAACCCTAATAAACCCAAAAGAACCATATTAAACTCTATGGAACACTAAAAAACCCTAAATAACCCAAAAAAATGACAAAACATATTATATAAACTCTAAAAACCGCTACAATACCCAAACAAACCCTAAAACACACTAAAAACTCTAACAACACCTATCAATTCCAAAAAAACAAACAAACCCATAAAACCACCAAAAAAACCATTAAAAAGCCCTCAGATACAATAAAAAATCATAAAAACCCATTAACAACCCTTAAAAACCATAAAAAACACTACAAACCATAAACAACCATTAAAACTCTAAAAAAGGCTTCAAAAAGATAAATAAACCCTAAAAACGTTACATAAACCCTAAAAAATGCAACAAAAACCCTAAAAACGCTACATAAACCAAAAAAACAACATAAACACAAAATTCGCTACATAAGCCCTAAAATCACTACATAAACCGTAGAACTGTATCATAATCCCTAAAAAACACAACATAAACCCAAAAAAATGCAACATAAACATTAAAAAACGCTACATGAAACCAAAAAACACAATATAAACCCTAAAAACACTCCATGAACCCTAAAAACGTTACATAAACCCTAACAAATGCAACATATACCCTACACCACCCCTAAAAACGCTACATAAACCCAAAAAATGCAACTTAAACCCTAAAAAATGCTACGTAAAACCAAAATGCTAAACATGCAACATAATCCCTAAAAACATTACATAAACCCTAAAAATGATACATAAAATCTAAAATCGCTAACTAAACCCTAAAAACTCTACATAAACACTAAAAATGCTACATAAACTCTAACAATGCTACACAAACCCTAAAAAATACTACAAAAACCCTATAGATGCTTTAAAACCCTAAAAAATATTAAACCCTAATATACCATAATATAAAAAATTAAACCATAATAAACCCCTAATGAACTCTAATAATCCGTAAAAACACCATATAATCCCTAAAATCCCAAGAAACTCTACTCAACCATAATAAAACACCAAAAATACCTAATAAACCCCAATAAATGATAATAAAACCTAATAAACCCTAAAAACACATTATGAAAACATAAACAACCCTAACCAACACTAATAGACATTAATAAACACTAATAAACCCTGATAAACCCCAAACAAACCCAAAAATGCCCTAATAAACCATAAATAAAGCCAATTAAACCCTACACTACCCTAACAAACCTTAACACACCATAATAACTCCTAATACAACCCTACAAAACCCTAATAAAGAAAAAAAAATACTAGTATGCCTTAAAAAATCCCTAAAAACCCTGATAAACTCTAATATAACCTAACAATCCCTAAAAATTCTCACAAACAATAAAAAAACGATCACAAACAATAAAAACATGCTATATTACCTAAAAAGACCTAAAAACACTAATATAACCTAATAAAGAAAAAAAACACTAATATACCGTAAAAATCACTAGAAACCCTAATAAACCATAATAAACTCTTATATAACCAAAGAAACCCTAAAATGATCACAAACAAAAACAAAAAACTCACAAAAAATAAAAAACACTATGTTTTCTAAAATGACCTATAACACTAATATAACCTCACAAAACTAAAAAACTAATAAACCCCTAAAAAACCTAATAAACCTCAAAAATCCATAATAAACCCTAATAAAAACAATTAAACCCTAATAAAACCATAATATAACCCTAAAAATACCTTCTCAACCCTAATAAACATTGAAACGCCATAACAAAACATAATAAAACCTAACTAAACCCCAATAAACAAAAAAACGCAAACAGACCATTAAAAAGACCTAGAAACCCTAATAAACCATAATAAATTCAAATAAAAGCTAATAAACCATTAAAAATGCTCACAAATACTAAAAAATGCTAATAAAACCTAAAATGTCAGAACACCCCCTCATATATATTATCAAAAACTAAAAAACACTCATATACCCTAATAAAAACACTAGAAAACCCTAGTAAACCCTAAAAGTGCCTAACAAACCCTAATAAACCGTACTCAACCCTAATAAACCCTAATAAAACCTTAAGGATACCGACTCAACCCTAATAAAACCCTAAAAATACCTACTCAACCCTAATAAACCTTAAAACACCATAATAAACCATAATAAACCCCACTAAACCCTAAAAAATGAAAATATACCATTAAAAGCCCTAAAACCCCTAATAAATGCCAATTAAACTAAACAAAGATTAAATGCGCAAATAAACCCAGATAAACACTACTAAACACTAAAAAACCCTAATATACCCTCTTCAAAATTAATAATCCATAATGAACCTTAATAAACCCTAATAAATCCTTAACATACACAAAAATACCATAATATACCATAATATACCCTAATAAACCCAACCCAATACTAATAAAACCCTAAAAATTACAAATAAACCTTGACATACCATAATAAACCCTAATAAAATCCTAATAACCCTCACCAAACCCTAAAAACGCTAATATACCATTAAAAACCCTAAAACCCTAACAAACCATAATAAATGGTAATAACACCTAAAAATTCAAAAAAATGATAGTAAACCCTAAAAATACTTCTAATAATAATAGTAGTAATAATGCAGGTGCATGTGCATATTCATGTGCATGGTTTATATAATAAATCATAACGCACGTGCATGTGCATATGCATGCGCATTTTCATGTGAATGGTAATAAATAATAAATTATAAATAATAACACATTTGAATTGCATGTGAATGTGCATATACATGTGAATGATAATAAATAATAAATAATAACACACATCCAAGTGAATGTGCATGTGCATGTACATGTGCATGGTAATAAAAAATAAATAGTAACAAAGTCCACATGAATGTGCGTTTTCATGTGAATGATAATAAATAACAATAATAAAACATGTGATAATAGAATAATGCAATTGCATTGCGTGTGCACGTGCGTGAGAATAAATAATAATAAATCATGTGATAAAAGAAAAACACAAGTGCATTGCCTTTTCATGTGCATTGTAATAAATAATATATAATAATGCATGTGTATGTGCATTTACATGTGATGATAGTGATAATAATGCATGCATGTGCATGATAATAAATAATAAATAATAATGCACGTGCTTGTGCATTTCTATTTGATGATACAAACAATAATAATAATAATAATAATAATAATAATAGAATAACACAAGTGAATTGAATGTGCACATGCATAGTAGTAAATAATAAATAAATAATTGTAAATAAGAACGGGCATGCATGTGCATGTGCATTTACATTTGATAATAATATGAATAATACTAATTTTAATAATAATAATAATAACGCATGCACGTGCATGGAAATAAATAATAAATAACAACGCACATGCATGTGGATTTGCATGTGATAATAATAATAATAATGATAATGATAATAATAATAATATTAATAATAATAATAATAATAATAAATATAATAATAAATGTGATATTAATAATAATAGTAATAAAAGAATAATACAAGTGAATTGCATATGCACGTGCATGGTAATAAATAATAAATAATAACACGTGCATCTGCATTTTCATGTGTTGATAAAAATAATAACAGTAGTAGTAGTAGTAGTGATAATAGTAGTAGTACACTACGGGAAAAATGGGTATTTGCGACGGGTTATTTGCGACGGGAATAAATCCCGTCGCAAATACCCCTGTTAAAAACTTATTTGCGACGGGGGTATTTGCCCTTCGCAAATAAGTAGCCTTTTGCGACAGGATAGCTTTCCCCGTCGCAAAAGGACTGGCGCACTTTGCGCGCCAAATCGCGGGAAACATATTTGCGACGGGGGAATATTCCCGTCGCAAATAACCGGCGGCGGTAAAAGGTATTTGCGACGGGAATATTCCCCCGTCACAAATAGTATGTCGGCAGGTGGTTATTTGCGACAGGACCCGTTGCAAATAACTATTTAACCGTTGACCGTAATAAATGCTGGCTAAGGTATTTGCGACGGTACCCGTCGCAAATGGGCCCGTCGCAAGTAATCTAACCTATAAATACCCTCATCCGTTTTTTTCAAATCATTCTCAAATTCCATCTTCTTCTTTTCTCAAAATTTTATTTCTACAGTTCAGTTTTTCTCAAGTTTAATTTTTTTCTCCGGAGTTGATATTGAAGTTTTGAAGAACGATCAGAGATCAACCTCAGATCAATTTTCAAGGTATTTATATTTATTTTAATTTAATATTTATTTTTAATGTTTTATTAGTTTTAATTATTCTTAATTAGTTGTAATTTAATTATGTTTACATTGTTTTATAACTTAATAATTAGTAATAAATACTAATAATTAGGAATAATAACATTATTTAATTATTAATATATTTTATTATTAATATTAAAATAATATAATTTTTTATATATATACAATTCTCTTTTCATCTGTGTGTTTGCTGTCTTCACATGTATTATTTGTATATGGAGATAGAAAACACACAGATGAAAGGAGAATTGTATATAAATTAGAAAATTATATTATTTTAATATTAATAATAAAATATACCCATAATGTTATTATTCCTAATTATTGGTAATTATTCCTAATTATTGGTAATTATTCCTAATTATTGGTAATTATTCATTTAATTACTCATAATTAAGAACAATTACCAATAATTACCAATAATTAGTAATAATTAGTAATAATTAGTAATAATTAGTGATAATTAGTAATAATTACCAATAATTAGTAATAATTACCAATAATTAGTAATAATTATCAATAATTAGTAATACTTACCAATAATTAGTAATACTTACCAATAATTAGTAATAATTACCAATAATTATCAATAATTAGTAATAATTAGTAATAATTATTACCAATTATCAATAATTAGTAATAATTATTAATAATTACTCATAATTATCACTAATTAGTAATAATTTAGAATAATTAGTAATAATTAAGAATAATTAGGAATAATTACCAATAATTACCAATAATTAGGTATAATTAGTAATAATTAGTAATAATTAGTAATAATTAGTAATAATTAGTAATAATTAGTAATAATTGGGAATAATTAGTAATAATTAGGAATAATTAGTAATAATTAGGAATAATTAGTAATAATTAGGAATAATTAGTAATAATTAGGAATAATTAGTAATAATTAGGAATAATTAGAAATAATTAGGAATAATTAGGAATAATTAGGAATAATTAGGAATAATTAGCAATAATTATCAATCATTAGTAATAATTAGTAATAATTACCGGTAAATAGTAATAATTACCGGTAAATAGTAATAATTAGTAATAATTAGAAATAATTACCGCTAAATAGTAATAATTAGTAATAATTAGTAATAATTACCAATAATTTGTAATAACTACCAATAATTAGTAATAATTACCAATAATTAGTAATAATTACCAATAATTAGTAATAATTACCAATAATTACCAATAATTAGTAATAATTAGTAATAATTAGGAATAATTAGTAATAATTAGGAATAATTAGTAATAATTAGTAATAATTAGTAATAATTAGTAATAATTAGGAATAATTAGGAATAATTAGGAATAAATAGCAATAATTAGCAATAATTAATAATAATTACCAATAATTAGTAATAATTAGTAATAATTATCGGTAAATAGCAATAATTAGCAATAATTAGTAATAATTACCAATAATTAGTAAAAATTAGTAATAATTATCGGTAAATAGTAATAATTAGTAATAATTAGAAATAATTACCGGTAAATAGTAATAATTACCAATAATTAGTAATAATTACCAATAATTAGTAATAATTACCAATAATTACCAATAATTACCAATATTTACCAATAATTAGTAATATTTAGTAATAATTAGTAATAATTAGTAATAATTACTAATAATTATCAATAATTAGTAATAATTAACAATAATTAGTAATAATTACCAATAATTACCAATAATTACCAATATTTACCAATAATTAGTAATAATTAGTAATAATTAGTAATAATTAGTAATAATTATCAATAATTAGTAATAATTAGAAATAATTACCAATAATTAGTAATAATTACCAATAATTAGTAATAATTACCAATAATTACCAATAATTAGTAATAATTAATAATAATTACCAATAATTAGTAACAATTAGTAATAATTAGTAATAATTACCAATAATTAGTAATAATTACCAATAATTAGTAATAATTACCAATAATTAGTAATAATTACCAATAATTAGTAATAATTACCAATAATTAGTAATAATTACCAATAATTAGTAATAATTACCAATAATTAGTAATAATTACCAATAATTACCAATAATTAGTAATAATTAGTAATAATTAGTAATAATTACCAATAATTAGTAATAAATAGTAATAATTACCAATAATTAGTAATAATTAGTAATAATTAGTAATAATTACCAATTATTAGTAATAATTACCAATAATTAGTAATAATTAGTAATAATTACCAATAATTAGTAATAATTAGTAATAATTACCAATAATTAGTAATAATTAGTAATAATTACCAATAATTAGTAATAATTACCAATAATTAGTAATACTTAACAATAATTAGTAATATTTACCAATAATTAGTAATATTTACAAATAATTAGTAATAATTACCAATAATTACCCTTAATTAGTAATAATTACCAATAATTACCAATAATTAGTTTTAATTTCCAATAATTAGTAATAATTAGTAATAATTAGTAATAATTACCAATAATTACCAATAATTAGTAATAATTAGTAATAATTACCAATAATTACCAATAATTACGAATAATTACCAATAATTACCAATAATTACCAATAATTAGTAATAATTAGTAATAATTACCAATAATTAGTAATAATTACCAATAATTAGTAATAATTATCAATAATTAGTAATAATTACCAATAATTAGTAATAATTACCAATAATTACCAATAATTAGTAATAATTAGTAATAATTAGTAATAATTACCAATAATTACCAATAATTAGCAATAATTAGTTATAATTACCAATAATTACCAATAATTACCAATAATTAGTAATAATTAGTAATAATTACCAATAATTAGTAATAATTACCAATAATTAGTAATAATTATCAATAATTAGTAATAATTACCAATAATTAGTAATAATTACCAATAATTAGTAATAATTACCAATAATTAGTAATAATTACCAATAATTACCAATAATTACCGATAATTAGTAATAATTCGTAATAATTACTAATAATTAGTAATAATTAGTAATAATTAGTAATAATTAGTAATAATTACCAATAGTTAGTAATAATTACCAATAGTTAGTAATAATTACCAATAATTATTAATAATTATCAATAATTAGTAATAATTATCAATAATTAGTAATAATTACCGATAATTACCAATAATTACTAATAATTACCAATAATTACTAATAATTGGTAATTATTTTTAATAATTATCAATAATTAGTATTAATTAGTAATAATTACCAATAATTGGTAATAATTAGTAATAATTACCAATAATTAGTAATAATTGGTAATAATTAGTAATACTTACCAATAATATTAGTACTTTGAAAATAAGAAAAAATTTATATAATATTAAAATTATCAATATTTGTAACATGTTTTGCTTTATTCTCAACATATTTAATTCTTAAAGGGTCAATTTTTAGGTCTATCTCAATAAAAAGTTTGCGTCAGTCGTGTATGATCTAAACTCTATAATTATCCTAGCTTGAGTGTTTTTTCTAACAAATTATTCAAAACCAGTAATGCTTTTATATTTTATAGAGAAATATGGAACAACGAGGTCGTCAACAATCATTATTAGGTGGCCGCATATGGATAAATCAACGTAGAAATCCAAACGGTTCTAGTTTAAATCCAGTATATGTAGAGGGTGTGGAGACTTTTTTATCATTTGCGGCATCAAAATCCAGAATTTGTTTCAGAAGGCAAAATAAAATTCCCTTGCAGAAAATGTGCATTGAGAACGTTTGACACGTTTGACAAAGTGGGAGAACATCTCTTGCGTTTTGGTTTTCAACCAGATTATGTATTTTGGTATCAACACGGTGAACACAGTTCCAGAGCAGGTGATACCAACTTGATTCCGGATCCATCACAGTTTCAAGATTTAGTACATGATATTGCAGGTTCATCTGTTCAACATACAGAAACTCCGGCTGATATAGCTTCAAATCCTGAGTTGGCACCGTCTGAATTTTATGAGTTGTTGAAGTCTGCTGAGGATGCATTATATCCTGGCTGCAAGATGAGCAAATTAGAAGCAGTTGCAAAATTTATGGTTATCAAATCAGATAACGGAATGTCAAACACCTGTTTTGACAAGATATTTTCTTTGCTTAAAACACTGTTACCCGAAGGAAATGTTTTACCTGCAAATTACTATGAGAGTAAGAGGCTGGTTCGAAATTTGGGACTTACTTGTCAGAAGATTCATGCATGTTCAAATGACTGCATTTTATATTCTGGGGAAAATGAGTCGTTGGATAGTTGTCCCACATGTGGGAAACTGAGATATAAAGAAGGACAACACGGGAAGTCTGGTTTGATTCCTGTAAAACAGTTGAGATATTTTACGCTTACATCCAGACTCCAGCGTTTATTCATGTCTAAGAATACAACGACAATGATGTCATGGCATAAAGAGAATATTTCAACCGATAAAAGCTTGAATCATCCAGCCGATGGTGATTCATGGAAACATTTTGATAGAGTGCATCCATGCTTTGCTTTAGAAGCTAGAAATGTTCGACTGGGGCTTTCCACTGATGGTTTCTGTCCGTTTGGATCTTATGGTAGTCAATATTCATGTTGGCCTGTTTTTTTAACTCCGTACAATTTACCTCCATGGATGTTGATGAAGGAGCCATATATCTTTTTGACTTTACTAATTCCAGGACATCCGAAGAAAAATATTGATGTTTTTTTGAAACCATTGATTGATGAATTAAATTTATTGTGGAGTACTGGTGTCAGTACATATGATGTTGCAACGAAACAGAATTTCATACTGAGAGCAGCATTGATGTTGACAATAAGTGACTTCCCGGCTTATGGGATGTTATCTGGTTGGAGTACACATGGTCAGAAATCATGTCCTTACTGTATGGGAGAGAATAAAGCATTTATGCTCATTCATGGAAAGAAACCTTTTTATTTTTACTGTCATCACAGGTTTCTTCCAGCTGATCATCCTTTTCGCAGAAACAGATCTCATTTCAGAAAAGGAACAGTTGAAAGGGAAGGACCTCAAAAAATGCTATTAGGTTCGGAGTTAAAATCAGTTGTAATTTCATTACCTCCCATCACTTTTGGTCCCACAATAAACCAACAGAAAATTTCTGGTTTTGGGAAAGAACACAATTGGATTAAACGTAGCATATTTTGGGATTTTCCATATTGGTCTGATTTGTTGGTCCGATACATGTTAGATGTCATGCATATTGAGAAGAACTGTTTTGATAATTTGTTTTATACAGTTTTGGATACACCAGGAAAGAGCAAAGACAATGTAAATGCACGTTTAGATCTTGCCCAAATTTGCAGGCATCCAGAATTGGAACTGTTTGAGAATGTCAGAACAGAAAGGTTATTGAAACCAAAAGCAGCTTATACACTGTCTAAAGAAAACTGTTTATTATTTTGTCAATGGATTGCAGATTTGAGACTTCCAGATGGCTGTGCTTCCAATTTGGGTAGATGTGTAAAGAATGGTCATATTACTGGATTAAAAAGTCATGATTGTCATGTTATAATGGAAATACTGCTACCCATTGGATTAAGAGGTCTGTTGAATTCTGTGATTTGGGATTCCATAACAGACATGTCTCAATTTTTTTGGGAAATTTGTGCGGCTACAGCAGATTATGATTCTCTAGGAAAACTTGAAAAAGATGTTGTTGTAATTATATGTAAACTGGAAAAAATATTTCCGCCGTCATTCTTCAACTCAATGGAACATTTGATGTTACATTTGCCATATGAAGCCAAATGTGGAGGTCCAGTACAGTTTCGATGGATGTACCCATTTGAAAGATGCATGCAAAAATTGAAAAGAAAAGTACGTAACAAAGCATCTGTTGAAGGATCTATTGCAGAAGCTTATTTGCAAGAGGAAATATATTTTTTCTGCTCCCATTATTTTGAATCTGAGTATCCTTCAAAACACAACCGAATGGGACGGAACGAGAGGAATATTGATGAAATCGACAATCAATTATCTGTTTTCAACCAGTCAGATCTTGGTTTTGGTGGAGTTTATGAACGCTAGCTTTCAGATGATGAACATCATAGAGCTCATACGTATGTTCTGCTCAACTGTGAAGAGATGACATCAGTTGTACTGTAAGTGTTTATATCACTTATTCTATCATTTATGTTACAGTAAATAACTTTGGTTTTTATAGGTTGTATGATAATCATATCAAGAAACAAATTCCACAAATTACAGCAGCTTCTCTCGAAGAACGTCGACTGAAAAATTTCTCTCAGTGGTTTCAAAAACTGGTAACATAAATTCTTTATCTTTTAACAACTCATTCAATGTATAGTTTACTATATTGATAATTATTTCACAAATTTTCAGGTGTCTCGACATGCTGATAAAATTGACAAACGGCTGTGTGTATTGAGTAACCCACCTTCCAAACTTGTTAAAACTTATAATGCATATGTGGTGAATGGATTTTGATTCCACACACATGCATATGGGGAATCAAAAAAAACAATGAACAGTGGAGTTAGCTTGAGAGGATCTCATCATCGGGAAAATGAAGTTGACTTTTATGGCATACTTGATGAAATCATTGAATTCTGTTATCTTGGACAACATTACATAACCATGTTCAAATGTCGGTGGTTGGATACAGAGAGAGGCGTGCGTGTTCATCCGACTCATGGAATCATCGATATTAAATGTAAAAGTGTTCTCGCAGTAAATGAACCATTCTTATTGGCTCATCAGGCACATCAAGTTTATTACACAAAGTATTGTGCTACATCAAGAGACTTGACTGATTGGTGGAGTGTAATAAAAATCAAAATTCGTGAAAATCAGTTTAGTCAAAGTGAATGTGCTTTCACTTATGTGCAAAGAATTGAAGTTTTTCAAGAGAGTACTCAAAATCAATCTTTTTTGCAAAGAGACATGAGTATCAATGACGACACCCCACATTTAAGAGTCGGTGATGATGATGATGTTAATGATGTCAAATATGAATTTGAAATGGTAAGAGATGAAGCAACTATAACTCGAATGGATATCGATGATGTTGAGGAGGAATATGAAGATGACATTGACATATATGAAGATGATGATGAAGATGAACACTGATAGAATTCCATGGTATTTATATATAATCATAATATGTATATATGTATATATAATAGTAATTATGAATTATTTGCTAACAACATTAACATTTTCTGTTTCAGATGGACGACGCCACATTTTGTGAGTTGGCGGATGTTGACCTGACTTTCGATACGGATGAGTTGCTGCCAGATGACCCTCAGCCTGCAGGCGCTCCAGGGAGTATGCGGAGGGGGCGCGGTATTGCACGATTGATGATTCCTGACCCCGTCCCCGAGCGACGTCCACGTCTTGGGTTTGATCCACGCACACGGAGGTGTGATAACCTGTGTGATAACCTGTTGATTTGACTAAGATTTCATTAATCTATTCACATAATAAATGTTTATTATTTTTACAGTTTTCCGCATATAGCAGTCGGACAGGGCAGCGCTATTTTGTGCAACTATTTCTCTCAGCCGAGGACCACATGAGAGCAGATTCCCATTGATGTGAAGCAGACCATGTTCGGCCATTGGTTGGTACGTACGTAAATAAATAATTTTTATTTTTAAAATTATTTCATTTCTAACTTGATATTTTGATTTATTTGTAGGGTTTATGGTATCCGATCAAGGATACCATGCGTGACGCCATCCACGAGGCATGGGAGGTGGCCATGCGTGATCGCCTTCGTCATCTTTTGCACAATTTAAGAAAAGCTGCGATGAAGAAAGAAGGAGTGTCAGATTTTGACGAGTCATGTAGAGCACACCGACCAGAGTACATTTCATCCCATGTATGGGATGAATTATGTGCGTACTGGTTGAGTGGTTCCATTCAGAGGAGATCATCAGTGGGGAGGCAGAATCAGGGGAGACAGGAGGTGACTCATCGAGCTGGGAGTCGTTCTTTCAGTACTCATAGACAACATCTGGTACATACATTATTTATAAATATTTTATATAACTATAAATATTAACAGTTTATTTTTTATTCTTATAGGATGTTGAGCACCCCGATATTACGGAGTACGACGTATATCGCAGGATGTATAGTGATCCTGTTACTGGGGAGCTCAGAGGTGATCGTCAGCATCACATCGTGGTTAGTATTATTTGTTTTCAAGTTTAAAAATTAACTGTATATAATATATTCACAATTTTATTTTTAAATTGCAACTACATGAGTCATATGAGGCCGCAGCGTCATAGACCCGGCCTGAGAGTCAGGCCGAGTCATCAGATCAGACCACTGCCCGTCAGTTTGATGAGGCGGCATGGATGCAGGCCACCCAGTATGCCTTCGAGAAGGGCCGGGTAGTTGGTATCAGCTCTCGACTGACTCTCGGAGATTATTATGGCAGTGCTGCGATGTCGGCGTCCAGCTCGAGAGGAGCTCGTGCATCTTCTTCTACTACACAGTATGAGGATCAGTTGCGATCTCAGACTGCACTTATAGAGAGTCTCTGACAGGAGCAGGAGCAGATGCGTCAACAGCATGAGGAGGAGCGTCGACGCCAGCAGCAGCTGTACGAGGAGCAGACGAGTCGGTGGTAGCAGCAGCATCAGGAGCAGATGTAGTACATGCGCCGACTCACTCATGCTTTAGGGATGGAGTTTCCTCCACCACCATCTGCAGATCCCCCCCTCCCCCCCTCCTTCAGATTAGAGTTTGTATTTATGTTATAATATTTGTGAAATCAAAATATGATGTTTTTTCTATTCGTAGTTTCTGTCTCATTATAAAATATTTATTAATATTCTATTATTTTTTATTTTTGAATTATAATTCTATTATTATTATATTAATTAAAATAATTTATTATTTTTATTTGTGAATTATAATTCTATTATTATATTAATTAAAATCATTTATTAATATTTTATTATTTTTTATTTTTGAATTATAATTGGATTATTATTATATTAATTAAAATAATTTATTAACAATTTATTTATTTTTTATTTTTTTTATAGTATTTGCGTCGGGATACTATTCCCGTCGCAAATAGTATTATTTTTTTTTTATTTTTTAAAAAATAGTTTTTGCGACGGGGCCCGTCACAAATAGTTTTTTACAAATATACGGAGTACTAGTTGCGACGGGGATTCTCCCCGTCACGGAAAAGGGCTTTAGCGACGGGTCCGTCGCAAAAAAATGTTATTGCGACACTGTTTTCAGCAACAGGTCATTTGCGACGGGACCCCGTCGCAAAAAGCCTTTTGCGACGGGATCCCGTCGCAAATGAACCGTCACAAATACCTGTTTTTCTAGTAGTGGTACCAATTCATGTGATAATAGAATATTTCATGTGCATTACATGTGCATGTGTGTGGTAATAAATAATAATGCCTGTGCATTGCATTTTCATGTGATGATGATGACGATGATAATAATAATAATAATAATATTAATAATAACAACACTTTTGATAATAGAATAATGCACATTCCTTGAATGTGCATGTATGTCCATTTGTATGTTCATTTTCATGTGATGATAATAACCATAACAACAACAACAACAAAAACAACAACAACAACAATCACAATAATAATAATAACAATAATAATAACAATGCATGTGATAATAAAATAACTTGTGTGCATTTCATGTGCCTGTGCATGGTAATAAAAATATAATAATAACTCACATGCATGTCCATGTTTGTTTTCATGAGATTATGATAATAATAATAATAATAATATAAATAAAAAGTTATAGTTGTTTGAAAAAACAGCAGATTTGACAAAAGTGCTAGAAATGGTGTCTCGAAAAACTGAGCAAATCACTGAGACATTAAAAAAGGAATAACATCTACTTCAGGTGTCCATTTCCACTCCATGAATAGGCAACCTAAATCTCATGGAACAAAATATGATAGAAAGAGGTGTCGAAGGCCGAACAGACACACAGATCAGAAGTTACGACCATTTTAAGACAACTTTGACAGGGATCCAGACACAGAAATGGTGTTTTGGAGGACTTATGATTGGTTTTTGGGATTTTAGGGTCCCAAAAATGACTTTAACTTTATTCAAGTTATCATTCTGTATATATCTCTTCATTGCCTTCGTTTTGATATGTGGAAGATCTCAAACGGACAACCGGAGTGAATGTTATGGTCGTTTGAAGTTGGAATTTTTTTTGGTGTGGTATAACTAATATATCTTTTGTTAATTTGAACATCTCACAGTTTTGATTAGACATGGTCCTCAATCATCTCACGAGCTTTGATTTTACTAGTCACAATGATCAAACGGACACCCAAAGGAGAAGTTATGCCTATTTTAGCAAGTTGCGGGTTTCTTAGGTTTTTAGGTGCTTGGAGGGTTGCTTAATTTAAATCGATAATAACTTCTGCTACGTGTGATCATTTTGGCTCTACCACATATCAAATAAAATATTGTAAAAAGATACACACTCTGGTAAGCCATGGAGCCCTTTCTAACATTCTTCTACCCCTAAAAAGAACCAAAATCCCTTGGGATGGTCAAAAGATTGGCTTCTGGTGTTCGTTTTTCAATAACTTCTTCTATGGGTGTCCATTTGGCCTCTACCACATATCAAATCGAAGCATTAGACTACACCTACACTCATGTAACCACTAATGCACCTTATCACATCCTTGAAGGCCCAAAAAGGTAATTAAACCCTCCAAAAGACCATAACTTCTACTCCGAGAGTCTGTTTTGCCTCTAAAGTATATCAAATCGAAGATTTCGACTAGATCTACACATCTGTGATCAATAGAAACACCTTATCACGTTCTTAAAGACCAAAAAGGTCCTTATGTCCTCCATATGACCATAACTTCTACTCTGAGAGTTCGTTTCACCTCTACCACATATCAAATTGAAGATTACGACTAGATCTACACATTTGTGACAACCATGAACAAATAGATAACCATAACAAACCATGAATAACCCCATAAACACTAAAACCCATTAAAAACTATAAAAAACCCTAAAAACCCCTAAAAATCACTAAAAACCCTAACAAAACCCTAACAAACCCAAACAAATCCCAAAAAACCCTAAAAAAAATAACAAACCCTAAAAACCCAAAGAAACCCTAACAAGCCTAAAAACCCCCAATAAGCACTAAGAACCCGCAGTAAAAATAAAAAACATGAAGAAACCCTAAAAACCACCTAAGAAACCATAAGAAACACTAACATAACCCTAAAAACCCTAAAAATCCTAACAAAACCATAAGCAAACCTAAGAAACACTAACACACCCTTTGAAATCCTAACACACACGTAGAAACCCTAACACACCCTTAGAAACCCTAAAACACCCTTAGAAACCCCAACGCACCCTTAGAAACACTAGCACAACCCTAGATACCCTTAGAAAACATATCACGCACATAGAAACCCTAACCCACCCATAAAAACACTAACCAAACCTTAGAAACCCTAACAAAGCCTTAGAAACACTAAAAACCCCTTATACACCCTAAATCACTCTAATAAGAACTAATAAATCCTAACAAAACCTACCAACCAATAATAATCCATAATAAACCCAAATAAACTATAAAGCCCACTACTGAACACTATTAAACACTAATAAGTCGTAATAAAATGTAAAAAACCTATTAGACCCCAATAAAAGCTACAAAATACCTAAAAAACCAAATATACAACAAAAATGCTATTGAACCATTCAAAATGCTAATATTCCCAAAAAACCCTAACAAACCCGAAAAAAACCTAACAAAACCCATTAAAATGCTAAAAAACCCTAAAAAGCCTTAAAATACCTAACAAAACCATAACCAACCCTATGAAACCATTAAAAACCCTAAAAACTTTCTAGGAAACCCTAAAAAACACAAAAAACCTTAATACTCCCTAAAAACCCTAAAAACCCTAAAAACCCTAAAGAACTCTAAAGAACCACTAAATCCACTAACAATACTACATAAACCCTATCAATTTCTACAAAATCCAAAAAATGATTCAAAACCCACAAAATGCAACAAAACCCCAAAAAATGCTAATATAACCCTAATAAAGCACAAAAAATCTAAACACACCCATAAAACCTAAAAAAACGCATAAAACCCCAAAAAACTCAAACAAACCATAACAAACCCTAAAAACCCTAACAAAACCTAACAAACCCTAACAACCACTAATAACCCCTAAGAACCACTAATAAACCCTAATAACCCATAAAACCCCCTATTAAACCCTAAAAACCCTAATAAACACTAATAAATCATAATAACCTGTAATAAACCTTAACAAACTCTATTAGACCCTAATAAATGCTTCAAAATCCCTAAAACCCCTAATATACAATAAAAAACACTATTAAACCATAATAAACCCTAATAATCACTAAAAACCCTAAAAAAACCCGACCAAACACTACAAAAATCTCCAAATTATAGACTAGAAAACCCAAAAACCCACTAATAAACACTAAAAACCCAAATAATTCCAAAATAAATTGTAACAAACCCTAACAACTGCAAATAAATTGTAACAAATTCTAAAAACACCAAATAAATCGTAACATACTCAAAACAAACCATGACAAACCCCTAATAAACCCCAATAAACCCTGACAAATCCAAATAAACAATAATAAATTGTAATAAACCCAAATACAAGTTACTAAACCCTAATAAATAATATAAACCCTAATAAACACTAATAAATCCTATATAACCCTACAAAGGTTGATAAACCCTATAAAAATCTATTAATGCCTACAAAAGCCCAATAAAACCCTAATATAAAATAAAAAATGCTAATAAACTATAACAAATCTTAAAGAACACTAATAAACCCAAAAGAACCCTAATAAACCCAAAAGAACCATATTAAACCTTAATGAACACTAAAAACCCTAAAGAACCAAAAAAATGCAAAAACACATTAAATAAACCCTAAAAATCGATACAATACCCAAACAAACCCTGAAACACACTATAAAACCCTAACAACCCCTATCAATCCCAAAAAACAAATAAACCCATACCCCCCCCCCCTTGAACCATTAAAAAGACATCAGATACCATAAAAACCATAAACACCCGTTAACAACCCTTAAAAACCCTAAAAACACCACAAACCATAGACAAACATTAAAACACTAAAAAAGAATCAAATAGATAAATAAACCCTAAAAACTTTACGTAAACCCTAAAAAATGCAACATAACCCTAAAAACGCAACATAAACCAAAAAACACAACAGAAACCCAAAAACACTACATAAACCATAAAAGCACTGCGTAAACACTATAACTGTAACATAAACCCTAAAAACACAACATAAACCCTAAAAACGCAACATAAACATTAAAACATGCTACATAAAACCTAAAAACAAAATATAAACCCTAAAAACACTACATGAACCCTAAAAATGTTACATACACCCTAAAAAATGCAACATAAATGCTACATCACCCCTAAAAAGCTACATAAACCCAGAAAACGCAACATAAACCCAAAAAATTGTTACATAAAACATAAACCCTAAACACCCTATATAAACCCTAAAAACGTTACATAAACCCAAAAAAATGATACATAAAACCTAAAACCGCTAACTAAACCCTAAAAATGCTACATAAACACTAAAAATGCTACATAAACTCTAACAACCCTACAAAAACCCTAAAAAATGCTACAAAAACCCTAAAGATGCTTCAAAACCCTAAAAAATATTAAACCCCAATATACCATAATATAAAAAATTTAAACCCTGTTAAACCCCTAATAAACTCTAATTATCCCTAAAAATAACTTTTAATCCCTAAAAACCCTAAGAAACTCTACTCAACCCAAATAAAACAGAAAAAATACATAATAAACCCTAATAAATGATAACAAAACCTAATAAACCCTAAAAACAGGTTAAGAAAACGAAAACAACACTAACCAACACTAATAGACATTAATAAACACTAATAAACTCTAATAAACCGCCAAAAATCCTAAAAGCCCAAATAAACCATAAATAAATCCAAATAAACCCTACTCAACCCGAACAAACCTGAACACACCATGATAACCCCTAATAAAACCCTACAAAACCATAATAAAGAAAAAAATTCTGGTATACCTTAAAAAATCCCTAAAAACCCAGATAAACTCTAATATAAACTAATAAACCCTAAAAATGCTCACAAACAATTAAAAAATGATCAAAAACAATAAAAACATGCTATATTACCTAAAGAGACCTAAAAACACTAATATAACCTAATAAATACATAAAATGAAAGTATATCTTAAAAATCCCTAGAAACCCTAATAAACCATAATAAATCTAATATAACCTATGAAACCCTAAAAATGCTCAAAAACAAAAACAAAATGCTCACAAAAAATAAAAACACGCTATATTATCTAAAAATACCTAACAAACACTAATATAACATAATAAAACAAAAAAAACTAATAAACCACTAACAAACCCAAAAAATCCCTAATAAACCCTAGTAAAAACTAATAAATCCTAATAAAACCATAATAAAACACTAAAAATACCTTCTCAACCCTAATAAACCTTGAAACACCATAATAAAACCAAATAAAACCCAACTAAACTCCAATAAACAAAAAAAAAACGCAAACAAACCATTTAAAAGCCTTAGAAAACAGAATAAACCATAATAAATTCTAATAAAACCTAATTTACCATAAAAAATTATCACAAAAACTAAAAACAGGCAAATAAAACATAAAAAGTCCTAACAACCACTTATATACATTAACAAAAACTAAAAAACACTCATATACCCTAATAAAAAAATAACAAACACTAGTAAACCCTAAAAATCCCTAACAAACCCTAATAAATCCTACTCAACCCTAACAAACCCTAAAAAAACCCTAAATATACCAACTCAACCCTAATTAAACCCTAAAAATACCTAGTCAACCCTAATAAACCTTAACACACCATTATAAACCATAATAAACCCCACTAAACCCTAAAAAGCAAATATACCATTAAAAATCAAAAAAACAAATAATAAATGCAAATAAAACCTAATAAAGCATTAAAGTGCTAATAAACCCTAATAAACTTTACTAAACCCTAAAACCCCCTAATATACCCTCTTAAAAATTAATAAACCATAATGAAACATAATAAACTGTAATGAATCCTAAACATACCCAAATATACCATAATATACCATTATATAACCTAATAAACCCAACTCAATCCTAATAAAACCTTAAAAATACTTAATACAACTTAATAAAACTTGAAACACCATAATAAACCCTAATAAAATCCTAATAATCCCCATCAAACCCTAAAAAATGCTAATATACCATTAAAAAACCCTAAAACCCTAACAAACCATGATAAATGATAATATCACCTAAAAATCCTAAAAAAGATAGTAAACCCAAAAAATACCTCTAATAATAATAGTAATAATGCGCGTGCATGTGAATATGCATGTGCATGGTTTAAATAATAAATACTAATGCACGTGCATGTGCATATGCCTGCGCATTTTCATGTGAATGATAATAAATAATAAATAATAACACATTTCAATTGCATGTGTATGTGCATGTGCATTTCAGTGATAATAAATAAAAAATAATAACACACATACAAGTGAATGTGCATGGTAATAAATAATAAATAAAAACCAAGTCCACATGAATGTGCATTTTAATGTGAATGATAACAAATAATAAATAATAACACGTGTGATAATAGAATAACGCACGTGCATTGCAAGTGCACACAACTACAAAAAATGCCTTTATCAGCGCTAGAAAAGTAAATCAACAGTGCTAAAAAAGGGCTATTAATCGAGGCAAGGATATAGAGGGGTCCTTTTTATCAGCGCTTAAAAAAGTACTGATAAAGGCACATTTTATCAGGGATAAAAAAAGCGCTGATAAAAACCCCTTTATCAGTTCTTTTTTTAGCACTGATAAAAGTCAAAAAAATAAAAAAATAAAAAAATAAAAAATTTAAAAATATTTATATAATGTGGGGTCTTTTATCAGCGCTTTTTTTATTTTGGGGTCTTTTAGTAGTAGTGGTAGTGATAATAGTTGTAGTACTAATGCATATGATAATAGAATATTGCATGTTCATTATGTGTGCATGTGTATGGTAATAAATAATAACTCCCATGCATTGCATTTGCATGTGATGATGATGATGATGATGATGATATTATTATTATTATTAATATTAATAATAACAATGCATGTGATAATAGAATAACGCACATTCATTGAAGGTGCGTGTATGTGCATTTGGATGTGCATTTGCATGTGATGATAACAACAACAACAACAACCATAATAAAAATAATAACAATAATAATATCAATGCATGTGATAATAAAATAATAGTAGTACTAATGCATATGATAATAGAATATTTCATGTGCATTACGTGTGCATGTGTATGGTAATAAATAATAACTCTCGTGCATTTCATTTGCATGTGATGTTGATGGTGGTGATAATAATAATATTATTATTATTAATATTAATAATAACAACGCATGTGATAATAGAATAATGCATGTTCATTGAATGTGCGTGTATGTGCATTTGGATGTGCATTTGCATGTGATGATAATAATAATAATAACAAAAAAAGCAACAAAAACCACAATAATAATAATAACAATGCATGTGATAAAATAATATTGCATGTGCATTACGTGTGCATGTGTATGGTAATAAATAATTACTCTCTTGCATTGCATTTCCATGTGATGATGATGATGATTGTGATGATGATGATAATAATAATAATAATAATAATAATATTATTATTATTAATAACAACACAGGTGATAATAGAATAATGCACGTTCATTGAATGTGCATGTATGTGCATTTTCATGTGATTATGATAACAATAACAACAACAACAACAATAACAACCACAATAATAATAATAACAATAATAATAACGCATGTGATAATAAAGTAACTTTTGTGCATTGCACGTGCACGTGCATGGTAATAAAAATATTATAATAACACATGTGCATGTGCATGTGCATGTGTATTTTCATGAGATGATGATGATAATAATAATAATAATAGAAATAAAAAGTTATAGTTTTTTGAAAAAACTGCAGACATGACAAAAGTTCTAGAAACGGTGTCTCGAAAAACCTAACAAATCAATCAGTCATTAAAAAAGGAATAACATCTTCTTCAGGTGTTCATTTCCGCTCCGTGAATAGTCAAACTAAATCTCATGGAACAAATTATGATAAAAACTGGTGTCAAAGGCCGAACAGACCCACAGATCAGAAGTTATTACCGTTTTAAGAAAACTTTGACAGGGTTCCGGACACGGAAATGGAGTTTTGGAGGCCTTATGATGGGTTTTTGGTATTTTATGGTCCCAAACGTGGCTCTAACTTTGTTTATTATTTCCTTCTGTGTAGATATATTTGATGCCTTCGATTTGATATGTGGTAGAGCTCAAACGGACAACCAGAGTAAAAGTTATGGTCGTTTGAAGATTGACTTTTATTGGAGTGGTATAACTAATATATCTTCTGTTTCTTTGATCTTCTCATAATTTCTATCAGACTTGGTCTTCACTCATCTCACGAGCTTCGATTTTACTAGTCATAGTGCTCAAATGGACACCCTAAGGAGAAGTTATTACTATTTTAGTGAGTTGGGGGTTTCATAGGTTTTTAGGCGCTAGGAGGGTTTCTCAATCTAAAACGACAATAACTTCTGCTACATGTGTCCATTTTGGCTCTACCACATATCAAATCGAATATTGTGAAAAGATAAACACTCTGGTAACCACTGGTAACCTTTCTGACATTCTTCAACCCCCCAAAAGACCCAAAATACCCTTGGATGGTCAAAATATTGGCTTCAGGTATCCGTTATGCAATAACTACTTCTATGGGTGTCTGTTTTGCCTCTAACACATATTAAATAGAAGCTTGAAACTAGACGTACACTCTTATAACCACTTAATCACCTTATCACATCTTAGAAGGCCCAAAAAGGTATATAAGCTATCCTATAGACCAGAACATCTATTCCGGGAGTCCGTTTTGCCTCTACTATATATCAAATCGAAGCTTTCAACTAGATCCA
Organism: Viscum album; assembly: GCA_963277665.1. NCBI lineage: Eukaryota > Viridiplantae > Streptophyta > Magnoliopsida > Santalales > Viscaceae > Viscum > Viscum album. Next base: position 1,329,965 of record CAUJRU010000031.1, on the reverse strand, counting down.
CACATTTGGGACCAATAAGAACACCTTATCATGTTCTTAAAGACCCAAAAGGTCTTCAAGTCCCCCAAATGACCATAACTTCTGCTCTGTGTGTTTGTTTCACCTCTACCACACATCAAATTGAAGCTTGCGATGAGCTATACACATCTATGACAACCATGAAATCTAAATAACTCTAACAAACCATGAATAACCCCAAAAAACCCTAAAAAACATAACAAACACTAAAAAACCCTAACAAAAACTAACAATCCTAAAACCCCCCCAAGAAGCACTAAGACACCCCAATAAATACAAAAACCCCAAATAAACCCTAAAACTCCCCTAAGAAACCATAAGAAACTCTAACATACCCCTAAAACCCTAAAAACCCTAACAAAACCCTAAGAAAACCTAAAGAACACTAACACACCCTTAGAAACCCTAACACACCCTTAGAAACCATAACACACCCTTAGAAACCCTAGAACAATCTTAGAAACCCCAACACACCCATATAAACCCTAAAACAACCTAGAAACCTTTAGAAACCATAACACACCCTTAGAAACCCTAACCCGCCAATAAAAACCCTAACCCACCATTAGAAACCCTAAAACACACTTAGAAAACCTAAAAACCCCTTAGACAACCTAAATCACTCTAATAAGAACTAATAAATCCTAATAAACCCTACCAATCAATAATAAACCATAATAAACCCAAAATCTCACTACTAAACCCTAATAAACACTAATAAATCGTAATAAACCCTAAAAACCGTATTAGACCCCAATAAAAGCTACCAAATACCTAAGAACCCAAATATACAAAAAAATGCTATTAAACCATTCAAAATGATAATACTCACAAAAAAATACTAATAAACCTGGAAAAACCTGAAAAAACCCTTAAAAACCATAAAAACTCAAAAAAAAACACCTAAAAAGCCTAAAAAACCCTAAAAACCCTAAAATCCCTAAAAACCCTAAAACCCCTAAAAAATACGAAAAACCATAAATAACTTTAAGAAACCCTAAAACCCCTAAAAACATGAAATAACCAAAAAAACCCGAGAATAAACTCAAAAAACCCTAAAAACCCTAAAAAACCTCAAAAAACCCTAAAAAACCAAAAGACCGCTAAAAGCGTTAAAAGACCCTTAAAACCATAAAAATGCCTAAGAAAACCCAAACCAAGCCTATGAATACCTTATAACCCTAAAACCCCCTAGAAAACCCTAAAAACCTCAAAAGAAACCATAATACACTCTAAAGAACCCTAAAAAAATCCTAAAACCCCTAAAGAACCCAAAAAACCACTAAACCACTAACAATGCTACATTTACCCTATCAATTGCTACAAAACCCACAAAATGCTTCAAAACCCACAAAACGCAACAAAACCCCAAAAAATGCTAAAATAACCCTAACAAAGCATAAAAAATCCAAACACACCCATAAAACCAAAAAAAACACATAAAACCCCAAACAACTCAAACAAACTGTAACAAACCCTAAAAACCCAAACAAAACCTATCAAACCCTAAAAACCACTAATAACCCCTAAGAACCACTAATAAACCCTAATAACACATAAAACCACTATTTAACCCTAAAAACCCTAATAAACATTAATAAATTGTAATAACCTTTAATAAACCCTAACAAACGCTAGTAGACCCTAATAAATGATAAAATATCCCTAAAACCCCTAATATAAAATAAAAACACTATCAAACCATAATAAACCTTAATAATCACTAAAAACCCTAACATACCCGACAAAACGCTACAAAAATCTCCAAATAATAGCCTACAAAACCCAACAACCCACTAATAAACCCTAAATAACCCTAAAAACACCAAAATAAATCGTAAAACCCCCTAAAAATCCCAAATAAATTGTAACAAATCCTAACAATGCTAAATAAATCGTAACAAACTGAAACAAACCACAACAAACCCCTAATAAACCCCAATAAACCCTAACAAATCATAATAAACCCTAATAAATCATAATAATACCAAATACACCTTACTAAACCCTAATAAATAAAATAAACACTAATAAATCCAAAATAACCCAAAAAAGGGTTGATAAACCCTAGAAAAATCCAGTAATGCCTACAAAATCCCAATAAAACCCTAATATACAATAAAAAATTCTAATAAACTATAAAAAATCCTAAAGAACACTACTAAACCCTAGAGAACCCTAATAAACCCTAAAGAACCATATTAAACTCTAAGGAACACTAAAAAACCCTAAATAACCCAAAAAAATGTGAAAACACATTATATAAACTATAAAAATTGCTATATCTCGACGATGGCTTCTTCAAGGCGTGGGTCCCCAGATCGGTCATGGCGGCCATATCTCGGCGGATCTGGAAGTTGGTATTGCTCTACTCGGGAGTCTTCCTGCTCACGGATGGTGCTGCTGTACAGAGCGACGTGGCTTGGTTTGCGGTGGCGGCAAGACTTGGATCTGGTTGTGTCGGTGTGGTTAGATGATTCTAGATCTCCGGTGGTGTCTACGTTGCAGACGGTTTGGCGGAATCGATGGAAAATATAGAGAGGATTGCTGTGGTGGTCTAGGATCCTTTCCGGCTTGCTGCTGCAGGTTTTGTTTCCTCTGAAGAAGATCTGGTACATTGAATCTTCTGTAGTGTTGATCACTTCTAGTGCGCTGGTGAATCGTGGCTTCCATTTCCTCCTGCTTAGAGGAGGTTTTCGTTTTGATTTTCTGGATGCGATGTCTCTGGTTTTTTCGGATTCATTATGGCTGCTACGGCATTTGGCATGTGCCAATGCGAGAATTTGGTTTTATGCTGCTGTTTTTCCTCAAGGTGTGGATGGATTTGCTATTTTTAAGAAACTATGGTGCTGGATTTTTCTTGCTGCTAGACCGGGATGTAATGAAGCTGTTGGTTCTGTCTCTTCTAGTTTACGAGGTGCTGAAGGAGATGTTGGATCCGGGAAATGGTGCCTTTGGTTGCTGAGCTGGTTTTTGCTGAGCTGGGAGGTGCTGAAGATGCAGTTTATGATCGTGCTACTACTAGATGTTGACAGCTATTTGAGGTTGAATGCTGGTTGTTGGTTAGCTGTGAGCTGTCGGATGCTGGTCGATGTTGGATGGTGGTGGTGGCTTCTTGGCTTTGTGTCTTTCTTTTTTGTTTTTTGATTTTTCTTTTTTTTGGGTCTTTTGTGTCTTGGGATGTAAGGGTTTTTGGGTGTGGGCCGTTTGACCCCTCCCCTCCCTTGTCTGCCGTGTCTCTTTTTTATTTCTAATAAATTTGGGGGGGGCGGGAGTAGCCCGACCCTCGCATATTCCTTGCCTAAAAACACTCCATGAACCCTAAAAACGTTACATAAACCCTAACAAATGCAACATAAACGCTACATCACCCCTAAAAATGCTACATAAACCCAGAAAATGCAACATAAGCCCTAACACATTCTACATAAAACCTAAATTCTAAACACGCTACATAACCCCGAAAAACGTTACATAAACCCTAAAAATGATACATAAAATCCAAAACCGCTAACGAAACCCTAAAAACGCTACATAAACACTAAAAATGCTACATAAACTCTAACAAGGCTACACAAACCCAAAAAATGCTACAAAAACCCTAAAGACGCTTGAAAACCCTCAAAAATATTAAACACTATTATACTATAATATAAAAAATTAAACCCTAATAAACCCCTGATGAACTCTAATAATCCCTAAAAACAACATATAATCCCTAAAATGCTAAGAAACTCTACTCAAGCCTAATAAAACACCAAAAATACTTAATAAACCCCAATAAATGATAATAAAACCTAATAAACCCAAAAAACACATTAAGAAAACATAAACAACCATAATAGACACTAATAAAACCTGATAAAACCCAAAAACCCTAAAAAGCCTAAATATACCCTAAAAAGTCAAAACACCCCCTCACATATATTAACAAATACTAAAAAACACTTATATACCCAAATAAAACACTAACAAACCCTAGTAAATCCTAAAAGTCCCTAAAAAACCCTAATAAACCGTACTCAACCCTAATAAGACCTAATAAAACCTTAAAGATACTGAATCAACCCTAATAAAACCCTAAAAATACCTACTCAACCCTAATAAACATTAACACACCATAATAAACCCCCACTAAACCCTAAAAAATGAAAATATACCATTAAAAATACCTAAGACCCCTAATAAATGCTAATATAACCAAACAAAGATTAAAAGCGCTAATAAACCCAGATAAACACTACTAAACACTAAAAACCACTAATATACCCTCTTCAAAATTAATAAACCATAATGAACAATAACAAATCCTAATAAATCCTAAACATACTCAAACAAACCACAATATACCATAATATACCCTAATAAACCCAACCCAATCCTAATAAAACCCTAAAAATACCTAATAAACCCTAATAAACCTTGACATACGATAATAAACCATAATAAAATCTTAATAACCCCCACTAAACCCTAAAAATGCTAATATACCATTAAAAACCCTAAAACCCTAACAAACCATAATAAATGTTAATAACACCTAAGAATCCTAAAAAATGATAGTAAACCCTAAAAATACTTCTAATAATAATAGCAGTAATAACGCACGTTCATTTGAATATGCATGTGCATGGTTTATATAAAAAATCATAATGCATGTGCATGTGTATATGCATGCGCATTTCCATGTGAATGATAATAAATAATAAATTATAAATAATAATGCATGTGAGTTGTATGAGAATGTGCATTTGCATGTTAATGATAATGCATAATAAATAATAACACACATCCAAGTGCATGTGCATGTGCATGTGCATGTGCATGGTAATAAACAATAAATAGTAAAAAAGTCTACATGAATGTGCATTTTCATGTGAATGATAATAAATAACAAATAATAAAACATGTGATAATAGAATAACGCATGTGCATTGTGTGTTCACGTGCATGAGAATAAATAATAATAAAACTTGTGATAATAGAATAATGAAAGTGCATTGCATTTTCATGTGCATTGTAATAAATAATATATAATAATGCATGTGTATGTGCATTTACATGTAATGATAATGATAATGACACATTCATGTGCATGGTAATAAATAGTAAATAACAGCACACGTGCACGTGCATTTGTATTTTATGATACAAACAATAACAATAACAATAATAATAATAGAATAACGCAAGTGAATTTCATGTGCACATTCATAGTAGTAAATAATAAATAAATCATAGTTAATAAGAACGCACATGCATATGCATATGCATTTACATTTGATAATAATATTAATAATACTAATTGTAATATTAATAATAATAACGCATACACGTGCATGGTAATAAATAATAAATAACAACGAACATGCATGTGTATTTTCATGAGATAATGATAATAATAATGATAATGATAATAATAATAATAATAATAATAATAACTGTGATAATAATAATAATAAAAGAATAATACAAGTGAATTGCATATGCACGTTCATGGTAATAAATAATAAATAATAACACATGCATCTGCATTTGCATGTGATGATAATAATAATAACAACAGTAGTATTAGTAGTGATAATAGTAGTAGTACCAATGCGTGTGACAATAGAATATTGCATGTGCATTACATGTGCACGTGTGTGGTAATAAATAATAACGCGCGTGCATTGCATTTTCATGTGATGATGACGACGATGATAATCATAATAATAAAAATATTAATAACAACAATGCTTTTGATAATAGAATAATGCATGTTCATTGAATGTGAATGTATGTGCATTTTCATGTGCATTTTCATGTGATGATAAAAACAATAACAACAACAATAACAACAACAACAACAATAACAACCACAATAATAATAATAACAATAACAACGCATGTGATAATAAAATAACTTGTGTGCATTGAATGTGACCGTGCATGGTAATAAAAATATAATAATAACGCATGTGCATGTGCATGTTCATTTTCATGAGATGATGATAATAAAATAAAATAAAAGTTATAGTGGTATGAAAAAATAGCAGATAGGACAAAAGTGCTAGAAATGGTGTCTCGAAAAACCTAACAAATCACTGAGTCATTAAAAAGGGTATAACTTCTTCTTTAGGCGTTCATTTTCTCTCCGTGAATAGTCAAAATAAATCTCATTGAACAAACTATGATAAAAAAAGGTGTCGAAGGCTGAACAGATAGACAGATTAGAAGTTATGACTGTTTTAAGAAAAATTTGACAGGGATCCAGACACGGAAATGGAGTTTTGGAGGCCTTCTGATGGATTTTTACGATTTTAGGGTCCCAAAAATTACTTAAACATTATTCAAGTTATACTTATGTGTAGATCTCTTCTCTGCCTTCGATGTGATATCTGGTGGAGCTCAAATGGACCACCAAAGTAAAAGTTATGGCCGTTTGAATTTGGATTTTTTTGGAGTGGTATAAAAAATATATGTTCTATTTCTTTGATCTTATCACAGTTTCGATTAGACTTGGTCCTCACTCATCTCACGAGCTTCGGTTTTACTAGTCACAACGCTCAAACGGACTCCCAAAGGAGAAGTTATTCCTATTTTAGCGAGTTGCGGGTTTCTTAGGTTATCAAGCGCTAGGAGGGTTGCTTAATTTAAAATGACAATAACTTCTTCTACGTGTGTTCATTTTGGCTCTACCACATATCAAATCGAATATTGTGAAAATATACACACTCTGGTAACCACTGAAACCCTTTCTGACATTCTTCAACCCCCCAAAAGACCCAAAATCCCTTTGGATGGTGAAAAGATTGGCTTCTGGTGTCTGTTTTGCAATAAATTTTTCTATGGGTGACCGTTTGGCCTCTACCACATATCAAATCGAAGCTTGAGACTATAACTACACAGCTAAAACCACTAAATCACCTTCTCACATCCTTCAAGCCCAAAAAGGTAATTAAACCCTCCAAAAGACCATAACTTATACTCCGGGTGTCGGTTTTGCCTCTACTATACATCAAATCGAAGATTTCGACTAGATCTACACATCAACGATCAATCGGAACACCTTATCACGTTCTTAAAGACCCAAAAGGTCCTTATGTCATCCATATGACTATAACCTCCGCTCTGGGTGTCCGTTTCACCTCTACGACATATCAAATTGAAGTTTGCGACTAGCTCTACACATTTGTGACAACCATGAACAAATAGATAACCCAAAAAAATCATGAATAACCCCATAAACACTAAAAACCATTATAAATATCATAAAATCCTAACAAACCCTAACAAATGCTAACAAACCCAAACAATCCCCAAAAATCCTAAAAAACATAACAATCCCTAAAAACCCTAACAAACACTAACAAGCCATAAAAACCCCAATAAGCACTAAGAAACCCCTATAAACACAAAAAAAATCTGAAGAAACCCTAAAAACCCATAAGAAACCATAAGAAACACTAACATAACCCTAAAAACCCTAAAAACCCTAACAAAACCCTAACCAAACCTAAGAAACACTAACACACCCTTTGAAATCCTAACACACACTTAGAAACCCTAACACACCCTTAGAAACCCTAGAACACCCATAGAAACCCCAACGCACCCTTAGAAACACTAACTCAACCTTAGAGACCCTTAGAAACCATATCATACTTTTAGAAACCCTAACCTACCCATAAAAACTCTAACTTCCCTTAGAAACCCTAAAAAACCCTTAGAAACCCTAACAAACCCTTAGACACCCTAAATCACTCTAATAAGAACTAATAAATCCAAACAAACCCTACCAACCAATAATAAACCATAGTAAACCCTAATAAACCATAAATCCCACTACTAAACCCTAATAAACACTAATAAGTCGTAATAAACCCTAAAAACCATATTAGACCCCAAGAAAAGCTACAAAATACAAAAAGCCCAAATATACAACAACAATGCTATTAAACCATTCAAAATGCTAATATTCACAAAAAAACCCTAACAAACCCGGAAAAACCTAACAAAACCCATTAAAACACTAAAATAACTCTAAAAAGCCTAAAAATGCCTAACAAAACTATATCCAACCCTATGAAACCATTAAAAACCCTAAAAACCACCTAAAAACCCTAAAAATCACAAAAACCCCTAATACACCCTAAAAAACCCTAAAAACCATAAAGAATCCTAAAGAACCACTAAAGCCACTAACAATGCTACATAAACCCTATCAATTGCTACAAAATTCAGAAAAATTCTTCAAAACACACCCAATCCAACAAAACCCCAAAAATGCTAAAATAAGCCTAATAAATCATAAAAAATATAAACACACCCATAAAACCCAAAAAACGCATAAAAACCCAAACAACTCAAAAAAACCTTGACAAACCCTAAAAACCCTAACAAAACCTAACAAACCCTAAAAACCACTAATAACCCCTAAGAACCACTAATATACCCCAATAACCCATAAAACCCACTATTAAACCCTAAAACCCTAATAAACACTAATAAAACATAATAACCTGTAATAAACCCTAACAAACTCTATTAGACCCTAATAAATGCTACAAAATCCCTAAAACCCCTAATATACAATAAAAAACTCTATTAAACCATAATAAACCCAAATAATCACTAAAAACCCTAACAAACCTGACAAAATGCTACAAAAATCTCCAAATAATAGCCTACAAAAACCTACAACCCACTAATAAGCACAAAAAACCCTAATAACACCAAAATAAATTGTAACAAACCCTAACAACCCCAAATAAATTTTAAAAAATCCTAAAAACACAAAATAAATCGTAACAAACTGAAACAAACCATAACAATCCCCTAATAAACCCTAACAAATCCTAATAAACCCTAATAAATCATAATAAACCCAAACACATGTTACTAAACCCTAATAAATAAAATAAACCCTAATAAATCCTAAATAACCCTACAAAGTTTGATAAACCCTATAAAAAGATATTAATGCCTATAAAAGCCCAATAAAACCCTAATATAAAATAAAAATGCTAATAAACTATAGAAAATCTTAAAGAACACTACTAAACCCAAAAATCCCTAATAAACCCAAAAGAACCATATTAAACTCTAAAGAAAAATAAAAACCCTAAAGAACCCAAAAAAATGCTAAAACGCATTAAATAAACCCTAAAACCCGCTACAATACCCAAACAAACCCTAAAAACACTAGAAACCCCTAACAACCCCTATCAATCGCAAAAAAAAATATAAACCCATAACCCCCCCCCCCCCCCAAACCATTAAAAATCCATCAGATACCATAAAAAACCATAAACACCCGTTAACAACCCTTAAAAACCATAAAAAACACTACAAACCATAAACAAACATTAAAAACCTAAAAACACATTGAATAGATAAATAAAACCTAAAAATGTTACATAAACCCTAAAAAAATGGAACAAAAACCCTAAAAACGCAACATAAACCAAAAAACATAAAAGAAACCCAAAAAACACTACATAAACCATAAAAGCACTACATAAACCCTATAACTGTAACATAACCCCTAAAAACAGAACATAAACCCTAAAAACGCAACATAAACCTTAAAAAATGCAATATAAAACCTAAAAACGCAATATAAACCCTAAAAACACTACATGAACCCTAAAAAATGCAACATAAATGCTACATCACCCCTAAAACGCTTCTTAAACCCAAAAAATGCAAGATAAACCCAAAAATACTAAATAAAACATAAACCCTAAACATGTTACATAAACACTAAAAATGATATATAAAACCTATAACCGCTAACTAAACCCTAAAAATGTTACATAAACACTAAAAATGCTACAAAAACTCTAACAACGCTACACAAACCCTAAAAATGCTACAAAAACCCAAAAGATGCTTCAAAACCCTCATAAATATTAAACCTTAATATACTATAATATAAAAAAATTAAACCCTAATAAACCCCTAATAAACCTTTAATAAACTCCAATAATCCCTAAAACAACTTATAATCCCTAGAAACCCAAATAAACTCTACTCAACTCTAATAAAACCCCTAAAATACCTAATAAACTCTAATAAATGATAATAAAACCTAATAAACCCTAAAAACACATAAAGAAAACCTAAAAACCCTAACCAACCCTAATAGACACTAATAAACACTAATAAACCATAATAAACCCCCAAATAACCCTAAAAATCCCTAATAAACCATAAATAAATCCAAATAAACCCTACTCAACCCTAACAAACCTTAACACACCATAATAACCCCTAATAAAACCCTACGAAAACCAAATAAAATAAAATCTAGTATAACTTAAAAAATCCCTAAAAAACCTGATAAACTCTAATATAACCTAATAAACACTAAAAATGCTCAAAAATAGTAAAAAAATGATCACAAACAATAAAAACATTCTATATTACCTAAAAATACCTAAAAGCACTAATATAACCTAATAAAGGCAAAAAATCCTAATATACCTTATAAATCCCTAGAAACCCTAATAAACCATAATAAACTCTAATATAACCCTAGAAACCCTAAAAACGCTCAGAAACAAAAACCAAATGCTCACAAACAATAAAAAAACGCTATATTATCTAATAAGACCTAACAAACACTAATATATCCTAATATAACAAAAAAATAATAAACCACTAACAAACCCAAATAACCCCTAATAAACCATAGTAAAAACTAATAAACCCTAATAAAAACCTAAAAATACCTTCTCAACCCTAATAAACCTTGACACACAATAATAAAACCAAATAAAACCCAACTAAACCCCAATAAACAAAAAACGCAAACAAATAATTAAAAAGAATTAGAAAACCAGATAAACCATAATAAATTCTAATAAAACCTAATTAACCCAAAAAAATGCTCATAAAACTAAAAACATGAAAATAAATCATAAAAAGTCCTAACAACAACTCATATATATTAACAAAAAATAAAAAACACTCATATACCCTAATAAAAAAATAAAAACCCTAGTAAACCCTAAAAATCCCTAACAAACCCTAATAAATACATCTCAACCCTAACAAACCCTAATAAAACCATAAAGATACCTACTCAACGCAAATAAAACCCTAAAAATACATAGTCAACCCTTATAAACCTTAACACACCATAATAACCCATAATAAACCCCACTAAACCCTAAAAAAGCAAATATACCATTAAAAATCCCAAAAACACCTAATAAATGCTAATAAAACCTAACAAAGCATAAAAGAGCTAATAAACCCTAATAAACACTACTAAACCCTAAAAACCTTTAATATACCCACTTAAAAATTAATAAACCATAATGAACCATAATAAATCCTATTAAATCCTAAACATACCCAAATATACCATAATATACCATTATATAACCTAATAAACCCAACTCAATCCTAATAAAACCCTAAAAATAACTAATAAACCTTGACACACCATAATAAACCCTAATAAAATTCTAATAATCCCCACCAAACCCTAAAAAATGCTAATATACCATTAAAAACCCCTGAAACCCTAACAAACCATAGTAAATGTTAATATCACCTAAAAATCCTAAAAAAAGCTAGTAAACCCTAAAAATACCTCTAATAATAATAATAATACTAATAATGCATGTGCATGTGAATATGCATGTGCATGGTTTAAATAATAAATAATAACGCACGCTCATGTGCATATGCCTATGCATTTGCATGTGAATGATAATAAATAATAAATAATAAATAATAACGCATGTGAATTGCATGTGTACGTGCATGTGCATTTGAGTGGTAATAAATGAAAAATAATAACGTACATACAAGTGCATGTGCATGGTAATAGACAATAAATAATAACCAAGTCCACATGAATGTGCATTTGAATGTGAATGATAATAAATAATAAATAATAACACATGTGATAATAGAATAACGCACGTGCATTGCGTGTGTGCACTACTACAAAAATGGCATTTATCAGCGCTAGAAAAGTACATTAACATCTCTAAAAAAAGCGCTGTTAATCGAGGTGAGGATATAGTGGGGTACCTTTTATTAGTGCCTAAAAAAATCGCTGATAAAGGAAACTTTTATCAGTGATATAAAAAGCACTGATAAAAGACCCCTTTATTAGTGAGTTTTTAGCGCTGAAAAAAGTCAAAAATAAAAATAAAAAATATATTTAAAAAATATTTATATAATGAGGGGTCTTTTATCAGCTCTTTTTTAATTCAGGTTATTGTAGTAGTAGTGGTAGGGATAATAGTAGTGGTACAAATGCATATGATAGTATAATTTTTCATGTGCATTACGTGTGCATGTGTATGGTAATAACTAATAACTCTCGTGCATTTCATTTTCATGTGATGATGATGATGATGATAATAATAATAATAATAATATTAATAATAACAACACATGTGATAATAGAATAATGCACGTTCATTGAAGGAACGTGTATGTGCATTTGGATGTGCATTTGCATGTGATGATAATAAAAATAACAACAACAACAACAACAACCATAATAATAATAATAACAATAATAATAACAATGCATGTGATAATAAAATAATAGTATTACTAATTAATATGATAATATAATATTGCATGTACATTACGTGTGCATTTGTATGGTAATAAATAATAACTCTCGTGAATTACATTTTCATGTGATGATGATGATGATGATAATAATTTTATTATTAAAAATAAAATTAATAATAACAACGCATTTGAAAATAGAATAACACACGTTCATTGAATGTGTGTGTATGTGCATTTGGATGTGCATTTTCATGTGATGATAATAACAATAACAACAACAACAACAACAAAAACCACAATAATAATAACAACAATAATAATAATAACAACGCATGTGATAAAAGAATATTGCAGTGCATTACGTGTGCATGTGTATGGTAATAAATAATTACTCTCGTGCATTGCATTTGCATGTGATGATGATGATGATGATAATAATAGTAATAACAATATTAATATTAATAATAACAGTCCATGTGATAATATAATAAACCACATTCAACGAATGTGCGTGTATGTGCATTTGCATGTGATGATGATAACAATAGCAACAACCAAAACCACCACCACAATAATAATAATAACAATAATAATAACGCATGTGATAATAAAATAACTTGTGTGCATTGCATGTGCACGTGCATGGTAATAAAAATATAATAATAATGCATGTGCATGTGCATGTGCATTTTCATGAGATGATGATAATAATAATAATAATAATAACAGTAATAAAAAGTTATAGTTGTTTGAAAAAACAGCAGACAAGACAAAAGTGCTAGAAACGATGTCTCGAAAAACCTAACAAATAACTGAGTCATTAAAAAAGGCATAACATCTTCATTAGGTTTTCATTTCCGCTCCGTGAATAGTCAAACTAAATCTCATGGAACATACTATGATAAAAACAGGTGTCGGAGGCTGAACAGACACACAGATCAAAAGTTATGACCGTTTTAGAAAAAATTGATAGGGATCCAGACACGGAAATGATGTTTTTGAGGCCTTCTGATGGGTTTTTGGTATTTTATGGTCCCAAAAATGACTCTAACTTTTTTCAAGTTAGCCTTCTGCGTATATCTCTTCGCTGCCTTCGATTTGATATCTGGTAGAGCTCAAACGGACAACAAGAATGAAAGTTATGGCCGTTTGAAGAGGGACTTTTTTGGAGTGGTATAACTAATATATCTTCTGTGTATTTGATCTTATCATAGTTTCGATTATACTTGGTCCTCACTTATCTCACAAGCTTTTATTTTACTAGTCCCAGCGCTCAAATGGACACTCGATGGAGAAGTTATGCCTATTTTTGTGAGTTGGGGGTTTCATAGGTTTTTATGCGCTAGGAGGGTTTCTCAATCTAAAACGACAATAACTTCTGCTACATGTTTTCATTTTTTCTCTACCACATATCAAATCGAAGATTGTGAAAAGATACACACTCTGGTAACCACTGGTAACCTTTCTGACATTCTTCAACCACCCAAAATTCCCAAAATACCTTTGGATGATCAAAATATTGGATTCTGGTGTCTGTTTTGCAATAACTTCTTCTATGGGGGTCTGTTTTTCCTCTAACACATATTAAATCGAAGCTTGGGACTAGACATACACTCTTATAACCACTGAAGCACCTTCTCACATCCTTGAAGGCCCAAAAAGGTACTCAAACCATCCAAAAGACCATAACTTCTATTCCGGGAGTCCGTTTTTCCTCTACCATATATCAAATCGACGATTTCAACTATATCCACACATTTGTGACCAATATGAACACCTTATCATGTTCTTATAGACCCAAAAGGTACCTAAGTCCTCCAAATGACCATAACTTCTACTCTGGGTGTCTATTTCACCTCTACCGCATATCAAATTGAATCTTGCGACAAGCTCTACACATCTGTGACAACCATGAACAACAAAATAACTCTAACAAACCATGAATAACCCTATAAACACTAAAAACCATTAATAACCACGCAAAACCCTAACAAACACTAACAAACTCTAACAAAACCTATCAAATCCTATCAAACCCTAACAAACCCTAACAAACCCTAACAAACCCCAAAAAACCCAAAAAAACATAACAAACACTAAAAACCCTAACAATCAAATGTTTGTGATAACAAATTGTGGACAATTTTAGGTGTCAGTGGAAAATCAAAGGACCATGTTTATGCACGTCGTGATTTGGAAGAAATGGGTTTAAGGAAACAGTTTCATTTATAGTTAGCTGAGGGAAACAAGGCATATATGTCTGCTGCACAGTATATGATGACTACAAAAGAGAAGGAGACATTTTTTCCATTTTGAAGATGCTCAAGTTTCCTGATGGTTACTCTTCTAATATTTCAAAGTGTGTGAATCTGACGAGAAAGACATTGCAATGATTGAAAAGTCATGACAATCACATACTACTTCAGCAGTTGATTCCAATCACAATTTGTAATTGTTTATCCCCCAATGTTGTTCAATCGTTGATTGAGATGAGTAATTTTTTTATACAGCTTTATTTAAGAAATCAACAAATGAGTGATTAAAAAATTTTGCAGAACCGAATTGTACTTACGCTTTGTCAGTTTGAGAGACTATTTCCCCCATCATTTTTCGATGTTATGGTCCACTTGAAACTTCACCTAACTGATGATGTAATGGCTGCTGGTCTAGTGCAATTCATGTGGATGTATCCAATAGAGTGGTATTTGAGTACATTGAAACAATTTGTATGAAACAGAGCTCATCCAAAGGAATCAATAGCCAATAGTTATTTGATGGATGAGTGTACTAATTTTTGTGCAGAATATCTTACGGATGTTGAAACAATTTTAGATAATCCCTATCAAATTCATGATGGTCCAGTTGGAGAAGGAACCACATTTGATATGGACAATATCGAGTGGATACAAGCACATCGATATATCTTGTTCAATAATCCATCAGTTTCACCATTAATGCAGTAAGTATCTTATCACTTTTATTGATTAACATTTTAATGTTTCATTTGAATAAGTTGATCATTTAAACATCACGTTATCATTTGAAGGAAACACGTTAATGAGATAAAATAAGAGTTGTATCGTGCGCCTTAGTTGCAAATTCAAAAATCTCGTTATGCGTCATTTCATGATTGGTTCAGGGATTATCTACGTATAAATTGATTTTCATTGTGAGTGAAGTATTATTCTAATTTTTTCATTATATATTATTATTTAATTTTATGAATTATGTAGGTTCATAAGTTGAGGGAGTTAGGGGACCCCACACTAACTAAAGAATTTATCCAACTCGCTGAGGGTCCAACTATAACGCCCTGTCATTATAAAGCAATAGATGCTAATGGTTTTTTATTTAAAATTAAAGATGTTGCCGACAAATGAGCAACAGAAAATAGTGTCATTGGTTGTCCATTTTTCGATTCTGGTTATTAGTAGGGTTAATTGATAGAAATCATTGAAGTTGTATACACACACGGGTTGATGTACAAATTGTTAAAGTGTAATTGGGTTAATCCAGTGCAAGGATGTAAAGTCGATCAATATCAGCTTTCATTGGTGAATTTAAAATATATGTTATACAAAAATGAACGTGTTGATAATGAACCATTTATTTTGGCATCACAAGAGGAACCAGTATTCTTCGTTACTTTCCCTTCGAATCCATGCTGGAAAGTTGTGGTCAAAATGTCTTGGAAAGGAGTGTTTTTATTTGAAGAAGATGAACCCGAGACTGTTCTGTTTGTTTCCAAAAAGCTTGATCAACATACCATAGTTCAATGTGAAGAATTTATTTAATGGTTCAGAGTGGCTGTTGAAGGAGAAATGATCGATTTTAATTCTTAATAAAAGGTATAATTTTTTTCCCGCTATTCAGTATTTAATGTCCTAGTATATCATAAATTATCTAACCATTTTATAAATCCTTGTAAGTTTTAATCCTCACTTTTAGATGTTTATTTAGTAATAAATATTTAGGGTGATTTAACTCTTGGTTTTGTACATAATTTGTTTATTTGTTTTGTTAAATTTCTGAATTTTTAAAATTAATTAACCATTAATTATTCAATCCCTTTTTGTTTGATTAACAACTGTACAAGTTTAATTTTTTATGAACAATACAATTTATCTTTTGGACACTTTGGATAGTCCTCTTACTATTTTTTTCTATGACTGTAGGCAAGTTAGGGGAAGAGGCAGCAGATCCACTTCATCCATATGAGGCATCTATGTCTCAGGGTAAAGGTATGTTTGAATGTCATTGTCTCCAATTTTTATGTAATTGATAAACACACACACACAAATATATATATATATATATATAATCTATCAAATTATATATAAAATTGTTTTCAACAGGATCAGACTCGATTGCTTCTTCCTCTCACAAGAGAGGCCCTTGTCATGGCATTATATCATGGAATTATGACACTACATTAGATGTTTCCTTTGATGAGGTATTTCATCCTATGGGACTGAAATGCCCTACATTTATTCGTCAGTTAGGTCATATCATACGTCACCCACATCGATTTCCATTGACCACACGTGACTGGGCTTCTATCCCTCAGGAAACATTAGATCATATTTGGAGGGAGGTTCGGGTAAGAAGACCATTTTACTTTATTCCCTATGTATAAAAAATACTTATATGTGTGATTTTTTTCTTTAATAGAAAAATTTTAAATTATGCCCCAATGTGTTTTGGCCTATGTGTATGAGAAAATTCCATAAGATGTGGAAGGACTATAAAGGCAAAGTGAAGATAGACCACTGGGTACCAAATGTGGGTGCCCTAGACATTCTGGAAAAAGTCCCGAGAAGTGTCCTCCCAGCTCAGTGGCATGACTTAGTTGCATATTGGTCTACTGAGGGTGTTGTGGTTTGTATATTTATTTTGGTATATATATTTTCAATAATGTGTGATTTGTTTTAAATTTGAATGAATTGAATGTATGAGGTGTTAGCACGCCATTCGTAGAATCGAGCGTTGCAGGGACTGCCTCACATGTCTCAGATCTGACATGACATATTTATTATTCATTTTTTAATTTATTAATTAATCTGGTTTTGTGTTTATATTCTATTCATATACAGTTGCGGGAGCAAGGTTCACAGACTGAAAGAATGTCAGTGTGGATGAGGACTCGTGATCGCAATAATCCAGAGGCTGCAACAATGATAGTAAGTGCTTGTACTTACCAATAATTAAATAAAATTGTATATTAACATATATATGTATATATATTTAAATATTTCATAGGATCAATTTGATGATGATTTAGAACATCTACCAGAGGACCAGTGACAACTTCCCATGAGAAGGGAAGAGATCTTTCATCGTATTATTGGTCGGGAATATCATGGATATAGTTTGACCGATAGAACAGGGATTCATCATTCTGTAGTGTCACACACTGCGTTTTTCGGTCCTGCTATTACTCAGATTACACAGCATTTTTCAGATTTGGAGGCACGGCTACACGCTTCCGAGGAGGTAAATGCGCAATTGATCACTGAGGTTAAAGCACTGCAGGAATATGTGCGTCCAGGTGATGGTGCAGGGGATCATACAACACAGGTTTATACTGTATTAATTTATTTAATTTATATTATTATTTTTATGAAAATATTCATAATGTTTTTTTGTTGTAGGCCCCTGGCCCACCGGATGGAGGTAACAGTCATGACCACGCATGACACATCATATTCACGAGGTGTGTTTCATTTTTTACTGGTGGGGTTTTTATTGATGTTTAGGTTGGGTTTCTAGTGATATTTTTGGTGATATGGGGGTATCATGTGTGTTTTGTCCTCATGCATTGTTTGTGTGCACGAATTGAGAATTAACCATGAAACAGATTAATGATTTGGATATTTTCTGTTCATTTAATTCTGTAATGTTTTAAATTTCACGTTCTGTAATAGTTTTGAAAAAACCTTTTGATTCCTAATATAATCCATGAAAATTGTTTTTGATGACTGATCTCAGGTTCACTATTTGTAGTCCCCGGACAACCCCCCCGCGCACAACTTTGGATAGCCTCCCTCCCCCCCACCCCCACACCCCTGAACAGCCCCCCCCCCCCCCCACCCCAGACAGCCCCCACCCCCGAACAACACCCCCACCCCGGGCATCCCCCCCACACCCCGGATAGCCTCCCCCCACCCCCGGATAGTACCCCCACCCCTAATAGCCCTCCCACCCACCCTAATGACCTCTAAATTCCATTAAATCATACGACAACAACCGTGGTGTGAATTTTTAAATGGTCAGGAAGACGTCACTTCAATCGGAGGTGTCGTTTGTCCGCGGTAACCAGAAAAGCGTTTCTGGAGTCATAAAAGACCAAAACGGCGTGTCACGGTCGAATTCAGAGAAAACATGCTCCAAATGACCTTAAACCACACAAAAAATAGTAATATTATTTGTGACATGTAGGAGGAGACAGCACGTCCATCAGACGTGCGGTGCACGCGGTATGACTGAATTGTCGTATTTAGCAGTTCATCGCGCTCTAAAAGGGCACGCTGGGTGGTCAAAACCACACAAATGACCTTGGAATTCCATTAAATCATACTAAATCAACCTTGGTGTAAAATGTAAAATGTTTAGGCAGACGACACGTCAATCAGAGGTGTTGTTTTTCCGCGGTGACCGGAAACGCATTTCCGGAGTCAAAAAAGGCCAAAACGGCGTGTGACGGTTGAATTAAGAGAAAATGTGATCCGAATGACATGAAACCACACAAAAACAATAGTAATATTATTATTGAAATGTATTAGGATAAATCACGTCCATCGGACATGCGTTGCGTGCGGTATGACTGAATGTGTCATTTTCAGCAGTTCAGCGAGCTCTAAAAGGGCACGTTGGGTGGTCAAAACCGCTCGAATGACCTCAAAATTCCATTAATTCATATAAAAACAACCATGGTGTAAATTTTGAAATGTTCGGGTAGAAATAACATCAATAGGAGGTGTCGTTTGACCGCGGTGACTGGAAACGCGTTTCTAGAGTCACAAAAGACAAAAATGGTGTGTCACAGTCGAATTCATAGAAAATGTACTCTGAATGACCTGAAACCACACGAAAGCAATAGGAATATTATTTTTGACATGTGGGAGGAGACGGAAAGTCAATCGGACATGTGGTGCACGTGGTACGACCGAATTTGTCTTTTTTAGCAGTTTGATGTGCTCTAAAAGGGCACGTTGGGTAGTCAAAACCACCTAAAAAACCTAGGAATGCCATGAAATTGTACGAAATAACCGTGGTGTGAATTGTGAAATGGTCAGGCAGAAGGAACGTCCATCAGAGGTGTCGTTTGACTATGGTGACCGGAAACGTGTTTTAGGAGTCATAAAAGACCAAAACGGCGTGTCACGGTAGAATTCAAAGAAAAAGTTCTCCAAATGACCTGAAACCACACGAAAAGAATATGAATATTATTCGTGACATGTAGTATGAGAAGGCACGTCCATTGGACGTACGGTACATACAATACGACTGAATGTGTCGTTTTCAGGAGTTCTACGTGCTCTAAAAAGGAGCGTTGGGTGGTCAAAACCACCCGAACGACCTTGGAATGCCAAGAAATCATACGAAAACAACCGTGGTGTGAATTGTGTAATATTCAGGTAGACATCACGCCCATCGGAGGTTTCGTTTGACCGCGGTGACCAGAAACGCGTTTTCGGAGTCATAAAAGACCAAAACAGCATGTCACGGTTGAATTGATATAAAACGTGCTCCGAATGACCTGAAACCACATGAAAACAATTGTAATATTATTCATGACATGTAAGAGAAGAAACCACATCCATCGGACGTGCGGTGCGCATGATACGACTGAATGTGTCGTTTTCAGCAGTTCAGTGCGCTCTAAAAGGGAACATTGGTTGCTCAAAACCACCCGAATGACCTCAGAATGCCATGAAATCATATGAAAACAACCTTGGTGTGAATTTTAAAATGGTCGGGCAGACAGAATATCAAACAGAGGTTTCGTTTGACCACGGTGACCAGAAACGCGTTTCCGGAGTCACAAAGACCAAAACGGCTTGTTACAGTAGAATTCAGATAAAACGTGCTATGAATGACCTGAAACCACACGAAAACAATATGAACGTTATTCGTGACATGTAGAAGGGGATAGAACGTCCCTCATACATGCAGTGCACGCGATACGACCGAATGTGTCATTTTTAGTAGTTTGGCGCACTCTAAAAGGGCGTATTGGGTGGTCAAAACCACCCGAATGACCTCAGAATTCCATGAAATCATACGAAAACAACTGTGGTGTAAATTGTGAAATGGTCGGGTAGACGACACATCAATCAGAGGTGTCTTTTGTCCATGGTGACCGGAAACGCATTTCCGGTGTTATAAAAGACCAAAACGGCGTGTGACAGTCGAATTCAGAGTAAACGTGCTCTGAATTACCTGAAACCGCACTAAAACAATAGTAATATTATTCTTGACTTGTAGGAGGAGACAACATGTCCATCGGATGTGCGGTACGCGTGGTACGACTGAATGTGTCATTTTTAGCAGTTCGGCGCGCTCTAAAAGGGAGCATTGGGTGGTCAAAACCACCCGAACTATGTAATAATGCCATGAAATCATACGACAACAACCGTGGTGTGAATTTTGAAATGGTCAGGCAGACGACATGTCAATCGGAGGATTTTTTTGACCGCGGTGACCAGAAACGCGTTTCTGTAGTCACAAAAGACCAAAACGGCATGTCAAGGTTGAATTCAGAGAAAACGTGCTCCGAAGAACCTGAAACCACATGAATAAAATAGGAACATTATTTGGGACATGTAGGAGGAGAAATAACATCCATCAGACATGCGGTGCGCGTGGTATGACCAAATGTGTCATTTTTAGCTGTTCAGTGCGCTCTAAATGGGCACGTTGGGTGGTAAAAATCACCCGAACGACCTCGGAATGCCATGAAATCATACGAAAACAATTGTGGTGTGTATTGTAAAATTTTCGGGTAGACATCACGTCAATCAGAGGTGTCGTTTGTCCGCGGTGATCGGAAACACGTTTCCAGAGTCATAAAAGACCAAAACGGCGTGTCACAGTCGAATTCAGAGAAAACGTGCTCTGAATGACCGGAAACCACACAAAAACAATATGAATATTATTCGTGACATGTAGTAGGAGACGAAACATCCATCGAGCGTGTGGTGCACGTGGTACGGCCGAATATGTCGTTTTTAGCAGTTTGGCGCGCTCTAAAAGAGCGCGTTGGGTGGTCAAAACCACTCGAACGACCTCGGAATGCCATGAAATAATAAGACAACAACTATGGTGTGAATTGTGAAATGGTCAGGTAGACGGCATGTCAAACGAAGGTGTCGTTTGACTGTGGGGACCGGAAACGAGTTTCCAGAGTCATAAAAGACCAAAACGGCGTGTGGCTGTCGAATTTAGAGAAAACATGATCAGAATAACCTAAAACCACACGAAAACAATATGAATATTATTCATGACATGTAGGAGGAGACGACAGGTCCATCGGACGTGCAGTGCGCATGGTACGACCGAATGTTTCCTTTTCAGCAGTTCGACCCGCTAAAAAAGGGAGCATTGAGTGGTCAAAACAACCCGAACGATCTCAGAATGCCATGAAATCATACGAAAACAACTATGGTTTGAATTGTGAAATATTCAGGGAGACAACACGTCAATCAGAGGTGTGTTTGTCCGTGGTGACCGGAAACGCGTTTCCGGAGTCATAAAAGACCAAAACGGTGTGTCACGGTCGAATTTAGAGCAAACATGCTCTGAATGACCGGAAACCACACGAAAAAATAGGAATATTATTCATGACTTGTAGGAGAAGACGACATGTCCATCAGACGTGCGGTGTGCGCGGTACGACTGAATGTGTCGTTTTCACCAGTTCGACACACTCTAAAAAGGCGCGTTGTGTGGTCAAAACCACTCGAACTACCTCAGAATGCGAGGAAATCATACTTCAATAACCGTGGTGTAATTTTGAAATGGTCTGGCAGACGAAACATTAATCAGAGGTGTTGTTTGACCCTAGTGATCAGAAATGCATTTCTGGAGTCATAAAAGACCAAAACGGCTTGTCATGGTTGAATTCAAAGAAAACATGCTCCGAATGACCTGAAACCACACGAAACCAATAGGAATATTATTTGTGACATGTTGGTGGAGACGACACATCAATCGGACGTGCGGTGCACGCAGTACGACCGAACTTGTTGTTTTCAGCAGTTCGACGCGCTCTAAAAGGGTGCGTTGGGGGGTCAAAACCACCCAAACAACCTCATAATTCCATTAAATCATACTACAACAACCGTGGAGTGAATTGTAAAATGGTAGGGCAGACGACACATCAATCAGAGGTGTCGTTTGTCTGTGGTGACCAGAAACACGTTTCCGGAGTCCTAAAAGACCAAAACGGCGTGTGATTGTTGAATTCAGAGAAAACGTGCTCTGAATGACCTGAAACCATAAAAAAACAATAGTAATATTACTCATTACATGTAGGATGAGACGTCATGTCCATCGAACAAGCGATGCGCGTTGTATGACCGATTGTGTCATTTTCAGCAGCTCGACACGCTCTAAAAGGGCACATTGGGTGGTCAAAACCACCCGAATGACCTCGAAATGACATTAAATCTTATGAAAACAACCGTGGTGTGAATTGTGAAATGGTCTGGTAGAAGGCACGTCAATCATAGGTGTCGTTTGTCCGTGGTGACCGGAAACGCATTTCAGGAGTCTTAAAAGACCAAAACGGCGTGTCACGGTCGAATTCAGAGAAAACATGCTCAGAATGACCTGAAACCACACGAAAACAATAGGAATACTATTTGTGACATTTAGGTAGAGACAGAACATCCATCGGGCGTGCGGTGCGCACGAAAAATATTCCTTTTTAGACAACAAAACACTTTCAAAAACAAAAGTAAAGACTCCAAAACAAGAAAAAAAATTCTAAAATGAAAACATTTCTTAAATTATGGGTTTTAAATTATTATAGCACCCATGAGATGTTAGAATTCATTTTATTATATGTATATAATAACTTAATAAATATGTAAAATTTACATTTTTTTTGTTTAGATGTTTTCTATGTAGGTTTCTAAAGCAGATGGTTGTGGATCGTCGAAGCACGTCTATCATTTATTGTTTATGATGATCTTGATGTTTATTGTGTTGGATTTGTTTTCCATTTTTTATGATTTATATGATGTTTTTTATTCTGTATCATGAATTTTTTTTAGTAAAATATTCCAAGTTTAGCGGCCGCCTTCAGTGGTCGCTATAGGTTTCCTGCTAACCCCAAAAGTGACCGCCATTGGCGGTCGCTATAGGCCGTCATTTCGTCCAGCTTCAGCGACCACCATTGGCGGTCACTGTAGGCCTACAGCGCCGAGCCTAATGCGACCACCTTTGGCGGTACTGAGCGGTCGCTATAGGCCGAATTTTTAGTAGTGGGGTTTTTATGGGTTTTAGGGTATTCTAGGGGGTTTTAGGGTTTTTAAGGGTTTCATAGGGTTGGTTAGGGTTTTGTTAGGCATTTTTAGGCATTTTAGAGTTTTTTAGCGTTTTTAGGGGATTTAGCATTTTTTTGAGGTTTTTTGTGGTTTTTTGAGATTTTTGTAGGGTTTTTAGGTTTGTTTTCAGGTTTTTCAGTTTTTTCATGTTTTTAGGGGTTGTAGGGATTTTTAGTGTTTTTATGGTTTTTAGGATTTTTTAGGGGTTTTTAGGGGTTTTTAGGGTTTTTTAGGGTTTTTTGGGTTTTTTGGGTTTTTAGGATTTTTTTGTGTTTTGTCTGGTTTTGCTGGGTTTGTTGGGGTTTTTTGTGAATATTAGCATTTTGAATGGTTTAATAGCATTTTTGTTGTATATTTGGGTTTTTATGTATTTTTGAGCTTTTATTGGGGTCTAATAGGTTTTTTAGGGTTTATTACAATTTATTAGTGTTTATTATGGTTTAGTAGTGGGTTTTAGGGTTTATAAGGGATTATTATGGTTTATTATTGGTTGGTAGGGTTTTTTATGATTTATTTGTTCTTATTAGAGTGATTTAGGATGTCTATGTGTTTTTTAGGGTTTCTAAGGGAGGGTTAGGGTTTTTATGGATGGGTTAGGGTTTCTAAGGGTGTGCTATGGTTTCTAAGGGTTTTATGGTTGTGTTAGGGTTTCTTTGGGTTTGTTGGGGTTTCTAAGGGTGTTCTAGGGTTTCTAAGGGTGTGTTCGGGTTTCTAGGGGTGTTTTAGGGTTTCTAATGGTGTGTTAGTGTTTCCAAGGTTTGCATAGGGGTTTGTTAGTGTTTTTAGGGTTTTGTTAGGGTTTCTTATTGTTTCTTAGGGGTTTTTTTGGGTTTCATCTGGGTTTTTGGGTATATTGGGGTTTCTTAGTGCTTCTTGGGGTTTGTTAAGCCTTGTTAGGGTTTATTAGGGTTTTATAGGGGTTTTTATGATTTTTAGGGTTTTTTGGGGTTTTGTTGGGGTATGATAGGGTTTGTTGGGGATTGTTAGGGTTTTTTAGGGTTTGATAGTGTTTGTTACGGTTTGTTAGGATTTTCTTTGGGGTTTTCATGTTTTTAGTGGTTTTTAGTGTTTATGGGGTTATTCATGGGTTGTTAAGGTAATTTAGTTGGTCATGGTTGTCACAGATGTGTAGAGCTAGTCGCAAGCTTCAATTTGATATGTGGTAGAGGTGAAACGAACACCCAGAGAAAAATTTAAGGTCATTTAGAGGACTTAAGGACCTTTTGGGACTTTAAGAACGTGATAAGGTGTTCCTATTAGTCACAGATGTGTAGATCTTGTCGAAAGCTTCAATCTGATATATGGTTGAAGAAAAACGGACTCCCAGAGTAGAAGTTATTGTCTTTTGGAGGGTTTAAGTACCTTTTTTGGCCTTCAAGGATGTGAGAAGGTGCTTCAAAGGTTATCGCATTGTAGGTATAGTCTTTAGATTTGATTTGATATGCGGTAGAGGCAAAAAGGACACCCATAGAAGATGTTATTGCAAAACGGACACCAGAAACTGATCTTTCAACATTCCAAATGGATTTTGGGACTTTTTGGGGTTGAAGAATGTCATAAAGGGTTCCAGTGGTTACAAGAGTGTGTTTCATTTCACAATATTCGATTTGATATGTAGTAGATCCAAAATTAACACACTTAGAAGATGTTATTGTCGTTTTAAATAGAGCAACTCTTCTAGAGCCTAAAAACCTATGAAACCCGCAACTCACTAAAATAGGCATATCTTCTCCTTCAGTTGTCTGTTTGAGCATTGTGACTAGTCAAATCGAAGCGCGTGAGAAGATTGGGGACCAAGTTTAGTATAAACTATTAGAATATCAAAGAAATATAAGATATATTAGTTATACCACTCCAAAAAAAGTCCAACTTCAAACGACCATAACATTCACACCGGTTGTCCGTTTGAGCTCTACCACATATCAAATCGAAAGTAGCAAAGAGATATACACAGAAGGATGACTTGAACACAATGAAAGTCATGATTTAGACCCTAAAATCCCAAAACCCCATCATAAGGCCTCCAGAACTCCATTTCCGTGTACGGATCCATGTCAAATGATTCTTAAAATGGTCATAACTTCTGATCTGTGTGTATGTTCGGCCTCCGACACCTATTTTTATAATAGTTCGTTCCATGAGTTTCAGTTTGATTATTTATGGAGTGGAAATGGTCACCCAAAGAAGAAGTTTTGCCTTTTCAATGACCATGTGATTTGTTAGGTTTCTCGAGACCCGATTTCTTGAATTTTTGTCTTGTCTGCAGTTTTTTCAAACAATTATAACTTATTATTGCTGTTATTATTATTATTATCATGATATAATCCACATTCACATACACATGCACGTGTGTTATTATTATATTTTTATTACCATGCACATGCACATGCAATGCACATACGTTATTTTATTATCACATGCGTTGTTATTATTATTGTTAATATTGTTATTGTGGTTTTTGTTGTTGTTGTTATTGTTATTATAATCACATGCAAATGCACATGCAAATGCAGATACATAGACATTCAAAGCACGTGAGTTATTCTATTATCACTTGCATTGTTATTATTATTATTAATATTATTATCATCATCATCATCATCATCAAATGCAAATGCAGTGCACGGGCGTTATTATTTATTACCATGCACGTGCACACGTAATGCACATGAAATATTCTATTATCATATGCATTGGTACTACTACTGTTATCACCACGACTACTACTATTATTACTACTGCTGTTATTATTAATATCATCACATGAAGATGTAGATGTACATGTGTTATTATTTATTATTTATTACCATGCATGTGCGTATGCAATGCACTTGTATTATTCTTTTATTATTATCATTATTATCACAATTACTATTATTATTATTATTATCATTATTATTATCATTATCACATGAAAATGCGCCTGCATGTGCGTTGTTTTTTATTATTTATTACCATACACATTCATGCGTTATTATTATTATTATTACAATTAGTATTATTAATATTATCAGGAAATGTAAATGCACATGCACATGCATGTGTGTTCTCATTTATTATTATTTATTTATTATTTACTACTATGCTCTTGCACATGAAATGAACATGCATTATTCTATTATTATTATTATTATTATTATTATTATTATTATTATTATTATTATTGTTTGTATTGTCAAATACAAATGCACATGCATGTGCGTTGTTATTTATTATTTATTACCATGCATGTGCATGCATCATTATCACTATCATTACATGTAAATGCACATGCACATGCGTTATTATATATTATTAATTATCATTCCCATGAAAATTCAATGCACTTGTGTTATTCTATTATCACATGTGTTATTATTATTTATTCTCATGCACGCGCACACGCAATGCACGTGCATTATTCTATTATCACATGTGTTATTTTTTATTATTTATTAACATTCACATGAAAATGCACATTGATGTGGACTTGGTTTTTATTTATTGTCTATTACCATGCACATGCCCATGGACATGCACATGAATATGCACATGCACATGCACATGCACTTGGATGTACGCTATTATTTATTATTTATTATTTATTATCACTCACATGCACATGAACATACACATGTAATTCACATGTGTTATTATTTATAATTTATTATTTATTATCATTCACATGCAAATGCATAGGAATATGCACATGCACGTGCGTTATGATTTATTTTTTAAACCATGCACATGCATATGCACATGCACGTGCGTTATTAGTATTTTTATTATTAAAGGTATTTTAGGGTTTACTATAATTTTTTAGAATTTTAAGGTGGTATTAACATTTATTGTGGTGTGTTAGGGTTTTAGGGGTTTTAATGGTATATTAGAATTTTTAGGGTTTGGTGGGGGTTATTAGGATTTTATTAGAGATTATTATGGTGTTTTAAGGTTTGTTAGGGTTTATTAGGTATTTTAAGGGTTTTATTAGCATTGAGTTGGGTTTATTAGTGAATATTATGGTATATTATGGTATATTTGGGTATGTTTAGGATTTATTAGGGTTTATTATCGCTCATTATGGTTTATTAATTTTTAAGAAGGTATAATTTGGTTTTTTATGGTTGAGTAGTGTTTATTACGGTTTATTAGTGATTTTATGCTTTGTTTGGTTTTATTAGCATTTATTGTGGGTTTTAAGGATTTTTAATGGTATATTTGCATTTTTTGGGTTTAGTGGGGTTTATTATGGTTTTTTATAGTGTTTTCAGGTTTATTAGGGTTGAGTAGGTATTTTTAGGGTTTTATTAGGGTAGAGTAGGTGTCTCTAGGGTTTTATTATGGTTTATTAGGGTTGAGTAGTGTTTATTAGGGTTTGGTAGGGATTTGTAGGCATTACTAGGGTTTGTTAGTGTTTTTATTAGGGTATATGAGTGTTTTTTAGTTTTTGTTAATATATATGAAGGGTTGTTAGGACTCTTTTGGTTTTATTAGCGTTTTTTAGTGTTTGTGAGCATTTTTTATGGTTTACTATGTTTTATTAGAATTTGTTATGGTTTATTAGGGTTTCTAGGGCGTTTTAATGGTTTGTTTGCGTTTTTTTTGTTTATTGGAATTTAGATGGGTTCTATTGGGTTTTATTATGTTTTTTCAAGGTTAATTTGGGTTGAGAAGGTATTTTTAGGGTTTTATTATGGGTTTATTAGGTTTTATTAGTTTTTATTTGGGTTTATTATGGATTTTTAGGGTTTATTATAGTTTTAGGGGTTTTTTGTTTTATTAGGTTATATTAGTGTTTGTTATGTCTTTTTAGATAATATAGCATTTTTTGTGTGATCGTGTTTAGGTTATCTTATGTTATATTAGAGTTTATTATGTTATATTATGGTTTCTAGGGATTTTTAAGTTATATTATCATTTTTTGTCTTTATTAGGTTATATTACTGTTTTTAGGTCTTTTTAGGTAATATAGCATGTTTTTATTGTTTGTGATCTTTTTTTATTGATTGTGAGAGTTTTTAGGGTTTATTAGGTTATATTAGAGTTTATGAGGGTTTCTAGGTATTTTTTAAGGTATACTAGTGTTTTTTTTCATTATTTGGGTTTTTTAGGGTTTTATTAGGGGTCATTACAGTGTGTTAAGGTTTGTTATGGTTGAGTAGGGTTTATATGGATTTTTTTATGGTTTATTAGGGATTTTTAGGGTTCGTTTGGGGTTTATTACAGTTTATTTGTGTTTATTAGTGTCTATTAGGGTTTGTTAGGGTTTTTTAGGTTTTCTTAACATGTTTTTAGGGTTTATTAGGTTTTATTATCATTTATTAGGGTTTATTAGGTATTTTTGGGGTTTTATTAGGGTTGAGTAGAGAATATTAGGGTTTTTAGGGATTATTATGTGTTTTTAGGGATTATTAGAGTTTATTAGGGGTTTATTATGGTTTAATATTTTATATTATGGTATAGTTGGGTTTAATATTTTTTAGGGTTTTGAAGATTCTTTAGGGTTTTTATAGTGTTGTTTGAGTTTATGTAGCATTTTTAGGGTTTATGGAGCACTTTTAGGGTCAGTTAGTGGGTTTAGGTTTTATGTAGAATTTTTAGGGTTTATGTAATGTTTTTAGGGTTTATGTAACATGTTTTGGGTTTAGGTTTTATGTAGCATTTTTTAGGGTTTTTGTTGCGTTTTTTGGGATTATGTAGTGTTTTTAGGGGTGATGTAGAATTTATGTTGCATTTTTTAGGGTTTATGTAACTTTTTTAGGGTTTATGTGGTGTTTTTTGGGTTTATGTAGTGTTTTTAGGTTTTATGTAGCATTTTTTAATGTTTATGTTGCGTTTTTTAGGGTTTATGTTACAGTTCTAGGGTTTATGCAGTGCTTTTTTGGTTTATGAAGTGTTTTTTGGGTTTATGTTGCGTTTTTTTGGGTTTATGTTGTGTTTTTAGGGTTTATGTTACATTTTGAGGGTTTATGAAACGTTTTTTTGGCTTTACGTATCTATTTGTTTCCTTTTTCGGGGTTTTAATGGTTGTTTATGGTTTTTAGTGGTTTTAGTGTTTTTAATGGTTGTTAAAGGGTGTTTATAGTATTTATGGTATTTGATAGGTTTTCAATGGTTATTTGGGGGTTTATAAGGTTTTATTTGTTTTTTCGGGATTGATAGGGGTTGTTAGGGTTTTTAATGCATTTTAGGGTTTGTTTGGGTATCGTAGCGGTTTTTAGGGGTTATGTAATGTATTTTACCGTTTTTTGTGTTCTTTAGGGGTTTTAGTGTGTTATTTAGAGTTTATTATGGTTCTTTAGGGTTTATTTGGGTTTGTTAGAGTTTTTTAGTGTTCTTTTGGATTTTTTTGGTTTATTATTGTTTTTACTGTAAATTAGGGTTTAATTGGGCTTTTCTAGGCATTGATAGATTTTTCTAGTGTTTATCACCATTTTTAGGGTTATTTAGGATTTATTAGGGTTTATTTGGGTTTATTTTATTTATTAGGGTTTATTAATGTGTATTTGGGTTTATTAAGATTTATTAGGGTATATTATGATTTGTTGGGGTTTATTGCAGTTTATTAGGTGTTTGTTATTGTTTGTTTAAGTTTGTTACGATTTATTTGGCATTTTTAGGATTTGTTACGATTTATTTGGGTTTGTTACAATTTATTATGGGTTTATTAGGGTTTTTTAGGGTTTATTAGCAGGTTGTAGGGTTTTGTAGGCTATTATTTGGCGGGTTTTCTAGTATTTTTTCGGGTTTGTTAGGGTTTTTTTTGATTATTAGGATTTATTATTGTTCAATATGTTTTTATTGTATATTAGGGGTTTTATGGCTTTTGTAGCGTTTATTAGAGTCTAATAGGGTTTTTTAGGTTTTATTACAGGTTATTATGATTTATTAGTGTTTATTGGGGTTTTAGGGTTTAATAGTGGGTTTCAGGTGTTATTTGGGTTTATTAGTGGTTCTTAGGGGTTATTAGTGGTTGTTAGGGGTTTTTAGGTTTTTTTAGGGTTTATTAGGACGTGTGTTATTCTATTATCACACACGTTATTATTATCATTATTATCATTATAATTACTATCATTATCATTATTATAAATATCATTATTGTTGTTTTTTTTATTATTATTATTATTATCTTTACATGCAAATGGAGACGCACATGCGTTTTTATTTATTATTTATTATTTATTTCCATGCACGTGCATATGTTGTTGTTGTTATTATTATTATTATTTTTACTATTGTTATTATTATTATTATCCTCACATGAAAATTCACATGTAGATCCATCATTATTTATTACCATACACGCACACACGCAATGCACTTACATTATTCTATTATCACATTCATTTTTATTGTTATTGTTATTATTACTATTTTTGTTATTTTTTTTATCATCAAATGAAAATTCAAATGCACATGCGTTATTATTTATTACCATACACGCGCACATTCAATACATGTGCATTATTCTATTATCACATGATCTATTATTATTAATATTACTATTATTATTATTATTATCATCACATGTGCTATGAGTTATTATTTATTATCATGCACTTCACATGCAATGCACGTGCGTTATTCTATTATGACATGCGTTGTTGTTATTATTAATAATATTTTTATTACTGTTATTATTTTTATTATTTTTATCATCTCTTGCACATGCACGTGCATTATTATTTATTTTTTATTACCCTGAATGTGCACATTCAATTCACACACATTATTTTATTATCACATAAATTTATATTCTTATTGTTATTATTATTATTGTGGTTGTTGTTGTTGTTGTTGTTGTTGTTGTTATCATCACATGAAAATGCACATGAAAATGCACTTGAAATTACATAAACACGCACATTCAATGCACCTGCTTTATTCTATTATCACATGCGTTGTAATTATTAATGTCATTATTATTATTATTATTATCATCGTCATCATAATCACATGAAAATGCAATGAACTCACATTATTATTTATTACCATGCACGTGAACACATAATGAAAATGAAATATTCTATTATCACATGCATTGGTACTACTACTATTATCACTACAACTACTAATACTACTGTTATTATTATTATCATCACATGCAAATGCAGATTCACGTTCGTTATTATTTATTATTTATTACCATGCACGTGCATATGCAATGCACTTGTATTATTATTTTATTATTATTATTATTATTATCATTACAGTTTTATTATTATTATTATTATTATTATTATCATTATCATTATCATTATTATTATCATTATCACATGAAAATCCACATGCATGTGCGTTTTTATTTTTTATTTATTACCATTCACGTGCAAGAATTATTATTATTATTATTACAATTTTTATTATTAATATTATTATCAAATGTAAATGCACATGCACATTGTAATGGCCTGGGTTTCAGGGTCCATTACTTTGCAAAAATCTAATGGTTGAGGTGTTCTAGGTGGTCTCAAAGGCCATCCTAGCTTCTCGGTGACTCCTAGCGGTAGCCTTGGCCTACCGGTAGCCTCGGCCTACCGGTAGACTTAGCCTACCGGTGACCTTGGGGTACCGATAGCGCTGGGCTACCTGTGGATGTCAGCTACCGCTAGCTCTCGGCTACCGGTGGGTGTTAGCCACCGCTGGCTCTCGGCTACCAGTGGGTTTCAGCCACCCGTGGCTCTGGGAAACCAGTCGCTTTCAGCCACCGGTAGCTCTCGAAAATCGGTCGCTGTCAGCCACCCGTAGCTCTCGGCTACCAGTCGCTCTCGCCTACCCCCACGGGGTTTTCCAGTAGAGCCTCCTTTTTGAGAAAATTGGGTATTAAACCCTATTTTGAACCTTTTAATCTTGTTTAAACCCAGTAACACCCATTAATGGCGTTTAATTAAATGTTCGACGAGGTGTGTGTCGGTTTAAACCACCCCTAAAGGCAGGGACCATTAATGATGTGTGGGGCCGCGTGGGATGGTAGGGCAACAGTGTTGGGTGACCTTGGTGCGTGAATTAGGCCTGGGAAGACCGGCTAGGACACAGGAATTTAGGGGCCCCCGTGATCCGATGCAAGGACTCTGGACCTACCGAACGACCAAGTGAGGCCACAATGATTGCAGGTTAGAGACCCTAGGAAAGGTACATTCATCATAATGACTTTTTTTCTCTTCCTTCATGGGTGGTTTGAGAATTAAAATCAATAAGATGTTTAAGAAATTTTTAAGAACAATATTTTGCACTACATGGGCTTAGGCATTTCTTGTTTACCTTGCAGTTATGGCACCTGGGAGGCGACCACGTGTGGTGCAGGCGATCGAGGCCCAACAGACTACCTTGGCCAATTAGCAGAGATTTGATCGAGAGGAGGAGGATGACCAGTGGCAGAAGACACTTTGGGCCTTCCAGCAATAGACCCTCGAGAAGTATGAGGGCAACACCTCTAACATGAAGACGGAGAGCAGGCTAGAAGAGCTGGTGATATCATTCGTCCTGATTTGGGCCCCGACTGAGTACTGGGTTCCTCTGTCTATTAGCCAAATGTGGGGAGCGGTGCGTCAGTGGTGGAATCTTTACCTGGGAGAGATGAGAGAGGCTGAGGTGGCATGGGCTGATTTTGAGAAAGAATTCTGGGTGGAATTCCTCTCTTCTAGGAGGAAGGTGGAGAAGAGGCAGGAGCTACCCTCCCTCCAGCAGGGAAGTATGTCAGTAAGGGATATGGGAATCAAGTTCTAGGAACTTCTACGTTTTTCTAAGAACCACTTTCCAGACGAGGAGTATCAGGCAAGACGTTTAGAGGAGGCGCTCCGAGCCTCCCTCCAGTATGCTGTTACCCTCTTCACCTTGCCGACATACATGGAGGTCCAGAAGAAGGCAGAGGTGGCAGAGAGGATGCACACACTGGGCAGTGTGTCATGAGAGGGGAATCAGCTAGGCTCGTCAAAGTTAAAGGTCGTTAGCACTAGACCTGCAGCATCGGGACCCTCTAGGTTCCGACCACCAGAGAGCTGGCCACAACAGTTCCAGTTCCGGTCCCCCAGTCCTCACCCTTTTCTTTCGGGCCCATGACCGAAGTGCTTTATTTGTGGGGGCCATGGACATCTCTGAAATTAGTGCCCAGACCAAGTACAATTCGGCGGTGGCGAACAAGCTCAGCACCCGCCCCAGCAGCACCTTCCAGTTAGGACATTCCACCAGCAGCAGCAGGGGCAGCGAGCTCCCACTCCTCCGAGGGCAGACATTGCAGGAGGAGGCCAACCTCAGGGAACTCCTCATGGACCTCGACCAAGGCATGGTCAGGGAGGTGGTTAACAAACGATAGGTAGAGGAGCTTGGCGCGGATAGTTGCACTCCGCGGAGGCAGTAGTTCCAGTAGGGCCAGAGGTCTTCCAAGGTACGATCAGTTTTTTTAGCACCTTTTCTTATTCACTGTTCGATACCGGAGCTTCAAACTCCTTCATTTCACCTAGTATAGCTTGTTCTTTGGGTATATATGTTGAGAGACTTTCAGTGCCCCTGGTGCTGATCACACTAGTAGGAGGTCAAACCGACTTGTTATATGTTTTTCGAGGATGCAGACTGATGGTAGGGCAGCATCAGTCAGTCAGAGATCTACTTCTATTGCAGATGCAACCATACTATGTCATCCTAGGTATCAATTGGATGTTCTCTATGTGTTCCATCATCAACTGATTCTGAGAAAGGGTTATATTCTCATACTACGGCGGCCGATGTGTTACTTTCACCGGCAAGCGGAGTGGTGAGAATGGCAGTAGCTGAGAGGAACCCCTCCTCTCCTTGTTAGCCGGGCTGTCAGTAGAGTCAATAGATGCTGAAATGGTGGTGGTGCCAGGAATTTTCAGTGAGTTAATGGACGTCTTCCCTGAAGAGGTGACGACTATACCCCCTCAACGTGATATCGAGTTTGGGATAGACCTGTAGCCTGGTGCTCGTCTGATTCCGATGGCTCCTTACTGGATGGAACCTTTAGAGCTACGGGGGTTGCGGATTCAGATTGACGATATGATGAAGAGGGGTTATGTTAGAACAAGTGCGTCACTATGGGGTGCTCCAGTCTTGTTCACAAAGAAGGTAGATGCTGGTCTCGGGTTGTACATAGACTACAAGAGGCTGAATCAGGTGATGGTCAAGAATCACTACCCTCTTCCGAGGATAGATGATCTTTTCGACCAGCTGAAAGGCGCAGGATAGTTCTCAAAGATCGACCTGCGGTCTGGGTATCACCAGTTGAGGGTGAATGAGGGCGACATCCCAAATACAGCCTTTATGTGAAGATATGGACACTTCGAGTTTGTAGTCATGCCTTTCAGTGTTACAAACACCCAGGCCATGTTCATGGGGCTTATGAACTCCATATTCTGGGAGTACCTGGATCGGTTCACAGTTGTGTTCATTTATGATATCCTGATCTATTCAAGATCATAGGAGGACCACGCGGAGCACCTGAGGATGTTTTTTGAGGTCCTACAATAGTTCCAGCTCTATGGGGAATTGTCCAAATGCAAGTTCTAGATGCGAGAAGTGCACTTCCTTGGGCACGTAATGTCCGATCAGGGGGTAGCGGTGGACCCATCAAAGG
Source organism: Viscum album (assembly GCA_963277665.1). NCBI lineage: Eukaryota > Viridiplantae > Streptophyta > Magnoliopsida > Santalales > Viscaceae > Viscum > Viscum album. The sequence continues at coordinate 1,294,295 of CAUJRU010000031.1, read as the reverse complement.
TTGAGGCAGTTGTTTCTTGGGAAGCACCCAAGAACGTGGCAGAGGTTCATAGTTTCCTCGGGCTGGCGGGTTACTATCAGAGGTTCATACCCATCTTCTCCCGAGTTGCAGCCCCTTTGGAAGCCTTGACACAGAAGGACCATGTTTTTGTGTAGAGTGAGCAGTGCGAGACAACCTACTACTATCTGAAGGAGAAGTTGGTTAGTGCCCCAGTGCTGAGACTACCAGAAGAAGGGGCGGCATATGAGGTGTTCTGTGATGCTTCAAGGAAAGGCCTCAGATCTGTGTTGATGTTGCGACAAGGGGTGATCTTTTATGGGTCTAGGAAACTACACCCTCATGAGCATAATTATGCCACCCACGACTTGGATCATGAAACGGTCGTTTTTGAGCTAAATTTATGGTGGAATTACCTCATTGGGGAACGCTTTGTGGTCTTTACATATCACAAAAGTCTGAGGTATATATTCTACCAACAGGTCCTAAACATACAGAAGCGAAGGTGGATGGAGCTCCTCCAGGATTATGACTTCGAGATTTCCTACACTTCAGGGAAGGGGAATGTAGTCGTCGATGCCTTGAGTAGGAGGTCACAGAAGGATGCGGTCTGAGATTCGGCAGACGCTTGGAAGGTGATGGAGGAGTTCGATGCCTTGCACCTGGATGCGAGGATGGATGGAGGTAGGGGTTGCCTGTATCAGATGGCATTGTAGTCTTCTATTTTGTAGAAAATGTAGGAGTCTCAGTGGAGAGACCTAGAGTGTGAAGTGATGTGTGACCGAGTTGACCTGAGCAATGCTCCAGAAGGGTGGACGGAGGATGGTCAGAACCAGATGCTTTTCCAGGGAAAGCTGTTTGTTCCAGAGGCGATGTGCGGCAAGGTTCTTAGTGAGTTCCACATCTTACCCCTAGCTATACACCCATGAGTTTCCAAGATGTACCAGGGTCTGAAGGGACAGTTTTTGTGGCCTGGAGCAAAGTGAGCAGTGGCAGAATTTGTGGCCAAGTGCCTAGTGTGTCAGCAGGTGAAGGGTGAACACCGAGTTCCAGGCAGCCTAGGACTGAAAAAAGTCGTATGCTGACAGCAGGAGAAGGCCCTTGGAGTTTGAGGTTGGAGACCACGTGTTCTTGAAGGTCTCCCCTCGGTGTGGACAACGGAGGTTCGGTAAGGGGAGTAAGCTTTCTCCCAGGTTCATCGGCCCCTTCAAATTGTTGCGGAGGGTCGGCGAAGTGGCTTAACAGCTAGTGTTACCACCGCCGCTACTAAGGATACATGATGTCTTCCATGTGTCCCAGCTCTATCGGTATCTTCACGATGATTCACACATCCTCGGATGGGGAGAGTTGGACGTTGAGGAGGACGTGACCTTTGTGGAAAGACTAATTATGATAGAGATCTCCTGGAGAAGGTGCTTCGTGGGTGAACCATTCCCTTGGTTCGTGTGCTATGAAGACATGGTGGGCTTGAGGAGAGTACGTTGGAGAGGGAAGCGCAGATGCGTTCCCAATACCCAGAGTTGTTTTAAGTTTTGTGTTGTTCTACTATAATTATTGTAGTGGAGCGTTTTACCTTGTCGGCTATGAAATATGTGGTTTTTTTTCTTTCCTCTCTGAATGTGTGTGAAAAGTCCTAGCTATGGGGAGGGGAGGATCCGACCCCTATTCAAGACACATTAATGTGGATGCGATTAAACCTGTGCAGGAGAGTTAGTGCTGCCCAAAGCGGATTGTATGTTGACATGGGGGAAGAGACTCCCCAACCCACATGACTGGGCAGCTTGACATGGTATGTTTCTTGGGTCTTGAGAGGGAGGTGTTTCCATTTAATAATGAGTATCACTCCTAAGAGGTATCTTTCGAGGTGGTTGTTCGGACCCTCTCTTTCCCTTCAAGGATTTTTTGATTCTCGAGGGCGATAATATTTTGAGAGGTATCTGATGTAATGGCCTGGGTATTAGGGTCCATTACTTTTCAAAAATCTGATGGTTGAGGTGTTCTGGGTGGTTTCGAAGGCTATCCCAGCTTCTCGGTGACTCCTAGCAGTAGCCTTGTCCTACCGGTAGCCTCGGATTACTGGTAGACATAGCCTACCGGTGACCTTGGGGTACCGGTAACTCTGGGCTACCGGTCGCTGTCAGCCACTGGTGGCTGTCATCCACCATTAGCTCTCGGCTACCGGTCGCTGTCAGCCACCAGAAGCTCTCGGCTACCAGTCCCTGTCAGCCATAGGTAGCTCTCGGCTACCGGTCGCTCTCGCCTACCCCCACGGGGTTTTCCAGTAGCTCCTTTTTTTAACAAATTGGGTTTTAAACCCTATTTTGACCCCATTAATCATGTTTAAACCCAGAAACCCCCATTAATGTAATTTAATTAAATGTTCGACGAGGTGTGCGCCAGTTTTAACCACCCCTAAAGGCGGGGTCCTTTAATGATGTCTGGGGCCACGTGGTCAACCCATGACCCCTCTCCTTATGCGGTTTTGCGTTCTTATCTCAACTGTCTCTGGTCCTTATAAACTAAAGGTTTCACCCTGGGTTTATTTTTCTCGATCACCCTCCCATCGTTTCGTCTGCTCGTGCTTGAGTTCCTGAGGTTCCCCCCTGCCTTCTGCGCATCCGGTGTTCCTCACGTGTGGAGAGAAACTTCGATCGTTGATCAATCATGTTGGGTTTTACCTTCGTCTCTCCTTTCTGTGTATCTTGTAGGTGGATTTGAAACTGATTCTGTAGAATTAGATGAACCAAACATTAATGAAGATAATAAACGAATTCTAAATAATGAAGGGGAGGGGTGAGATCAATGATGCTCTAATTTCTATTTTCTGAATTGTTCTGGCTTACGCCTACAGAAAATCATGGTAGTTGGTGGTCTGTCTATGTGCACTAATAAACCCCAACCTCTTGTGATGCTTAAATGGTGTTTATTGTGGTTTTGAACCTTTTCTATGTAAAGAAAATTGTTTAATTATGTATATTCGGCTAAATAAATTGAAAGCATTAGGATCAACCCTTTCTATGATAACCCCAGTTCAATCCCAGTGGAATTGAAATCACGGAGTGTGTTAAACCTTTTAGGTCTGAAAATACATATTGAGTTTTCCCTTGTGTTCCACGGGCCGAGTAAGGGTGACCTTATGGTTTTCTTGGATGGGGGATTAGAATTCTGAGGTGGTATGGGTGGGGATGGTATCCCATGTTGTTGTAGTTTCACTGGTTGTGAATTTATGATTGGGTGGTAACTTTTATTATATCACGAATTGGGGTGGGATCCTCTGTTGTTGAGAAACCGTCGGCTCCTGGAAATTGGGGGACACGAGGAAGTGTCTCAGGGTTACCTTTTCTTCCATTACTTCGAGGGATCTCACTAGCCCCCTTTGGTTGTAGAAGGTGTGGGAAATATCTTGGTGTTTCCTTGGTTTCAGTACTTTGAGGGACCCCTTATCCCTTTTGTTGTTGTGACTTTACAAGAGAACTGGGTGTGAACGTTTAAGTTGATGTTTCAATGTGCTCTTCCCTTGGATTGTGCTTATGCTGCTAGTTTCCCAAGTAGGTGTAGAAACTTATTTAACCATTATTACTGAACATGTAAACAAGGATGTGACAAATGGGTTTTGGTTTGGTGGGAGTTGTGACTTGGACATGGGTGCTTTTGTGTTCTTTAGGAAGGCTGAAAAAAAACCTAAACTTGGGTGAGTGCTTGTTACCTATACATATACTTGTAGTTTTTGTGTTTCTTATTCGCACCCCAGCCAAGTTGAGCACTTAGTGCCGAACACCCCCATTTCATGGGGGAGAGTGTTTTTTACAACACTTCTATTAGTTGCTGGTTATTAGCTCCTTTCTGCTCCCTTTCCCGAATATCCCAAGTATCTTAGGGCAGGCTGTGATGGCCCGAAGTCCATTATTAGCCCAAGAACGATCAGGCAGGGTAGTGTGGTGGTTGGCCAATGTGTTTGCGGGCAGGTTTTTTCCCAAGTGTCTTTGGGATGAGGCCCAGGTGTCTTCGGGCGTGGCAGTAGATCTTCTAGCCCATGTGTCTTCGGGTGTGGCAGTGGTTGTTCTGGCCTAGGTGTTTGCAGGCATGGTTATGTGTGACAGTTGTGGCCCAGGTGTTTGCAGGTGGGGTTTGGTAGTGGGACTGTGTCAGGATATGGCGCAAGTGTGTGCGGGCAGGTGTGGCAGTGGGACTGCGGTGAGAATGGAAGGATTGATTCGATGCGTAGGATGACTTCAATAATCAGTGGGAATGTGGCTGGGGTACCCAAACATCAATGTGCTTTTACTATACTTTACATGCTTGCGTTATTTGGTGAGTGTGGCCAGTGAGTGGGATGGATGAACTCCTTGATAGTGTTGGTTGTCTGATTCTCACGAGACTTTCGTACGTCTCCCCACTTGTGCATGAGTTTCCTTGGTTTTTCCCTACTGAGTATAGTCATATGCTCACCCTACGTATATAAAACTGCTTTTAGGTTTCCAGGAGGACTTCAGTGATCGTGCGGGACCGTACTAGCTTGGAACTTTGGGGCAGTTGTTGTTGTTGTTTTCCTTTTTTCCTGGTATCTTTTTACCCTGTGGTTTTGTGGCTTGTATCATTTACTTTTGAACATGCACGTGGGAATGGTTTACCTATTGGATTTACTTTTCTTTCAGTTTTGGTTTTGGTGGGTTTCATCATCTTATCTCCCGATCCTATAAAACAAAAAGGGTAATTCCTTCCATTTGTGTGTCATTTTCATACCCTTGGTGCAAGTAGACACTCCGGGACCTATTGAAGGCAGGTTTCTGAGGTCATTATCTCTCCTTAAACTTAAAGAAGGAAGGGCATGGCAATCTGCTAACCCTTCCCTCCTTTTGGTGAAGGCAGATCGTGACACACATGCATCTGCATTTATATTTACTATTATTTATTTATTATTTACTACTATGCACCTAAACATGCAATGCACTTATGTTATTCTATTATTATTATTGTTGTTGTTGTTGTTGTTGTTGTTTTTGTTATTTTTTTTGTTGTTGCTGTTGTTGTTTGTATCATCAAATACAAATGCACATGCACGTGCGTTGTTATTTATTATTTATTATGATGCACATGCATGCACCATTATCATTATCATTACATGTAAATGCACATACACGTGCGTTATTATATATTATTTATTACCATGCACGTGAAAATGCAATGCACTTGCATTATTCTATTATCACATGTGTTATTATTTTTTATTCTCATGCACCTGCATACTCAATGCACTTACATTAGTCTATTATCACATGTGTTATTATTTATTATCGTTCACATGAAAATGAACATTCACGTGGACTTTTTTATTATTTATTGTTTATTACCATGCACAAGCACATGCACATGCACATGCTCTTGGATGTGCCTTATTATTTATTGTTTATTATCATTCACATGAACATGCACATACACATGCAATTCACATGCGTTATTATTTATAATTTATAATTTATTATCATTCACATGCAAATGCGTAGGCATATTCACATGCACGTGTGTTATGATTTATTATTTAAACCATGCACATCCATATTCACATGCACGTGCATTATTACTAACATTATTATTAGAGATATTTTTAGGGTTTACTATAATTTTTTAGGATTTTTAGGAGTTATTAACATTTATTATGGTTTGATAGGGTTTTAGGGTTTTTTAATGGTATATTACTATTTTTTAGGGTTTGGTGGGGGTTATTAAGAATTTATTATGGATAATTATGGTGTGTCAATTTTTATTAGGGTTTATTAGGTATTTTTATGGTTATATTATGATTGAGTTGGGTTTATTAGGTTATATAATGGTATATTATGGTATATTTGTGTATGTTTAGGATTTATTAGGGTTTATTATGGTTCAATATGGTATATTAATTTTTAAGATTTTATATTAGGGTTTTTTAGTGTTTAGTAGTGTTTATTTGGGTTTATTAGCATTGTTAAGTTTTGTTAGGTTTTATTAGAATTTTTAGGTGTTTTAGGGCTTTTTAATGGTATATTAGAATTTTATTAGGGTTTAGTGGGGGGTTTATTATGGTTTATTATGGTGATTTAAGGTTTCTTACGGCTGAGTAGGTATTTTTACAGTTTTATTAGGGTTGAGTCGGTATATTTAAGGTTTTATTAGGGTTTATTATGGTTGAGTATGGTTTATTAGTGTTTGTTAGCGATTTTTAGGGTTTACTAGGGTTTGTTAGTGTTTTTATTAGGTTATATGAGTGTTTTTTTTGTATTTGTTAATATGTATGAGAGGTTTTTATGACTTTTTAGGTTTAATTAGCTTGATTTTAGTGTTTGTGAGCATTTTTAATGGTTTATTAGCTTTTATTGGAATTTATTATGGTTGATTAGGGTTTCTAGGGCTTTTTAATGGTTTGTTTGCGTTTTTCTATTGGGGTTTAGTTGGGTTTTATTAGGTTTTGTTATGTTGTGTCAAGGTTTATTATGGTTAAGAAGGTATTTTCAGGGTTTTATTAGGGTTTATTCGTCTTTATTAGGGTTTATTAGGGATTTTTTGTGTTTATTAGGTTTTGTTATTGGTTTATTAGTTTTTTTTGTTTTATTAGGTTATATTGGTGTTTGTTTGGTCTTTTTAGATAATTTAGTGTGTTTTTAATGTTTTTGAGTGTTTTGTTTTTGGTTGTGACTGTTTTAGGGTTTCTATGGTTATATTAGAGTTTATAATGGTTTATTAGGGTTTCTAGGGATTTTTAAGTTATATTAGAATTTTTTGTCTTTATTAGGCTATATTAATGTTTTTAGGTCTTTTTAGGTAATATAGCATGTTTTTATTGTTTGTGAGAGTTTTTAGGGTTTATTAGGTAATATTAGAGTTTATCAGGGCTTCTAGGGATTTTTAAGGTATACTTGCATTTTTTCTTTATTAGGGTTTTGCTGGGTTTTATTAGTGTTTATTATGGTGTGTTATGGTTTGTTAGGGTTGAGTAGGGTTTATTTGGCTTCATTTATGGTTTATTTGGGCGTTTTAGGGTTTTTTGGGGTTTATTAGTGTTTATTAGTGTCTAATAGGGTTGGTTTGGGTTGTTTAGGTTTTAATAACGCGTTTTTAGGGTATATTAGGTTTTATTGTCATTTATTAGGGTTTATATGGTATTTTTGGGGTTTTATTAGGGTTGAGTAGAGTTTCTTAGAATTTTAGGAATTGTTAGGTGTTTTTTGGGATTATTAGAGTTAATTAGGGGTTTATTAGGGTTTAATTATTTATATTATGCCATATTAGGGTATAATATTTTTGAGGGTTTTAAAGCGTCTTTAGGGTTTTTGTAACATTTTTTAGGGTTTGTATAGCATTGTTAGAGTTTATGTATCATTTTTAGTGTTTATGTAGTGTTTTTAGGGTTTAGTTAGTGGTTTTAGATTTTATGCATCATTTTAGGGTTTATGTATCCTTTTTAGGGTTTATGTAGTGTGTTTGGGGTTTAGGTTTTATATAGCATTTCTTTGGGTTTATGTTGCGTTTTCTGGGTTTATGTAGCGTTTTTAGGGGTGATGTAGTGTTTATGATTAATTTTTTAGAGTTTATGTAATGTTTTTAGGGTTCATGGAGTGTTTTTAGCTTTTATATTGTGTTTTTAGGTTTTATGTATCGTTTTTAATGTTTATGTTGCGTTTTTTAGGGTTTATGTTGTGTTTTTTAGAGTTTATGTTACAGTTCTAGGTTTTATGTAGTGCTTTTAGGGTTTATGTAGTGTTTTTTGGGTTTATGTTGCGTTTTTTGGTTTATGTTACATTTTTAGGGTATTTGATGCATTTTTTAGGGTTTATATAACATTTTTAGGGATTATGTATCTATTTGAAGCCTTTTTTAGGTTTTTAATGGTTGTTTATGGTTTGTAGTGTTTTAGGGGTTTTAAGGGTTGTTAACTTGTGTTTATGGTTTTTATGGTATCTGATGGCTTTTTAATGTTATTTTGGGGGGGTTTTATGGGTTTAATTGTTTTTTTGGGATTGATTGGGGTTGTTAGGGTTTTTAGTGTGTTTTAGGGTTTGTTTGGGAATTGTAACAGGTTTTAGGGTTTATATAATGTGTTCTAGTATTTTTTTAGGTTCTTTAGGGTTTATTAGTGTTCTTTAGGATTTTTTACAGTTTATTAGCGTTTTTATTGCATATTAGGGGTTTATTGGGCTTTGTAGGGATTAATAGATTTTTCTTGTGTTTATCATCCTTTTTAGGGTTATTTAGGATTTATTAGGGTTTATTAGGGTTTATTTTATTTATTAGGGTTATGTAACGTGTATTTGGGTTTATTACGATTTATTAGGGTCTATTATGCTTTGTTTGGGTTTATTGCAGTTTATTAGTGGTTTGTTATGGTTTGTTTTAGTTTGTTACGATTTATTTGGTGTTGTTAGGATTTGTCACGATTTATTTGTGGTTGTTAGGGTTTGTTATGATTTATTTTGGGGTTATTAGGGTTTGTTAGGGTTTATTAGTTGTTTGTAGGGTTTTGTAAGCAATTATTTGGAGGTTTTTGTAGCGTTTTGTCAGGTTTGTAAGGGTTTTTAGTGATTATTTGGGTTTATTATGGTTTAATGCTGTTTTTATTATATATTAGGGGTCTTAGGGATTTTTTGCATTTATTAGGTTCTAATATAGTTTTTTAGGGTTTATTACATGTTATTACGATTTATTAGTGGTTATTAAGGTTTTTAGGGTTTAATAGTGGATTTTAGGGGTTATTAGGGTTTACTAGTGGTTCTTAGGGGTTATTAGTGGTTTTTAGGGTTTGTTAGGTTTTTTAGCATTTTAGGGTTTGTTATAGTTTGTTTGAGTTGTTTGGGGTTTTTTGCGATTTTTGGGGTTTTATGTGTGTGTTTGGATTTTGTTTTCTTTCTAGGGTTATTTTAGAATTTTTTGGGGTTTTGTTACATTTTGTGGGTTTTGAAGCATTTTTCAGTTTTTTGTAGCAATTGTTAGGGTTTATGTAGTGTTCTTAGTGGATTTAGTGGTTCTTTTGGGGTTTATTAGGGGTTCATTAGGTTTTAATTTTTTTATATTATGGTATATTAGGGTTTAATATTTTTGAGGGTTTTGAAGCATCTTAAGGGGTTTTGTAGCATTTTTTAGGGTTTGTGTAGCGTTATTAGAGTTTATGTAGCATTTTTAGTGTTCATGTAGCATTTTTAGGGTTTAGTTAGTGGTTTTAGGTTTTACGTATCATTTTTATGGTTTATGTAACATTTTTAGGGTTTGTGTAATGTGTTTAGGGTTTAGGTTTTTTGTTGCATTTTTTAGAGATTATATTGCATTTTCTGGGTTTATGTAGGTTTTTATAGGTGATGTAGCGTTTATGTTTCCTTTTTAGGGTTTATGTAATGTTTTTAGGGTTCATGTAGTGTTTTCAGGGTGTATATTGTGTTTTTAGGGTTTATGGTGTGTTTTTGGGGTTTATGATATAGTTCTAGGGTTTATGTAGTGCTTTTAGGGTTTATGAAGCGTTTTTTCTGTTTATGTTGTGTTTTTTAGTTTATGTTGCGTTTTTAGGGTTTTTGGTGCATTTTTTAGGGTTTATGTAACGTTTTTAGGGTTTATGTATCTATTTGAAGCCTCTTTTAGGATTTTAATGGTTGTTTATGGTTTTTAGTGTTTTTTAGGGTTTTAAGGGTTGTTAACGGGTGTTTATCGGTTTTTATGCTATCTGATGGCTTTTTAATGATTTTTGGGGGGTTTATGGGTTTATTTGATTTTTTTGGGATTGATAGGTATTGTTAGGGTTTTTAATGTGTTTTAGGGTTTTTAGGGTATTGTAGTGGTTTTTAGGGTTTATATAATCCGTTTTAGCCTTTTTTGGGTTCTTTAGGGTTTTTTACTGTTCTTTAGTATTTAATACGACTCTTTAGGGTTTGTTAGTGTTTTAGGGTTTATTAGTGTTATTTAGGATTTGTTACAATTTATTAGCATTTTTTATTGTAAATTAGGGTTTTATTGGGATTTTGTAGGCATTAATTGTTTTTCTAGGGTTTATCAACATTTTATAGGGTTATAATGATTTATTAGGGTTTATTTTATTTATTAGGGTTTAGTAACATGTATTTGGGATTATTACGATTTATTAGGGTATATTATGATTAGTTAGGGTTTATTGGGGTTTATTAGGGGTTTTTTATGGTTTGTTTCAGTTTGTTATGATTTATTTGGTGTTGTTAGGTTTTTTTATGATTTATTTGGAGTTGTTAGGGTTTTTTGCGATTTATTGTGGGGTTATTAGGGTTTTTTAGGGTTTACTAGTGGGTTGTAGGGTTTTGTAGGCTATTATTTGGAGATTTTTGTAGTGTTTTGTCGGGTTTTTTTAGGGTTTTTAGTGATTATATGAGTTTGTTAGGGTTTAATAGTGTTTTTATTGTATATTAGGGGTTTTAGGGATTTTTTAGATTTTATTAGGGTCTAATAGAGTTTGTTAAGGATTATTACAGGTTATTATGATTTATAAGTGTTTATTAGGGTTTTTAGGGTTAAATAGTGGGTTTTATGGGTTATTTGGGTTTATTAGTGGTTCTTAGGGGTTATTAGTGGTTGTTAGGGTTTGTTAGGTTTTGTTAGGATTTTTAGGGTTTATTACTATTCGTTTGAGTTGTTTGGGGTTTTATGCGTTTTTTGGGGTTTATGGGTGTGTTTGGATTTTTTATGCTTTGTTAGGGTTATTTAAGTGTTTTGGGGTTTTGATGCGTTTTGTGGGTTTTGAAGCAATTTTCGTGTTTTTGTAGCAATTGATAGGTTTTATATAGTGTTGTTAGTGGCTTTAGTGGTTCTTTAGGTTTCTTTAGGGTTTTTAGGGCTTTTAGGGTTCTTTAGGGTGTATTAGGGTTTCTTTTGAGGTTATTTGGGTTTACTTGGGGGTTTTAGGGTTTTAAAGTATTTCATAAGTTTGGTCAGGCTTTTGTTAGGCATTTTTAGCCTTTTAGGGTTTTTAGCATTTTTGTGGTTTTTAGGTTTTTAGGGGTTTTTAGGTTTTTTTGAGGTTTTATAGGGTTTTTAGGTTTGTTTTCGGGTTTTTCAGTTTTATTGGTTTTTTAGGGGTTTTAGGTTTTTTAGGGTTTTTTAGGGTTTTTTGTTAATATTAGCATTTTGAATGGTTTAATAGCGTTTTTGTTGTATATTTGGGTTTTTAGGTATTTTGTAGCTTTTATCATGGTCTAATAGGGTTTTTATGCTTTATTATCATTTATGAGTGTTTAATAGGGTTTAGTAGTGGGATCTCGGGTTTATTAAGGTTTATTATGGTTTATTATTGGTTGGTAGGGTTTATTAGGATTTTTAGGGTATTTAGTGTTTTTTTGTGTTTTTTGGGTTTTTAGGGGGTTTTTACGTTTTATTTAGGTTTTTTAGGGGTTTTTAAGTTTGTTTTTGGGTTTCTTCGAGGTTTTTTGGTTTTTAGGGTTTTAGGGATTTTAGGGATTTTAGGTTTTTTAGGATTTTTTGGGGTTAATAGGGTTTTTAGGGTTTTTTTAGGGTTTTAATGGTTTTTTTGGGTTTTTATGGTTTTTAGGGTTTTGTCAGGTTTTGCCGGGTTTGTTAGGGTTTTTTTGTGAATATTACCGTTTTGAATGGTTTAATAGCATTTTTGTTGTATATTTGGGTTTTTAGGTATTTTTTATATTTTATTGGGGTCTAATAGGGTTTTTAGGGTTTATTACAATTTATTAGTGTTTATTAGGGTTTAGTAGTGGGCTTTAGGGTTTATTGGGGTTTATTATTGTTTATTAATGGTTGGTAGGGTTTGTTAGGATTTATTAGTTCTTATTAGAGTAATTTAGGGTGTCTGAGTGTTTTTTAGGGTTTCTAAGGGTGTGTTAGGGTGGGTTAGGTTTTTTATGGGCGGGTTAGGGTTTCTAAGGGCGTGCTATGATTTTTAAGGGTTTCCAATTTTGTGTAGGGGTTTCTATGGGTGCGTTTGGGTTTCTAAGGGTTTGTTAAGGGTTCTAAGGGTCTGTTAGGATTTCTAAGGGTGTGTTATGGTTTCTAAGGGTGTTTTAGTGTTTCATAGGTTTTCATAGGGTTTTGTTAGGGTTTTAGGGGATTTAATGTTATGTAATGGTTTGTTATGATTTATTAGGGGTTTTTTAGGGTTTCATTAAGTTATTTGTGTTTATTGGGGCTTCTTAGTGCTTCTTGGGGTTTGTTAGGGCTTGTTAGGGCTTGTTAGGGTATTTTAGGGTTTTTTATGTTTTTAGGTTTTTGGGGGTTTTTAGGGTATGTTAGGGTTTGTTAGTTTTGTTAGGGGTCTGCGTGGTTTTTAATGGTTTTTAGTGTCTATGGGGTTATTCATGGTTTGTTAGGTTTATTTAGTTGTTCATGGTTGTCGCAGATGTGTAGTACTAGTTGCAAGCTTAAATTTGATATGTGGTAGAGGTGAAACGGACACCCAGAACATAAGTTATGGTCATTTGGAGAAATTAAGGACCTTTTGAGTCTTTAATAACATGATAAGGTGTTCATATTCGTCACATATGTGTATATCTAGTCGAAATCTTCGATTTGATATATGGTAGAGGAAAAACGGACTCCCAGAGTATAAGTTATAGTCTTTTGGAGGGTTTAAGTACCTTTTTGGGTCTTCAAGGATGTGAGAAGGCACTTCAGTGGTGTAGAGACCCGAAGCTTGACGTACATGGACATTACATTACTTTTGCGGAATACTTCGTACATAACAAAAACACACACACAAGGATCGTAATAGTTTAGTGTCTTTGGAAACTCGGAACGTAATCTTCTAATCGTGGTGAAAGATCTTCAATATCTCCCATAAATATCTTCCTTTTTTTAAACCTAAAACCTTTCTTTATATCCTGGGGAAAAGAAAACATAAAAGGGTGAGCTCAAACGATCAGCAAGGGAAAATAATGGAAATAAAAATCATATCATATCTTTTTGAAAATCATAACCTGCAAAAGAGATCATAATATCATAACATGGAACAAATCATAGAAGTGAAAATGAGATCCACATAATCATAACATGAAACTTGAAACATTGTGGCATGCACACATAATCATGGAAAATCATTTCTTGTTAGTCATGACTCATTTCCAAGACTATCTTAGTGTACAAAGTCCCTTTCTGAACCGAGTCACCCTCGTTCCAGTCCTGTTTCACTGAACTGGTATAACCTACCGTTCCATCCATGTCTATCTCATGAGATATAAAATCTTTACCCAATGCATTGGAGGGAGATATAGGTACAACCCATCTCATAATGATACCATTCTTATGTGTGCCACAAAATCATAAACCATACATCATAGCGTAACCCATGTAATAAAAATGGGATTCTTAAACAACATGACATCATAAAACAATTCATATAAGATAAAGGAATTCATAAAAATATCTCCATCACAACATAATCAAACCAATGTAATAATAGGGATAAAAATAGAACCCTTTTATTATCTTAGATAAAAAATAATTTTGATAAAATACTTGAACTCCATTCTTGAGGAAAATATCCTTTCTACTTCAAAAACATTTTTTCCTTTCATAACATGTCATACGACTTTAAAATAAAAAAGTTGATTAAAAATAAACTTGAAAACTTGTAAAGGAAGTTTCTTGGAAATAATGTTTTAAAAATCCATTCATTCCTTATAAAAAAACATTCTTCGTACTTTTGTCGGAAAAGTCAAAAAGTACCTCGTACGAAAAATGACAAAAGATTCCTTTCATACATATTACTAAAAACTCACCGAAGGGTAAAAATGGATTTAAACAATTGTAGGTGGATGGAAATAATATTACATATTGATGAAACATGGATGTGGGTGATAAAATACACCCCAGTAAATAGTTACGAATAAACAATCTCGGATAAAAATGAGATTGTGATATTTCCCTTACCTTAGGTCCGATTTGCTTTGTACGTGTCCAAAGATCCTGTATAATGGTTTAAATAATGTTATTGACTTATTACAGAATCATACATATTGATATGATATCATATATGGTTATATTCTTGGCTTCTTGTTAGTAATATTTCATTTCTACTTGTTACTCGGGTCCTTATTGCCTTTTGTTCTTATGCGTGTTTTGCCGAATAAATTCTTATTATTCTTTTAAGGTTATAGATACCTTATATCAAGAATGGTATTAGTGTAACATATATAATATTTATTCATTAAATTCGTTTATATAATTACTATGTAATGATGATCATGTAGAACGAGTCGCATCACATCGTGGAGACGGTATTCCGTACGTACGCACGAGTGATGATATCATTCCTATGATCGTGGAATTGTATTTGAGTATATATATATTATTTCAGTATCAATATTACATTATAATAATCATAAATAGTTTCTCATTACACCATTATAACCATCCTTGTAAGGTGATGGTGGAAAATAGATTACACCACGGCGTGGAGACGATATTCCGTACGTACGCACGCGCGGTGATTTCATTTTTCCGTAGGATGGATATAAGGTGAATTAGGGTTGTTTCATATTTATAATAACATATAAGTATATAAGTAATACTGATGTTATTACTTTATAATGAAACAACTAAAGAAGAAGAAGTTGAAGAAGAAAGAAATTGAAAAGATCGGTAATGGATATTACCTCTTCTTTGGAATGCCTCTTTGAATCCTCCACTTAGGGAACTAAGATTGGTCTTTGAAGAAGATCAGGACCTCTAGGATTATTCTAGGGAAGTGGAGAGGAGACAATGGCAGGGGTTTTCCGAGCTTGAGTGCTCAAATTGGTGTGAGGAGGAGGGGGAGGAGGTGCCCTTTTATAAGGGAGGAGAGGGGCACCTTAGGAATATCTCAAAATATTATTTTATATTAAAGTCAAAATCGGTTTATAATGGTTCCAAAGGGTATTATTTCGAAGCTAATGTGGGGATGGGTCGAAATCCTATCATCCAATAGGATTTAGACAAGTTTAGGGTATTATTTTAACCTTATCAATTAGATTTAACTCTAAGTTAAATAATTTAACTTTTACCGTGTCTTTTTGTTTTCTTTCACTATATGGTTAATACACTTACTATAACATGCCAAACGAACCCCAAATTGTATATTTTTAATACATATATCCTTATCTAAGTCATTTTGCCGAACCTTATATTTTTTGGAATAAAATAACAATTAATAATATAATATTTGATTTAAAAACTATTTTGTGTCAATTTTGACACTATTTGATATATGATTTTTGTGAAAGTTATAACAGAATTATATGTTCGAAACAAGTTGATTAAATCAACACTAATATATCATAGTAACCTAGAAAGTTAGTTGAATTCATAAAAAGTTTTAAATTACATTTATTTTGGTATTTATAATATCAATTATGTCAATATTTCATTAATAAGATAATTACTGCATCATCTTTGTGTCATAAATAAATTAAATTATTTTATGTCTAAAAATTACAAATAAAATACCATCATGTAGGAAATATTTTTATCTTTCTAATGAATATTTACAATCGAATTTATCTTATGTAAAACCTTATATTAAAAATGTTTTAGTAAATATACGTTGATTTTAACTCTTTTAACTCTTCTTTGAATTAAATAATAATAAATGTCCTAATCTAATCCAAGTGGGCCTAAATGATAATATTTTACACTTAATGTTGTTTTTGGTCGAGATACACTTGTCCAATAGAATTAGGACATGTGTTAGGGTAATATTAATATCATTCTTACCCTTAATTACCCTATTTACTTTTAACCGTGGTAAATAAAAGTAAAAAGTTACTATTCACCAAAAATTATTTTCATCTCATTGAACCACATTTTACTTACTGACATCAACTGTGTCTCTCGGATTTTTGAAATTCCATTCACAGAGGCGGTAAAATTACGTTTTATGAAAAATTTAGTTTTTTAACTACCACTTAGTAGTTTCACTATTCATCAAAAATTGATGTTTTTCAGAACAATGCCAAAATTTCATCCTAAGCTATATTTCATATTCCAAATTCAAAAATGAAATCTATTTTACCAAATTCATAACATAGAAGTTGAATTAATTAATTTTATAATTAAATCCCGCTGTTAAAACAAATAGCGTGTTTTTAAGAAACAATATCTATCAAAAGATTGACACTTGATTATGTCTGGTTTAAATGTGAAATTACATTCAATGACCAACATTGTATTAAATTGTAAAAATATATTCTAAATATACTTTAAAACCACTAAAATTAATAATTTATCACTATTAATTATTTCGATTAAAAAAGTTGTTTTTAATTATAATTTAGTAATTTTCACTATTCATCAGAATATGAAAGTTATCCGAAAAGTACCAAAATTTCACCTTAGGCTAAATTCGATACTCCGAATCCAAAAATGAAGTCCATTTTGAGAGCTAAAATTTCTAAAATTTAAAAAGTGGTTATTACTATTCATAACGGCAAGTTTTAATAATATTTTAATAGCATATCGTTGTTTCGTGAAACTCAGTATTGCGTACTACACACGCTATCGATGAAGGTTGCGATTGCGTGTAATGCAAGGCAAGTCAAAGATGCGTGTTGTGAAAGCTCCTTTTGGTGTAGCGTACAACACAAGAAATTAATAAAATTAAAAAGAATATTTTTCATAAAATCTCGGGCTGTTACATTCTACCCCCCTTAAAATGAATTTCGCCCTCGAAATTCGTCGGGGTTATAAATGGTTTACTATTCGAAAGTTTCTTTAATAGAAACCCACATCGTAAAAAGGAATATCAAAACCAATATTTAAAAACAAAAGTATGAAACGTAACGGTTACCCAAATAAACTAATCACTGGGTTTCCACATAGGTGAAAATATGGATATGGAAGAGAAATCTAACCATCATGTTCTGATGGAGAGTGGTAGAGAACATGGCTATGGAAAATCCAGGAATCACAAAGCCATAAATTTGTGACGATCTAAGGTACCATCTGATTCATTAGATATAATATCACTAGGAAAACATTTTTGGTTTTCAAGATCGTTTCCCTAAAGTTAAAGAATTTGAATTAGAATAAATACCTACTTTATTTTGGTACAATCTCACTGTTGTTCGTGCCTTTAACAATTTCCACTTCATCTCTTAAATAAATGAAGTTGAATTTGTTATTCGTGAAGTGTTAGCAGATCATGTGATAGAATGACGGGTCATTCCATCTGTCTCAAACAAAAGGTTAGCAAAAAAATTATATACGTAAGTCGATCTATAGTGAGATTAATCATATATGGTTCCTAAAATGGACTTATACATCATATTTCATACAGATTAATATAATAAAACTAGTTTCTACTAAACAGGGACTTCCTGTAGGCCAGTGGTAGGCGATAAAGGCTAGTCGCACTTCGGTTGTGGGTTCGATTTCCACAGCCTTGTCCGACGCGATGGGCTGTCGCCCGTCCTGCAGGTTGTCCTTTTTCTAAAACTATATTACTATAACATCCCATCAATAATATCGAGAAAAATTCTATCCTTAAACAATACTAACTTATGTCCAACATAATCAATTCCAATCTTTAGGCTTATCCATAATACTGCAGTCCACTCTCATAACATAGTGAAAATGATTACCAGAGATTTAACACCATCGTCGATCCCCATATATCATAAGATATGTTTTGTTGGTCACATTCCAAACATTCAAAGTCCTTAATCATGTATTCTCTTGAATACCTTAGTGAAAACATGAATGCAGTAAAAATTTAACACATTCCACATACCAAAATCCTCAAAATTCTATATACTCAAACAATGATATCACATAGTCCTTATATCAATCATGAGCTCATGAATACTGTTAAACATTTCGTTTTCTAATTTTCCCTTCATTATTCTCATATCATCTTATTTCCAAAAATATCTCAATCACTTTGAATACCACATTAGACCAATACATAAATATTCCAATTCTTTATGATACAACATTATTTTGGAATCCCATTACATAAACACTTAATCATTCCACCACATCGTTATCATATTCAACATCGCCAATGGTGATCGCATGTGACTTCCCTTTGTCCTTTGCCTTAAGCGGTTGCTCATGTCGATCATCACTAACCCTTGGATTAGGGAATTTATTAGCATAATGCCCCATTTCCTTGCACTTGAAGCATTGAAGTGTTGGTGGTGCGTTCTCTGCAGTGTTTGCTTTATTCACATCATTAGAATCCCTTTTTCCATTACTTTGACACTCAGCTGCTCGATGACCTTCTTTTCCACACTTAAAACATTTTCTAGTCCCTTTAAGACAATCTCCAGCATGCTTCTTTCCACACTTTGTGCATAAGGAAACATTCATCTTCTTTTCACCATTATTCTAAGATTTCTCCTTGAACTCCATCTTTCGTATCTTGTCAAAACCATGAGATGGATATGTAACACCAACTTCCATTTCTACCTTGATAGCACAACGCACAATTTCTTCATAGCTACTAAAGTCTCCTATAGCTAATGCCCTTCGAAGACTTGGTTTTAAGCCACTGAAAAATCGATCAACTTTACTTTCAGGTTGGATGATAATGCCAGATGCATACCTTGAATGTCTTGTAAAATTTGCTTCATATATACCAACATATTCATAATCCTTCTACTTCAGCTCAAGAAACTCCTTTTCCATCTTTGTTCGAAGAATACGAGGGAGGTACTTAATGAAAAACAAGTTCTTGAACTCATCCCATTCCATGGACTCAATTTCATCTCTTTGCCTCGTATTCTTGATAAGATTCCACCATTGATCAGCTTCACCTTCTAAACGATATACTGCTAAGATGACTTTATCATGCTCAGAACATTGAAGAACTGAAAATATCTTTTCAGTGGTACTGATCCATTGTTCAGCAACAAGTGGATCAGAAGACCCACTGAAAGAAGGTGGATGTTTCCTCATGAAGGACTCAATAGAATATTGTTCCCTTCTCTACTCATTTGGAAGTCCAGAATGATTCATAGCTTGTGTAAGTATAGAAATAAGATTTTGCACTCCATCTCCCATAACATTTGTTTGTTCATGAGGGCAATCATTGCATTGTCCATTGCATTGATCAACACGGTTCCTTCGGGTTCCAGCCATCGTCTAAAACCCAAAAAGAATAGTGTGAGAGGAAAAAATCATGCTAGGGAAAACAACATAATAAAGGGGGAGTACCTTCAATATCTAACATCTTAGGTTTAATTCTATGATCGTTAGCGTAATTCTAGTACTATAACCTATACGTATACTTAACCTTAGGGACATCCCTAGACATACCTTAGAAATATCTCTAGGGATCTCACTAAAGTTCTTGAATCCTAGTTTCCAAAGGTTGACTAAACCTTTCCTCTGATACCAACTGTAGAGACCCGAAGCTTGACGTACATGGACATTACATTACTTTTGTGGAATACTTGGTACATAACAAAAACACACACACAAGGATCGTAATAGTTTAGTGTCTTTGGAAACTCGAAATGTAATCTTCTAATTGTGGTGAAAGATCTTCAATATCTCCCATAAAGATCTTCCCTTTTTTTTACCTAAAACCTTTCTTTATATCCTGGGGAAAAGAAAACATAAAAGGGTGAGCTCAAATGCTCAGCAAGGGAAAATAAAGGAAATAAAAATCATATCATATCTTTTTGAAAATCATAACCTGCAAAAGATATCATAATATCATAACATGGAACAAATCATAGAAGTGAAAATGAGATCCCCATAATCATAACATGAAACTTGAAACTTTGTGGCATGCACACATAATCATGGAAAATCATTTCTTGTTAGTCATGACTCATTGAAAAGACTATCTTAGTGGACAAAGTCCCTTTCTGAACCGAGTCACCCTCGTTCCAGTCCTGTTTCACTGAACCGGTATAACCTACCGTTCCAGCCATGTCTATCTCATGAGATATAAAATCTTTACCCAATGCATTGGAGGGAGATATAGGTCCAACCCATCTCATAATGATACCATTCTTATGTGTGCCACAAAATCATAAACCATACATCATAGCGTAACCCATGTAATAAAAATGGGATTCTTAAACAACATGACATCATAAAACAATTCATATAAGATAAAGGAATTCATAAAAATATTTCCATCACAACATAATCAAGCCAATGTAATAATAGGGATAAAAACAGAACCCTTTTATTATCTTATATTGAAAATAATTTTGATAAAATACTTGAACTCCATTCTTAAGGAAAATATCCTTTCTACTTCAAAAACATTTTACCTTTCATAACATGTCATACGACTTTAAAATAAAATAAGTTGATTAAAAATAAACTTGAAAACTTTTAAATGAAGTTTCTTGGAAATAATGTTTTAAAAATCCGTTCATGCCGTATAAAAAAAACATTCTTCGTTCTTTTGTCGGAAAAGTCAAAAAGTACCTTGTACGAAAAACGACAAAAGATTCCTTTCATACATATTACTAAAAACTCAGCGAAGGGTAAAAATGGATTTAAACAATTGTAGGTGGATGTAAATAATATTAAATATTGATGAAACATGGATATGGATGATAAAATACACCCCAGTAAATACTTACGAATAAACAATCTCGGATAAAAATGAGATTGTGATATTTCCCTTACCTTAGGCCCGATTTTCTTTGTACGTGTCCGAAGCTCCTGTATAATGGTTTAAATAATGTTATTGACTTATTCCAGAATCATACATATTGATATGATATCATATATGGCTATATTCTTAGCTTCTTGTTAGTAATATTTCATTGTTACTTGTTACTCGGGTCCTTATTGCCTTTTGTTCTTATGAGTGTTTTGCCGAATAAATTCTTATTCTTATTTTAAGGTTATAGATACCTTATATCCAGAATGGTATTAGTGTAACATATATCATATTTATTCATTCAATTCGTTTATATAATTACTATGTAATGATGATCATGTAGAACGAGTCGCATCACATCGTGGAGACGGTATTCCGTACGTACGCACGAGTGATGATATCGTTCCTATGATCGTGGAATTGTATTTGAGTATATATATATTATTTCAGTATCAATATTACATTATAATAATCATAAATAGTTTCTCATTACACCATTATACCCATCCTTGTATGGTGATGGTGGAAAATAGATTACACCACGGCGTGGAGACGGTATTCCGTACGTACGCACGCGCGGTGATTTCATTTTTCCGTAGGATGGATAGAAGGTTAATTAGGGTTGTTTCATATTTATAATAACATATCAGTATGTAAGTAATACTTATGTTATTACTTTATAATGAAACAACTAAAGAAGAAGAAGTTGAAGAAGAAAGAAATTGAAAAGATCGGTAATGGATATTACCTCTTCTTTGGAACGCCTCTTTGAATCCTCCACTTAGGGAACTAATATTGGTCTTTGAAGAAGACCAGGACCTCTAGTATTATTATAGGGAAGTGGAGAGGAGAAAATGGCAGGGGTTGGCCGAGCTTGAGTGCTCAAATTGGTGTGAGGAGGAGGGGGAGGAGGTGCCCTTTTATAAGGGAGGAGAGGGGCACCTTAGGAATATCTCAAAATATTATTTTATATTAAAGTCAAAATCGGTTTATAATGGTTCCAAAGGGTCTTATTTCGAAGCTAAAGTGGGTATGGGTAGAAATACTATCATCCAATAGGATTTAGACAAGTTTAGGGTATTATTTTAACCTTATCAATTAGATTTAACTCTAAGTTAAATAATTTAACTTTTACCGTATCTTTTTTTTTCTTTCACTATATGGTTAATAAACTTACTATAACATGCCAAACGAACCCCAAATTGTATATTATTAATAAATATATCCTTATATAAGTCATTTGGCCGAACCTTAGATTTTTAGGAATAAAATAACAATTAATAATATAAACTTTGATTTAAAAACTATTTTGTGTCAATTTTGACACTATTTGATTTATGATTTTTTTGAAAGTCATAAGAGAATTATATGTTCGAACCAAGTTGATTAAATCAACACTAATATATCATAGTAACCTATAAAATTAGTGTAATTCATAAAAAGGCTTAAATTACATATATTTTGGTATTTATAATATCAATTATGTCAATATTTCATTAATAAGATAATTACTGCATCATCTTTGTGTCATAAATAAATTACATTATTTGATGTCTAAAAATTAAAAATAAAATACCATCATGTATGAAATCTTTTTATCTTTCTAATGAATATTTACAATCGAATTTATCTTATGTGTAACCCTATATTAAAAATGTTTTAGTAAATATACCTTGATTTTAACTCTTTTAACTCTTCTTTGAATTAAATAATAATAAATGTCCTAATCTAATCCAAGTGGGCCTAAATGATAATATTTTACACTTAAGGTTGTTTTTGGTCGAGATACACTTGTCCAATAGAATTAGGACATGTGTTAGGGTAATATTAATATCATTCTTACCCTTAATTACCCTATTTACTTTTAACCGTGGTAAATAAAAGTAAAAAGTTAATATTCACCAAAAATTATTTTCATCTCATTGAACCACATTTTACTTACTGAAATCAACCGTGTCTCTCGGATTTTTTAAATTCCATTCACAGAAGCGGTAAAATTACGTTTTATGAAAAATTCAGTTTTTTAACTACCACTTAGTAGTTTCACTATTCATCAAAAATTGATGTTTTTCAGAACAATGTCAAAATTTCATCCTAAGCTATATTTCATATTCCGAATTCAAAAATGAAATCTATTTTACCAAATTCATAACATAGAAGTTGCATTAATTAATTTTATAATTAAATCCCGCTGTTAAAACAAATAGCGTGTTTTTAAGAAACAATATCTATCAAAAGATTGACACTTGATTATGTCTGGTTTAAATGTGAAATTACATTCAATGACCAACATTGTATTAAATTGTAAAAATATATTCTAAATATACTTTAAAACCAATCAAATTAATAATTTATCACTATTAATTATTTCGATTAAAAAAGTTGTTTTTAATTATAATTTAGTAATTTTCACTATTCATCAGAATATGAAAGTTATCCGAAAAGTACCAAAATTTCACCTTTGGCTAAATTCGATACTCCGAATCCAAAAATGAAGTCCATTTTGAGAGCTAAAATTTCTAAAATTTAAAAAGTGGTTATTACTATTCATAAAGGCTAGTTTTAATAATATTTTAATAGCATATCGTTGTTTCGTGAAACTCAGTATTGCGTACTACACACGCTATCGAGGAAGGTTGCGATTGCGTGTAATGAAAGGCAAGTCAAAGATGCGTGTTGTGAAAGCTCCTTTTGGTGTAGCGTACAACACAAGACATTAATAAAATTAAAAATAATATTTTTCATAAAATCTCGGGCTGTTACAAGTGGTTATAGGAGTGTAGGTCTAGTCACAAGCTTTGATTTTATATGTGGTAGAGGCAAAAAGGACACAAGAAGCCTATCTTTTGACCAGCCAAAGAGATTTTGGGTCTTTTTTAGGGATGAGGAATGTCAGAAAGTGTTATAGTGGTTACCAGAGTGTATATCTTTTCAAAATATTCGATTTGATTTGTGGTAGAGAAAAAACGAACATACGTAGCAGAAGTTATCGTCGTTTTAAATTGAGCAACCCTCCTAGCGCCTAAAAACCCATGAAACCCGCAACTCACTAAAATAGGCATAACTTCTCCTTCGGGTATCCGTTTGAGCACCATGACTACTAAAATTGAATCTCGTGAGATTGGTGGGGACTAAGTCTAATTGAATCTGTGAGAAGATCAAAGAAACAGAAGATATATTAGTTATACCACTCCAAAAAAAGTACAACTTCAAACGACCATACCTTTCACTCCGGTTGTTCGTTTGAGATCTACCACATATCAAATAGAAGGAAACGAAGTGATATACGTAGAAGGATAACTTGAACAAAGTTCAAGTAATGTTTGGGACCCTAAAAGCCCAAAAACCCATCAGAAGGCCTCTAAAACTCCATTTTCGTGTCCAGATCCTTCTCAAATGTTTCTTAAAACGGTCATATTTTCTGATCTGTGTGTCTGTTCGGCCACCGACACCTATTTTTATCATAGTTCATTCAATGATATTTAGTTTTACTATTCAAGGAGCGGAAATTGACACCTGAAGAAGAATTTATTCTTTTTCTAATGACTCTGTGATTTGTTAGGTTTTACGAGACACCATTTCTATCACTTTTGTCCTGTCTGCTGTTTTTTCAAAAAACTATAACTTATTATTACTGTTATTATTATTATTATCATCATCTCATGGAAATACGCATGCACATGCACATGCATTATTATTTTATTTTTATTACCATGCATGTGCTCATGCAATGCACACACATTATTTTATTATCACATGTGTTGTAATTGTTATTGTTATTATTATTATTGTGGTTGTTGTAGTAGTAGTAGTAGTAGTAGTTGTTGTTGTTATCACATGAAAATGAACATCCAAATGCACATACACACACATTCAATGAACGTGCGTTATTCTATTATCACATGCGTTGTTATTATTATTATTAATAATATTATAATTATTATCATCATCATCATCACATTCAAATTCAATGCATGGGAGTTATTATTTATTAACATACACATGCACACGTAATGCACATGAAATATTCTATTATCATATGCATTAGTACTACTACTATTATCCCCACTACTACTACTACTATTATAATTGTTGTTATTATTACTATCATCCAATGCAAATGTAGATGTACGTGCATTATTATTTATTATTTATTACCATGTACGTGCATATACAGTGCACTGTTATTATTCTTTTATTATTATTATTATTATTATTATTATCACTGTTTTACTTATTATTATTATTATTATTATTATCAATATTATTATCATTATCACCTGAAAATGAATATGCATGTGCATTTTTATTTATTATTTATTACCATGCACATGCATGGCTTATTATTATTGTTTTTACAATTAGTATTATTAATATTATCATCAAATGTATATGAACATGCACATTCATGTGTGTTCTTATATTTATTATTTATTTATTATTTACTACTGTGCACGTGCACATGAAATGCACTTGCATTATTCTAACATTATTATTATTATTATTCTTGTTGATTTTTTGTATCATCAAATAAAAAGGCACATGCACGTGTGTTGTTATTTATTATTTATTTCCATGCACGGGCATGCATCATTATCATTATTATTACATGTAAATGCACATGCACATGCGTTATTATATATTATTTATTATCATGCACATGCAAAAGTAATGCACCTGCATTATTCAATTATCACATGTGTTATTATTATTTATTCTAATGAACGTGCACAAGCAATGAGCCTGCATTATTCTATTATCACATGTGTTATTATTTATTATTTATTATCATTCATATGAAAATGCACATTCATGTGGATTTGGTAATTATTTAGTGTTTATTACTATGCACATGCACCCGCTCATACACATGCACATGCACTTGTATGTGCATAATTATTTATTATTTATTATCATTAACATGAACATGCACATACACAAGCAATTCACATGCGTTATTATTTATTATTTATAATTTATTATTTATTATTATTCACATGCAAATGCGCAGGCATATGCACATGCACGTGCGTTAAGATTTATTATTTAAACCTTGCACATGCATATGCACATTCACGTGTGTTTTTACTACTATTATTATTAGAGGTATTTTTAGGGTCTACTATCATTTTTTATGATTTTTTGGTGTTATTAACATTTATTATGGTTTGTTAGGGTTTTGGGTTTTTTACTAGTATATTAGTGTTTTTTAGGGTTTGGTGGGGGTCATTAAGATTTTATTAGGGTTTATGATGGTGTGTCAAGGTTTATTAGGGTTTGGTAGGTATTTTTAGGGTTTTATTAGGATTGAGTTGGGTTTATTAGGGTATATTATGGTATATTATGGTATATTTGGGTATGTTTAGGATTTTTTAGGGTTTATTATGGTTCATTATGTTTTATTAATTTTTAAGAGGGCATATTACGGTTTTTAGTGTTTAGTAGTGTTTATTCAGGGTTATTATCTCTTTTAAGATTTGTTATGTTTTATTAGCATTTATTAGGGGTTTTAGGGGTTTTTAATGGTATATTTGTGTTTTTTAGGATTTAGTGGGGTTTATTATGGTTTATTATGGCGTGTTAAGGTTTATTAGGGTTGAGTAGGTATTTTTAGGGTTTTATTAGAGTTGATTCAGTATCTTTAAGGTTTTATTAGGGCTCATTAGGGTTGAGTACGGTTTATTAGGGTTTGTTAGTGATTTTTAGGGTTTACTAGGGTTTGTTATTGTTTTTATTAGGGTATATGAGTGTTTTTTAGTTTTTGTTAATATATATGAGGGGTTGTTATGACTTTTTAGGTTTTATTAGCGTTTTTAGTGTTTGTGATCATTTTTAATGGTTTATTAGCTTTTATTTGAATTTATTATGGTTTATTAGGGTTTCTATTACATTTTAATGGTTTGTTTGCATTTTTTTCTTTATTGGGGTTTAGTTGGGTTTTATTAGGTTTTTTATAGTGTGTCAAGGTTTATTAGGGTTGAGAAGGTATTTTTAGGGATTTATTATGGTTTTATTTGGGTTTAATAGTTTTAATTAGGTTTTATTAAGGATTTTTAGGGTTTATTAGGGTTTGTTAGGGGTTTAATAGTTTTTTTTTTGTTTTATTAGGTTATATTAGTGTTTGTTAGGTCTTTTTAGATAATATAGCGTGTTTTTATTGTTTGTGAGCATTTTTTTGTTTGTTTGCGTTTTTAGGGCTTCATAGGTTATATTAGAGTTTATTATGGTTTATTAGGGTTTCTAGGGATTTTTAAGGTATATTAGCATTTTTTGTCTTTATTAGGTTATATTAGTGTTTTTAGGTCTTTTTAGGTAATATAGCGTGTTTTTAATGTTTGTAATCCTTTTTTTATTTTTTGTGAGCGTTTTTAAGGTTTATTAGGTTATATTAGAGTTTATCAGGGTTTCTTGGGATTTTTTAATGTATACTAGCATTTTTTTCTTTATTAGGGATTTGTAGGGATTTATTAGGGGTTATTATGGTGTATTAAGGTTTGTTAGGGTTGAGTAGGGGTTATTTGACTTTATTTAGGGTTTATTAGGGCTTTTTAGGGTTTGTTTAGGGTTTATTAGGGTTTATTAGTGTTTATTAGTGTCTATTAAGGTAGGTTAGGGTTGTTCAGGTTTTCTTAATGTGTTTTTAGGGTTTCTTAGGTTTCATTATCATTTATTAGGGTTTATTAGGTATTTTTGGTGTTTTATTAGGGTTGAGTACAGTTTCTTAGGGGTTTTAGGGATTATAAGGTGTTTTTAGGGATTATTAGAGTTTATTAGGGTTTAATTTTTTATATTATGGTATATTAGGGTTTAATATTTTTGAGGGTGTTAAAGAGTCTTTTGGGTTTTTGAAGCTTTTTTTAGGGTTTGGGTAGCGTTGTTAGAGTTTATGTTGCATTTTTAGTGTTTATGTAGAATTTTTAGGGTTTAGTTATCAGTTTTAGGTTTTATGTATCATTTTTAGAGTTTATGTAAAGTTTTTAGGGTTTATGTAGTGTGTTTAGGGTTTAGGTTTTATGTAGAATTTTTTAGGGTTTATGCTGCATTTTCTGGGTTTATGTAGCATTTTTAGGGGTGATACAACGTTTATGTTGCATTTTTTAGGGGTTTTATAACATTTTTGGGGTTCACATAGTGTTTTAGGGTTTATATTCTGTTTTTAGGTTTTACGTAGTGTTTTTTAATGTTTATGTTGCGTTTTTTAGGGTTTATGTTGTGTTTTTAGGGTTTATGTTCAATTCTAGGGTTTATGTAGTGCTTTTAAGGTTTATGTTGCGTTTTTTGGGATTATGTTGCGTTTTTTGGTTTATGTTGCGTTTTAAGGTTTTTGTTGCATTTTTTAGGGTTTATATAACGTTTTTATGGTTTATGTATCTATTTGAAGCCTTTTTTAGGGTTCTAATGGTTGTTTATGGTTTGTAGTGTTTTTTAGGGCTTTTATGGGTTGTTAACAGGTGTTTATGGTTTTTATGGTATCTGATGGATTTTTAGTGGGTTTTTTTGGGTGGGGGTGTATATGGGTTTATTTGTTTCATTGGCATTGATAGGGGTTGTTAAAGTTTTTTAGTGTGTTTTAGGGTTTGTTTGCGTATTGTAGCGGTTTTTAGGGTTTATATAATACATTTTAGCATTTTTTTTGGGTTCTTTAGTGTTTTTTAGTGTTCTTTAGAGTTTAATATGGTTCTTTTTGGTTTATTAGGGTACTTTAGGGTTTATTAGTGTTATTTAGGATTTGTTACAGTTTATTAGCATTTTTTATTGTATATTAGGTTTTTATAGGGCTTTTGTTGGCATTAATAACTTTTTATTGGGTTTATCAACCTTTTTATGGTTATTTAGAATTTATTGAGGGTTTATTAGGGCTTATTTAATTTATTAGGGTTTATTAACGTGTATTTGGGTTTATTACAATTTATTAGGGTTTATTATGATTTGTTAGGGTTTATTGCGGTTTATTAGGGGTTTGTTATGGTTTGTTTCATTTTGTTACGATTTATTTGGTGTTGTTAGGATTTGATACGATTTATTTGGGATTTTTAGGGTTGGTTACAATTTATTTTGGGGTTATTAGGGATTCTTAGGGTTTATTAGTGGGTTGTAGGGTTTGGTAGGCTATTATTTGGAGGTTTTTATAGCGTTTTGTCAGGTTTTTTATGATTTTTAGTGATTATTAGGGTTTATTATGGTTTAATAGTGTTTTTAATGTATATTTGGGTTTTTAGGGATTTTGTAGAATCTATTAGGGTCTAATAGAGTTTGTTAGGGTTTATTACAGGTTATTACGATTTATTAGTGTTTATTAGGGTATTTAGGGTTTAATAGTGGGTTTTAGGGGTTATTAGGGTTTATTAGTTGTTCTTAGGGGTTATTAGTGGTTGATAGGGTTTCTTAGGTTTTGATAGGGTTTTTAGGGTTTGCTACGGTTTGTTTGAGTTGTTTTGGGTTTTATGCATTTTTTGGGTTTTATGGGTGTGTTTGGATTTTTTATGCTTTGTTAGGGTTATTTTAGCATTTTTGGAGGTTTTTTTTTTCATTTGTGGGTTTTAGAGAATTTGTTTGGTTTTTGTAGCAACTGTTAGGGTTTATGTAGCGTTATTAGTGGCTTTAGTGGTTCTTTAGGGTTCTTTAGGGTTTTTTAGGGTTCTTTAGGGTGTATTAGGGTTTCTTTTGAGTTTTTTAGTGTTTACTAGGGGGTTTTTAGGGTTTTTAAGGGTTTCATAGGGTTTTTTAGGGTTTTTTAGCTTTTTTAATACTTTTTAGGGGTTTTAAGCATTTTTTGTGGTTTTTAGGTTTTTAGTGTTTTTTGAGTTTTTTTAGATTTTTAAGGGTTTTTAGTTTTGTTTTCAGATTTTTTTCGGGTTTTTTGGTTTATTAGGGGTTTAGGGTTTTTAGGGATTTTAGGGTTTTTAGGATTTTTTTTTTATGGTTTTTAAGGGTTTTAGGGTATTTGGTTTTTTTGGGGTTTTATGGTTTTTTTAGGGTTTTTTCTGGTCTTTCCGGGTTTGATAGGGTTTTTTTTGTGAATATTAGCATTTGGAATGGTTTAATAGAGTTTTTTTTTGTATATTTGGGTTTTTAGGTATTTTGTAGCTTTTATTAGGGACTAATAGGGTTTTAAGGGTTCATTACAATTTATTAGTGTTTATTAGGGTTTAGAAGTGGGCTTTAGTGTTTATTAGGGATTATTATGGTTTATTATTGGTTATTAGGGTTTGTTAGGATTTATTAGTTTATTTTAGAGTGATTTAGGGTGTCTAAGGGGTTTTTAGGGTTTCTAAGGGTGTGTTAGGGTTTCTAAGGGTAGGTTAGGGTTTTTAAGGGCGGGTTAGGGTTTCTAAGCGTGTGCTATGGTTTCAAAGGGTGTGTTAGGGTTTCTAAAGGTGTGTTAGGGTTTCTAAGGGTGTGTTAGTGTTTATTTGGTTTTATTATGGTTTTGTTAGGGTTTTTAGGGTTTTTAGGGTTATGTTATGGTTTATTATGGTGTCCTAGGGGGTTGTTAGGGTTTCTTCATTTTTTTTGTGTTTATTGGGGTTTCTTAGTGCTTATTGGGTTTTGTTAGGGATTGTTTGGATTTTTTATGGGTTTTTATGGTTTGTTATGTTTTTTAGGGTTTTATGGGTTTTTTAGGGTTTGTTTGGTTTTGTTAGGGTTTGTTATGGTTTTTTAGTTTTTTTTAGTGTTTTTTAGGTTTTGTTAGTGTTTTTCATGGTTTCTAATGGTGTTTAGTGTTTATGGGGTTATTTATGGTTTTTATGGTGATTTAGTTGTTCATGGTTGTCACAGATTTCTAGAGCTAGTCGAAAGCATTAATTTGATATGTGGTAGAGGTTAAACGGACACCCATAGCAGTAGTTATGGTAATTTGGAGGACATAAGGACTGTTTGAGTATTTAATAACATGATAAGGTGTTCCTATTGGTCACAGATGTGTAGATCTAGTCGAAAGCTTCAATTTGATATATGGTAGAGGAAAAACGGACTCCCGGAGTAGAAGTTATGGTCTTTTGGAGGGTTTAAGTGCCTTTTTGGCCCTCAAGGATGTGAGAAGGTGGTTCGGTGGTTATATGAGTGTAGCTCTAGCCTCAAGATTCAATTAGATATGTGGTAGAGGAAAAATAGACATCCATAGAAGAAGTTATTGCAAAACGGACACCAGAAGCCAATCTTTTGACCATCCAAAAGGATTTTGGGGATTTATGGGGTTTTAAGAATGTCAGAAAGGGCTCTAGTGGTTACCAGATTGTGTATCTTTTCACAATATTCGATTGGATATGCGGTAGATCCAAAATGAACACATGTAGCAGAAGTTATCGTCGTTTTAAATTGAGCAACCCACCTAGCACCTAAAAACCTAAGAAACCCGCAACTCACTAAAATAGACATAACATCTCCTTTGGGTGTCTGTTTGAGCGCTGTGACTAGTAAAATCAAAGATCGTGAGATGAGTGAGGACCATGTCTAATTGAAACTGCGAGAAGATCAAAAAAACAGAAGATATATTAGTTATACCACTCCAAAAAAAGTCCAACTTCAAATGGACATAACTTTCACTCTGGTTGTCTGTTTGAGATCTACCACATATCCAATCGATGGCATCGAAGATATCTACATAGAATGATAACTTGAACAAAGTTCATGTCATGTTTGGGTCCCTAGAATCCCAAAAACCCATCAGAAGGCCTCCAAAACTCCATTTCTGTATCCGGATCCCTGTCAAATTTTTCTTAAAATAGTCATAACTTCTGATCAATGTCTATGTTCGGCCTCTGACACATGTTTTTATCGTAGTTCATTCCATGAGATTTATTTTGACGATTCAAGGAGCGGAAATGAACACTGGAAGAAGAAGTTATGCCTTTTTAATGACTTTGTGATTTGTTAGGTTTTTCGAGACACCATTTCTAGCACTTTTGTCTTGTCTACAGTTTTTTCAAACAACTATAACTTATTATTACTATTATTATTATTATCTCCATCTCATGAAAATGTACTAGCACAAGCAATTATGTTATTATTTTATTTTTATTACCATGCACGTGCACATGCAATGTACATACATTATTTTGTTATCACATGCGTTGTTATTATTATTGTTATTATTATTATTGTGGTTGTTGTTGTTGTTGTTGTTCTTATTATTGTTATTATCATCACATGCAAATGAACATCCAAATGCACATACATGCACATTCAATGAACATGTGTTATTCTATTATCACACGCATTGTCATTATTAATATTAATATTAATATTATTAATAATATTATTATTATCATCATTACATGCAAATGCAATGCACGAGAGTTATTATTTATTACCATACACATGCACACGCAATTCACTTGCAATATTCTATTATCATATGCATTAGTACTACTACTATTATCCCCACTACTACTAATATTATTACTACTGCTGTTATTGTTACTATCATGACATGAAAATGTAGATGCATGTGCATTATTATTTATTAATTATTACCATGTACGTGCATATGCAATGAACTTGTATTATTATTTTATTGTTATTATTATTATTATTATTAGCACAGTTTTCTTATTATTATTATTATCATTATTATTATCATTATCACATGAAAATGCACATGCATGTGCATTGTTATTTATTATTTATTACCATTCACGCGCATGCGTTATTATTATTATTATTGTTACAATTAGTATTTTTAATATTATCACTAAATGTAAATGCACATGCACATGCATGTGCATCTTTATTCACTATTATTTATTTATTATTCACTACTATGCACAAGCACATGAAATGAACTTCTGTTATTCTATTATTATTATTATTGTTGTTGTTGTTGTGGTTGTTGTTTGTATCATCAAATACAAATTCACATGCATGTGCGTTGTTATTTATTATTTATTACCATGCACGTGCATGCGTCATTATCATTATCATTACATGTAAATGCACATTCACGTGTGTTATTATATATTATTTATTATCATGAACATGCAAATGCAATCCACATGTGTTATTTTATTATCACATGTGTTATTATTATTTATTCTAATGCACATGAACACGCAATGCACGTGCGTTATTCTGTTATCACATGTGTTATTATTTATTATTTATTATCATTCACTTGAAATTGCACATTCATGTGGACTTGGTTATTATTTATTGTTTATTACCATGCACATGCACATGCACATGCACATGCACTTGTATGTGCGTAATTATTTATTATTTATTATCATTCACATGCCCATGCACATACACTTGCAATTCACATGGGTTATTATTTATAATTTATTATTTATTATTATTCACATGAAATTGTGCGGGCATATGCACATGCACATGCGTCATGATTTATTATTTAAAACATGCACATGCATATGCACATTCACGTGCGTTATCATTACTATTATTATTAGAGGTATTTTTAGGGTTTACTATCATTTTTTAGGATTTTTAGGTGTTATTAACATTTATTATGGTTTGTTAGGGTTATAGAGTTTTTTAATGTTATAATAGCATTTTTTAGGGTTTGGTGGGGGTTATTAGGATTTTATTAGGGTTTATTATGGTGTCATGGTTTATTAGGCAAAGAAGGCTCGGGTCCAGGCCATTCCTGGCACCCCCCAAAATTTATTAAACAAAAAGACACAAACACTGTAGACAAGGGAGGGGAGGGGTCGGACGACCCACACCCAAAACCCCTTACGACCTCAGCCCGCGGGCCACAAAAGGAAAGAAAAAAAAGAAACAAAGCGCAAGACCAAAAAAGACACAGTGTCCAAAAGAAAATCACACACAGATTAGGTCAGTCAACATCGCCGCCAAAATCCTCCAGCTCCGCATCATGAAACCACATGGTTTATTAGGGTTTATTAGGTATTTTTAGGGTTTTATTTGGATTATGTTCAGTTTAATAGGGTATATTATGGTATATTATTGTATATTTGGCTATGTTTAGGATTTATTAGGATTTATTATGGTTAAATATGGTTTATTAATTTTTAAGAGGGTATATTAGGGTTTTTTAGTGTTTAGTAGTGTTTATTCGGGTTTATTTGTGCTTTTAAGCTTTGTTATGTTTTATTAGCATTTATTAGGGGTTTTTGGGATTTTTAATGGTAAATTTGCAATATTTAGGGTTTAGTGGGGTTTATTACTGTTTATTATGGTGTGTTAAGGTTTATTAGGGCTGAGTAGGTATTTTTAGGGTTCTATTAGGTTTGAGTCGGTATCTTTAAGGTTTTATTAGGGTTTATTAGGGTTGAGTACAGTTTATTAGGGTTTGTTAGGGATTTTTAGGGTGTGCTAGGTTTTTTTAGTGTTTTTATTAGGGTATATGAGTGTTTTTTAGTTTTTGTTAATATATATGTGGGGTTGTTATGACTGTTTAGGTTTATTAGCGTGTTTTTAGTGTTTGTGAGCATTTTTAATGGTTTATTAGCTTTTATTTGAATTTATTATTGTTTATTAGTGTTTCTATGGATTTTTAATGGTTTGTTTGTGTTTTTTTGTTTATTGGGGTTTAGTTGGGTTTTGTTAGGTTTTGTTATGGTGTGTCAAGGTTTATTTGGTTTGAGAATGTATTTTTAGAGTTTTATTAGGGTTTATTAGTTTTTTATTAGGGTTTATTAGGGATTTTTAGGGTTTCTTAGGGCTTGTTAGGGGTTTATTAGTTTTTTTTGTTTTATTAGGTTATACTAGTGTTTGTTAGGTATTTTTAGATAATATTGTGTGTTTTTATTGTTTGTGAGCATTTTGTTTTTGTTTGTGAGTGTTTTTAGTTTTTATTAAGTTATATTAGGTTTATTATGGTTTATTAGTGTATCTAGGGATTTTTAATGTGTATTAGCTTTTTTTGTCTTTATTAGGTTATATTAGAGTTTTTAGGTCTTTTTAGGTAATATAGCACATTTTTATTATTTTTGATCGTTTTTTATTGTTTGTGAGTGTTTTTAGGGTTTATTAGGTTATATTAGAGTTTATCAGGGTTTCTAGGGATTTTTTAAGGTATACTAGCATTTTTTTTCTTTATTAGGGTTTTGTAGGGTTTTATGAGGGGTTATTATGGCGTGTTAAGGTTTTTTAGGGTTGATTAGGGTTTATTTGGCTTTATTTATGGTTTATTAGGACTTATTAGGGTTTTTTGGGGTTTATTAGGGTTTATTAGTGTTAATTATTGTCTATTAGGGTTGGTTAGGGTTGTTTAGGTTTTCTTGACGTGTTTTTAGGTTTTATAAGGTTTTATTATCATTTATTAGGTTTTATTAGGTATTTCTGGGGTTTTACTGAGGTTGAGTAGAGTTTCTTATGGTTTTAGGGATTATAATGTGTTTTTAGGGATTATTAGAGTTTATTAGGGTTTAATTTTTTATATTATGTTATATTAGGGTTTAATATTTTCAAGGGTTTTAAAGTGTCTTTAGGGATTTTGTAGCATTTTTTAGGGTTTTTGTAGCATTTATAGTGTTTATGTAGCATTTTTATTGTTTTTATATCATTTTTAATCTTTAGTTAGCAGTTTTAGATTTTATGTAACATTGTTTGGGTTTAGGTAAAGTTTTTAGTGTTTATATAGCATGTTTAGGGTTTAGGTTTTGTGTAGCATTTGTTTGGGTTTATGTTGCATTTTCTAGGTTTATGTAGCATTTTTAGAGGTGATATATCGTTTATTATGCATTTTATAGGGTTTATGTAATGTTTTTTGGGTTCATGTAGTGTTTTTAGGGTTTATATTGTGTTTTTAGGTTTTATGTACCGTTTTTTAATGTTTATGTTGCGTTTTTAGGGTTTATGTTGGGGTTTTTAGGGTTTATTTTACAGTTCTAGGGTTTATTTAGTGCTTTTAGGGTTTATGTAGTGTTTTCTGGGTTTATGTTGCATTTTTTAGTTTGTGTTGCATTTTTAGGGTTTTTGTTGCTTTTTTAAGGGTTTATGTAATGTTTTTAGGGTTTATGTATCTATTTGAAGCATTTTTTGGCTTTTAATGGTTGTTTATGGTTTGTAGTTTTTTCAAGGGGTTTTAAGGGTTGCTAACATGTGCTTATGGTTTTGACGGTATCTGATAGATTTTTAATGGTTATTTGGGGGGGGGGGGGTTATGGTTTTATTTGTTTTTTTCGGATTGATAGGGGTTATTAGGGTTTTTAGTGTGTTTTAGGGTTTGTTTGGGTATTATAGCGGTTTTTAGGGTTTATATAATGTGTTTTAGAGTTTTTTTGGGTTCTTTAGGGGTTGATAGTGTTCTCTAGAGTTTAATATGGTTCTTTAGGGGTTTTTAGGGTTTATTAGTGTTCTATAGGATGTGTTACAGTTTATTAGCATTTTTTATTGTATATTAGGGTTTTATTGGGCTTTTGCAGGCATTAATATCTTTTTCTAGGGTTTATCAACCTTTTTATGGTTATTTAGGATTTATTAGGGTTTATTAGGGTTTATTTTATTTATTAGGGTTTAGTAACATGTATTTGGGTTTATTACGATTTATTAGTGTTTATTATGATTTGTTAGGGTTTATTTTGATTTATTAGGGGGTTTTTATGTTTTGTTTCTATTTTTCACGATTTATTTGTCTTTTTTAGAATTTGTTACAATTTATTTGGGGTTGTTAGGGTTTGTTACGATTTATTTTTTGGTTATTAAGGTTTGTTAGTGTTTATTAGTGTGTTATAGGGTTTTGTAGGCTATTATTTGGAGGTTTTTGTAGCATTTTGTTAGGTTTGATAGGGTTTTTAGTTATTATTTGGGTTTATTGTGGTTTAATTGTGTTTTTATTGTATATTAGGGGGTTTAGGGCTTTTGAAGAGTTTATTAGGGTCTAATAGAGTTTTTTAGGGCTTATTAGAGGTTATTACGATTTATTAGTGTTTATTAGGGTTTTTAGGGTTTAATAGTGTGTTTTAGGGGTTATTAGGGTTTATTAGTGGGTTTTAGGGGTTATTAGTGGTTGTTAGGGCTTGTTAGGTTTTGTTAGGGTTTTTAGGGTTCGTTACAGTTTGTTTGAGTTGTTTGGGGTTTTATGAGTTTTTTTGGGTTTTATGCATGTGTTTGGATTTTTTATGCTTTGTTAGGGCTATTTTAGCGTTTTTTTGGCTTTTGTTGAGTTTTGTGGTTTTTGAATCATTTTTTGGTTTTTTGAAGCAATTGTAAGGGTTTATGTGGCATTGTTAGTGACATTAGTGGTTCTTTAGGGGTTTGTAGGTTTCTTTATGATTTATTATGGTTTCTTTTGAGGTTTTTAGGGGTTTCTAGGGGGTTTAAAAGGGTTTTAAGGGTTTCATGTGGTGGGTTAGGGTTTTGTGAGGCATTTTTATGCCTTTTAGTGGGTTTTAGTGTTTTTAGCGTTTTTGAGGTTTTTTGTGCTTTTTTAGGTTTTTTAGGATTTTTTAGGTTTGTTTTCAGGTTTTTTATGTTTTTTCGTGTTTTTAGGGGTTTTAGGATTTTTTTAGGGTTTTTAAGATTTTTTAGGGTTTTTTAGGATTTTTTAGGGTTTTTTGGGTTTTTTGGGGTTTTTAGGGTTTTTTCTAGTTTTGATGGGTTTGTTAGGGTTTTTTGTGATTATTAGCATTTTGAATGGTTTAATAGCATTTTTTTGTATATTTGTGTTTTTAGGTATTTTGTAGCTTTTATTGGGGTCTAATAGGGTTTTTAGGGTTTATTACGATTTATTAGTGTTTATTAGGGTTTATAAGGGTTTATTATGGTTTATTATTTGTTGGTAGGGTTTGTTAGGATTTATTAGTGCTTATTAGAGTGATTTAGGATGTCTAAGGGTTTTTTATGGTTTTTAAGGGTGTGTTAGGGTTTCTAAGAGTGGGTTAGTGTTTTTAGGGGCGGGTTAGGTTTTCTAAGGGTGTACTATGGTTTCTAAGGGTTTCTAAGGTTGTGTTAGGGTTTCTATGGGTTTGTTGGTGTTTATAATGGTGTGCTAGGGTTTCTAAAGGTGTGTTAGGGTTTCTAAGGGTGTGTTAGGTTTTGTAAGGATGTGTTAGTGTTTCTTAGGTTTTCATAGGGTTTTGTTAGGGTTTTTAGTGTTATGTTAGGGTTTCTTATGTTTTTATAGGGGTTTTTTAGGGTTTCTTTAGATTGTTTTTGTGTTTATTGGGGATTCTTAGTGCTTATTGGGGTTTGTTAGGGATTGTTAGTGTTTTTTAGGGTTTTTAGGGTTTGTTAAGGTCTTTTATGTGTTTTTAGTGTTTTTTGGGGATTATTGGGGTTTGTTAGGGTTTGTTGGGGGTGGTTAGGTTTTGTTTGGGCTTGTTAGTGTTTGTTACGGATTATTAGGGTTTTTTAGGGTTTTTCATGTTTTTAAATGGTTTTTAATTTCTTCAGGGTTATTCATGGGTTTAAGGGTTATTTAGTTGTTCATGGTTGTCATAGATGTGTAGAGCTAGTCGCAAGCTTCAATTTGATATGTGGTAGAGGTGAAACGAATACCCAGAGCAAAAGTTATGGTCATTTGGAGGACTTATGGACCATTTGGGACATCTAGAATGTGATAAGTTGTTCATATTGGTCACAGATGTGTAGATCTAGTCTAAAGCTTCAATCTGATATATGGTAGAGGCAAAACGGACTCCCGGAGTAGAAGTTGTGGTCTTGTGGAGGGTTTAAGTATCTTTTTGGGCCTTCAAGGATGTGAGAAGGTGCTTCAGTGGATATAGGAGTATAGGCCTAGTAAAAATATTTGATTTGATATGTGGTAAGGGCAAAATGGACTCCCATAGAAGAAGTTATTGCAAAACAGACACCAGAACCCGATCTTTTGACCATCCAAAGGGATTTTGGGTCTTTTGGGGGTTGAATAATGTCATAAAGTGTTTCAGTGGTTACTAGAGTGTTTATATTTTCACAATATTCGATTTGATATGTGGTAGAGCCAAAATGAACACATGTAGTAGAAGTTATTGTCATTTTAAATTGAGAAACTCTCCTAGCGCCTAAAAACCTAATAAACCCGCAACTCACTAAAATAGGCATAACTTCTCCTTCGGTTGTCCGTTTGAGTGCTGTGACTAGTCAAATCGAAGTGTGTGAGATGAGTGGGGACCAAGTTTAGTAGAAACTATGAGAAGATAAAATAAATATAAGATATATTTGTTATACCACTCCAAAAAAAATTCCCACTTCAAACGACAATAACTTTCGCACCAGTTGTCCTTTTGAGATCTACCTCATATCAAATGAAGGCCTCCAAAACTACATTTCCGTGTGTGGATCTCTGTCAAATGTTTCTTAAAATGGTCATAACTTCTTATCTGTGTGTCTGTTCGGCCTCCAACACCTGTTTTTATCGTAGTTCGTTCCATGAGATTCAGTTTGACTATTTACAGTGTGGAAATGGACACCCGAAGAAGAAGTTATGCATTTTTCAATGACCCTGTGATTTGCTAGGTTTTTTGAGACCCCATTTCTAGCATTTTTGTCTTTTATGTTGTTTTTTCAAACAATTATAACTTATTATTACTGTTATTATTATTATTATCATCATCTCATCCACATGAACATACACATGTACGGGTGTTATTATTATATTTTTATTACCATGCACGTGCACATGCAATGCACACACATTATTTTATTATCACATATGTTGTTATTATTATTGTTATTATTATTATTGTGGTTGTTCTTATTGTTATTATCATCACATGAAAATGAACATGAAAACGAAGATACACACACATTCTGTGCATGTGTGTTATTCTATTATCACATGCGTTGTTGTTATTATTATCATCATCATCATCATCATCATCACATGAAAATGCAATGCACGGGTGTTATTATTTATTACCATGAATGTGAACACGTAATGCACATGCAATATTCTATTATTAGAGGCATTGACACTACAACTATTATCACCACCACTACTACTATTATTACTACTGTGGTTATTATTAATATCATCACATGAAAATGTAGAACGTGCGTTATTATTTATTATTTATTACCATGCACATGAATATGCAATGCACTTGTAT
Source organism: Viscum album (assembly GCA_963277665.1). Taxonomy (NCBI): domain Eukaryota; kingdom Viridiplantae; phylum Streptophyta; class Magnoliopsida; order Santalales; family Viscaceae; genus Viscum; species Viscum album. Next base: position 1,254,764 of record CAUJRU010000031.1, on the reverse strand, counting down.
TATTATTTTATTATTATCATTATTATCACTGTTATTATTATTATTATTATTATCATTATTATTATCATTATCACATGAAAATTCACATGAATGTGTTTGTTTTTTATTATTGTTTACCATGCACGTGCATGCGTTATTATTATTATTATTACAATTAGTATTATCAATATTATCATAAAATGTAAATGCACATGCACATGCATGTGCATTCTTATTTATTATTATTAATTTATTATTTACTACTATGTACGTGCACATGAAATGCACCTGTGTTATTCAATTATTATTATTATTATTATTATTGTTGTTGTTTGTATCGTCAAATACAAATGCACACGCACATGCGTTGTTATTTATTATTTATTACCATGCACATGCATGCATCATTATCATTATCATTACATGTAAATGCGCATGCATGTGCATTATTATTTATTATTTATTATCATGCCCATGAAAATGCAATTCACTTGTGTTATTCTATTATCACATGTGTTATTATTATTTATTCTCATGCACGGGCACACGTAATGCACGTGCATTATTCTTTTGTCACATGTGTTATTATTTATTATTTATTACCATTCACATGAAAATGCACATTGATGTGGACTTGGTTATTAATTATTGTTTATTACCATGCACATGCTCATGCACATGCACATGAAAATGCACATGCACATCCACCTGCACTTTTATGTGCATTATTATTTATTATTTATTATCATTAACATGCACATGCACATATACATGTAATTCACATGCATTATTATTTATAATTTATTAGTTATTATCATTCACATGCAAATGCGCAGGCATATGCACATGCATGTGCATCATGATTTATTATTTAAACAATTCACATGCATATGCACATGCATGTGCGTTATTACTATTATTATTATTAGAGGTATTTTTTGGGTTTATTATCAAATTTTATAATTTTTAGGTGGTATTAAAATTTCTGATGGTTTGTTAGGGTTTTAGGGTTTTTTAATATTATATTAGCATTTTTTAGGGTTTGGTGGTGGTTATTATGATTTTATTCGGGTTTATTATGGTGTGTTAAGGTTTTTTAGGGTTTATTAGGTATTTTTAGGGTTTTATTAGGTTTGAGATGGGTTTATTAGGCTATATTATGGTATATTAAGTTATATTATGGTATATTTGGGTATGTTTAGGATTTATTAGGGTTCATTATCGTTCAGTATGGTTTATTTATTTTTAAGAGGGTATATTTTTATTATTTCGGGTTTAGTAGTGTTTATTAGGATTTATTAGTGCTTTTATGCTTTTTTAGGTTCCATTAGAATTTATTAGGGGTTTTAGGGGTTTTTAATGGTATATTTTTGTTTTTTAGGATTTAGTGGGGTTTATTATGGTTTATTATGGCGTGTTAAGGTTTATTAGGGTTGAGTAGGTATATTTAGGGTTTTATTAGGGTTGATTAATTATGTTTAGGGTTTTATTAGGGTTTATTAGGGTTGAGTAGTTTTTATTACGGTTTGTTAGGGATTTGTAGGCTTTACTAGGGTTTGTTAATGTTTTTATTAGGGTATATGAGTGTTTTTTAGTTTTTTAATATATATAAGGAGTTTTTAGGACTCTTTTGGTTTTATTAGCATGGTTTTAGTGTTTGTGAGAATTTTTTATGGTTTATTAGGTTTTATTAGAATTTATTATGGTTTATTAGGGTTTCTAGGGCATTTTAATGGTCTGAGTTTTTTTGTTTATTGGGGTTTAGTTGGGTTTTATTTGGTTTTATTATGGTTTGTCAACGTTTATTAGGGTTGAGAAGGTATTTTTAGGGTTTTATTATGGTTTCATTAGGGTTTATTAGTTTTTATTAGGGTTTTAAGGGATTTTTAGGGATTTTTAGGGTTTGTTTGGGGTTTATTATTTTTGTTTTGTTTTGTTAGGTTATATTAGTGTTTGTTAAGTATTTTTAAATAGTATAGTGTTTTTTATTGTTTGTGAGCATCTTGTTTTTTTTGTGATATTTTTTAGTGTTTCATAGGTTATATTAGTGTTTATTGTGGTTTATTATGGTTTTTAGGGATTTTTAAGTTATATCAGTGTTTTTTGACGTTATTTGGTTATATTAGTGTTTTTAGGTCTTTATAAGTAATATAACATGTCTTTATTGTTTGTTATCATTTTTATTGGTTGTGAGCATTTTTAGGGTTTATTAGGTTATATTAGAGTTTATGAGGTTTTCTAGGTATTTTTAAGGTATACTAGTGTTTGTTATCGTTATTATGGTTTTTTAGGGTTTTATTAGGGGTCATTATGGTGTGTCAAGGTTTTTTATGGTTGAGAAGGGTTTATTTGGATTTATTTATGGTTTATTAGAGATTTTTAAGGTTCGTTTGGGGTTTATTACGGTTTATTAGTGTTCATTAGTGTCAATTATGGTTGGTTAGGGTTGTTTAGGTTTTCATAACATGTTTTTAGGGTTTAGTAGGTTTTATTATCATTTATTAGGGTTTATTAGGTATTTTTGGGGTTTTATTTGGGTTGAGTAGAGTCTCTTGGGGTTTTAGGGATTATAAGGCATTTTTCGGGATTATTAGATTTTATTAGGGTTTAATTTTTTATATTATGGTGTATTAGAGTTTAATATTTTTGAGGATTTTAAAAGAGTCTTTTGGGTTTTTTTAGAAATTTTTAGGGTTTGGGTAGCATTTTTAGAGTTTATGTAGTATTTTTTGTGTTTAGGGTTTAGTTAGCAATTTTAGGTTTTATCTAGCATTTTTAGGGTTTATGTAATGTTTTTAGGGTTTATGTAGCATGTTTAGGGTTTAGGTTTTATGTAGCCTTTTTTAGGGGTTATGTTGTGTTTTTTGATTTTATGTAGAATTTTTAGGGGTGATACAACATTTATGTTGCACTTTTTAGGGTTTCTATAACTTTTTTCGGGTTCATGTAGTGTTTTTGGGGTTTATGTTGTGTTTTTAGGATTTATGTAATGTTTTTTAATGTTTATGTTGCGTTGTTTAGGGTTTATGTTACGGTTCTAGGGTTTATGTAGTGCTTTTTGGGTTTGTGTAGCGTTTTTTGGGTTTATGTTGATTTTTTGGGTTAATGTTGTGTTTTTAGGGTTTATGTTGCATTTGTAGGGTTTATGTAACGTTTTTTGGGTTAATGTATCTATTTGTTTCCTTTTTAGGGTTTTAATGTTTGTATATGTTTTGTAGTGGTTTTTAGGGTTTTTAATTTTTGTTAATGGGTGTTTATGGTTTTGATGGTATTTTATGGGGTTTTAATGGTTTTTTGGGGGTTTTAAGGGTTTATTTGTTTTTTCGATATTGATAGGGGTTGTTAGGGTTTTTTATTTTGTTTTAGGGTTTGTTTGGGAATCGTCGCGGTTTTTATGGTTTATGTAATGTGTTATAAAGTTTTTTGTGTTCTTTAGGGTTTTTTAGTGTTCTCTATAGTTTATTATGGTTCTTTAGGGTTTATTAGGGTTCTTTAGGGTTTATTAGTGTTCTCTAGGATTTGTTACGGTTTATTTTCTTTTTTTATTGTAAATGATAGTTTTATTGGGCTTTTCTAGGCATTAATATCTTTTTTCTAGGCTTTATCAACACTTTTTAGGGATATTTAGGGTTTATTATGGTTTCTTGGGGTTTATTTTATTTATTAGGGTTTATTAACGTGTATTTGGGTTTATTACGATTTATTATGGCTTATTATGATTTGTTGGGGTTTATTGCGGTTTATTTGGGGTTTATTATGGTTTGTTTCAGTTTTTTACAATTTATTTGGCGTTGTTAGGATTTGTTCCGATTTATTTGGGGTTATTAGGGTTTTCTACGAGTTATTATGCATTTATTAGGGTTTTTTAGGGTTTATTAGTGGGTTGTAGGGTTTTGTAGGCTATTATTTGGTGATTTTTGTAGTGTTTTGTCGGGTTTGTTTGGGTTTTTTGTGATTATTAGGATTTATTATGGTTCAATAGTGTTGTTTATTGTATATTTGGGGTTTTTAGGGATTTTGTAGCGTTTATTAGAGTCTAATAGGGTTTTTAGATTTTATTATAGGTTATTTTGATTTATTAGTGTTTATTAGGGTTTTAGGGTTTAATAGTGGGTTTTAGATGTTATTTGGGTTTATTAGTGGTTTTTAGGGGTTATTAGTGGTTGTTAGGGTTTGTTAGGTTTTGTTAGGACGTGTGTTATTATATTATCACAGACATTATTATTATCATTATTATCATTATAATTATTATCATTAACATTATTATAATTATCATTATTGTTATTACTATTATTATTATTATCGTCATATGAAAATGCAGATGCACATGTGTTATTATTTATTATTTATTATATATTATTTATTTCCATGCATGCACATATGTTGTTTTTGTTATTATTATTATTACTATCATTATTATTATCATCATCATCACCTGCAAATGCGCATGCACATCCGTAATTATTTATTACCATGCATGCACACATGGAATGCAACTACATAATTCTATTATCACGTTCATTTTTATTGTTATTGTTATTATTACTATTATTATTATTATTGTTATTATCATCAAATGAAAATTCAAATGCACATGCTTTATTATTTATTACCATACACACGCACATTCAATACATGTGTGTTATTCTATTAACACATGCGCTATTATTATTAATATTACTATTATTTTTATTATTATCACCACATGCGCTATGAGTTATTATTTATTATCATGCACTACACATGCAATGCACGTACGTTATTCTATTATTACATGCATTGTTGTTGTTATTATTATTATTACTGTTAATATTATTATTATTATCATGTCATGCACATGCACATGCACATGCACGTGCATTATTATTTATTTGTTATTACCCTTCATGTGCACATGCAATGCACACACATTATTTTATTATCACATAGGTTGTTATTATTATTATTAATATTATTATTATTGTGGTTGTTGTTGTTGTTTTTGTTGTTGTTGTTATCATCACATGCAAATGCACGGGCAAATGCACATGCAAATACATAAACACGCACATTCAATGCACATGCGTTATTCTATTACCACATGCGTTGTTATTATTAATGTTATTTTATTATTATTATTATTATTATTATTATTATTATTATTATCATCGTCATCATCATCACATGAAAATGCAATGCACGCGCGTTATTATTTATTACAATGCACGTGCACACGTAATGCATATGCAATATTCTATTATCACACGCATTGGTACTACATCTATTATCACTACTACTACTACTGTTATTATTATTAGCATCACATGAAAATGCAGATGAACATGCGTTATTATTTATTACTTATTACCATGTACGTGCATATGCAATTAACTGGTATTATTCTTTTATTATTATTATTATTATTATTATTATTATTGTCACAGTTTTTATTATTATTATTATTATCATTATCATTATTATTATCATTATCAGATGCAAATCCACATGCATGTGTATTGTTATTTATTATTTATTACCATTCACATGCATGGATTATTATTATTATTATTACAATTAGTATTATTAATATTATTATCAAATGTAAATGCACATGCACATGCATCTGTGTTCTTATATACTATTATTTATTTATTATTTACTACTATGCACGTGCACATGCAATGCATTTGCGTTATTCTATTATTATTATTGTTGTTGTTGTTTTTTGTATCATCAAATACAAAGGCACATGCACATGCGTTGTTATTTATTATTTATTACCATGCACGTGCATGCGTCATTATCATTATCATTACATGTAAATGCACATACACGTGCATTATTATATATTATTTATTACCATGCACATGAAAATGCAATGCACTTGTGTTATTCTATTATCACATGAGTTATTATTGTTTATTCTCATGAATGTGCACATTCAATGCACTTGCGTTAGTCTATTATCACATGTGTTATTATTTATTATTTATTATCATTCACATGCAAATGCACATTCATGTGGACTTTGTTATTATTTATTGTTTATTGCCATGCACATGCACATGCACTTGGATGTGCATTATTATTTATTATTTATTATCATTCACATGCACATGCACATACACATGCAATTCACATGTGTTATTATTTATAATTTATTTTTTATTATCATTCACATGAAAATGCACAGACATATGCACATGCACATGCGTTATGATTTATTATTTAAACCATGCACATTCATATTCACATGCACGTACGTTATTACTACTATTATTATTAGAGGTATTTTTATGGTTTACTATAATTTTTTATGATTTTTTGGTGTTATTAACATTTATTATGGTTTGTTAGGGTTTTATGGTTTTTAATGGTATATTAGCATTTTTTAAGGTTTGGTGGGGGTTATTAGGATTTTATTAGGGTTTATTATGGTGTTTCAAGGTTTATTAGGGTTTCTTTGGTATTTTTAGAGTTTTATTATGATTGAGTTGGGTTTATTAGGGTATATTATTGTATATTACGGTATATTTGGGTATGTTTAGGATTTATTAGGGTTTATTATGGTTCAATATGGTTTATTAATTTTTAAGAGGGTATATTATGGTTTTTTAGTGTTCTGGAGTGTTTATTAGGGTTTATTAGTGTTTTTTAAGTTTTGTTAGGTTTTATTAGCATTTTAGGGGGTTTAGGGTTTTTTAATGGTATATTTTCTTTTTTAGGGTTTAGTGGGGTTTATTATGGTGTGTTAAGGTTTATTAGGGTTGAGTAGGTATTTTTATGGTTTTATTAGGGTGATTCAGTATCTTTAAGGTTTTATTAGGGTTTATTAGGGTTGAGTATGGTTTATTAGGGTTTGTTAGGGATTTTTAGGGTTTATTAGGTTTTGTTAGTGTTTTTATTAGGGTATATGAGTGTTTTTAGTTTTTGTTAATATGTATGTGGGGTTGTTATGACTTTTTAGGTTTTATTAACGTGTTTTTAGTGTTTGTGAGCATTTTTAATGGTATTTTATCTTTTATTTGAATTTATTATGGCTGATTAGGGTTTCTACGTCTTTTTAATGGTGTGTTTGCGTTTTTTTGTTTATTGGGGTTTAGTTGGTTTTTATTAGGTTTTATTATGGTGTTTCATGGTTTATTAGGGTTCAGAAGGTATTTTTAGGGTTTTATTAGGGTTTATTCGTTTTTATTAGGGTTTATTAGGCTTTGTTTGGGATTTATTAGTTTTTTTGTTTTATTAGGTTATATAAGTGTTTGTTAGGTCTTTTTAGATAATATAGCGTGTTTTTATTGTTTGTGAGTGTTTTTTGAGCATTTTAGGGGTTCTTTGGATATATTAGAGTTTATTATGGTTTATTAGGTTTTCTAAGAATTTTTAAGGTATATCATTTTTTTGTCTTTATTAGGTTATATTAGTGTTTTTAAGTCTTTTTAGGTAATATAATGTGTTTTTATTTTTTGTGATCATTTTTTTATTGTTTGTGAGCATTTTTAGGGTTTATTAGGTTATATAAGAGTTTATCAGAGTTTCTAGGGATTTCTTAAGGTATACCAGCATTTTTTTCTTTATTAGGGTTTTTAGGGTTTTATTAGGGCTTATTATGGTGTGATAAGGTTTGTTATGGTTGAATAGGGTTTATTTGGCTTTATTTAAGGTTTATTAGGGATTTTTAGGGTTTGTTTGGGGTTTATTAGTGTTTATTGGTGTCTATTATGGTTGGTTAGGTTGTTTTGGTTTTCTTAACGTGTTTTTAGGGATATTAGGTTTTATTATCATTTATTAGGGTTAATTAGGTATTTTTGGGGTTTTATTATTGTTGAGTAGAATTTATTTGGATTTTAGGGTTTATAAGGTTTTTTAGTGATTATTAGAGTTTATTAGGGCTTCATTAGGGTTTAATTATTTATATTATGGTATATAAGGTTTTAATATTTTTTAGGGTTTTAAAGCATCTTTAGGGGTTTTGTAGCATTTTTTAGGGTTTGTGTAGCATTTTCAGAGTTTATAAAGCATTTTTAGTGTTTATATAGCGTTTTTTGGGTTTTGTTAATGATTTTAGATTTTATGTATAATTTTTAGGGTTTATGTATCCTTTTTAGGGTTTTTGTAGCGTGTTTGGTGTTTATGGTTTGTAGTGTTTTTCAGGGTTTTTAAGGGTTGTTAACGGGTGTTTATTGTTTTTATGGTATCTGATGGATTTTTAATGGTTTTTTGGGGTTTTATGGGTTTATTTATTTTTCTGGGATTGATAGGGGTTGTTATAGTTTTTGTGTGTTTTTGGGTTTGTTTGGGTATTGTAGCGGTTTTTAGGGTGTATATAATGTGTTTTAGCATTTTTTGAGTTCTTTAGGGGTTTTTAGTGTTATTTAGAGTTTAATATGGTTCATTAGTGTTTATTATTGTTCTTTAGGGTTTATTAGTGTTCTTTAGGATTTTTTACAATTTAATAGCATTTTTATTGTATATTAGGGTTTTATTGTTCTTTTGTAGGGATTAAATGGTTTTTCTAGGGTTTATCAACCTTTTTAGGGTTATTTAGTATTTATTACGGTTTATTAGCTTCTATTTTATTTATTAGGGTTTAGTAACATGTATTTGGTTTTATTATGATTTATTAGGGTTTATTATCCTTTGTTTTGGGTTATTGCGTTTTATTAGGGGTTTGTTAGTGTTTGTTCCAGTTTGTTATGATTTATTTGTCTTTGTTAGGATTTGTAATGATTAATTTGGGGTTGTTAGGGTTTGTTACCATTTATTTTGGGGTTATTTGGGTTTGTTAGGGTTTATTAGTGGGTTGTAGGGTTTTGTAGGCTATTATTTTGAGGGTTTTGTACCGTTTTATTGGGTTTGATAGGTTTTTTAGTAATTATTAGGGTTTATTATTGTTTAATTGTGTTTTTTATTGTATATTAGGGGTTTTAGGGCTTTTTTAGCATTTATTAGGGTCTAATAGAGTTTGTTAGGGTTTATTATAGGTTATTATGATTAATTAGTGTTTATTAGGGTTTTTAGGGTTTAATAGTGGATTTAAGGGTTTATTAGGGTTTATTAGTGGTTCTTAGGGGATATTAGTGGTTGTTAGGGTTCGTTAGGTTTTGTTAGAGTTTTTGGGGTTTGTTACGGGTTGTTTGAGTTGTTTGGGGTTTTATGCATTTTTTTAGGTTTATGGGTGTGTTTGGATTTTTTATGCTTTGTTAGGGTTATTTTAGAATTTTTTGGGGGTTTTGTAGCATTTTGTGGGTTTTGAAGCATTTTTTGGTTTTTAGTAGCAATTTTTAGGGTTTATGTAGCACTATTAGTGGATTTAGTGGTTCTTTAGGGGTTTATTTGGGGTTTATTAGCGTTTAATTTTTTATATTTTAGTATGTTAGGGTTTAATATTTTTGAGGGTTTTGAAGCGTCTTTACGGTTTATGTAGTATTTTTTAGGGTTTCTATAGCATTTTTAGAGTTTATTTAGCATTTTTAGTGTTTATGTAGAATTTTTAGGGTTTAGTCAGCGGTTTAAGGTTTTATGTATCATTTTACCGTTTGTGTAATATTTTAAGGGTTTGTGTAGAATGTTTAGGTTTTAGGTTTTATGTAGCATTTTTTAGGGATTATGTTGTATTTTTTGGGTTTATACTAGTAGAAAAATGGTCTTTAATGTCAGTTTTTTTTACATCGGTTTTTAACCGACGATGATGTCGCTGACGTAAAAAATATGACTTTTTTACGTCGGTTTTTGTAAACCGACGAGAAAAATGAATGAGATTAGTTTGTTGTCATCGGATTTTTAAAAAACCGATGCCAAAAAAAATATGTGATATCATTTTTTTTGTCAGTTTTCAGAAAAACCGATGGAAAAAATTAAAAAAAATATTTTTGGCATCGATTATTTAAAAAAACCGACGCCATAAATGAAAAAACAAATATTTTTGGCGTCAGTTTTTAAAGAAACCGATGACAATAAGTAAATTTTTTTTCTATGTTTTAGATCATTTCCTAAGCTTTGATTTGACAGGTTGTGGACCTAAATCGGAGTTACGGATCAAAAGTTATCGTTGTTAGAATTTGAACCTATCAAAGTTTATATTGTTACAACTCGTTTCAAAGAAAACATGATAACATAAATTAAAATCATATACAACAAATGAAATAAAATAAGCATAACACTTCAAACATATTTCAATGGTTTTAGGGGATTCCATCAAAATGAAATGTTTTTTATCATCGTATAACTTATATTTAGATATGAGAATGAATCATCATTATAAGAAAGCTAATCGAGTTGCTTAGAAATGAATGATAATAATAATAAAGAAAACATATCAATAGAATATGTACCATTTTAAAATTAATGATTTAAGTCACATTGAAAACTTGATTGAACCCAAGATGTTGAAAATGATGAATGAAGGAGAAACATGATATATATATAGTAAATGAAAATATTTTCAATTGAATTGTATGAAAATGTAGGCCGAATTTTAAAAAGTTAAACGCGGGTTGTGAAAAAAATTCAAATTCTGATCCTGCATTACTCTTTGGCATCGGTTTTGTTTGAAACAGACAGAAAAGAGGATTTACATTGGTCTTTTGGCATTGGTTTTTTAGAAAACTGATTCCAAAAATGCCAATTGATATCCTTTTTGGTGTCGATTTTTAAATAAACCGATTCTAAAAAGTTAAAAAAAATACATTTTTTGCATCGGTTTTTTTAAAAACTGACGCCAAAAACAAAAAATAATTTTTTTGGCGTCGGTTTTTTAAAAAAACCGACCCGAAAAACTAAAAAAATATTTTGGAGTCGGTTTTCATGAAAACCGATGCCAAAGAATTAAAAAAAATTTACAGTATTTTGGATAATTCCTTAATCTTTGATTTGACTGCTCATGGAGCTAAAACGGAATTACGGATTAAATGTTATGACCTTTGAAAGTTGAACATTTTTTAGACTTCTCTTAGAGAAGGTCAACTTCCGATATCTATAACTTTTAATCCGTAACTCCGTTTTTGCTCCACGACTAGTCAAATCGAAGAATAATGAATTATCTAAAACACTGTATATTTGTTTTAAATTTAATGTTGTCAATTTTCAAAAAAACCGAGTCTAAAATATATATTTTTTAGTTTTTTTCTTATGTTTTTTAAGAACAGATGCCAAAACAATTTTTTTTTCTTTTTTGCGTCGGTTTTTAAAAAAACCGACGCCATAAATTCACCGAAAAAATTATTTACGTTGGTTTATAAGAAACCGACCTCAAACTGGAGACGTTAAAAATCATTTTTCTACTAGTGTTATGTATCATTTTTATAGGTGATGTAGCGTTTATGTTGCATTTTTAGGGGTTATGTAACGTTTTTAGGGTTCATGTAGTGTTTTTAGGGTTAATATTGTGTTTTTAGGGTTTATGATGTGTTTTTAGGGTTTATGTTATAGTTCTAGGGTTTATGTAGTGGTTTTTGGGTTTATGTAGTGTTTTTGGGGTTTATGTTGCGTTTTTTGGTTTATGTTGCGTTTTTAGGGTTTTTGTTGCATTTATTAGGATTTATATAATGTTTTTAGGGATTATGTATCTATTTGAAGCCTTTTTTAGGGTTTTAAGGGTTTTTTATGGTTTATAGTGTTTTGGGGGGTTTTAAGGTTTGTTAAGGGGTGTTTATGGTTTTTTATTGTGTGTGATGGCTTTTTAATGTTTTTTGCGGGGTTTTATGGGTTTATTTGTTTTTTGGGGATTGATAGGTTTTGTTAGGGTTTTTAGTGTGTTTTACGGTTTGTTTGGGTATTGTAGTAATTTTTAGGGTTTATATAATGTTTTTTAGCATTTTTTGGGTTATTTAGATGTTTTTAGTGTTCTTTAGAGTTTAATACGGTTTATTAGGGTTTATTAGGGTTCTTTAGGTTTTATTAGTGTTCTTTAGGATTTCTTACATTTTATTAGCATTTTGTATTGTATATTAGGGTTTTATTGGGCTTTTGTAGGCAATAATTGCATTTTCTAGGGTTTATCCACCTTTTTAGGGTTATTTAGGATTTATTAGGGTTTATTTTATTTATTAGGGTTTAGTAATGTGTATTTGGGTTTATTGCGATTTATTAGGGTTTATTATGATTTTTTAGGGTTTATTGGTGTTTATTAGGGGTTTGTTATAGTTTGATTCAGTCTGTTAAGAATTCATTGGCGTTGTTAGGATTTTTTATGATTTATTTGGTGTTGTAAGGGTTTGTCATGATTTATTTTGGGGTTATTGGGGTTTTTAGGGTTTATTAGTGGGTTGTAGGGTTTTGTAGGCTATTATTTGGAGATTTTTGTAGTGTTTTGTCGGGTTTGTTAGGGTTTTTAGTGATTATTTGGGTTTATTATGGTTTAATAGTTTTTTTATTTTATATAATGGTTTTTAGGGCTTTTGTAGAGTTTATTAGGCTCTAATAGAGTTTGTTTGTTAGGGTTTATTATAAGTTATAATGATTTATTATTGTTTATTAGTGTTTTTAGAGTTTAATAGTGGGTTTTATGGGTTATTAGGGATTATTAGTTGTACTTATGGGTTATTAGTGGTAGTTAGGGTTTGTTAGGGTTTGTTAGGATTTTTAGGGTTGGTTACGATTTGTTTGAGTTGTTTGGGGTTTTATGCATTTTTTTGTTTTATGGGTGTGTTTTGATTTTTTATGCTTTTTAGGGTTATTTTAGCATTTTTTGGGTTTGGTTGCGTTTTGTGGGTTTTGAAGAATTTTTTGGGTTTTTGATGTAATTGATAGGGTTTATATAGTGTTGTTAGTGGCTTTGGTGAGTTTCTAGGGTTCTTTAAGGTTTTAGGGGTTTTTTGGGTTCTTTAGGTTGTATTATGGTTTCTTTTTAGGTTTTTTGGGTTTGCTTGGGGTTTTTAGGGATTTTAAGTGTTTCATAGGGTTGGTTTGGGTTTTGTTAGGAATTTTTAGGCTTTTTAGGGTTTTTGGCGTTTTTATTGGTTTTTAGGTTTTTTAGTGTTTTTTGAGGTTTGTTTGAGGTTTTTTAGGGTTTTTAGGTTTATTTTCGGGTTTTTTCAGTTTTTTTCGATTTTTAGGTGTTTTAGGGTTTTTAAGGATTTTTTAGGGTTTTTACTGATTTTATGGTTTTTTAGGGTTTTGTCAGGTTTTGTCAGGTTTGTTAGGGTTTTTTTGTGAATATTAGCATTTTGAATGGTTTTAGAGCATTTTTGTTATATATTTGGGTTTTAGGTATTTTGTAGCTTTTATTGGGGTCTAATAGGGTTCTTAGGGTTTATTACCATTTATTAGTGTTTATTAGGGTTTAGTAGTGGGATGTATGGTTTATTATGGATTATTACGGTTTATTATTGGTTGGTAGGGTTTGTAAGGCTTTTTGGGGTTTTTAGTGTTTTTGTGGTTTTTAGGTTTTTAGGGTTTTTTGACGTTTGTTTAGGTTTTTTAGGGTTTTTAGGTTTTTTTTTTGGTTTTTTTGTATTTTTTTTGTTTTTAGGGGTTTTTGGGTTTTTGGGGTTTTTAGGTTTTTTGGGATTTTTTAAGGTTAATAGGGGTTTTTGTGTTTTTTGGGTTTTTATGGTTTTTTATGGTTTTTTCCGGTTTTTTCCGGGTTTTTTAGGGTTTTTTGTGAATATTAGTATTTTTAATGGTTTAATAGCACTGGGTTGTATATTTGTGTTTTTAGGTATTTTGTAGATTTTATTGGGCAAGGAAGGTGCGAGGCCAGGCTATTCCTGGCATCCCAAAATTTATTAAAGGAAAAGAAAAGTAGACAAGGGTGGGGTGGGGCCAAACAGCCCACACCAAAAAAGACCTGAACCGTGAAAAAAATTTAGGGAAAAAGCGGTGTGAGGCTAGGCTATTCCCTTCCCCCGTAAAATTTATTAAAGAAAAAAAAGACTCACCAGACAAGGGAGGGGAGGGGTCAAACGAACCACACCCAAAAACCCTTTACAAACCCAAGCCCAACGAATCCAGATGTAGATTTTATTGGGGTATAATAGGGTTTTTAGGGTTTATTACAATTTATTAGTGTTTATTAGGGTTTAGTAGTGGCCTTTAGGGTTTATTAATGTTTATTATAGGTTGATAGGGTTTGTTAGGATTTATTAGTTCCTATTAGAGTAATTTAGGATGTCTGAGGGTTTTTTTAGGGTTTCTAACAGTGTGTTAGGGTGGGTTAGGGTGTTTATGAGAGGGTTAGGGTTTCAAAGTGTGTGCTATGGTTTTTAAGGGTTTCTAAGGTTGTGTTAGGGTTTATATGGGTGCGTTGGGGTTTCTAAGGTTGTGCTAGGGTTTCTAAGGGTTGTTAGGGTTTCGGATGGTGTTTTAGGGTTTCTAAGGGTGTGTTAGTGTTTCTTAGGTTTTCTTAGGGTGTTATTAGGGGTTTTAGGGGATTAGGGTTATGTTAGGGTTTCTTATGGTATCTTATGGTTTCTTAAGGGTTTTTAGGGTTTTATCAGGTTTTTTGTGTTTATTGGGTTACTTATTGCTTCTTGGGTTTTGTTAGGGGTTGTTAAGGTTTTTTAGGGTTTGTTATGTTTTTTAGGTTTTTTGGGGTTTTTTAGTGTTTGATATGGTTTTTTAGGGTTTGTTAGGGTCTGTTAGTGTTTGTTACGGTTTGTTCGGGTTGTCTGGGTTTTGTGTGGTTTATAAGGGTTTTTATTGTTTATGGGGTTATTCACAAGTTGTTAGGGTTATGTAGTGGTTCATGGTTGTCGTAGATGTGTAGGGCTAGTTGCCACCTTCAATTGGTATGTGGAAGATGTGAAACAGACATCCATAGCAGAAGTTGTAGTCATTTGGAGGACATAAGGACCATTTTGGTCTTCAATAACGTGATAAAGTGTGCCTATTGGTCACATATGTGTTGATCTAATTGAAAGCTTCGATTTGATATATGGTAGAGGCAAAACGGAGTCCCAGAGTAGAAGTTATGGTCTTTTGGAGGGTTTACATACCTTTGTGGGCCTTCAAGGATGTAAGAAGGTGCTTCAGTTATTATATGAGTGTAGGTCTAGTCTCACGCTTCGATTTGATATGTGGTAGAGGAAAAACGGACACCCATAGAAGAAGTTATTGAAAAAACGGACACCTGAAGCCAATCTTTTGACCATCGAAAGAGATTTTGAGTCTTTTTGGGGGATGAAGAATGTCAGAAAGGGCTCCAGTGGTTACCAGAGTGTGTATCTTTTTACAATATTATATTTGATATGTGGTAGATCCAAAATGAACACACGTATAAATTTTCGTCATTTTAAATTGAGCAACACTCATAGCGCCTAAAAAACTATGAAACCCGCAACTCACTAAAATAAGAATAACTTCTCCTTTGGGTGTATGTTTGAGCATAGTTACTAGTAAAATCGAAGCTCGTGAGATGAGTGAGGACTGAGTCTAATCAAAACTGTGAGAAGATCAAAGAACCAGATGATATAATAGTTATAACACTCCAAAAAAAGTCCAACTTCAAACGACCATAACTTTCACTCATGTTGTCCATTTGAGATCTACCACATATCAACTAAAAACATGTGAAGAGATATATGCAGAAGGATAACTTGAACAAAGTTCAAGTCATTTTTGGGACCCTAAAATCCCCAAAACCCATCAGAAGGCCTCCAAAACTCCATTTTCATGTCCAGATCCCTGTCAAATGTTTCTTAAAATGGTCATAACTTCTAATATGTGTGTCTGTTCAGATTCTGACACCTATTTTTATCATAGATAGTTCAATGAGATTTAGTTGGACTATTCACGGAGTGGAAATAGGCAGCTGAAGAAGATGTTATGCCTTTTTAATGACTTAGTGATTTGATAGGTTTTTCAAGACACCATTTCTTGCACTTTTTCATGTCTGCTGTTTTTTCAAACAACTATAACTTATTATTGTTATTATCATCACATGAAAATCCATATCCAAATGCACATACACACACATTCAATGAATGTGCCTTATTCTATTATCACATGCATTGTTATTATTAATATTATTAAAAATAATAATATTATTATTATCATCATCATCAACACATGATAATGCAATGCATGGGAGTTATTATTTGTTACCATACACATGCACACATAATGCACATGCATTATTCTATTATCCTATGCATTAGTACTACTACTATTATCACCACTACTACTACTATTATTACTACCGATGTTATTCTTACTATCATCACATGCAAATGTAGATGCACGTGCATTATTATTTATTATTTATTACCATGTACGTGCATATGCAATGCACTTGTATTATTCTTTTATTATTATTATTATCACAGTTATTATTATTATTATTATTATTATTGTTATTATTATTATCATTATTATTGTCATTATCACATTAAAATTCACAATCATGTGCATTGTTCTTTATTATTTATTACCATGCACGTGTCTGTGTTATTATTATTATTATTACATTTAGTATTGTTAATATTATCATCAAATGTAAATGATCATGCACATGCATGTGAGTTCTTATTTATTATTATTTATTTATTATTTACTACTATGCACGTGCACATGAAATGCACTTGCACTATTCGATTCTTTTTATTATTATTATTATTATTATTATTCTTATTTTTGTTGTTTGTATCATCAAATACAAATGCACATGCACGTACATTGTTATTTATTATTTATTTCCATGCACGTGCATGCGTCATTATCATTATCATTACATGTAAATGCACAATCACATGTGTTATTATATATTATTTATTATCATGCACATGCAAATGCAATGCACCTACGTTATTCTATTATCAAATGTGTTATTATTATTTATTCTAATGCACATGTACACACAATGCACATGCATTATTCTATTATCACATGTGTTATTATTTATTATTTATTATCATTTACATGCAAATGCACATTCATGTGGACTTGGTTATAATTTATTGTTTATTACTATGAACATGCACATGCACATGAACTTGTATGTGTGTAATTATTTATTATTTATTATCATTCACATGCACATACACATACACATGCAATTTACATGCATTATTATTTATAATTTATTATTTATTATCATTCACATGCAAATGCGCAGGCATATGCACATGCACATGTGTTAAGATTTATTAGTTTTACCTTACTCATGCATATGGACATCCATGTGCATTATTACTACTATTATTAATAGAGTTATGTTTAGGGTTTACTATCATTTTTTAGGTTTTTTAGGTGTTATTTACAATTATTATGGTTTGTTAGGGTTTTAGGGTTTTTTAATGGCATATTAGCTTTTTTTAGGATTTTGTGGGGGTTATTAGGATTTTATTAGGGTTTATTAAGGGGTGTCAATGTTTATTAGGGTTTATTAGGTATTTTTAGGGTTTTATTATGATTGGGTTGGGTTTATTAGGGTATATTATGGTATATTATGGTATATTTGGGTATGTTTAGGATTTATTAGGGTTTGTTACAGTTCATTATGGTTTATTAATTTTTAAGAGACCATATTAGGATTTTTAGTGTTTAGTGGTGTTTATTCAGGTTTATTAGCGCTTTTAAGCTTTGTTATGTTTTATTAGCATTTATTAGAGATTTTAGGGGTTTTTAATTGTATATTTTCATTTTTTATGGTTTAGTGGGGTTTATTATGGTTTATTATGGTGTGTTAAGGTTTATTAGGGTTGAGTAGGTATTTTTAGGGTTTTATTAGGGGTGAGTCAGTATCTTTAAGGTTTTATTAGGGTTTATTAGTGTTGAGTATGATATATTAGGATTTGTTCGAGATTTTTAGGGTTTGTTAGTGTTTTTATTAGGGTACATGAGTGTTTTTTAATTTTTGTTAATATATATGAGGGGTTGTTATGACTTTATAGGTTTTATTAGCGTGTTTTTAGTGTTTGTGATCATTTTTAATGGTTTATTAGCTTTTATTTGAATTTATTATGGTTTATTAGGGTTTCTAGGGCTTTTTAATTGTTTGTTTTCTTTTTTTTTGTTTATTGGGGTTTAGTTGGGTTTTATTAGGTTTTGTTATGGTGTGTAAAGGTTTATTTTGGTTGAGAATGTATTTTTAGGGTTTTATTATGGTTTGTGATCATTTTTTATTTTTTGTGAGTGTTTTTAGGGTTTATTAGGTTATATTAGAGTTTATCAGGGTTTCTAGAGATTTCTTAATGTATACTAGCATTTTTTCATTATTAGGTATTTGTAGGGTTTTATTAGTGGTTATTATGGCGTGTTAAGTATTGTTAGGAATGAGTAGGGTTTATTTGGCTTTATTTATGGTTTATTAGGTCTTTTACCATTTTTTTCGGTTTTATTAGGGTTTATTAGTGTCAATTAGGGTTGGTTATGGTTGTTAAGGTTTTCTTAACATGATTTTAGTGTTTATTAGGTTTTATTATCATTTATTGGGGTTTATTTGGTATTTTTTGGGTTTTATTATGGTAGAGTAGAGTTTTATTAGGATTTTTAGGGATTATAAGGTGTTTTTAGGGATTATTAGAGTTTATTAGGGTTTAATTTTTTATATTATGGTATGTTAGTGTTTAATATTTTTGAGGGTTTTAAAGCGTCTTTTGGGTTTTTGTAGTATTTTTTAGGGTTCTAGTAGAGTTGTTAGAGTTTTTGTAGAATTTTTATTTGTTATGTAGCATTTTTAGGGTTTAGTTAGACGTTTTAGATTTTATGTATCATTTTTATGGTTTATGTAACATTTTTAGGGTTTATGTACCGTGTTTAGGGTTTAGGTTTTATGTAGCATTTTTTTGGGTTTATATTGCATTTTCTGGGTTTATGTAGTGTTTTAGGGGTGATGTAGCGTTTATGTGGAATTTTTTAGGGTTTAGGTAATTTTTTTAGGGTTCATGTAGTGTTTTTAGGGTTTATATTATGTTTTTAGGTTTTATGTAGCGTTTTTAATATTTATGTTGCATTTTTTTGGGTTTTTGTTGTGTTTTTTAGGGTTTATGTTACAGTTCTAGGTTTTATGTAGTAATTTGAAGGTTTATATAGTATTTTTGGGGTTTATGTTGTTTTTTTGGATTATGTTGCATTTTTAGGGTTTTGGTTGAATTTTAAGGGAGTTATGTAACGTTTTTAGAGTGTATGTATCTATTTGAAGCCCTTTTTAGGGTTTTAATGGTTGTTTATGGTTTGTAGTTTTTTAGGGGTTTTTAGGTTTGTTAATGGGTGTTTATTGTTCTTTATGGTATCTAATGGCTTTTTAATGGTTTTTTATGGGGGATTAGGGGTTTATTTGTTTTTTTTTTGGGATTGATAGTGGTTGTTAGGGTTTTTTAGTGTGTTTTACTATTTGTTTGGGTATTGTAGCGGTTTTTAGGGTTTATATAATGTGTTTTAGCATTTTCTTGGGGTCTTTAGGGGTTTTTAGTGTTCTTTAGAGATTAATATGGTTATTTAGGGTTTATTAGGGTTTTTCAGGGTTTATTAGTGTTCTTTAGGATTTGTTACAATTTATTAGAATTTTTATTGTATATTAGGGTTTTATTGGGCTTGTGTAGGCATTGATAGATTCTTCTAGGGTTCATCAACCTTTTTAGTGTTATTTATGATATATTAGGGTTTATTTTATTTATTAGGGTTTATTAACATGTATTTGGGTTTATTACGATTTATTATGGTTTATTATGATTTGTTAGGGTTTATTGCGGTTTATTAGGGGTTTGTTATGGTTTGTTTCAGATTGTTATGATTGTTTTGGCATTGTTAGGCTTTGTTATGACTTATTTGGGGTTGTTGGGGGTTGTTATGATTTATTTTGGGGTTATTAGGGTTTGTTACGCTTTATTAGTGGGTTGTAGGGTTTTGTAGAATATTATTTGGATGTTTTTGTAGCATTTTGTCGGGTTTGTTAGGGTTTTTAGTGATTATTAGGGTTTCTTATGGTTTAATATTTTTTTTATATATTATGGGTTTATGGATTATATAGTATTTATTAGGGTCTAATAGAGTTTTTTAGGGTTTATTATTGGTTTTTATGATTTATTAGTGTTTATTAGGTGTTTTAGGGTTTAATAGTGGGTTTTAGGGGTTATTAGGGATTACTAGTTGTACATAGGGGTTATTAGTGGTTGTTAAGGTTTGTTAGGTTTTGATAGGTTTTTTAGGTTTTGTTACGGTTTGTTTGAGTTGTTTGGGGTTTTAGGATTTTTTTTGGTTTTTATGGGTGTGTTTGGATTTTTTATGCTTTGTTAGGGTTATTATAGCGCTTTTTGGGGTTTTGTTGCATTTTGTGGGTTTTGAAGCATTTTTTTTGTAGCAATTTTTTGGGTTTATGTAGCATTGTCAGTGGCTTTAGTGGTTCTTTAGGGTGTTTTAGGGTTCATTAGGGTTATTTATGGTGTATTAGGGTTTCCTTTGTGGTTTTTAGGGTTTTCTAGGGGGGCTTTAGGGTTTTTAAGGGTTTCATAGGGTTGGCTGGGGTTTTGTTAGGCCTTTTTAGGCTTTTAGGGGTTTTTAGGGTTTTTTTGCGTTTTTTGAGCCTTTTTGAGTTTTTTTGTGTGGTTTTTAGGATTTTTTAGGTTTGTTTTCGGGTTTTTTTGGTTTTTTCGTGTTTTTGGGGGTTTTATGGTTTTTACGGTTTTTAGGGTTTTTATGTGTTTTTAGGGGTTTTTGGGTTTTTAGGGGTTTTTGGGTTTTTTGGGTTTTTGAGGTTTTAGGGTTTTTTAGGGTTTTGTTAGATTTTTTCACGTTTGTTAGGGTTTTTTTGTGAATATTAGTGTTTTAAATGTTTTAATAGCATTTTTTCTATATATTTGGGTTTTTAGGTATTTTGTAGCTTTTATTAGGGTCTAATAGGATTTTTAGGGTTTATTACGATTTATTATTGTTTATTAGGGTTTAGTAGTGGGATTTAGGGTTTATTAGGGTTTATTAAGATCTATTATTTGTTAGTAGGGTTTGTTAAAATTTATTAGGGATTATTATAGTTATTTAAGGTGTTTAAGGGTTTGTTAGAGTTTCTAAGGGTGTGTTAGGATTTTTAAGGGTTGGTTAGGGTTTTTATGGGAGGGATAGGGTTTCTAAAGGTTTGCTATGGTTTCTAAGGGTTTCTAAGGTTGTGTTAGGGTTTTTATGGGTGTGTCGGGGTTTCTAAGGGTGTACTAAGGTTTATAAGCGTGTAGTAGGGATTCTAAGGGTTTGTTAGGGTTTCTAAGGGTGTGTTAGTGTTTCTTAGGTTTTCTTAGGGATTTGTTAGGGTTTTTAGGGTTTAGTTAGTGTTTCTTCTGGTTTCTTAGGGGGTTTTTAGGCTTTCTTCAGATTTTTTTTGTGTTTATTGGGGATTCTTAGTGCTTCTTGGGGTTTGTTAGGGTTTGTTAGGGTTTTTAGGGTTTTTAGGGTTTGTTAAGGTTTGTTATGTGTTTTTAGGGGTTTTGGGGGTTTGTTAGGGTTTGTTAGGGTTTGTTAGTGTTTGTTAGGGTTTGTTAGTGTTTTTAGGGTTTTTTAGGATTTTTAGGGTTTTTCTTGGTTTTTAATGGTTTTTAGTGTTTATGGGGTTATTCATGGTCTGTTAGGGTTATTTAGTTGTTCATGGTTGTCACAGATGTGTAAAGGTGGTCACAAGCATAAATTTGATACGTGGTAAAGGTGAAACGGACACCCAGAGCAAGAGTTACGGGCATTTGGAGTACTTAAGGAACTTTTGGGACTTTAAGAATGTGATAAGGTGTTCTTATTGGTCACAGATGTGTAGATATAGTCGAAATCATCGATTTGATATATGGTAGAGGCAAAACGGACTCCCGGAGTAGATGTTATGGTCTTTTGGAGGGTTTAAGCACCTTTTTGGGCCTTCAAGGATGTAAAAAGTTGCTTTAGTGATTATAGGAGTAGAGGTCTAGTCTAATTCTTTGATTTGATAGGTGGTAGAGGAAAAAAGGACACCCATAGAAAAAGTTATTGCAAAACAGACACCAGAAGCCAATCTTTTGATCATCTAAAGGGATTTTGGGTCTTTTTGGGGGGGTGTTGAATGTAAGAAAGGGTGTCAGTGGTTACCAGAGTGTTTATATTTTCACAATCTTCAATTTGATATGTGGTAGATCCAAAATGAACCCACGTAGAAGATGTTATTGTCATTTTAAATTGAGAAACTCTACTAGCGCCTAAAAACCTAAGAAACCCGCAACTCACAAAAATAGGAATAACTTCTCCTTCAAGTATCCATATGAGCACTGTGACTATTAAAATCAAATCTATTGAGATGAGTGAGGACCAAGTTTAGTAGAAACAATGATAAGATCAAAGAAATATAAGATATATTAGTTATACCACTCCAAAAAAATTCCCACTTCAAACGGTTATAACTTTCGCTCCGGTTGTCCGTTTGAGTGCTACCACATATGAAATTGAATGTAGTGAAGAGATCTATGAATAAGGATGACTTTAACATAGTTAAATTCATGTTTGAGACCCTAAAATCCCTGAAACCCATCAGAAGGACTCTAAAGCTCCTTTTCTGTGTACGGATCCCTGTCAAATTTTTCTTAAAATGGTCATAACTTCTGATCTGTGTGTCTGTTCGGCATCCATCACCTGTTTTTATCGTAGTTCATTCCTTGAGAATTTACATACACGCACATTAAAATGCACATACAAATGCACATACATTCACATTAAATGCACGTGTGTTATTTTATTATCACATGTGTTGTTATTAATAATAATAATAATAATATTATTATCATCATCATCACATGCAAATGCAATGAATGGGCGTTATTATTTATTAGCATGCACGTGCACACGTAATGAAAATAAAATATTCTATTATAACATGCATTGGTAGTACTACTAATATCACCACTACTACTACTATTATTACTATTGTTGTTATTATTACTATCATCACAAGCAAATGTAGATGCACGTGCATTATTATTTATTATTTATTACCATGCACATGCATATGCAATGCACTTGTATTATTCTTTTATTATTTTTATTACTATGACAATTATTATTATTATTATTATCATTATCATTGTTATTATAATTGTCACATGCAAGTGCACATGTATGTGCGTTGTTATTTATTATTTATTACAATTCTTGTGGATGTGTTATTATTATTATTATTACAAATAGTATTATTAATATTATCATCAAATGTAAAGGAACATGTACATGAATGCACGTTCTTATTTACTGTTATTTTTTTATTATTTACAACTATGCACGTCCACATGAAATGCAGTTCTGTTATTCTATTATTATTATTATTATTGTTGTTGTTGTTTTTGTTTTTGTTGTTGTTGTTGTTGTTGTTGTTGTTGTTTGTATCACCAAATACAAATGCACATGCACGTGTGTTGTTATTTATTATTTGTTACCATGCATGTGCATGTGTCATTATCATTATCATTACATGGAAATGCACATGCACATGCGTTATCATATAATATTTATTATCATGCACATGCAAATGCAATGCACTTGCATTATTCTATTATCACATGTGTTATTATTATTTGTTAGCATACACGTGCACACATAATGTAGGTGCATTATTCTATTATCACATGTGTTATTATTTATTATTTATTATAATTAACTTGAAAATGAACATTCATGTTGACTTTGTTATTATTTATTGTTTATTAACATGCACATGCAAATGCACATGCACATCCACATGCACCTGCACATGCACTTGGATGTGTGTTATTATTTATTATTTATTATCATTCACATGCACATGCACATACATATATAATTCACATGCGTTAATATTTATAATTTATTATTTATTACCATTCACATGCAAATGCATAGGCATATGCACATACATGTGCATTATTATTTATTATTTAAAACATGCACATATATATGCACATGAATGTGCATTATTACTATTATTATTGATAGAGGTATTTTTAGAGTTTACTAGAATTTTTTAGAATTTTTAGGTGTTATTAACATTAATTATGGTTTGTTAGGGTTTAAGGGGTTTTAATGGTATATTAGCATTTTTTAGGGTTTGGTGGGGGTTATTAGGATTTTATTAGGGTTTATTAGGGTGTGTTAAGGTTTATTTGGGTTTATTAGGTATTTTTAGGGTTTTATTAGGATTGACTTGGGTTTATTAGGGTATATTTTGCTATATAATGGTATATTTGGTTATGTTTGGGATTTATTATGGTTTATTATCGTTCATTGTTGTTTATTAATTTTTAAGAGGGTATATTAGGGGGTTTTAGGATTTAATAGTGTTTATTAGGGTTTATTAGTGCTTTTATGCTTTTTTAGGTTTTATTAGCCTTTATTAGGGGTTTAAGGATTTTTAATTGTATATTTTCCTTTTTAGAGTTTAGTGGGGTTTATTATGGTTTATTATAGTGTGTTAAGATTTATTAGGGTTGAGTAGGAATTTTTAGGGTTTTATTAGGGTTGAGTTGGTATCTTTAAGGTTTTTTAGGGTTTAATATGGTTGAGTAAAGTTTATTAGGGTTTGTTAAGGATTTTTAGGGTTTACTGGTGTTAGTTATTGTTTTTATTAGGTTATATGAGTGTTTTTTAGTTTTTGTTAATATATATGGAGGGTTGTTAGGACTTTTTAGGTTTTATTAGTGTGTTTTTAGTGTTTGTGAGATTTTTTTATGTATTTTTAGGTTCTATTTGAATTTATTATGGTTTATTAGGGTTTTTAGGTCTTTTTAATGGTTTGTTTATGTTTTCTTGTTTATTGGGGTTTAGTTGGGTTTTATTAAGTTTAATTATGGTGTACCAAAGTTTATTACGGATGAGAAGGTATTTTTAGGGTTTTATTATGGTTTTATTAGGGATTATTAGTTTTTATTAGGGTTTATTAGGGATTTTTATTGTTTATTAGGGTTTGTTAGGGGTTTATTAGTTTTTTGTTTTATTAGGTTATATTAGTGTTTTTATGTCTTTTTAGATAATATAGCGTTTTTTATTGTTTGTGATCATTTTGTTTTTGTTTGTGAGTGTTTTTAGGGTTTCTTCGATTATATTAGAGTATATTATGGTTTATTATGGTTTCTAGGTATTTTTAAGGTATATTAGTGTTTTTCTATTTATTAGGTTATATAAGTGTTTTTAGGTCTTTTTAGGTAATATAGCGTGTTTTTATTGTTTATGATCATTTTTTTATTGTTTGTGAGTGTTTATAGGGTTTATTAGGTTATATTAGAGTTTATCAGGGTTTATAGGGATTTTTAAAGGTATACTAGTGTTTGTTTTCAATATTAGGGTTTTTAGGGTTTTATTAGGGGTCATTATGGTGTGTTAAGGTTTGTTTGGGTTGAGTAGGGTTTATTTGGATTTATTTATGGTTTATTAGGGATTTTTAGGGTTTTTTTGGGGTTTATTACGGTTTATTAGTGTTTATTAGTGTCTATTAGGGTTGGTTAGGGTTGTTTAGGTTTTCCTAACATGTTTTTAGGGTTTATTCGGTTTTATTATCATTTATTAGGGTTTATTAGGTATTTTGGGGTTTTATTAGGGCCGAGTAGAGTCTCTTAATGTTTTTAGGGGTTATAAGGTTCTTTTAGGGATTATTAGAGTTTATTAGGGGTTTATTAGGGTTTAATGATTTATATAATGGTATATTAGGGTTTAATATTTTTGAGGGTTTTGAAACATCTTTAGGGTTTTTTGTAGCATTTTTTAGTGTTTGTTTAGCGTTGTTTGAGTTTATATAGCACTTTTAGTGTTTATGTAGCACTTTTAGGGTTTAGTTAGTGGTTTTAGGTTTTATGTTTCATTTTTAGGGTTTTTGTAATGTTTTTAGGGTTTATGTAGCGTGTTTAGGGTTTAGGTTTTATGTAGCATTTTTATGGTATATGTTGCATTTTCTAGGTTTATGTAGCATTTTTAGGGGTGATGTAGCGTTTATGTTGCAGTTTTTAGGGTTTATGTATTTTATTTAGAGTTCATGTTGTTTTTTAGGGTTTATGTTGTGTTTTTAGGTTTTATGTTCCATTTTTTAATGTTTATGTAGCGTTGTTTTGGGTTTATGTTACGGTTCTAGGGTTTATGTAGTGATTTTGGGGTTTATGTAGTGTTTTTGTGTTTATGTTACGTTTTCTGGGTTTATGTTGTGTTTTTAGGTTTTATGTTGCATTTTTAGGGTTTATGAAATGTTTTTTGGGTTTATATATCTTTTTGTTTCCTTTTTTGGGTTTTAATGGTTGTTTATGGTTTGTAGTAGTTTTTAGGATTTTTAAGGGTTGTTAATTGGTGTTTATGATTTTTATGGTATTTGATGGGTTTTGAATGGTTTTTGGGGGTTTTTTAGTGTTTATTTGTTTTTTGGGATCGATATGGCTTGTCAGGGTTTTTAGTGTGTTTTAGGGTTTGTTTGGGTATTATAGCGGTATTTAGGGTTTATGTAATGTGTTTTAGCGTTTTTTGGGGTTTTTAGGATTTTTCAGTGTTCTTTAGAGTTTATTATGATTATTTAGGGTTTATTAGGGTTCTTTAGGGTTTATTATTGTTCTTTAGGATTTCTTATGGTTTATTACCGTTTTTATTGTATATTAGGGTTTTATTGGGCTTTTGTAGGCATTAATAGATTTTTCTAGGGTTTATCAACATTTTAAGGGTTATTTAGGATTTATTAGGGTTTTCTAGCGTTTAATTTATTTATTGGGGTTTATTAATGTGTATATGGGTTTATTACAATTTATTAGGTTTTATTATGACTTTTTAGGGTTTATTGCGGTTTATTAGGGGTTTGTTATGGTTTGTTTCAGTTTGTTACAATTTATTTGGCGTTGTTAGGAATTGTTATGATTTATTTGGGGTTGTTAGGGTTTGTTACGATTTATTATGGGGTTATTAGGGTTTGTTAGGGTTTATTAGCGGGTTGTAGGGTTTTGTAGGCTATTATTTTGCGGGGTTTGTAGTGTTTTGTTGGATTTGTTAGGGTTTTTAGTTATTATTTTGATTTATTATGGTTTAATAGTGTTTTTATTGTATATTAGGGGCTTTAGGGATTTCGTAGCCTTTATTAGAGTCTAATAGGGTTTTTAAGGTTTATTACAGGTTATTAAGATTTATTAGTGTTTATTAGGGTTTTAGGGTTTAATAGAGGGTTTCAGGTGTTATTTGGGTTTATTAGTGGTTCTTAGGGGTTATTTGTGGTTTTTAGGGTTTGTTAGGTATTGTTATGCTTTGTTAGGATGGGTGTTATTCTATTATCACACACGTTATTATTATCATTATATTCATTTTAATTATTATCATTATCATTATTATCATTATCTTTATTATTATTATTACTACTACTATTATTATTATTTTTATCGTCACATGAAAATGTAGATGCACATGCGTTATTATTTATTATTTATTTCCATGCACGTGCATATGTTTTTGTTGATTTTATTATTATTATTATTACTGTTACTATTATTATTATTATCATCATCACATGCAAATGCAGATGCACGTCCATTATTATTTATTACCATGCACGCGGACGCGCAATGCACCTACATTATTCTATTATTACATGAATTTTTATTGTTATTGTTATTATTACTTTTATTGTTATTTTTGTTATTATCATAAAATGGAAATGAAAATGCACGTGCATTATTATTTATTACCATACATGCGCACATTCAATACATGTGCGTTTTTCTATTATCACATGCGCTATTATTATTATTATTATTAATATTATTATTATTATCATCATGTGCGCTATGAGTTATTATTTATTATCATGCACTGCACAGGCAATGCACGTGCGTTATTATATTATCACATGCGTTGTTGTTGTTGTTGTTATTATTATTACTGTGATTATTATTATTATTATCATCATCTCATGCACAAGCACATGCACATGCACGTGCATTAATATTTATTTTTTATTACCATGCATGTGCACATTCAATGAACACACGTTATTTTATTATCACATACATTGTTATTCTTATTGTTATTATTATTATTGTGGTTTTTTTATTGTTGATATTGTTATTATCATCACACGAAAATGCACATGCAAATACATAAACATGCACATTCAATGCGCGTATGTTATTCTATTATCACATGCGTTGTTAATAATAATAATAATAATAATATTATTATTATTATCATTGTCATCATCATCACATGAAAATGCAATGCACACACGTTATTATTTATTACCATGCACGTGCATACATAATGCACATGCAATATTCTATTATAAAATGCATTGGTACTACTACTATTATCAGTACTACTACTACTACTATTGTTAATATTATTATCATCACTTGCAAATGCAGATGCACGGGCATTATTATTTATTATTTATTACCATGCACGTGTATATGCAATGCACTTGTATTATTCTTTTATTATTATTATTGTTATTGTCATAGTTTATTATTATTATTATTATTATTATTATTATTATTATTATCATTATTATTATCATTATCAAATGCAAATCCACATGCATGTGCGTTGTTATTTATTATTTATTACCATGCACGTGCATGAGTTATTATTATTATAATTATTATTACAATTAGTATTATTAATATTATTATCAAATGTAATTTCACATGAACATGCATGTGTGTTCTTATTTACTATTATTTATTTATTATTTACTACTATGCACGTGCACATGAAATGCACTTGTGTTATTCTATTATTATTGTTATTATTATTATTATTATTATTATTATTATTATTATTATTGTTTGTATCATCAAATACAAATGCACATGCACGTGCGTTGTTATTTATTATTTATTACCAAGCACGTGCATGCATCATTATCATTATCATTACATGTAAATGCACATACACGTGTGTTATTATATATTATTTATTACCATGCACATGAAAATGAAATGCACTTGCATTATTCTGTTATCACAATTGTTATTATTATTTATTCTCATGCACATGCACATGCAATGCACTTGCGTTATTCTATTATCACATGTGTTATTATTTATTATTTATTATCATTCACGTGAAAATGCACATTCATGTGGACTTTGTTATTATTTATTGTTTATTACCATGCAAATGAACATGCACGTGCACATGCACATGCACGTGAACTTGGATGTGCGTTATAATTTATTATTTATTATCATTCACATGCACACACACATACACATGAAATTAACATGTGTTATTATTTATAATTTATTATTTATTATCATTTACATGCAATTGTGCATGCATATTCACATGCATGTGCATTATGATTTATTATTTAAACCATGCACATTCATATGCACATGCACATGCGTTATTACTACAATTATTATAAGAGGCATTTTTAGGTAAACTATTATTTTTTAGGATTTTTAGGTGTTATTAAAATTTATTATGGTTTGTTAGGGCCTTAGGGGTTTTTAATGCTATATTAGCATTTTTAGGGTTTGGTGGGGGTTATTAGGATTTTATTAGGGTTTATTATGGTGGTTCAAGGTTTATTAGGTATTTTTAGGGTTTTATTAGGATTGAGTTGGGTTTATCAGGGTATATTATGGTATATTTAGGAGTTTAGTAGTGTTTATTCGTGTTTATTAGCGGTTTTAAGCTCTATTAGGTTTCATTAGCAATTATTCGGGGTTTTAGAGCTTTTTAATGGTATATTGGAATTTTTTAGGTTTTAGTGGGGTTTGTTATGGTTTATTATCGTGTGTTAAGGTTTATTAGGGTTGAGTATGTATTTTTAGGTTTTTATTAGGGTTGATTCATTATCATTATGGTTTTATTAGTGTTTAATAGGTTTGAGTACAGTTTATTAGGGTTTTTAGGGATTTTTAGGGTTTTCTAGGGTTCATTATTTTTTTTTATGGTATATGACTGTTTTTTAGTGTTTGTTAATATATATGAGGGGTTGTTATGACTTTTTAGGTTTTATTATCATGTTTTTAGTGTTTGTGAGCATTTTTAATGGTTTATTAGATTTTAGTTGAATTTATTATGGTTTATTAGGGTTTCTAGGGCTTTTTAATGGTTTGTTTGCATTTTTTTGTTTATTGGGGTTTAGTTGGGTTTTATTAGGTTTTGTTATGCTGTGTCATAGTTTATTAGGGTTGAGAAGGTATTTATAGGGTTTTATTATGGTTTATTCATTTTTATTAGGGTTTATTCAGGATTTTTAGTGTTTATTAGGGTTTATCAGGGGTTTATTAGTTTTTTTGTTTTATTAGGTTATATAAGTGTTTGATATGTATATTTAGATAATACAGCGTGTTTTTATTGTTTGTGAGCATTTTGTTTTTGTTTGTGAGAATTTTTGGGTTTCTTTTGTTATATTAGTGTATATTATGGTTTATTAGGGTTTTTAGGGATTTTTAAGGTATATTAGCGTTTTTCGTCTTTATTAGGTTATATTAGTGTTTTTAGGTCTTTTATGTAATATTGTGCGTTTATATTGTTTGTGATTGTTTTTTTTATTGTGAGCATTTTTAGAGTTTATTAGGTTATATTAGAGTTTATCTGGGTTTCTAGGGATTTTTTAAGGTATACTAGCATTTTTTCATTATTAGGGTTTTGGAGGGTTTTATTTGGGGCTATTATGGTGTGTTATGGTTTGTTAGGGTTGAGTAGGGTTTATTTGGCATAATTTATGGTTTATTAGGGTTTTTAGGGTTTATTTGGTGTTTATTAGGGTTTATTATTGTTTATTAGTGTCTATTTGGGTTGGTTAGGGTTGTTTAGATTGTCTTAATGGGTTTTTAGGGATTATTTTGATTTATTATCATTTATTAGGGTTTATTAGGTTTTTTGGGGTTTTATTAGGGTTGAGTAGAGTTCCTTTTTATTTTAAAGCTTATAAGGTGTTTTTAGGGATTATTAGAGTTTATTAGGGGTTTATTAGGGTTTAATTTTTATATTATGGTATATTAGGGTTTAATATTATTAAGGGTTTTAAAGCCTCTTTAGGGTTTTTGTAACATTTTGTAGGGTTTGTGTAGCGTTTTTAGAGTTTATATATAATTTTTAGTGTTTATGTAGCGTTTTTAGGGTTTAGTTCGCAGTTTTAGATTTTATGTATCATTTTTAGGGTTTATGTAAAGTTTTTAGGGTTTATGTAGTGTGTTTAGGGTTTAGGTTTTATGTAGCATTTTTTAGGGTTTATGTTGCGTTTTATGGGTTTCGGTAGCATTTTTAGGGGTGATGTATCATTTATGTTGCATTTTTTAGGGTTTATGTAACGTTTTTAGGGTTAATGGAGCGTTTTTAGGGTTTATATTTTGTTTTTAGGTTTTATGTAGCGTTTTTAAAGTTTATGTTGCATTTTTAGGGTTTATGTTGTGTTTTTAGGGTTTATGCTACAGTTCTAGGGTTTATGTAGTGCTTTTAGGGTTTATGTAGCATTTTTTTGATTTAGGTTGTTTTTTTGTTTATGTTGCATTTTTAGGGTTTTGGTTGAATTTTTAAGGGTTTATGTAACGTTATTAGGGTTTATGTATTTATTTGAAGCCATTTTAGGGTTTTAATGGTATCTTATGGTTTGTAGTTTTTGTTAGGGGTTTTAAGGGTTGTTAACGGGGTTTTATGGTTTTTTAGGGCATCTGATAGCTTTTAATAGATTTTTGGGGGTTTTATTGGATTATTTATTTTTTTGGGATTGATAGGGGTAGTTAGGGTTATTTAGTGTGTTTTATAGTTTTTTTGGGTATTGTAGTGGTTTTTAGGGTTTATATAATGTGTTTTAGCCCATTTTTGGGTTCTTTAGGGTTTTTTAGTGTTCTTTGGAGTTTAATATGGTTCTCTAGGGTTTATTAGGGTTCTTTAGGATTTATTAGTGTTCTTTAGGATTTGTTATAGTTTATTAGTGTTTTTTATTGTATATTTGGGTTTTATTGACATTTTGTAGGTATTAATAGATTTTTCTATGGTTTATCAACCTTTTTAAGTTTATTGAGGATTTATTAGGGTTTATTTTATTTATTAGGGTTTAGTAACGTGTATTTCAGTTTATTACGATTTATTAGGGTTTATTATGCTTTGTTAGGGTTTATTATGTTTTATTAGGGGTTTGTTATGGTTTATTTCAGTTTGTTACGATTTATTTGGCATTTTTAGGAGTTTTTTACGATTTATTTGTGGTTTTTAGGGTTTGTTACGTTTTATTTTGGGGTTATTAGGGATTGTTAGGGTTTATTAGTGGGTTCCAGGGTTTTGTAGGCTATTATTTGGAGGTTTTTGTAGTGTTTTTTCGATTTTGTTTGGGTTTTTAGAGAATATTAGGGTTTATTATGGTTTAATAGTGTTTTTTATTACATATTATGGGTTTTAGGGATTTTTAGCATTTATTAGGGTCTAATAGTGTTTGTTAGGGTTTATTACAGGTTATTATGATATATTATAGTTTATTAGGGTTTTTAGCATTTATTAGTGGGTTTTAGGGGTTATTAGGGTTTATTAGTAGTTCTTAGGGGTTATTAGTGGTTGTTAGGGTTTTTTAGGTTTTGTTAGGGTTTTTAGGGTCTATTACGGTTTATTTGAGTTGTTTGAGGTTTTATGTATTTTTTTGGGGTTTTATGGTTGTGTTTGGATTTTTTATGCTTTGTTAGGGTTATTTTAGCGTTTTTGGGGTTTTGTTGCATTTTGTGTGTTTTGAATCATTGTTCAGTTTTCTTAGCAATCGTTATGGTTTATTTAGCATTGTTAGTGGATTTAGTGGTTCTTTAGGGGTTTATTAGGCTTTAATTTTTTATATTATGGTATATTATGGTTTAATAGTTTTGAGGGTTTTGAAGCGTCTGTAGGGTTTTTGTAGCATTTTTTAGGGTTTGTTTTTCATTGTTAGAGTTTATTTAGCATTCTTAGTGTTTATGTAGCATTTTAGCATTTAGTTAGCGGTTTTAGGTTTTATGTATCATTTTTAGGGTTTATTTAACGTTTTTATGGTTTTTGTAGCATGATTAGGTTTTAGGTTTTACGTAGAATTTTTAGGGTTTATATTGCGTTTTTTGGGTTTATGTAGAGTTACAGGGGTTATGTAGCTTTTATGTTGCATTTTTTATGGTTTATGTAATGTTTTTAGTGTACATGTAGTGTTTTTAGGGTGTATATTGTGTTTTAGGTTTTATGTAGTTTTTTTAATGTTTATGTTGCGTTTTTAGGGTTTTTGTTGTGTTTTTTAGGGTTTATGTTACAGTTCTAGGGTTTATGTAGTTCTTTTAGGGTTATTGTAGCGTTTTTTGGGTTTATGTTGCGTTTTTCATTTATGTTGTGTTTTTAGGGTTTTTGATGCATTTTTTAGGGTTTATGTAACGTTTTTAGGGTTTATGTTTCTATTTGAAGCTTTTTTTAGGGTTTTAATGGTTGTTTGTGGTCTGTAGTGTTGTTTATGGTTTTTAAGGTCTGTTAAAGGGTGTTTATGGGTTTTTCTGGTGTTTGATGGCTTTTTAATGGTTTTTGGAAGGTTTTATGGGTTTATTTGTTTTTTTTTGTGATTGATAGGGGTTGTTAGGGTTTTTATTGTGTTTTAGGGTTTTTTTGGGTATTGTATGGTTTATATAATGCGTTTTAGCATTTTTTGGGTTCTTTAGGGTTTATTAGTGTTCTTTATGATTTGTTACAGTTTATTAGCATTTTTTATTGTATATTAGGGTTTTATTGGGATTTTGTAGGCATTAATAGCTTTTTCTAGTGTTTATCAACCTTTTTTAAGGTTATTTAGAATTTATTAGGGTTTATTTTATTTATTAGATTTTATTAACATGTATTTGGGTTTATTATGATTTATTAGGGTTTATTATGCTTTGTTAGGGTTTATTGTAGTTTATTAGGGGTTTTTTATAGTTTGTTTGAGTTTGTTATGATTTATTTGGTGTTGTTAGGATTTGATATGATTTATTTAGGGTTGTTAGGGTTTGTTATAATTTATTTTGGGGTTATTATGGTATTTAGGGTTTATTAGTGGGTTGTAGGGTTTTGTAGGCTATTATTTGGAGATTTTTGTAGTATTTTTTCGGGTTTGTTAGGGTTTTTAGTGATTATTAGGGTTTATTATGGTTTAATTGTGTTTTGTATTGTATATTAGGGGTTTTATAGCTTTTGTAGCATTTATTAGGGTCTAATAGAGTTTTTTATGGTTTATTATAGGTTATTAAAATTTATTAGTGTTTATTAGGGTTTTAGGGTTTAATAGTGGGTTTTATTGGTTATTAGGGTTTATTTGGGGTTCTTTGGGGTTATTAGTGGTTGTTAGGGTTTGTTAGGTTTTATTAGTGTTTTTAGGGTTTGTTACATTTTGTTTGAGTTGTTTGGGGTTTTATGCGTTTTTTTGGGTTTTATGGGTGTGTTTGGATTTTTTATGCTTTGTTAGGGTTATTTTAGCATTTTTGGGGTTTTGTTGCATTTTGTAGGTTTTGAAGCATTTTTCGGGTTTTTATAGCAATTGATAGGGTTTATGTAGCATTGTTAGTGGCTTTAATGGTTTTTAGGGTACTTTAGGGTTTTTAGGGTTCTTTAAGGTGTATTATGGTTACTTTTGAGGTTTTTAGGGGTTTCTAGAGAGTTTTTAGGGTTTTTACGGGTTTCATAGGGTTGGTTAGGGTTTTGTTAGGCATTTTTAGGCTTTTGGGTTTTTTATTGTTTTTAGTGGTTTTTTGGTTTTTAGGGTTTTTTGAGGGATTTTCTAGTTTTTTTAGGTTTGTTTTCAGGTTTTTTTGGTTTTTTAGGTTTTTTGGGTTTTTTGGGTTTTTAGGGTTTTTAGGATTCTTTAGGGTTTTTAGTGTTTTTATGGATTTTTAGGGTTTTGTTAGGTTTTTCCGGGATTGTTAGGGTTTTTTGTGAATATTATCATTTTAAATGGTTTAATAGCATTTTTGTTGTATATTTGGGTTTTTAGGTATTTTGTAGCTTTTACTGGGGTCTAATAGGTTTTTAGGGTTTATTACAATTTATTAGTGTTTATTAGGTTTTAATAGTGGGTTGTATGGTTTATTAAGGATTATTATGGTTTATTATTGGTTGGTAGAATTTTTTAGGATTTATTAGTTATTATTAGAGTGATTTAGGGTATCTAAGTGTTTGTTAGAATTTCTAAGGATGTGTTAGGGTTTCTGAGGGTGGGTTAGGGTTTTTATGGGCAGGTTAGGGTATCTAAGAGACTGCTATGGTTTCTAAGAGTTTCTAAGGTTGTGTTAGGGTTTCTATGGGTGCGTTGGGGTTTTTAAGGGTGTGTTAGGGTTTCTAAGGGTGTGTTAGGGTTTCTAAGGGTGTGTTAGTGTTTCTTAGGTTTTCTTAGGGTTTTGTTCGAGTTTTTAGGGTTTTTAGAATTATGTTAGGGTTTTTTATGATTTCTTAGGTGTTTTTTAGGGTTTCTTTGGGGTTTTTGTGTTTATTGAGGTTTAATAGTTCTTCTTGTATTTTTTTAGAGTTTTTTAGTATTTTTTAGGGTTTATAGTGTTTGTTATGTTTTTAGGGATTTTTGGGGTTTATTAGGGTTTGTTAGGGTCTGTTAGGGGTTGTTAGGGTTTATTAGTTTTTGCTAGGGATTTTTAGGGTTTGTTAGAGTTTTTCATGGTTTTTAATGATTTTTAGTGTTTATGGGGTTATTCATGGTTTGTTACTATTATTTAGTTGTTCATCGTTGTCACAGATGTGTAGAGCTAGTCACAAGCTTCAATTTGATATGCGGTAGAGGTGAAACAGTCACCCAAAGCAAAAGTTATGGTCATTTGGATGAACTTAAGACATTTTGGGTCTTTAATAACATGATATGGTGTTCCTATGGTCACATATGTGTAGATATAGTCGGGTGATTCGATTTGATATATGGTAGGGAAAAACGGACTCCCGGAGTAAAAGTTATGGTATTTTAGAGGGTTTAAATACCTCTTTGGGCATTCAAGGGTGTGAGAAGGTGATTCAGTGGTTATAGGAGTGTAGGTATATTCTCAAGCTTCTATTTGATATGTGGTAGAGAAAAACCGGACACCCATAGAAGAAGTTATTGCAAAACAAACACCCGAAGCCCATCTTCTGACCATCCAAAGGGATTTTGGGTCTTTGGGGGGGGTTAAAGAATGTAAGAAAGGGTTACAGTGGTTACCAAAGTGTGTATCTTTTCACAATCTCTAATTTGATATGTGTTAGAGCCAAAATGAACACACGTAGCATATGTTATTGTCGTTTTAAATTGAGCTACCCTCATAGTGCCTAAAAACCTAAGAAACTAGCAACTCACTAAAATTGGAATAACTTGTCCTTCGGGTGTCCATTTGAGCACTGTGACTAGTAAAATAGAATCACATGAGATGAGTGAGGACCACGTCCAATTGAAACTCTGAGAAGATCAAAGAAACAGAAGATATAATAGTTATACCACTCTAAAAAAGTCTAACTTCAAATGGCCAAAATTTTCACTCCGGTTTTCCGTTTGAGCTCTACCAGAAATAAAATCGAAGGCATCGAAGAAATCTACGCAGAAGGCTAAATTGAAAAAAGTTGAAGTCATGTTTGGGACACTAAAATCCCCAAAACCCATAATAAGGCCTCCAGAACTCCATTTCCATGTTTGGATCCCTGTCAATTGTTTAATAAAATGGTCTGAACTTCTGATCTGTATGTCTGTTCGGCCTCCGACACCTATTTTTATCATAGTTCATTCCATGAGATTTAGTTTGACTATTCACGGAGTGGAAATGGAAGCCTAAAGAGGAAGTTATGTCTTTTTTAATGACTCTGCGATTTGTTAGGTTTTTTGAGACACAATTTCTAGCACTTTTGTCATGTCCTCTATTTTTTCAAACAACTATAACTTACTATTAATTTTATTATTATTATTATCATCATCTCATTCAAATGCACATGCACATGCACGTGCGTTATTATTATAATTTTATTATCATGCATGTGCACATGCAATGCACACATGTTATTTTATTATCACATGTGTTGTTATTATTATAGTTATTATTATTATTATGGTTGTTGTTGTTGTTGTTATTATTATCATCACATGAAAATGCACATCCAAATGGACATACATGCACATTCAATGAACATGTGTTATTCTATTATCACATGCGTTTAATTATTATTATTATTATTATTATTATCATCACATGAAAATGAAATGCAGAGGAGTTATTATTTATTACCAAACACATGCACACGTAATTTACATGCAATTTTCTATTATCATATGCATTAGTACTACTACTATTGTCACCACTACTAATATTATTACTACTGCTGTTATTATTACTATCATCACATGCAAATGTAGATGCACGTGCATTATATTTATCATTTATTACCATGTACGTGCATATGCAATTCACTTGTATTGTTCTTTTATTATTATTATTATTATTATTATTATCATTATCATTATTATTAACTTTATCACATGCAAATTCACATGCATATGCGTTGTTATTTATTATTTATTTCCATGCACGTGCATGGGTTATTATTATTATTATTATTATTATTATTATTATTACAATTAGTATTATTAATATTATCATCAAATGTAAATGCACATGCACATGAATGTGCATTCTTATTTATTATTATTTATTTATAATCTACAAATATGCATGTGCACATGAAATGCACATGCCTTATTATATTATTTTTGTTGTTGTTGTTGTTTGTATCATCAAAAAAATGCACATGTACATGTGTAGTTATTTATTAGTTATTACCATGAACGTTCATGCATCCTTATCATTATCATTACATGTAAATGCACATGCACGTGCTTTATTATATATTATTTATTATCATGCACATGAAAATGCAATGCACTTGCGTTATTCTATTATCACATGTGTTATTATTATTTATTCTAATGCACGTGCCCACACAATGCACGTGCATTATTCTATTATCACATGTGTTATTATTTATTATTTATTATCATTCACATGCAAATGTACATTCATGTGGACTTGGTTATTATTTATTTTTTATTACCATTCAC
Organism: Viscum album; assembly: GCA_963277665.1. Lineage (NCBI taxonomy): Eukaryota > Viridiplantae > Streptophyta > Magnoliopsida > Santalales > Viscaceae > Viscum > Viscum album. The sequence goes on along the minus strand of CAUJRU010000031.1, from coordinate 1,216,936 downwards.
ATGCACATGAACATGCACATGCTCCTGCACATGCACTTGTATGTGCATAATTATTTATTATTTATTATCAATCACATGCACATGCACATACACACACAATTCAGATGCGTTATTATTTATAATTTATTATTTATTATCATTCACATGAAAATACGCTCGCATATGCACATGCATGTGAGTTATGATTTATTATTTAAACCATGCACATGCATATGCACATGCACGTGCGTTATTACTATTATTATTATAAGAGGTTTTTTTAGGGTTTACTATCATTTTTTAGGATTTTTAGGTGTTATTAACATTTATTAGGGTTTGTTAGTGTTTTAGTGTATTTTAGTGGTATATTAGCATTTGTAGGGTTTGGTGGGGGTTATTAGGATTTTATTAGGGTTTATAATGGTGTGTCAAGGTTTATTAGGGTTTATTAGGTATTTTTTGGGTTTTATTACGGCTGAGTTGGGTTTATTAGGGTATATTATGGTATATTATGGTATATTTGGGTATGTTTAGGTTTTTTTAGGATTAATTATGGTTCATTATACATTATTAATTTTTAAGAGGTTATATTATGGTTTTTCGGTGTTCAGTGGTGTTTATTCGGGTTTATTAGTGCTTTTAACCTTTGTTATGTTTTATTAGCATTTATTAGGGGTTTAGGGTTTTTTAATCGTATATTTGGGTTTTTTAGGGTTTTGTGCGATTTATTATGGTTTATTATTGCATGTTAAGGTTTATTAGGGTTGAGTAGGTATTTTTAGTTTTCTATTAGGGTTGAGTCGGTATCTTTAAGTTTTTATTAGGGTTTATTAGGGTTGAGTACAGTTTATTAGGGTTTGTTATGGATTTTTAGGGTTTACTAGCGTTTCTTAGTGTTTTTATTAGGATGTATGAGTGTTTTTTGGTTTTTGTTAATATATATGAGGTTTTGTCCTGACTGTTTAGGTTTTATTAGTGTATTTTTAGTGTTTGTGAGCATTTTTATTGGTTTATTAGCTTTTATTTGAATTGATTATGGTTTATTAGAGATTTTAGGGCTTTTTAATGGTTTGTTTGCTTTTTATTTATTTATTGGGGTTTATTTGGGTTTTATTAGGTTTTTTTATGGTGTGTCAAGGTTTATTAGGGTTGAGAAGCTATTTTTAGGGTTTTATTATGGTTTTATTAGGGTTTATTAGTTTTTATTAGGGGTTATTAGATATTTTTAGGGTTTATTAGGGTTTGTTAGGGGTTTATTAGTTTTTTTGTTTTATTAGGTTACATTAGTGTTTGTTTGGTATTTTTAGATAATATATCATGTTTTTATTGTTTGTGAGCGTTTTTTATTTGTGATCATTTTTAGGGTTTCTTAGGCTATATTAGAGTTTATTGGGGTTTATTAGGGTTTATAGGGATTTTTTTAGGTATACTTGCATTTTTTCCTTTATTAGGATTTTGTAGGGTTTTATTATGGGTTATTATGGTGTGTTAAAGTTTTTTGGGGTTGAGTGTGGTTTATTTGGCTTTATTTATGGTTTATTAGGGGTTTTTTGGGGGTTTTGGGGTTTATTAGGAGTTATTAGTGATTATTATTGTCTATTAGGGTTGGTTAGGGTTGTTTAGGTTTTCTATATGCGTTTTTAGGGTTTATTAGGTTTTATAATCATTTATTAGGGTTTATTATGTATTTTTTGGGTTTTATTGGGTTGAGTAGATTTGATTAGGGTTTTAAGGATTATAAGGTGTTTTAATGGATTATTAGAGTTTATTCAGGGTTTATTAGGGTTTAATTTTTTATATTATGGTATATTAGTGTTTAATATTTTTTAGGGTTTGAAAGCGTCTTTAGGGTTTTTGTAGCATTTTTTAGGGTTTCTGTAGCGTTGTTAGAGTTCAAGTAGCATTTTTAGTGTTTATGTGGCGTTTTTAGGGTTTTTTAGTAGTTTTAGCTTTTTTGTATCATTTTTAGGGTTTATGTAATGTTTTTAGGGTTTATGTATCCGATTTAGGGTTCAGGTTTTGTGTTGCATTTTTTAGGTTTTATGTTGCGTTTTCTTGGTTTATGTAGCGTTTTTTGGAGTGATATAGAATTTATGTTGCTTTTTTTAGGGTTTATGTAACATTTTTTGGGTTCATGTAGTGCTTTTAGGCAAAGAAGGCTCGGGTCCGGGCTATTCCTGGCACCCCCAAAAATTTATTAAACAAAAACACACAAACACTGCAGACAAGGGAGGGGAGGGGTCGAACGACCCACACCCAAAAACCCTTACAACCCACGCCAAAGAAAGAAAAACAAAGAAAGAAAAAGACACAAAAACAGACAAAACCGCAGCATCATCATGTCACATCCAGCCAGTACCAGCATCCAACAGCACTACATCCAGCGTTAACCAGCATCCAGCAGCTCACAGTTAACCAACAACCAGCATTCAGACTACAGCAGCAAACAACATCCAGCAGCAGCAACCAGCGAACCAGCATCCACAACAAACCAGCAACCAGCATCCTCATTTTCAGACAGCCATCACCTCTTTCGACCACCAAACATCTCCCAGCATCCCACTTCCACTCCAGCAGCACAACAACAAACTCATCAACAGCAGCAGCAAATACCAAACAGCCACACGTCATCTGTCATCCATCATTTACCAAACACCATCCACTCAAAACAAACAAAATACCCACATCCAGCACCCAGTACCTTAACGGGTGCCTATGGGTTTTTATGGTATTTGAAGGATTTTAATGGTTTTTGTGGGGGGGGGGGGTTATGGGTATATTTGTTTTTTTGGTATTGAAAGGGGTTGTTAGATTTTTTTAGTGTTTTTTAGTGTTTGTTTTGGTATTCTAGTGGTTTTTAGGGTTTATACAATGTGTTAGCATTTTTTGGGTTCTTTAGGGATTTTAGTGTTATTTAGAGTTTAATATGGTTCTTTCGGGATTATTAGGGTTCTTTAGGGTTTATTAGCATTCTTTAGGATTTTTTACTGATTATTAGTGTTTTTATTGTATATTAGGGTTTTATTGGGCTTTTGTAGGCATTAATAGCTTTTTTTGTGGTTTATCATCCTTTTTGGGTTATTTAGGATTTATTAGGGTTTATTTTATTTATTATGGTTTGGTAACGTGTATTTGGATTTATTACAATTTATTAGGGTTTACTATGATTTTTTAGGGTTTATTGCGGTTTATTAGGGGTTTGATATGGTTTGTTTCAGTTTGTTGCAATTTATTTGGTGTTGTTAGGATTTGTTACGATTTATTTGGGGTTGTTAGGGTTTGTAACGATTTATTATGGGGTTATTAGGGTTTGTTAGTGTTTATTAGTTGGTTAAAGGGTTTTGTAGGATATTATTTGGAGGTTTTTTTAGCTTTTTGTTGGGTTTGTTAGGGTTTTTAGTGATTAATAGGGTTTATTATGATTTAATATTGTTTTTATTGTATATTAGGGGTTTTAGGGCTTTTGTAGCATTTATTTGGGACTAATAGAGTTTTTTAGGGTTTATTACAGGTTATAATGATTTATTAGTGATTATTTGGGTTTTTAGGGTTTAATAGTGGGGTATAGGGGTTATTAGGATTTATTGGTGGTTCTTAGGGGTTATTAGTGATTGTTAGGGCTTGTTTGGTTTTGTTAGGGTTTTTAGGGTTTCTTACGGTTTGTTTGAGTTATTTGGGGTTTTATGCATTTTTTTTGGTTTTATGCCTGTGTTTGGTTGTTTTATGCTTTGTTAGGGTTATTTTAGCATTTATTGGGGTTTTGTGCATTTTTTGGGTTTTGAAGCATTTTTTGGTTTTTTGTAGCAATTGTTAGGGTTTATGTGGCGTTGTTAGTGGCTCTAGTGTTTCTTTTTGGTTTTTAGGGTTCTTTATGGTGTATTAGGGTTTCTTTTGAGATTTTTAGGGGTTTTAGGGGGTTTTTATGGGTTTTAAGGGTTTCATAGGGTTGTTTCGGTTTTTGTTAAGCATTTTTAGGCTTTTTAGGGTTTTTAGCGTTTTTTTGGGTTTTTAGGGTTTTTAGGGTTTTTTGAGGTTTTTTGTGGGTTTTTGAGGTTTTTTAGGGGTTTTAGGTTTTTTTCAGGTTTTTTCATTTTTTTCACTTTTTTACAGGTTTTAGTGTTTTTAGGGTTTTTAGGGTTTTTAGGATTTTTAGGGTTTTTGGTGTTTTTTGGGGTTTTTTGGGTTTTTTGGGGTTTTTGGGTTTTTATGGTTTTTAGGGTTTTGTCAGGTTTTTCAGAGTTTGTTAGGGTTTTTTGTGAATATTAGCGTTTTGAATGGTTTAATAGCAATTTTTTATATTTTTGTTTTTAGTTATTTTATAGCTTTTATTGGGGTCTAATAGGGTTTTTAGGTATTATTACGATTTATTACTATTTATTAGGGTTTAGTAGTGGGATTTAGGGTTTATTGGGGTTTATTATGGTTAATTAATGATTGGTAGGGTTTGTTAGGATTTATTAGTGCTTATTAGAGTTATTTAGGATGTCTAAGGTTTTGTTAGGTTTTCTAAGGGTGTGTTAATGTTTCTAAGGGTGGGTTAGGATTTTTATGGGCGGGTTAGGGTTTCTAAGGGTGTGCTATGGTTTCTAAAGGTTTCTAAGGTTGTGTTAGGGTTTTTATGGGTGTGTTGGGGTTTCAAAGGGTGTTCTAGGGTTTCTAAGGTTGAGTTAGGGTTTCTAAGGGTGTGTTAGGGTTTCTAAGGGTGTGTTAGTGTTTCTTAGGTTTGCTTAGGGTTTTGTTAGGGTTTTTAGGGTTTTTGTTAGGGTTTCTTATGGTTTCTTTGGGGGATTTTAGGGTTTCATCGGGTTTTTTTTGGGTTTATTGGGGTTTCTTAGTTCTTCTTGGGGTTTGTTAGGGATTTTTAGGTTTTGTTAGTGTTTGTTAGGGTTTGTTATGTTTTTAGGGATTTTGAGGTTTGTTAGGGTTTTTTAGGGATTGTTAGGGTTTGTTAGGGTTTGTTAGTGTTTGATAGGGTTTGATAGGGTTTTTAACGGTTTTCAATGGGTTTTAGTGTTTATGGGGATATTCATGGTTTTTTAGGGTTATTTATTTGTTCATGGTTGTCATAGATTTGTAGAGCTAGTTGCAAGATTCAATTTGATATGTGGTAGAGGTGAAACGGACACCCATAGCAGAAGTAATTGTCATTTGGAGGACTTAAGGACCTTTTGGAACATTAAGAACGTTATATGGCGTTCTTATTGGCCATAGATGGGTAGATCTTGTAAAAATCTTTGATTTGATATATGGTAGAGGAAAAACGGAATCCCGAAGTTGAAGTTATGGTCTTTTGGAATGTTTAAGTACCTTTTTGGGAATTCAAGGATGTGAGAAGGTTCATCAGTGGTTATAGGAGTTTAGGTCTAGTCGAAAGCTTTGATTTGATATGTGGTAGAGGAAAAACAGACACCCATAGAAGAAGTTATTGCGAAACAAACACCATAAGCCAATCTTTTGACCATCCAAAGTGATTTTGGGTCTTTTTTGGGAGTGGAAGAATGTCAGAAAGGGTTCTGGTGATTACTAGAGTGTGTATCATTTCACAATATTTTATTTGATATGTGGTAGAGCCAAAATGACCAAAATTAGTAGAAGTTATAGTCGTTTTAAATTGAGCAACTCTCCTAGCACCAAAAAACCAATGAAACCCGCAACTCACTAAAATAGGAATAACTTTTTTTTGGGTGTCCGTTTGAGCACTGTGACCAGTCAAATCGAATCACATGAGATTAGTGAGGACCAAATTTAGTAAAGACAATGATAATATGAAATAAATATAAGAAATATTAGTTATACCACTCCCAAAAAAAGTCCAACTTCAAACACCCATAACATTCGCTCCGGTTTTCTGTTTATGATCTACCACATATCAAATTGAAAGTAGTGAAGAGATCTACAAAGAATAATGACTTGAATATAGGTAAAGTCAATTTTGAGACACTAAAATCCCTGAAACCCATAAGAAGGCCTCCAAAACTCCATTTCTGTGTACGGATCCCTGTCAAAATTTTCTTCAAATAGTCATGACTTCTGTTATGTGTGTCTGTTCGGCCTCCGACACCTGTTTTTATCGTAGTTCTTTCCTTGAGACTCAGTTTGACTATTCACTGAGCAGAAATGGACACCTGATGAAGAAGTTATTCTTTTATCAATGACTGAGATTTGTTAGGTTTTTTGAGACCTCATTTCCAGCATTTTTGTCCTGTCTGCTATTTTTTAAAACAACTATAACTTATTATTACTGTTATTATTTTTATTATTATCATCATCTCATCCACATGAACATGCACATGCACGTGAATTATTATTATATATTTATTACCATGCACGTTCACATGCAATGCACACATGTTATTTTATTATCACATGCGTTGTTATCAATATTATTGTGGTTGTTGTTGTTGTTGTTGTTGTTATTGTTATTATCATCACATACAAATGCACATGAAAAAGCACATACATGAACATTCAATGCAAGTGTGTTATTCTATTATCAAATGCGATGTTACTGTTAATATTAATAATAATAATATTATTATTAATATCATCATCATCACATGAAAATGCAATGAACGAGCGTTATTATTTATTATCATGCACATGCACACATAATGCAATGCAATATTCTATTATCACATGCATTGGTACTACTACTGTTATCAAAACTACCACTACTATTATTACTACTATTGTTATTATTACTATCATCACATGAAAACGTAGATGCACAAGCAATATTATTTATTATTTATTACCATGCACATGAATATGAAATGCACTTGTATTATTCTTTTATTGTTATTATTATTATCACAATTATTATTATTATTATTATTATTATTATTATCATTATCATTATTATTATCATTATCACATGTAAATGCACATGCATGAGCGTTGTTATTTATTATTTATTTCCATGAACGTTCATGTGTTATTATTATTATTATTACAATTAGTATTATTAATGTTATCATCAAATGTAAATTCACAACCACATGCATGTTCATTCTTATTTATTATTATTTATTATTATTTACTACTATGCGTGTGCACCTGAAATGCACTTGCGTTATTCTATTAGTATTATTATTATTTTTTGTTTGAATCATCAAATACAAATGCACATGCACGTGAGTTGTTATTTATTATTTATTACCATGCACGTGCATGCATCATTATCATTATCATTACATGTAAATGCACACGCACGTGCGTTATTATATATTATTTATTATCATGCACAAGAAAATGCAATGAACTTGCATTCTTCTATTATCACATGTGTTATTATTATTTATTCTCATGCACGTGCACACGCAATTCACGTGCATTATTCTATTATCACATGTGTTATTATTTATTGTTTATTAACATGCACAAGCACATGCACATGCACATGCACTTAGATGTGTGTTATTATTTATTATTTATTATCATTCACATGAACATGCACATACACATGTAATTCACATGCATTATTATTTATAATTTATTATTTATTATCATTCACATACAAATGCGCAGTCATATGCACATGAACATACGTTATGATTTATTATTTAAACCATGCACATGCATATGCACATGCATGTGGGTTATTACTATTATTATTATTAGAGGTATTTTCAGGGTTTACTATCATTTTTTATAATTTTATGGTGGTATTAACATTTATTATGGTTCGTTAGGGTTTTAGGGGTTTTTAATAGTATAGTAGAGTTTTTAGGGTTTAGATGGGGTTATTAGGATTTTATTTGGGTTTATTATCGGGTGTTATGGTTTGTTAGGGTTTGTTAGGTATTTTTAGGGTTTTATTAGGATTGAGTTGGGTTTATTAGGGTATATTATTGTATATTATGGTATATTTGGGTATGTTTAGGATTTATTAGGGTTTATTATCATTCATTATGGTTTATTAATTTTTAAGAGGTATATTTTGGGTTTTTGTGGTTTAGTAGTGTTTATTAGGGTTTATTAGTGATTTTAAGCTTTTTTAGGTTTTATTAGCATTTATTAGGGGTTTTAAGGCCTTTTTATCATATATTTGCGTTTTTTGAGTTTAGTGGGGTTTATTATGGTTTATTATAGTGTGTTAAGGTTTATTAGTGTTGATTATGTATTTTTAGGGATTCATTTGGGTTCAGTAGGTATCTTTAGTATTTTATTAGGGTTTATTAGGGTTGAGTAGTGTTTATTAGGGGTTTTTAGGATTTTTAGGGTTCACTAGGGTTTTTTAGTTTTTTTATTAGGTTATATGAGTGATTTTTAGTTTTTGATAATATTTTTGCAGGGTTGTTAAGACTTTTTAGGTTTTATTAGCATGTTTTTAGTGTTTATGAGCATTTTTTATGGTTTATTAGGTTTTATTAGAATTTATTATGGTTTATTAGGGTTTCTAGGGAATTTTAATGGTTTGTTTGAATTTTTTTGTTTATTAGGGTTTAGTTGGGTTTTATTAGATTTTATTATGTTGTGTCGTGGTTTATTAGGGTTGAGAAGTTATTTTTATGGTTTTATTATGGTTTTTTTGGGTTTATTAGTTTTTATTAGGGTTTATTATGGATTTTTATGGTTTATTAGGGTTTGATTGGGGTTTATTAGTTTTTTTGTTTTATTATGTTATATTTGTGTTTGTTAAGTCTTTTTAGATAATATAGCATTTTTATTGTTTATGAGCATTTTGTTTTTGTTTGTGAGCGTTTTTAGGGTTTCATAGGTTATATTAGAGATTATTATGGTTTCTAGAGATTTTTATGGTATTTTAGTGTTTTTGTCTTTATTAGGTTTTATTAGTGTTTTTATGAATTTTTAGGTAATGTTGCGTGTTTTATTTTTTGTGATCATTTTTTATTTTTTGTGTGTGTTTTTAGGGTTTATTAGGTTATATTAGAGTTTATCAGTGTTTCTTAGGATTTTTTAAGGTATACTAGCATTTGTTTTCGTTATTAGGGTTTTGTAGGGTTTTATTAGGGGTCATTATGGTGTGTTACAGTTTGTTATGGTTGAGTAGGGTTTATTTGGATTTATTTATGGTTTATTAGGGATTTTTAGGGTTTGTTTGGGGTTTATTATGGTTTATTAGTGTTTATTAGTGTCTATTATGGTTGGTTATGGTTGTTTATGTTTTCTTAACGTGTTTTTAGGGTTTATTAGGTTTTATTATCATTTATTAGGGTATATTAGTTATTTTTGGGGTTTTATTAGGGTTGAGTAAAGTCTCTTAGGGTTTTTAGGGATTATAAGTCGTTTTTAAGGATTATTAGAGTTTATTAGGGGTTTATTAGGGTTCAATTGTTTATATTATGGTATATTAGGGTTTAATATTTTTGAGGGTTTTGAAACGTCTTTAGGGTTTTTGTAGCATTTGTTTATTGTTTGTGTAGCGTTGTTTGAGTTTATGTAGCATTTTAAGAGTTTATGTAGCGCTTTTAGGGTTTGGTTATCGTTTTTAGGTTTTATGTAGCATTTTTTAGGGTTTATGTAACGTTTTTAGGGTTTATGTAGCGTGTTTAGGGTTTAGGTTTTATGTAGCATTTTTTAGGGTTTATGTTGAGTTTTATGGGTTTATGTAGTGTTTTTAGGGGTGATGTAGCATTTATGTGTCATTTTTTAGGGCTTATGTAACGTTTTTAGGGTTCATGTATTGTTTTTAAGGTTTATGTTGTGTTTTTAGTTTTTATGTAACGTTTTTTAATGTTTATGTTGTGTTGTTTAGGGTTTATGTTACGGTTCAAGGGTTTATTTAGGGATTTTGGGTTTATGTTGCATTTTTTGGGTTTATGATGCACTTTTTGGGTTTATGTTGCGTTTTTAGGGTTTATGTAGCATTTTTAGGGTTTATGTAACTTTTTTGGGTTTATGTATCTATTTGTTGCCTTTTTTAGGGTTTTAAGGGTTATTTATGGTTTGTAGTGGTTTTAGGGTGTTTAAGGGTTGTTAACACGTGTTTATGGTTTTTATGGTATTTGATGGGTTTTCAATGTTTTTTGGGGGGTTTTAAGGGTTTAATTTTGTTTCAGGAATGATAGGGGTTGTTATGGTTTTTTAGTGTGTTTAAGGGTATGTTTGGGTATTGTAGCGGTTTTTAGGGTTTATGTAAAGTGTTTAAGCATTTTTTGGGTTCTTTAGGGGTTTTTAGTGTTCTTTAGAGTTTATTATGGTTCTTTAAGGATTATTTGGATTCTTTATGGTTTATTAGTGTTCTTTAGGGTTTGTTACGGTTTATTGGCGTTTTTATTGTACATTAGGGTTTTATTCAGCTTTTGTAGGCATTAATAGATTTTTCTAGGGTTTATCATCATTTTTATGGTTATTTAGGATTTATTAGGGTTTCTTAGGGTTTATTTTATTTAATAGGGTTTATTAATCTATATTTGGGTTTATTACGATTTATTAAAATTTATTATGATTAGTTCAGGTTTATTGCGGTTTATTGGGGGTTTGTTATGGTTTGTTTCAGTTTGTTACGATTTATTTGGCGTTGTTAGGATTTGTTAAGATTTATTTGGGTTTGTTAGGGTTTGTTACGATTTATTATGGTGTTATTAGGGATTGTTAGGGTTTATTAGTGGGTTGTAGGGTTTTGTAGGCTATTCTTTGGCGGGTTTTGTAGTGTTTTATCAGGTTTGTCAGGGTTTTTAGTGATTATTAGGATTTATTATGGTTCAATAGTGTTTTTTATTATATATTAGGTGTTTTAGGGTATCTGTAGTGTTTATTAGAGTTTAATAAGGTGTTTAGGGTTTATTACAGATTATTATGATTTATTAAGGTTTATTAGGGTTTTAGGGTTTAATAGTGGGTTTCAGGTGTTATTTGGGTTTATAAGTGGATTTTGGGGGTTATTAGTGGTTGTTAGGGTTTGTTAAGACGTGGGTTATTCTATTATCACACACGTTATTATTATCATTATTATCATTATCATTATTATCATTATCATTTTTATCATTATCATTATTATAATTATCATTATTGTTATTACTACTACTATTATTATTATTATCATCACATGCAAATACAGATGCACATGAGTTATTATTTATTATTTATTATTTATTATTTATTTCCATGCACGTGCATATGTTGTTGTTGTTGTAATTATTATTATTATTATTACTATTATTATTATCGTTATCATCACATGCAAATGGACATGCACGTCCATTATTATTTATTACCACACACACACACACGCAATGCACCTATATTATTCTATTATCACATGCATTTTTATTGTTATTGTTATTATTACTATATTTGTTATTATTATTTTTATCATCAAATGCAAATACAAATGCACATGCATTATTATTTATCACCATACACGCGCACATTCAATACATGTGTGTTATTCTATTATCACATGCGCTATTATTATTAATATTACTATTATTGTTATTATTATCATCACGTGTGCTATGAGTTATTATTTATTATCATGTACTGCACATGCAATTCAGGTGTGTTATTCTATAATCACATTCATTGTTGTTATTAATATAATAATTATTATTACAATTATTATTATTATTATTATTATCATCTCATGAACATGCACATGCACATGCATGTGCATTATTTTTTATTTTTTATTACCATGCATGTGCACATGAAATGCACACACATTATTTTATTATCACATACGTTGATATTCTTATTGTTATTATTATTATTGTGGTTGTTGTTGTTGTTTTTGTTGTTGTTGTTATCATCACATGCAAATGTACATGCACATGCACATTCAATGCATTTGTGTAACTCTATTATCACTTGCATTGTTATTATTAATATTAATAATAATTATATTATTATTATCCTCATCATCATCACATGAAAATGCAATGCACGTGTGTAATTATTTATTACCATGCACGTGCACACGTAATGCACATGAAATATTCTATTATCACATGCCTTGGTACTACAAATATTATCACTACTACTACTACTGTTGTTATTATTATTATTATCATCACATGCAAATGCAGATGCACGTGCGTTATTATTTATTATTTATTACCATTCACGTGTTTATGCAATGCACTTGTATTATTCTTTTATCATTATTATTATCATTATCACACGAAAATCAACATGCTTGTGCGTTGTTATTTATTATTTATTACTATGCACGTGCATGCATTATTATTATTATTATTAATATTATAAGAATTATTAATATTATTATCAAATGTAAATGCACATGGACATGCACGTGCATTCTTATTTACAATTATTTATTTATTATTTACTACTATGGACGTGCACATGGAATGCACTTGCGTTATTCTATTATTATTATTATTATTATTATGATTATTATTACTTGTATCATCAAATACAAATGCACATGCACGTGCGTTGTTATTTATTATTTATTACCATGCACATGCACGCGTCATTGTCATTATCATTACATGTAAATGCACATACACCTGCATTATTATATATTAGTTATTACCATGCACATGAAAATGAAATGCACTTGTGTTATTCTATTATCACATGTGTTATTATTATTTATTCTCATGCACGTGCACATGCAATGCACTTGCATTATTCAATGATCACTTTTGTTGTTATTTATTATTTATTATCATTCACTTGAAAATGCACATTCATGTGGACTTTGTTATTATTTAATGTTTATTACCATGCACAAGAACATGCACATGCACATTCACTTGCACATGGATGGCAGTTACTATTAATTATTTATTATTATTCACATGCACATGCACATACTCAAGCAATTCACATGCGTTATTATTTATTATTTATTATTTATTATCATTCACATGAAAATGTGCATGCATATTCACTTGCATGTGGGTTATTTCTACTATTATTATTCGAGGTATTTTTAGGGTTTAATGTCATTTTTTAGGATTTTTAGGTGTTATTAACATTTATTATAGTTTGTTAGGGTTTTAGGGTTTTTAATGGTATATTAGCGTTTTTAGGGTTTAGTGGGGGTTATTAGGATTTTATTAGGGTTTATTATGGTGTGTCAAGGTTTATTTGGGTTTATTAGGTATTTTTAGGGTCTTATTAGGATTGATTTGGGTTTATTCGGGTATATCATGGTATATTATGGTATATTTGGGTATGTTTAGGATTTATTAGGGTTTATTATGGTTCAATATGGTTTATTAATTTTTAAGGGGGTATATTAGGATTTTTTAGTGTTTAGTAGTGTTTTTTCGGGTTTATTAGCGGTTTTAAGTTTTGTTAGGTTTCATTAGCATTTATTAGGGGTTTTAGGGCTTTTTAATGGTATATTTGCATTTTTAGGGTTTAGTGGGGTTTATTATGGTTTATTATGGTGTGTTAAGATTTATCAGGGTTGAGTAGGTATTTTTAGAGTTTTATTAGGGTTGAGTCGGTATCTTTAAGGTTTTATTAGGATTTATTAGGGTTGAGTATGGTTTATTAGTGTTTGTTTGGAATTTTTAGGGTTTACTAAGGTTTGTTAGTGTTTTTATTAGGGTATAGGAGTGTTTTTCAGTTTTTGTTAATATATATGAGGGGTTGTTATGACTTTTTAGGTTTTATTAGCATGTTTTTAGTGTTTGTGAAATTTTTTAATGGTTTATTAGCTTTAATTTGAATTTATTATGGTTTATTAGGGTTTCTAGGTGTTTTTAATGGGTTGTTTGCGTTTTTTGTTTATTGGGGTTTAGTTGGGTTTTATTAGGTTTTTTATGGTGTGTCATGGTTTATTAGGGTTGAGAAGGTATTTTTAGGGTTTTATTAGGGTTTATTTGTTTTTTATTAGGTTTTATTAGGTATTTTTAGGGTTTATTAGGGATTATTAGTGGTTTATTAGTTTTTTTATTTTATTAGGTTATATTAGTGTTTGTTTGGAGTTTTTAAATAATATAGTGTGTTTTTCTTTTTTGTGAGAATTTTGTTTTTTTTGTGAGCGTTTTAGAGTTTCTTTGGATATATTAGAGCTTATTATGGTGTATTGGGGTTTCTAGGGATTTTTAAGGTATATTAGTGTTTTTTGTCTTTATTTGGTTATATTAGTGTTTTTAGGTCTTTTTAGGAAATATACTATGTTTTTATTGTTTTTGATCAATTTTTATTGATTTTTAGAATTTTTAGGGTTTATTAGGTTATATTAGAGTTTGTCAGGGTTTCTAGGGATTTTTTAAGGTATACTAGCTTTTTTTTCTTTATTATGGTTTTGTAGGATTTTATTATGGGTTATTATGGTGTTATAGTTTGTTAGGGTTGAGTAGGGTTTATTTCAATTTATTTATGATTTATTTGGGATTTTTAGGGGATTTTTTGGATTTATTAGGGTTTATTAGTGTTTATTAGTGTCTATTTGGGTTGGTTAGGGTTGTTTAGGTTTTCTTAATGTGTTTTTTGGGTTTATTAGGTTTTATTATCATTTATTAGGGTTTATTAGGTATTTTTGGGGTTTTATTAGGGTTGAGTAGAGTCTCTTAAGATTTTAGGGATTATAAGGTGTTTTTAGAGATTATTAGTGTTTATTAGGGGTTTATTAGGGTTTAATTTTTTATTTTACGGTGTATTAGGGTTTAATATTTTTGAGGTTTTTAAAGTGTTTTTCGGGTTTTTGTAGAATTTTGTAGGGTTTTTGTAGCGTTGTTAGCGTTTATGTAGAATTTTTAGTGTTTATATAGCGTTTTTAGGGTTTATGTAGCATGTTTAGGGTCTATGTTTTATGTTGCATTTTTTAGGGTTTATGTTGCATTTTCTGAGTTTATGTAGAATTTTTAGGTTGATGTAGCATTTATATTTCATTGTTTTGGGTTTATGTAATGTTTTTAGGGTTTATGGAGTGTTTTTAGTGTTTATATTTTGTTTTTAGGTTTTATGTTGTCACGACCCGTCCTCGGGGCCCGTGCCGTGACTACCCCAAGCCCGCCTTCCATAGGCCAGGGGCTGGAGACTAGCACCAAGGCGTAAATCCCAACAAAAAGGGAAGGCATTGCCTTTGAAAAGTAAACACGCACCACAGAGTAAGCAAGCGGAAAAGTAAACACTAAGTAAAACTGTACAAGTTGTGCTGAAAGTAAAAAGGGGCCGGAAATACAAGCCCAACTGTAAAGTACAACTGAAAGGAAAAACAACAACTGAAAAGGGAAAACTGCAGCGTCGAGCCGTCCTCCGGAAGTCCCACCTGAAGGGTGGGTACAGATAGCCTCCACTGCTCCTCGGGTCCACCTAACCGCTCCGAGTACGTCCCGCCCAGTGGTCCACCTCCAGGTACTGTCCTGCTCCGCACGCCTCCTCCACGATCAGCGCTGTCCGTCGTCTGCAACCAACACCACGAAGTGCGGGCATAGCCCGTGCAGGGGTGAGTATAAGCTACTCAGTAGGGACCCCGAGACCCTCGAAGGTCTCCCGAAATCCACAAAGGATAATCCACAAAGGGAAGATACAATCACGAAGTAACATCTGACATGGCTTAGGTATATGCCCATACATATACCTAAGTCATCAATTCCCGTTTGGCTCCAACGTCCGAGCCCAAGCACAACCCAGTCCACACAGGAAAGCAAAACGCATACCCACACAGGATAGAACAACACAATCCACAAAGGAGAGTAAACAGTAAATCCACACAGGATAGCTCAACACAATCCACAAAGGAGAGTAACACAAGATTCAGCTCCCACAGGTATACTTCTTCGGATGACGATAAAGATGATCATTGAACCATCTATGTCGTCGGACCCACGAAGGATCGATAGGTACTAACCTTGCAGTGACCCACACAGGATCGGGCCCACGCAGGACCTGTAGAAGTTGGCTCACACAGAACCGCTGAGAGATGACCCACACAGGATCGGGCCCACACAGGACCGGGCCCACGCAGGACCTGTAGGCGTTGGCTCACACAGAACCGCTGAGCGCTGACCCACGCAGGATCGGACCCACACAGGATCGGGCCCACACAGGACCGGACCCAGGCAGGACCTGAAGCACTGATCCACGTAGGATCGCTGAGTGCAGGAGTCGTCGCAGTCTGCTGAGGATCTCGACACAGTCGTCGCCGCAGTCTACTGAGGATCTCTGCACGATCGTCGTCGGAGTCCACGGAGGATCTCTGCACAGTCGTCGCCGCAGTCCACGGAGGATCTCTGCACAGTCGTCGCTGTCAAAGTAGCAGTCGCAGCCAGCCTAGGGTTCCCGCACACAGCAAGCTCGTTCGGGAGGGTCCGCTCCACGAGCCGAGAGGCTGATACATCAACTGACACGAAGTCCGAAGTTGATGAATCCAAAAGTTTCGTATCGTCAACAGGAACTCAACGTCGTAGACGGCGCGTCAATCGGACGCCCGGTCTGAGAGATATTGGCATTTTCGTCCCAGGGGCCCGGTTGGTTTTTAAGGAAAAACCAACCCGACCGCACTCCACCTGCGTCCAAACCTCAGGCAGAGTATGCCAAAAGATCCGTCTCACTTAGAGGAATTCAACAAAGCTGACGGCACGTCAATCGGACGTCCGTAGCTCAAGATATGAGCGTTTCCGCTCCGAGGGCCCGGTTGGTCTCGTATACGAACCAACCCGGCCGAACTCAAAGTATTCCGAAACCTTGAGTGCGATATACCGAAACGACCGTTTCGATCCAAGGATCGCGTTGCCGCTGACAGAGAGTCGTTTGGAGGCACGAAGCTCAAGATACAGGCGTTTGAACGAAAACGTCCGAAGATGGGGGGTACGGGCCCGGGCCGACCCGGCCCGACCCCCCTGGGTCGGCCCGAACCGGGTCAACCCGACCCGGGTCTGACCCGGCCGGCTCGGCCGAGCGGCGCGGGTGGAAGCCGCGGGCGCTGACCCGCGGCCTGAGGAAGACCGCGGCCCGCGTGCGGGCCGCGCTGGCGAACCGCGGACGCGCTGAGCCGCGTCCGCCTGGACGAACCAGACCCGCGCGCCGCGGGTCCGTTGGTCGCCGCCGCCGCGGCTGAAGCCGCGGCGGATTTCGTCCGGCAGCGCGCCGAGGCGCCGCCGGCAACTTCCGCGGGCCGCCGGCGTCGCTCCGGTGGCCTGTTTTCCTTCCTGTCTGCGCCGTTGCTCCTCCCGGGATCCGTTCTTTACTGCGGGATCGTCAAACGTCCGCTGCGGCACGTTCCGTCGTCGACCGTCAAATCCGCACAAAACAAGAACTGCGGAGGGTCGTCGGGCTGTGTTCGTTTGGCCCGCACCCTCCGCGTTAGAAATAAACAACCGGGGGAATTTGTTCAACACATGAACCAACAATTTTAATTTTGATAAAGATAAAATTGTTTCCTTGAATTCGGTTCTTTAATTTTTTTAAAGAAACAAAGACGGGAATTAATTTAAAAAGGGGTGATTCCCATAATGAAATCCCTACCTTGATGATCGTCGTGCGCGGGCGTTCTTCGCGGAAGAGATCGTCGCGGAAGAGATCGATTGTCGCGTCGTCGCGGGGAGGCGTCGCGTCGTCGCGGAAACCGGCGTTGAGTCGGCGAACTCAACGAACCAAGAACAACATATTTAAATTATAATTAATTAAATCTGTGTTTAAAACCAAAAAGAAAAGAACCTTGAGCGGAAATCCGAAAGCACTCACCTCGAATGGTCGGTGATCGGAGATCGGAGATCGGGGATCGGAAGAACGTCTCAGACGAAGGTGTCGTCGATTTCTGGGTTCGGCGTTCTTCGCGTTCTTCGCGTTCTTCGCGTTCTTCGCGAGGGAGCTGAAGAAACAGGGATCCTCTCAAATCTTTTCAAAGGATTTTTAGGTTGGTCTTATTTTATTAATATGCCAACACACGAAACCGGTTAAGAAACGATTGAATTAATTCGTTGAATTAATTCAAAGAAATAAACAGGCCATTTAATTCACGAAAGAAACAGCCCATTTAATTCACGAAAGAAACAGCCCATTTAATGGTCTGTTAAGAATTTAGAAAACGCGTCAGTTGACTTTCATTAAGACGGGTTTTCACGGGTGCGTTTCTTAGCGGAAAGAAACAGCGGGGCTCGTGCGGGCCCCACCTCACAAATATCCTACCAAGGGGGTAGGATATTTCTGGATAGTATCCTATCCAGTTCAACTCAGTTCAAGCCGCCTTTAAGCGGCTTCAAGTGGCTTCCAAGTGGCTTAAGTGAAATAAAATAAAGTTGTCGCAAAATTATTTTATTTCTTAACTTTAAGCCCGAAAATTAAAAACCACACTCGAGCAAACGCAACTCCGGAAGAGGCGTTTCTAAGCGAACACTGGCGCTGTGATTTCATCGGTGCCCTCAGAATTCGATTCCGGGCACCGGTTCAAAAGTTAGAAAAACCCGCTCGTCCGTTCACTGAACGTACCCGAGCCAAACTTCGGAAAATGATTCTGGGCACACCGGGCCTCGGAATCAGGCGCCGTCAGAAACTGCGTTCTTGTAAAATTCCAAAGAAAATTAAGAAAAAAATTTCATTGAAATTTATGGGTCTTTACATTACTCCCACCTCAGGACTTTACATCCTCGTAAAGATACATCAAAAACTAGGGAAACAAATGTGGGTACTGAGCACGCATCTGAGCCTCCCGCTCCCAAGTGCTCTCCTGGAGGTTCCCGTGCTGCCATCTGATGCGCACAAGAGGAATCGATCGCCCACGTAGGACCCGCTCCTGTCGATCCTCTATCTCCACTGGGACCTCCACAAAGTCGCACCATCATCCACGTCTAGCTCCCCATAGTCGATGATGTGTGTCGGGTCGTGCACGTATCTCCTCAGCTGGGATACGTGGAAGACGTCGTGCACCCGGTGCAACTGAGGTGGCAGAGCCAGGCGATAAGCCACCTCGCCAACCCTGCTGAGGACCTGGAAGGGTCCGATGAAGCGTGGAGACAACTTGCCGCCTCGGCCAAATCTCCTCAAACCACGTCGAGGTGAGACCCGCAAGAAGACGTGGTCGCCATCCTCGAACTCTAGTGGCCTCCGCCTCCTGTCAGCATATGACTTCTGGCGGCTCTGTGCTGTCCTCATCCGCTCCTGGATGACCTGGACCTTCTCTGTCGTGGCTCGGACCATCTCTGGTCCCACAAGTGCTGACTCTCCAGGGTCTGTCCAGCACAAAGGAGATCTGCAAGGCCTGCCGTACAACGCCTCGTAGGGTGTCATCCCGATGGTGGAGTGGTAGCTGTTGTTGTATGCGAACTCCACCAAGGGTAGGTGGTCCTCCCAGATGCGACCAAAGTCGAGGACACATGCACGGAGCATGTCCTCGAGAGTCTGAATGGTCCTCTCCGTCTGACCATCCGTCTGAGGGTGAAAGGCGGTGCTCAGACGTAGTCGCATCCCGAACGCCTCCTGCAACCCCTTCCAAAGCCGGGAAGTAAAACGAGCGTCCTGATCGGAGACGATAGTCGATGGCACACCGTGAAGTCGTACAATCTCCTGAACGTAGAGACGCCCCAAGCTCTCCACTGTGCCCTGCTCTCGGATGGGTAAGAAGTGTGCCGACTTGGTGAGTCGGTCAACAGTCACCAAAATGGAATCGTGACCTCTGGAAGTGCGTTGAAGTCCAGTCACGAAGTCCATAGATATACTGTCCCACTTCCACTCCGGGACCTCCAAGGGCTGTACCAAGCCTGCTGGTACCTAATGCTCAGCCTTCACCTGCTGGCAGGTGAGGCACCGTGAAACGAACTCTGCCACAACCTTCTTCATGGCCGGACACCAGTGCTGTCGTCTGAGATCCTGGTACATCTTCGCCACTCCAGGATGTACCGCCAAAGGAGAAGTGTGATACTCTCTCAGAACCTCCTCTCGTAAAGCGACTGGTACCAAGGTATGTCCTCTGAAAAGGACATCGTGCTCCGCTCCAAGGGAGAAACCATCAGGTGCCTGTCCCGAGGATATCTGTGCACGCCGTGTCTCACAGTCAACGTCCCCATGTTGTGCCTCTCTGACCCGCTGAAGAAGTGGAGGAGAGACTGTGAGAGACTGAAGGAAGGCTGCTCCGTCTCTATCCACGAAGGATATCTGCAAAGCGGCTAGCTGCTCTGTCACCTCCTCAAGTAGCTGGATGCCCGTCCTCCTGCTGAGGGCATCAGCCACCACGTTCCCCTTCCCAGGAGTATAGACTATCTCAAAGTCATAGTCCTGGAGGAACTCGAGCCATCGCCGCTGTCTCAGGTTCAGGTCCTTCTGAGAGAAGATGTACCTGAGACTCTGGTGGTCAGAAAAGACTGTGAAGCGCTCGCCCATCAGATAGTGTCGCCATGTCTTCAGGGCAAAGACCACTGCTGCCAACTCCAAGTCATGGGTAGCGTAGTTCTGCTCATGAGGCCTCAACTGACGTGATCTGTAGGCAATCACGGACCGCTCCTGCATCAGGACACACCCGAGCCCGGTCCCTGATGCATCGTAGTAGACTACGTAACCAACTCCCTCCTCAGGCAACCTCAAGATAGGTGCACTGGTCAACCTCTGCCTCAGCTCCTGGAAGCTCTGCTGACATCTGTCTGACCACAGGAAGGGTTTCCCCTTCTTCTTCAACGCTGAGAGTGGGTCCACAACTCTGGAGAAGTCCGGCACAAATCTCCGATAGTATCCGGCTAGGCCCAAGAAACTCCGCACCTCTGTCACGCTCTTGGGTGGCTCCCAAGCTAGCACTGCCTCGATCTTCGCGGGATCCACAGCAACTCCCGCCTCAGAAATGACGTGCCCCAAGAAGTGGACCTCACGTAACCAGAACTGACACTTCGAGAGCTTTCCATAAAGCTGGTGCTCTCGGAGTGTGTCTAGTACAACACGCAGGTGGTAGGCGTGCTCCTCCTCCGTCGTCGAGTACACCAAATTGTCGTCGATGAAGACCACGACAAATCGATCGAGGTATGGGTGGAAGATCCTGTTCATGAGGCTCATGAACACTACTGGAGAGTTGGTCACGCCGAAAGGCATAACCAAGAACTCATAGTGGCCATACCGACACCTGAAGGCCGTCTTCTGCACATCCTCGTCTCGAACTCTGAGCTGATGATAGCCTGACCTGAGGTCTATCTTCGAGAACCACCGTGCTCCCTTGAGCTGGTCGAAGAGGTCATCAATCCTGGGTAGCGGATACTTGTTCCTCACTGTCACCTGATTCATGCGACGATAATCGACACACAGTCGCAAGCTCCCGTCCGCCTTCTTGGCGAACAAAATCGGGGAAGCCCAGGGCGAAACACTGGGTCGGATGAACCCCTTGCCCTGCAAGTCCTCCAACTGTACCCGCAGCTCTCGAAGCTCAGCGGGGGCCATCCGATATGCTGGAGTGGATATCGGGGCTGTCCCGGGGTACAGGTCAATATAAAAGTCTACCTCTCTGCGAGGAGGTAGTCCTGGAACGTCGTCGGGAAAGACGTCCGCGTACTGATCCACCACTGCAGGAAAACTGGGACTCCGCACGTCAACTGCTCCCAGGATGAGGCTAGCCAACTGATGAGTGATGGGCTGACCTCTCCTCTGCGTGAGTCCATCCTGTGCTGCTAAGGCTCCCTTCTCGCTGGTGAAGGTGAACCTGCTCCCGTCGGTGCGCACACATTGCACCTTGTGCCTAATGCAGTCAATCTGAGCATGGAATGTAGATAACCAATCCATGCCCAAGATGACGTTGTAAGGCCTCGACGCTGCTACAAGAAGATCCCAGCCGAAGCTCTCACCTCCTAGAGTAAGCTCACACTGCCGGAACCAGTGCATAATCATCGAGTCTGCTCCCGTAGGAGTCTCTAGCCGTAAGGATCGAGCCAACGGCTCTGTCGGAATCTCCGAGCTCCGAACAAGGGCAGTGGATATGAAAGAGTGACTCGCTCCTGTGTCTATCAGAACTGCAGCAAGGGAGGAATAGACACAGATCGTACCTCGAATCATCTCTGGTGCGCCGTGGTCGTAGGCCTCCGCTGCCTGGAGCTGAGCCTGTCTCTGCCCGCCAGCTACCTGTGGTCGGGGCGGGCCTCCTGGTGGTGGTGGTGGCAGAGCCTCAAAGCGTCGCCCACCACCTGGTGCTCGGCCAGCTCCTCTGCCTCGTCCGCCTCCTCCCTGCGGACTGCCACGGTCGACCCTCTGCCTCTGCCTGGGTGGCCCCTCCACCGTCTGCTGCCCCTCGGTACGACGGGTCGGGCAGTCACGAGCCATGTGGCCCTGCCCGCCGCACTCGTAGCACTGTCTGCCTCTCGGAAGGCTGGCTCCGCGCTGTGTGCCTCGCACCGCTGAGCCAGTGTCCCGGGGTCGTCTGCCGGAAGGTCTGGTCCGCCTGGAACCCTGAGTCATCTGCCGGCTACCAGCTGCCGAAGACTCCTCTAACTGCCGCCCTGCAGTAGGTCTCGCTGTGGACTCAGCCAGGAAGCTCTCGATCAGGAGGGCTCGCTCCAGTACTCCTGCCTGGGTCGGGATGCTAAGGGAGATCAGCGATGCCCTGATCTCATGTCTCAAACCCTGCTCGAAGGTCCGGGCCCGGAAGAAGGGGTCCCGTACCATGTCTGTCGAGTAGCGAGATAGGTCGGTGAACCTCACTGCGTACTGAGCGACCGTCATGCTGCCCTGCCGCAGCTGAAGAAGCTCCTGGATGCGCGCCGCACGGAGAGTGGCCGAGACGAACTCTGAACGAAAGAGGCTCTCGAAGTCCGTCCAGATGAGGGTGGCCTCATCGTGTACCTGGAGCATCAGGCTCCACCATCGTCCGGCTACTGCGTGCAGTAGGCTCGCCGCGAGGATCACCATGAGGTCTGCTGGTGTCCTCACTAGCCTGAAAACTCGGACGACCGCCTCCAGCCAGTCCTCGGCTGCCTGGGGGTCCGACTCCCCACGGAACCTGGGTGGTCGCTGGCGCTGGAACTCGTGCAGAGCTCCGAGGCATCGTGCGTCGTCAGCTGCCACTGCTGGAAGCATCGGGGGCTCGATGGGTAAAGGTACCGCCGGTGCCTCTGCTGTCAACTGGCCCTGTATCGAGGCCTCGTCGCTCGGCGGGCTGTCGTTGCGCACTACTCTAGGAACCCTAGCTGGCTGCTGTCGTCGTGCCATCCTGAAAAGGAAACAAGCATGCCATGGTCAGAACAGTATACCTGGTGAGCTGACACAAGTAATCACAAAGAAAACTTGAAACACACATGCAATCAATGTTTTCTTGCATTAAGTCAGAAATCAGAAGTCAGGGTCCTGGTGTATGGATACGTCGGCCGCCGCACCAACACTGGACTCCCTGGACTGATAACCACACTCAATACGCTAAACACTATTGCTTCACATAGAAGAAAGATCAGAGTCTGCGGTAGAACCGACCGCCTCTGATACCAATTTGTCACGACCCGTCCTCGGGGCCCGTGCCGTGACTACCCCAAGCCCACCTTCCATAGGCCAGGGGCTGGCGACTAGCACCAAGGCGTAAATCCCAACAAAAAGGGAAGGAATTGCCTTTGAAAAGTAAACAAGCACCACATAGTAAGCAAGCGGAAAAGTAAACACTAAGTAAAACTGTACAAGCTGTGATGAAAGTAAAAAGGGGCCGGAAATACAAGCCCAACTGTAAAGTACAACTGAAAGGAAAAACAGCAACTGAAAAGGGAAAACTGCAGCGTCGAGCCGTCCTCCGGAAGTCCCACCTGAAGGGTGGGTACAGATAGCCTCCACTGCTCCTCGGGTCCACCTAACCGCTCCGTGTACGTCCCGCCCAGTGGTCCACCTCCAGGTACTGTCCTGCTCCGCACGCCTCCTCCATGATCAGCGTTGTCCGTCGTCTGCAACCAACACCACGAAGTGCGGGCATAGCCCGTGCAGGGGTGAGTATAAGCTACTCAGTAGGGACCCCGAGACCCCCGAAGGTCTCCCGAAATCCTCAAAGGATAATCCACAAAGGGAAGAGACAATCACGAAGTAACATCTGACACGGCTTAGGTATATGCCCATACATATACCTAAGTCATCAATTCCCGTTCGGCTCCAACGTCCGAGCCCAAGCACAACCCAGTCCATACAGGAAAGCAAAACGCATACCCACGCAGGATAGAAGAACACAATCCACAAAGGAGAGTAAACAGTAAATCCACACAGGATAGCTCAACACAATCCACAAAGGAGAGTAACACAAGATTCAGCTCACACAAGTATACTTCTTCGGATGACGATAAAGATGATCATTGAACCATCTAAGTCATCGAACCCACGAAGGATCGATAGGTACTAACCTTGCAGTGACCCACACAGGATCGGGCCCACGCAGGACCTGTAGAAGTTGGCTCACACAGAACCGCTGAGAGATGACCCACACAGGATCGGGCCCACACAGGACCGGGCCCACGCAGGACCTGTAGGCGCTGGCTCACACAGAACCGCTGAGCGCTGACCCACGCAGGATCGGACCCACACAGGATCGGGCCCACACAAGACCGGGCCCACGCAGGACCTGAAGCACTGATCCACGTAGGATCGCTGAGTGCAGGAGTCGTCGCAGTCTGCTGAGGATCTCTGCACAGTCGTCGCCGCAGTCCACTGAGGATCTCTGCACGGTCGTCGTCGGAGTCCACGGAGGATCTCTGCACAGTCGTCGCCGCAGCCCACTGAGGATCTCTCCACGGTCGTCGCTGTCAAAGTAGCAGTCGCAGCCAGCCTAGGGTTCCCGCACACAGCAAGCTCGTTCGGGAGGATCCGCTCCACGAGCCGAGAGGCTGATACATCAACTGACACAAAGTCCGAAGTTGATGTATCCAAAAGTTCCGTATCGTCAACAGGAATCAACGTCGCAGACGGCGCGTCAATCGGACGCCCGGTCTGAGAGATATTGGCATTTTCGTCCCAGGGGCCCGATTGATTTTAAAGGCAAAACCAACCCGACCGCACTCCACCTACGTTCAAACCTCGGGCGGAGTATTCCAAAAGATCCGTCTCACTTAGAGGAATTCAACAAAGCTGACGGCACGTCAATCGGACGTCCGTAGGTCAAGATATGAGCGTTTCCGCTCCGAGGGCCCGGTTGGTCTCGTATACGAACCAACCCGGCCGAACTCAAAGTATTCCGAAACCTTGAGTGCGATATACTGAAACGACCGTCTCGATCCAAGGATCGCGTTGCTGCTGATGGTGAGTCGTTTGGAGGCACGAAGCTCAAGATACGGGAATTTGAACGAAAACGTCCGAAGATGGGGGGTACGGGCCCGGGCCGACCCGGCTGGCCCGGCCCGGCCCGGCTAGGGCCGGTCCGGCTCGGCCGAGCGGCGCGGGTGGAAGCCGCGGGCGCTGACCCGCGGCCTGAGGAAGACCGCGGCCCACGTGCGGGCCGCGCTGGCGAACCGCGGACGCGCTGAGCCGCGTCCGCCTGGACGAACCGGACCCGCGCGCCGCGGGTCCGTTGGCCGCCGCCGCCGCGGCTTCAGCCGCGGCGGATTTCATCCGGCGGCGCGCCGGGGCGCCGCCGGCAACTTCCGCGGGCCGCCGGCGTCGCTCCGGTGGCCCGTTTTCCTTCTCGTCTGCGCCGTTGCTCCTCCCGGGATCCGTTCTTTACTGCGGGATCGTCAAACGTCCGCTGCGGCATGTTCCGTCGTCGACCGTCAAATCCGCACAAAACAAGAATGGCGGAGGGTCGTTGGGCCGTGTTCATTTGGCCCGCACCCTCCGCGTTAGAAATAAACAACCGGGGGAATTTGTTCAACACATGAACCAACAATTTTAATTTTGATAAAGATAAAATTGTTTCCTTGAATCCGGTTCTTTAATTTTTTTAAAGAAACAAAGACGGGAATTAATTTAAAAAGGGGTGATTCCCATAATGAAATCCCTACCTTGATGATCGTCGTGCGCGGGCGTTCTTCGCGGAAGATATCGTCGCGGAAGAGATCGATCGTCGCGTCGTCGCGGGGAGGCGTCGCGTTGTCGTGGAAACCGGCGTTGAGTCGGCGAACTCAACGAACCAAGAACAACAGATTTAAATTATAATTAATTAAATCTGTGTTTAAAACAAAAAAGAAAATAACCTTGAACGGAAATCCGAAAGCACTCACCTCGAATGGTCGGTGATCGGAGATCGGAGATTGGGGATCGGAAGAACGTCTCGGACGAAGGCGTCGTCGATTTCTGGGTTCGGCGTTCTTCGCGTTCTTCGCGAGGGAGCTGAAGAAACAGGGATCCTCTCAAATCTTTTCAAAGGATTTTTAGGTTGGTCTTATTTTATTAATATGCCAACACACGAAACCGGTTAAGAAACGATTGAATTAATTCGTTGAATTAATTCAACGAAAGAAACAGGCCATTTAATTCACGAAAGAAACAACCCATTTAATTCACGAAAGAAACAACCCATTTAATGGTCTGTTAAGAATTTAGAAAACGCGTCAGTTGACTTTCATTAAGACGGGTTTTCACGGGTGCGTTTCTTAGAGGAAAGAAACGGCGGGGCTCGTGCGGGCCCCACCTCACAAATATCCTACCAAGGGGGTAGGATATTTCTGGATAGTATCCTATCCAGTTCAACTCAGTTCAAGCCGCCTTTAAGCGGATTCAAGTGGCTTCCATGTGGATTAAGTGAAATAAAATAAAGTTGTCACAAAATTATTTTATTTCTTAACTTTAAGCCCGAAAATTAAAAACCACACCCGAGCAAACACGACTCCGGAAGAGGCGTTTCTAAGCGAACACCGGCGCTGCGATTTCATCGGTGCCCTCAGAATTCGATTCTGGGCACCGGTTCAAAAGTTAGAAAAACCCGCTCGTCCGTTCACTGAACGTACCCAAGCCAAACTTCGGAAAATGATTCCGGGCACACCGGGCCTCGGAATCAGGCGCCGTCAGAAACTGCGTTCTTGTAAAATTCCAAAGAAAATTAAGAAAAAAATTTCCTTGAAATTTACGGGTCTTTACATATGTATCATTTTTTAATGTTTATGTTGTTTTTTAGGGCTTATGTTGTGTTTTTAGGGTTTATTATAACAGTTCTAGAAATTATGTAGAGATTTTAGTGTTTATGTTGTGTTTTTTGGGTTTATGTTGTGTTTTTTGGTTTATGCTTACTTTATAGGGTTTTTGTTGCATTTTTTAGGGTTTATGTAAGGTTTATATTTTTGAAGCCTTTTTATGGGTTTAATGGGTTTTTATGGATTGCTGTGTTTCTTAGGGTTTTTACGGGTTGTTAATGGGTGTTTGTTGTTTTTTATGGTATTTGATGGCTTTTTAATGGTTTTTTGGGGGTTTTTTATGGGTTTAATTGTTTTTTTTGGGATTGATAGGTGTTGTTAGGGTTTTTTAGTGTGTTTTAGGGTTTGTTTGGGTATTGTAGCGGTTTTTAGGGTTTATATAATGTGTTTTAGTATATTTTTGGGTTCTTTGGGGGTTTTTAGTGTTCTCTAGAGTTTAATTTGGTTATTTAGGGTTTATTAGGGTTCATTATGGTTTATTAGTGTTCTTTAGGATTTTTTACAGTTTTTAGCGTTTTTATTGTATATTATGGTTTTATTGTGCTTTTGATGGCATTAATAGTTTTTTCTTGGGTTTATCAACCTTTCATAGGGTTATTTAGGATTTATTAGGGTTTATTAGGCTTTATTTTATATATTAGGGTTTAGTAATGCGTATTTGTGTTTATTACGATTTATTAGGGTTCATTATGCTTTGTTTGGGTTTATTGCGATTTAGTAGGGATTTGTTGTGGTTTGTTTCAGTTTGTTACGATTTATTTGATGTTGTTAGGATTTGATACGATTTATTTAGGGTTGTTAAGGTTTGTTATGATTTATTTTGGGGTTAATATGAATTTTTAGGGTTTATTAGTGGGTTTTAGGGTTTTGTAGGCTATTATTTGGAGGTTTTTGTAGAGTTTTGTCTCGTTTTTAGACTTTTTAGTGATTATTTGGTTTTATTATGGTTTAGTAGAGTTTTTATTGTATATTAGAGGTTTTAAGGCTTTTGTAGTGTTTATTAGGGTCTAATAGAGTTTGTTAGGGTTTATTATTGTTTATTAGAATTTATTTGTGTTTATCAAGGTTTTTAGGGATTAATAGTGGGTTTTATGGGTTATTAGGGATTATTAGTGGTTCTTAGGGGTTATTAGTGGTTGTTCGGGATTGTTAGGTTTTGTTAGGTATTGTAAGGGTTTTTATGGTTTTATTACGGTTTGTTTGATTTGTTTGGGGTTTTATGCTTTTTTGTGGTTTTAATGGTGTGTTTGGATTTTTTATGCTTTGTTAGGGTTATTTTATCGTTTTTGGGGTTTTGTTGCGTTTTGTGGGTTTTGAAGCATTTTTCGGTTTTTTGTAGCAATTGATAGGGTTTATGTAGCGTTGTTAGTGGCTTTAGTGGTTCTTTAGGGGTTTATTAGGGGTTTATTAGGGATTAATTTTTTATATTATGCTATATTAGGGTTAAATATTTTTGAGGGTTTTGAAGCGTCATTAGGGTTTTTGTAGCATTTTTTGGGGTCTTTGAAGTGTTGTCAGAGTTTATGTAGCATTTTTAGTGTTTATGTAGAATTTTTAGTGTTTAGTTAGCGGTTTTAGGTTTTATGTATAATTTTTAGGGTTTATGTAATGCTTTTAGGGTTAATGTATCATGTTTAGGGTTTAGGTTTTATGTAGCATTTTTTGGGTTTATGTTGTGTTTTCTTGGTTTATGTAGCCACTATAGAAAAATGGAATATTTGCGACGAGCGATTTGTGAAGGGATCCCGTCGCAAAAAGTATTTTGTGACGGGGCTCCGTCGCAAATCGCCCCTTGCCGAAAACGGCATCGCAAATAGGTGTTGTTGTGGAGGTCCCGTCGCAAAAAGAGTATTTGCTACAGTCTTTATCCCCCGTCGCAAATGTATTTTCGTTTATATATAAAAAAGGTATTTGCGACAGGTCGTCGTAGATAAATTAGTTGCGACGGGTTTCTGACCCGTCGCAAATGAGAAATTTAAAAAATATTTGCGACGAAGGTATTTGCGACAGACCGTCGCAGAAATGTTTTTACGACTGGTATTTTTGCCGTCGCAAATGTTATAGTAAAAAAACATTTTATGACGGGAAATCCCATCGCAAATATTCCCGTCGCAAATACTAAAAAAAATAAAAAAAATTAAAAATAATTAATACAAATCGTATAATATTATATAAAAATAATAATAATATAAATAAAAAAATATATAAAATATAATTATGAAATATTAATATAAAATAATAATAATATAATATAAATAATATAATATATTATAATAATACTAATATTAATAATATAAAAAATTAATATAATAATATTATTATTAAATTATGTATAAAATATTAATATTAATATTAATAATATAAAGAAATTATATTATTATAATATTAATAATAAAAAATATATATAATATAATTTTAAAATATTAATATCAAAAAATAATAATAATATGAATATAAATAATATAATATTATATATTATGAAATATTAATATCAAAAAAGAATAATAATAGTACTAATATTAATAATATAAAAAATTAATATAATAATATTATTATTAAAATAAACATACATATTTATGAAAAAATAATATTAATAAAATTATAAAATTATACAATTCTCAATATTAACAATAAATATAAAATATTAAAAGTAATATTACTAAAATAAGAAGAGATTAAAAATAATACTAATAAGTAATAAAATATTAAAAAAAATAAAAACAAATTAAATCATGCAATATTCATACCAATATGAAAGAGGAATTGTAAATAGTTAATATGACAATAAACTACAAACTCAAATGTTTATTACATCTAAAAAAATCACTAGGGGGTGGATAATCTGGAGGACCTGGAGGAGGTGGTGGAGGAAACTCCATCCCTAAACTATGAGTCAGACGACGCATATACTCCATATACTCCTGATGTTGCTCCTCATTGTGCTGCTGACGCATCTGCTCCTGCCCCTGACACAAATCCTCTATAAGCTGACTCTAAGCACGCAGCTACTCCTGATACTGTAAGGCAGATGATGATGTATCTCCACGAGCTCCTCTCGAGCTAGACGCCGACATCGCAACAGTACCATAATAAGCGGCAGGAGTCAAATGAGAGTCGATACCAACTACTCAGCCCTTTTCGAAGCCATACTGGGTCGCCTGCATCCATGCCGTCTCATCAAAATGGTGGGCACTAGTCTGATCACCCGTTTCGTCTTGACTCTCAGCCTGTGTCTGAGAGGTCGCGACCTCATATGACTCTTTAAGTTTCAATTAGAAATTAAAATAATGAATAGATTATATTAATTTAATTTGAAAACTAAAAAGAACATAATACTGACCACAATCTGACGCTGGCGGTCACCTCTAATCTCTCCAGTAGCCGGATCAGTGTACATCCTCCAATAAACGTCGTACGTCGTAATAACGGGCTGCTCGTATTCCTATATTAATATAAAATAAACTGTTTATATTTAATGTTTTATAAAATATTTAAAAAAAGTACTTACCAGACACTCTCTATGTGCACTGAATGTACAACTACCGGCTCGATGCATCACCTCTTGTCTCCCCCGATTCTGTCGACCCAATTCAGATCTCCTCTGAAACCCACCACCCAACCAGTGTGTACATAATCCCTACCAAACATGAGATGAAATGTACTCTAGTCGGTGGGCTCTACAGGACTCATCAAATCCTATCACTCCGGATTTCTTCAAAACTGTCTTTCTAAAATTATGCAAAAACTGATGGAAACTGTCACGCATAGACACCACCCATGCCGCGTGGATAGTGGCACACATGATCTCGTCGATGGGATACCATAAACCCTAATAAAAAGTTATTAATGAATTAAATGTCAAAATAAATAATATTTAATTACGTACCAGCCAATGATTGAATATGGAAGCCTGGACATCAGCGGGAATCCGATCCCATGTGAGCCAGGGTTGAGAAAAATAATTGCGCAAGATAGTTCTCCCATGTCCAATAGCTATATGCGTAAAACTATGGAAAAAGAACAGATAATAAAACAATTAGAATATAAATAAATTATAATTAAAGATAACTAAAATACACAGGTTACCATACCACCGCGTGTGTGCATCGAATCCAAGAGGTGGACGTCGCTCCGGGATAGGATCTGGAATCATCAGTCTGGAAAGACCACGCCCCCTCCGAGTGCTCCCTGTAGTGCCAATAGCCTGAGGGTCAGATGACTCAAGACCCTCATCATCCATAGGTAGGTCATCCTCCAGCAACTGACGAAACATTTCCGAGTCCATCTGAAACATTAAATAATTGTTATTTACAAACATTTGAAAATAACTATTATGTATAGATATATATTTTTTATGATTCTAACCAGCATTTTACTATGTCAATTTTCATCTTCATCATCAACTTCATAGTTTTCAATGTCAATGTCTTCATCTTCCTCATCAACATCATCAAATTCCATATTTGTTTCACTTTCATCATCTCTTGTCATTTCAAATTCAGTTGTAACATCATTGACAACATTGTCACCATCGACCCTTAACTGTGGGGTGTCATCCTCGATATTTATGTCTCTTTGTGAAAAAGATGTGTGTTGAGGAGTGTCCTGAAAAATTTCATTTCCTTGCACTTCAGTAGAACCACATTCAGTTTGAGTAAACTGATTTTCTCGAGATTTAACTTTTATTATACTCCACCAATCATCCAACTCTTTTGAAGTAGCACAGTATTTTGCATAATAAATTTGATGTTCCTGATGAGTCAATAAAAATGGTTCATTTACTACAAGAAGACTTTTATGTTTAATATCAACAATTCCATGAGTCGGATGAATACACAAGCCTCTCTCAGTATCCATCCATCGACTTTTAAACATTGTTACATAATTCTGTCCCAAATAACACAGTTCAATAATTTTTTCAAGCATTCCGTAAAAGTCAACTTCAATATCTCTATGATGTGATCCCTTAAAACAAACACCACTATTCATTGTTTTCTTTGATTCCCCATATGCACGTGTATGAAAGCAATAACCATTCACCACATATGCATTATAAGATTTAACCATTTTGGATGGTGGGCTACTCAATATACGCAATCGACTATCAATATTATCAGCATGTACAGATATCCGAAATTTTGTAAAACATTTATCACCATTATAAGTAATAATTTGATTTTATATATAAAAACAAAAAAGAATGTATGTTACCAGTTTTTGAAACCAGTAGGCAAAATTTTTTTGTCGACGTTCTTCGAAGCCAGCTGCTGTAATTTGTAAAAATTGTTTCTTGATATGATCAACATATAACCTACAAATACAATATGATTAATTTACTTTAATAGAATCTATAGAATAAGGGATAGGAGCACTCATTGTAAAATTGGTGACATTTCTTCACAGTTGAGTAGAACATATGTATGAGATCTATGATGTTCATCATCTGAAATCCATCAATCATGAACTCCACCAGAGCCAAGTTTAGGCTGATTGACAACTGATAATTGATTTTTCATATCATCATCAATATTCCCCTCGTTCCAGACCATGCGGTTAAATTTGGAGGGATATTCAGATTCGAAAATAATGAGAGCAGAATAAAGCAATTTCCTCTTACAAATAAGCTTCAGCAATTGAGATTTCAACTGATGCTTTGTTACAGACTTTTTCATCAATTTCTGCAAGCATCTCTCAAATGGGTACATCCATAGAAACTGAATCGGACCTCCACATTTTTCTTCATGTGGAAAATGTAATATCAAATGTTCCATTGAGTCAAAGAAAACCAAAAGAAAGATTTTTTCCAGTTTTCTTAAAATCACAACAACAGCTTCTTCGAGTTTTCTTAGTGTATCGTAGTCTTTTTTCACTGCACACATGTCTCGGAAAAAATATGATATATCTGTTATCAAATCCCAAATCTTATAATTCAAAAAACCTCTTAATTCAATAGGCATAAGTCTTTCCATTATAACATGACAGTCATGACTTTTTAATCCGGTAATATGCCCATTTTTAACATGCTTTCCCAAGTTGGAAGCATAACCATCTAGACATCTCAAATCTGCAATCCACTGACAAAATAATAAGAGACTCTCTTTGGTCAGTGTATAAGCTGCTTTTGGCTTCATTAATCTCGGTGATCTGACATTTTCAAACAATTTAAGTTCTGGTCGCCTGCAAATTTGGGAAAGATCTAATCGTGCCTTTACATTATCTTTGGTTTTACCCGGTGTATCCTAAAATGTATGAAATAAATTATCAATACAGTTATTCTCAATATGAATGACATCCAACATGTTTCGGACTAACAAATCAGACCAATATGGCAGATTCCAAAAAATGCTCTATTTTGTCCATTTGTGTTCTTTCCCAAAGCCATGAATTTTCTGTTGGTTTATTGTCAGTCCAAAATTGATGGAAGGTAATGAAAATAAAACTGATTGTAACTCTGTACCTGTGCTAATTTTTGGAAGCTCATCTCTTTCAATTCTTCCTTTTCTAAAATTAGATTTATTCCTCCGAAAAGGATGATCGATTGGAAGAAATCAGCGATGACATTAAAAATAGCAAGGTTTTTTTCCATTCACAAGCATAAATGCTTTTTTGTCTCCCATATAGTAAGGACATGATTTTGGACCATGTGTACTCTAGCCAGATAACATTCCATATGCCAGGAAGTCACTAATTGTCCACATCAAAGCATCTTTCATTACAAAATTTTGTTTCTCAGCAGCATCATATGTACCAACACCATGACTCCACAATAAATTTAACTCATCAATCAATGGTTTCAAATAAACATCAATATTCTTTTTCGAATGTCCTGGGATTAAAAATGTCAAAAAGATATAAGGATCTTTCATCAAAATCCATGGAGGAAAATTGTACGGAGTTATAAAGACAGGCCAACAGGAATACTGACTACCAAAATATCCAAATGGACAAAGACCATCAGTAGAAAGACCTAATCGCACGTTCTGGGATTCTAAAGCAAAAGACAAATGCACTTGACCAAAATGTTTCCATGAATAACCATCAGATGGATGAATCATTCTTTTGCCATTTGAAATATTGGTTTTGTGTCATGACATCATTGTCGCTGTATTCTAAGACATAAATAAACACTGCAACCTAGGTGTAAGAGGAAAATATCTCAACTGTTTTACAGGAATCAATCCAGACTTCCCTGATTGAGATTCTTTATACCTCGATTGTCCACATGTGGAACAACTATACAACGCCTCATTTTCACCCGAATATAAGATGCAATCATTTGAACATGCATGGATCTTCTGATAACTAAGTCCCAGAATACGAACCAGTCTCTTTCTCTCATAATAATTAGCAGGAAGCCCATTTCCTTCAGGTAACAATGCATTAACCAAAGAAAATATCTTATCAAAACAGTTATTTGACATTTCATTATCTGATTTAATAGCCATAAATTTTTCTATTGCTTCTAATTTGCTTATCTTGCAACCAGGATATAATGCATCCTCAGCAGACCTGAACAACTCAACAAATTCAGATGGTGCCAAATCGGGAAGTAAATCAACATCATCCTCAATTTCAGTTTTTTGAACAGATGACCCTGCAACATCATGTACTAAATTCTATAAACGTGATGGATCCGGAATCAAATTATTATTATCTTTTCTGGAACTGCGTTCATTGTGTTGATACAAAAAAATATAATCTGATTGAAAACCATAATGCAAGAGATGTTGTCCAACGATGTCAAATGTCTCAAACATTCTCAGAGCACATTTTTTACAAGGACACTTAATTGTCCCTTCTAAAACAAATTCCGGGTTTGATGATGCAAATGATAGGAAAGCTTCAACACTATCAACATATATAGGATTTAAACCAGAACCGTTTGGATTTCTGCGCTGATTTATCCAAGCATAATCATCTAATAATGATTGATGTCGATTTCTTTGGTCCATATTCATATATATGTTTCTATAAAATTTAAAACCATTACTGTTGTTAAATAATTTGATATAAGAAAAACAATATCCTAAAAAGAGAAGATACATAATTACAGTTATTTCTTAGTAATTACCATTAATTATAGGTGACACAGTTAGTTTGTAATCATCCCCACTAATTATTTTTAATTTAGCAATACTTAGCAATAATTGGAAAAATGAAATATGCTTGAATAATGAAATAAAATTTTGTAATCATCGTAGTGGAGATTATATTACTAAGTATTCTTATTTGATTCCAGTGAATTGGTGGAAGCCCTTTTTTCTGACGACTCATCTCCTTGTAAGGAGATGAGTCATCAGGGAAAAGAGCATCTTTTGTCTGACGGATCATCTCTTTTTAACTTTTTCCTGATAGAAATCTATATGAAAAACTTGCTCTGACATACATGAGAGCACATTTTTCATACTGATTTCAGTGGAAGAAAGTAGAAAAGATATGAGACGTTGAACAAAAGGTAGCCTCCAATCTGCTGGAAATTATGACAATTTATAACCATGTACTTGAATTTATTTGATTTTTGATTAATTATTACTAACTATTACTAATTATTACTAATTATTACAAATCTCAATATTTCCAACAGATTTTGCTTTATTCTTAACATGTTCAAATCTTAAAGAGTCGTCAATTTTCAGGTCATGCCCAATAAAATGTTGGCATCAACCATGTCCAATTTAAACTCTATAATTGTCCTTACATGGTTGATCACCTCGCAAGTAGTGTTGCAATAAGACGACACATGTAATGTCGTTCTCATCTTTAAGAATCATTTCACATGACCCTTTAAATAGATCATTTTTCCTTGAAAAATAAAGATAAATTCAGTATCATTCCCTTAATTTTTCAAGAAAGAATGGTCTATGTAAAAAGTCATGTGATATGATTCTTATAGATGAGAAAGACATGACTTGGGTTGTCCTATTGCAACACTACATGCGAGGTGATCAACCAAGCAAGAACAATTATAGAGTTTACATTGAACACGGTTGATGCAAATTTTTATTGGGCATGACCTGAAAATTGGTGACCCTTTAATATTTTAACATGTTAAGAATAAAGCAAAACTTGTTGAAAATATTGATAATTGTAATATTTTACAAATTTTTTATAATTTTAATAATATTAATATTTTTTTATAAATATTAAACATATAATAATAAAATAAATATATTATTAGTATTATTTAATTATTAATATTAGAGTAATATAATATTTCATATTATGTTACTATTTATGTTACTAATTATATTACTAATTATGTTACTAATTAGTTACAAACGTGATTGACCGCTCCTCTACCTCAATTTTCTTTTCATTTGTGCGTTGAGGTTGACAGAAAACTTCTACCTCCACATGTAGTGTTTACTTTTACTATCAAAATTATAAACCTCCTCACCTCTATGCTGGCGAGGAGGTTGATAATTTTGACAGTAAAAGGAAATATGACATGTGGAGGCAAAAGTTTCCTATCAAGCCTCAACACACAAATGAAAAGAAAATTGAGGTAGATGAGCGGTCAATCATGCTTGGTAATTGTTTCCTAATTATTTTTAATTGTTTTTTAATTATGCTAATTATTTTTAATTGCTTCCTAATTATTTTTAATTGCTTCCTAATTATTTTTAATTGCTTCTTAATTATTTTTAATTGCTTCCTAATTATTTTTAATTACTTCCTAATTATTTTTAATTGCTTCCTAATTATTTTTAATTTCTTCCTAATTATTTTTAATTGCTTCCTAATTATTCTTAATTGCTTCCTAATTTTTCTTAATTGCTTCGTAATTTTTCTTAATTGCTTCCTAATTTTTCTTAATTGCTTCCTAATTGTTCTTAATTGCTTCTTAATTGTTCTTAATTGCTTCCTAATTGTTCTTAATTGCTTCCTAATTGTTCATAATTTCTTTCTAATTGTTTCGTAATTTCTTTCTAATTGTTTCGTAATTGTTTACTAATTGTTTCCTAATTGTTTCCTAATTATCTTAATTATTTGTAATTGTTTCTTAATTATCCTAATAATTTTTAATTGTTTCCTAATTATCTT
Source organism: Viscum album (assembly GCA_963277665.1). Classification (NCBI taxonomy): domain Eukaryota; kingdom Viridiplantae; phylum Streptophyta; class Magnoliopsida; order Santalales; family Viscaceae; genus Viscum; species Viscum album. The sequence continues at coordinate 1,180,031 of CAUJRU010000031.1, read as the reverse complement.
AATTATTTGTAATTGTTTCCTAATTATCCTAATAATTTTTAATTGTTTCCTAATTATCCTAATTAATTTTAATTGTTTCCTTATTATCCTTATTATTTTTAATTGTTTCCTAATTATCCTAATTATTTTTAATTGTTTCCTAATTATGCTAATTATTTTTCAATGTTTCATAATTATCCTAATTATTTTTAATTGTTTCCTAATTATTTTACTTGTTTCCTAAATATTTTATTTGTTTCCTAATTATCCTAATTATTTTATTTGTTTCGTAATTATCCTAATTATTTTATTTGTTTCCGAATTATTTTATTTGTTTCCTAATTATTTGATTTGTTTCCTAATTATTTGATTTGTTACCTAATTATTTTATTTGTTTCCTAATTATTTTATTTGATTCCTAATTATTTTATTTGTTTCCTAATTATTTTGTTTGTTTCCTAATTATTTTATTTGTTTCCTAATTATTTTATTTGTTTCCTAATTGTTTTATTTCTAATTTTTTATTAATTATTTAATTTCTAATTATTTCCTAATTATTTAATTTCTATTTTTTTCCTAATTATTTTATTTCTAATTGTTTCCTAATTAATTATTTCTTAATTATTTAATAATTATATAATCATTCCTAATTAAATATAACCTTTTCTAATTATTTCTAATTTAATATGTTTATTACCAAAACATCCTCCGGGAGTGTCTAACCAAGAGTGCAACAATGCCCGTTGTCGTGTACGAGGTTATCCCGAGTCAAGCTCGAAACACCTTGTCAGAGTTTTCACTCCTAGGTACATCTGTGCCAGAGCTGCCTCTAATAGTTTGTATCCAGACAAGGATTATTTGGTACAACCACTTAATCTAATTATACTGTATAGCTATATAAACATTCTATTAAAAAAAATTAAAATTAACAATTAAAAATAAAATTAACAATTAAAAATAAATTAACAATTAAAAAAACCGTAAATACATTTGATATACAGTTTGCACCTCCTAACTCCTTCTCTGCTCTTCCCGTATGAAAAAATTGAAATAAAAAAAAATTCTAGTTAGAACAGAAATTTAAAGAGAGAAAGGGAAGAATAAGAAGACAGATCTGAATGATTTGAAAAAAAATGGATGGCGGTATATATAGGTTAGAATATTTGCGACGGTGTACCATCACAAATACCTTCGCCCACATTAATTATGGGAGGCAGTTAAAAGGGTTTTTGTGACGGGCCCGTCGCAAATAGCTGCCTGCCGACATACCATTAGTGACGGGCAGATATTCCTGTCGCAAATTTCTATTTACAGCCACCGGTATTTGCGACGGGGTCCGTCACAAATACCTTCACCCGCATTAAATAAGGGTGGAAGCTAAAAGGGTTTTTGCGATGGGCCCGTCAAAAAAACCTGTAGGCCGATATACCATTAGCGATGGGCGGATATTCCCGTCGCAAAGGCCTATTTACCGCCGCTGGTATTGGTGACAGGACCCATCACAAATAACACCTGCGGAATAGTTTTTTGTGACAGGACAATTACCCGTCGCAAATAGTATTTACCACCTCCAGGTACTTGCGATGGGACAAAGGCCACCGTCGCAAATAATCTTCCCACGTTTTGGCGCGCAAACCGCACCATACCTATTACGATGGGTCCTGTATTCCCGTCGCAACTAACAAACCTTTGGCGACAGGAATAAATCCCTGTCGCAAATACGCTTTTCATCGGATTTATTGCGATGGGATTTATTCCATTCGCAAATAACCCATCACAATAATCAATTTTTCCCATTGTGTGCATTTTTAGCGGTGATGTAGCATTTATGATGCATTTTTTGGGGTTATGTAACGTTTTTAGGGTTCATGCAGTGTTTTCAAGGTTTATATTTTGTTATTTGGTTTTATGTAGAATTTTTTAATGTTTATGTTGCGTTTTTTAGGGTTTATGTTGTGTTTCTTAGGGTTTATGTTACAGTTCTTGGGTTTATGTAGTGATTTTAGTGTTTATGTAGCATTTTTTGGGTTTATGTTGCGTTTTTTGGTTTTTGTTGCGTTTTAGGGATTTTTTTGCATTTTTTAGGGTTTATGTAATGTTTTTAGTGTTTATATATCTATTTGAAGCCTTTTTAGGGGTTTAATGGTTGTTTATGGTTTGTAGTGTTTTTTACGATTTTAAGGGTTGTTAACGGGTGTTTATGGTTTTTTATGGTATCTGATGGCTTTTTAATGGTTTTTTGGGGGGAGGGTGGGGGTTTATGGGTTTATTTTTTTTGGGGGATTGATAGGAGTTGTTCGGGTTTTTATTGTGTTTTATGGTTTGTTTGGTTATTGTAGCAATTTTTAGGGGCTATATAATGTGTTTTAGGGTTTGGGGTTCTTTAGGGTTTTTAGTGTTCTTTAGTGGTTAATATGGTTCTTTAGGATTTATTAGGGTTCTTTAGGGTTTATTAGTGTCCCTTAAGATTTTTTACAGTTTATTAGAAATTTTTATTGTATATTAGGGTTTTATTTGGTATTGTAGAGGTTTTCGGGTTTTTGTAGCAATTGATAGGGTTTATGTAGCATTGTTAGTGGATTTAGTGGTTGATTAGGGTTCTTTAGGGTTTTTAGGGTTCTTTAGGGTGTATTAGGGTTTCTTCTGAGGTAGTTAGGGTTTTCTAGGGGGGTTAGGGTTTTTAAGGGTTTCATTGGCTTGGTTAGGGTTTTTTTAGGCATTTTTAGGCTTTAGGGTTTTTAGCGTTTTTAGTGGTTTTTAGGTTTTTTAGGGTTTATTGTGGTTTTTTGAGGTTTTCTTATGGTTTTTAGGTTTGTTTTTGGGTTTTTTTGGTTTTTTCGGTTTTTAAGGGTTTCAGGGTTTTAGGGGTTTCTAGGTTTTTACGGTTTTTTATGATTTTTAGGGTTTTTATTGTTTTTAGGGTTTTTTAGGGTCTTTAGGGGTTTTTTTGGTTTTTTTGGGTTTTTATGGTTTTTTAGGGTTTTGTTATGTTTTTCCAGGTTTGTTAGGGTTAATTTGTGAATATTAGAATTTTGAATCATTTAATAGCATTTTTGTTGTATATTTGGGCTTTTAGGTATTTTGAAGCTTTTATTGGGGTCTAATAGGATTTTTCGGGTTTATCCCGATTAACTTGTGTTTATTAGGGTTTAGTAGTGGGATTTAGGGTTTATTATGGTTTATTATTGGTTGGAAGGGTTTGTTAGGATTTATTAGTTATTATTAGAGTGATTTAGGGTGTCTAAGGGTTTGTTAGGGTTTTTAAGGGTGTGTTAGGGTTTCAAAGGGTGGGTTAGGGTTTTTATGGGCTGGTTAGAGATTCTAAGGGTGTGCTACGGTTTCTATGGGTTTCTATGGTTTTGTTAGGTTTTCTATGGATGATTTGGGGTTTCTAAGGGTCTTTTAAGGTTTCTTAGGATGTGTTAGGTTTTCTAAGGGTGTGTTAGTGATTCATAGGTTTTCTTAGGGTTTTGTTTGGGTTTTTAGGATTTTTAGGGTTATGTTAGGGTTTCTTATGGTTTCTTAGAGTTTTTAGGGTTTCTTAGGGTTCTTTTTTTATTGGGGTTTCATAGTGCTTCTTGGTGTTTGTTAGGGCTTGTTAGGGTTGTTAGGGTTTTTTAGGGTTTGTAATGTTTCTTAGGGTTTTGGGGGGTTTGTTTGGGTTTGTTTGGGTTTTTTAGGGATTATTAGTGTTTTTTATGGTTTGGAAAGGTTTTTTAGGGTTTTGTGTGGTTTGTAATGGGTTTTAGTGTTTATTGGGTTATTAATGGTTTGTTAGGGTTATTTAGTGGTTCATAGTTGTCACAAATGTGTAGAGCTAGTCGCAAGCTTCAATATGATATGTGGTAGAGGCGAAACGGACACCTAGTGCAGAAGTTATGGTCATTTGGAGAACTTAAGGACCTTTTGGGTCTTTTAGAACGTGATAAAGAGTTCCTATTGGTCCTAGATGTGTAGATCTAGTCGAAAGTATCAATTTGATATGTGGTAGAGGCAAAACGGACTCCCTGAGTAGAAGTTATGGTCTTTTGGAGGGTTTATGTACCTTTTTGGGCCTTCAAGGATGTGAGAAGGTGATTCATTGGTTATAGGTGTGTAGGTCTAGTCGCAAGCTTCGATTTGATATGTGGTTGAGGCAAAACAGACACCCATAGAAGATTTTATTCCAAAATGGACACCAGAAGCCAATATTTTGACAACCCAAAGGGATTTTGGTCTTTTGGGTGGTTGAATAATGTCATAAATGGTTCCAGTGGTTACCAGAGTGTGTATATTTTAAAAATATTCTATTTGATATGTGGTAGAGCCAAAATGAACACACATAAGAGACGTTATCGTTGTTTTAAATTAAGAAAACCTCCTAGCGCCTGAAAAGCTAAGAAACCTACAACTCACTAAAATAGGCATAACTTCTCCTTGGAAAGTCTATTTGAGCATTGTGGCACTTAAAACAGAAGCTCGTGAGATGACTGAGGACCAAGTCTAATCGAAATTATGAGAAGATCAATGAAATAGAAGATATATTAGTTATACGACTCCAAAAAAAGTCCAACTTCAAACGACCATAATTTTCACTCCGATTGTCCATTTGAGCTCTAAAACATATCAAATCGAAGGCAACAAATAGATCTACATATAAGGATAACTTGAACTTAGTTCACGTCTTTTTTGGGACCCTAAAATCCCAGAAATACATCGTAAGGCCTCCAAAACATCATTTCCGTGTCTGGATCCCTGTCAATATGTTCTCAAAAAGTCATAACTTGTGATCCATGTGTCTGTTTGGACTCCAGCACCTGTTTTTATCAAAGTTCATTCCATGAGATTTAGGTTGACTATTCACGGAGTGGAAATGGACACTTGAAGAAGATGTTACGCCATTTTTAATGACTCTGTGATTTGTTAGGTTTTTCGAGACACCATTTCTAGCACTTTTGTCTTGTCTACTGTTTTTGCAAACAACTATAACTTATTATTACTGTTATTATTATTATTATTATTATCATCATCTCATGCAAATGCACAAGCACATGCATGTACGTTATTATTATTATTTTATTACCATGCACATGCACATGCAATGCACACATGTTATTTTATTATCACATGCGTCGTTATTATTATTGTTATTAATATTATTATTGTGGTTGTTGTTGTTATTGTTGTTTTTGTTGTGGTTTTTGTTGTTGTCATAACATGAAAATTCAAATCCACATGCACATACATGCACGTTCAATGAACGTGCCTTATTATATTATCACATGCATTGTTATTATTAATAATAATAATATTATTATTATTATTATTATCATCATCAACATCACATGCAAATGCAATGCACAGGTGTTATTATTTATTACTACACACATGTACACGTAGTGCACATTAAATATTCTATTATCATATGAATTAGTACTACTACTATTATCACCACTACTACTACTATTATTACTAATGCTTTTATTATTACTACCATCAAATTCAAATGTAGATTCACATGCGTTATTATTTATTATTTATTACCATGTACGTGCATATGCAATGCACTTGTATTATTCTTTTATTATTATTATTATTATTATTATTATTATCATTATCATTTTTGTTATGATTATACATGGAAATGCATATGCATGTGCGTTGTTATTTGTTATTTATTACCATACACGTGAATGCATTATTATTATTATTATTAAAATTAGTATTAGTAATATTATCATCAAATGTAAAGGCACATGCACATGCATGTGTGTTCTTATTTATTATTATTTATTTATTATTTACTATTATGCACATGCACATGAAATTCACTTGCGTTATTCTATTATTATTTTTATTATTATTTTTATTATTATTATTTTTGTTTTTGTTGTTTGTATCCACAAATACAAATGAAAATGCATGTGCATGGTTATTTATTATTTATTACCATGTAAGTGCATGCCTCATTATCATTATCATTTCATGTAAACGCACATACATGTGCGTTATTATATATTATTTATTATCATGCACATGAAAATTCAATGCACTTGCATTATTCTATTATCACAAGTGTTTTTATTATTTATTCTAATGCACGTGCACACGCAATGCACGTGCATTATTCTATTATCACATGTGTTATTATTTATTATTTATTATAATTCACATGAAAATGCACATTCATGTGGACTTGGTTATTAATTATTGTTTATTACCATGCACATGCACATGCACATGCGCATGCCCATGCACATGCACATGCACATGCACATGCACTTGTATGTCCGTAATTATTTATTATTTATTATCATTCACATGTACATGCACATACACATGCAATTCACCTGCGTTATTATTTTTTATCATTCACATGAAAATGCACAGGCATATGTACATGCACGTGTGTTATGATTTATTATTTAAATCATGCACGTTCATATGCACATGCACATGCATTATTACTACTACTATTATTAGAGGTATTTTTAGGGTTTACAATCATTATTTAGGATTTTTAGGTGTTATTAACATTTATTATGGTTTGTTAGGGTTTTAGGGTTTTTAAAGGTATATTAGTGTTTTAAGGGTTATTAGGATTTTATTAGGGTTTATTATGGTGTGTCAAGGTTTATTAGGTATTTTTAGGGTTTTATTAGGATTGATTATGGTTTATTAGGGTATATTATGGCATATTATTGTATATTTGTGTTTGTTTAGGATTTATTAGGGTTTATTGTGGTTTATTATAGTTTATTAATTTTTAAGAGGGTATATTAGGGAGTTTTTGTGTTTATTAGTGTTTATTTGGGTTTATTAGTACTTTTAAGTTTTGTTATGTTTTATTAGCATTTTTTAGGGGTTTCAGGGCTTTTTAATGGTATATTTGCATTTTTTAGGGTTTAGTGGGGTTTGTTATGGTTTATTATGGTGTGTTAAGGTTTATTATGGCTGAGTAGGTATTTTTAGGGTTCTATTAGGTTTAAGTCGACATCTTTATGGTTTTATTAGGGTTTATTAGGGTACAGTGTGGTTTATTAGGGCTTATTAGGGATTATTAGTGTTTACTAGGGTTTGTTAGTGTTTTTATTAGGGTATATGAGTGTTTTTTAGTTTTTGTTAATATATATGAGGGGTTGTTATGAATTTTTAGGTTTTATTAGTGTGGTTTTAGTGTTTGTGAGAAATTTTAATGATTTATTATTTTTTTTATTTGAATTTATTAGGGTTTAAAAGGATTTTAGGGCTTTTTAATGGTTTGTTTGCGTTTTTTTGTTTATTGGGGTTATGTTGGGTTTTATTAGGTTTTGTTATGGGGTGTCAAAATTTATTAGGGTTGAGAAGGTATTTTTAGGGTTTTATTATGGTTTTATTAGGGTTTATTAGTTTTAATTATTGTTTAGTAGGGATTTTTAGGGTTTATTACGGTTTGTTAGGGGTTTGTTAGTTTTTTGTTTTATTAGGTAATGTTAGTGTTGGTTAGGTCTATTTATATAATATAGAATGTTTTTATTGGTTGTGATCATTTTTTTGTGAGCATATTTAGGGTTTCTTAGGTTATATTGGAGTTTATTATTGTTTATTAGGATTTCTTGGGATTTTTAAGGTATATTAGCCTTTTTTGTCTTTATTAGATTATATTAGTGTTTTTAGGTCTTTTTAGGTAATATAGCGCGTTTTTATTGTTTGTGATCATTTTTTATTATTTGTGAGCGTTTTAGGGTTTATTATGTTATATTAGAGTTTATCAGGGTTTCTAGGGATTTTTAAGGAATACTAGCATTTTTTCCTTATTAGGGTTGTCTAAGGTTTTATTAGGGGTCATTAGGGTGTGTTAAGGTTTGTTATGGTTGAGTAGGGTTTATTTTTCTTTATTTATGGTTTATTAGGGCTTTTAGGGTTTTTTGGTGTTTATTAGGGTTTATTAGTGTTTATTAGTGTCTATTAGGGTTGATTATGGTTGTTTAGGTTTTCTTATCATGTTTTTAAGGTTTATTAGGTTTTATTATCAATTATTAGGGTTTATTAGTTATTTTTAGGGTTTTATTAGGGTTGAGTAGAGTTTCTTATGGTTTGTAGGGATTATATGGTGTTTTTAGGGATTATTAGAGTTTATTTGGGGTTTATTTGGGTTTAATTTTTTATATTATGGTATATTAGGGTCTAATATTTTTGAGATTTTTAAAGCGTCTTTATGGTTTTTCTGGAATTTTTAGGGTTTGTATAGCGTTGTTAGAGTTTATGTAGAATTTTTAGTGTTTATGTAGCATTTTTTGGGTTTAGATATCAGTTATAGATTTTATGTATCATTTATAGGGTTTATGTAACATTTTTAGGGTTTATGTAGCGTGTTTAGGGTTTAGGTTTTATGTATCATTTTTAGGGTTTATGTTGCGTTTTCTGGGTTTATGTAGCATTTTTAGCAGTGATGTAGCATTTATGTTTTATTTTTTAGGGTTTATGAAATGTTTTAGGGTTCATGGAGTGTTTTTAGGGTTTATATTGTGTTTTTAGGTTTTGTGTAACATTTGTTTATGTTTATGTTGCATTTTTTATGGTTTATGTTGTGTTTTTAGGGTTTATGTTACAGTTCTAGGATTTATGAAGTGATTTTAGGGTTTATTTTTCGTTTTTTCAGTTTATGTTGCCTTTTTTGGTTTATGTAGCATTTTTAGGGTTTTTGTTACATTTTTAAGGGTTTATGTAACATTTGTAGGATTTATGTATCTATTTGAAGCCTTTTTAGGGTTTTAGGGCTGTTTATGGTTTGTTGTTTTTTTAGGGTTTTTAAGGGTTGTTAACGGGTGTTTATGGTATTTTATGGTATTTGATGGATTTTTAATGGTTTTTTGGGGGGAGGGGTTGCGGGTTTATTTGTTTTTTTTGGGATTGATAGGGGTTTTTAGGGTTTTTTAGTGTGTTTTAGGGTTTGTTTGGGTATTGTAGCAGTTTTTAGGATTTATATAATGTGTTTTAGTGTTTTTTTGGGTTCTTTAGGGATTTTTAGTGTTCTTTATAGTTTAATATGATTCTTTAGGGTTTATTACGGTTATTTATGGTTTATTAGTGTTCTTTAGGATTTGTTACAGTTTATGAGCATTTTTTATTGTATATTAGGGTTTTATTGGGCTTTTGTAGGCATTAATAGTTTTTTCTAGGGTTTATCAACATTTTTATGGTTATTTAGATTTTATTAGGGTTTATTATGGTTTATTTAATTTTTTAGGGTTTAGTAACATGTATTTGGGTTTATTACGATTTATTAGGATTTATTATGATTTGTTAGGGTTTATTGCAGTTTATTAGGGGTTTGTTATGGTTTGTTTCAGTTTGTTATGATTTATTTGGCGTTGTTAGGATTTGATACAATTTATATGGGGTTGTTAAGGTTTGTTACGATTTATTTTGGGGTTATTAGGGGTTTTTAGGGTTTATTAATGGGTTGTAGGGTTTTGTAGGCTATTATTTGGTGGGTTTTGTAGTGTTTTATCAGGTTTGTTAGGGTTTTTAGTGATTATTAAGATTTATTATGGTTCAATAGTGTTTTTATTGTATATTGGGGGGTTTAGGGCTTTTGTAGAATTTATTAGAGTCTTATAAGGTTTTTTAGGGTTTATTATAGGTTATTATGATATATTAGTGTTTATTAGGGTTTTAGGGTTATGTAGTGGGATTCAGGTGTTATTTGGGATTATTAGTGGTTCTTAGGGGTTATTAGGGTTTTCCAGGGTTTGTTAGGATGTGTATTATTCTATTATCACACACGTTATTATTATCATTATTATCGTTATCATTATCATCATTATCATTATTTTTATCATTATTATTATTATTATTATTATTATTATTATTGTCACATGCAAATGCAGATGAACGTGCGTTATTATTTATTATTTATTATATATTATTTATTTCCATGCACGTGCATATGTTGTTGTTGTTGTTATTATTATTATGATTACTATTGTTATTATTATTATTATCATCATCACATGAAAATGCACATGCACATACATTATTATTTATTATCATGCACACGCACACGTAATGCACCAACATTATTCTATTATCACATGATTTATTATTGTTATTGTTATTATTACTATTATTGTCATTATTGTTATTATCATCAAATGAAAATGCAAATGCACGTGCATTATTATTTATTTCCATACACGCACACATTCAATACATGTGCGTTATTCTATTATCACATGCACTATTTTTATTAATATTACTATTATTGTTATTATTATCGTCACGTGCGCTATGAGTTTTTATTTATTACCATGCACTGCACTTTCAGTGCATGTGCGTTATTCTATTATCACATGCGTTATTGTTATTATAATTATTAATATTGTTACTGTTATTATTATTATTATTATTATTATTATAATCTCATGCAGAGGCACAAGCACATGCACTTGCATTATTATTATTATTTTTACCATGGATGTGCACATTCAAGGTACACACTTTATTTTATCATAACATACATTGTTATTCTTATTGTTATTATCATTATTGTGGTTTTTTTGTTGTTTTTTTGTTGTTATTATTTTTATCATCACATGAAAATGCACATGAAAATTCACATGCAAATACATAAACACGCACAATCAATGCACGTGTGTTATTCTATTATCACATGCGTTGTTGTTGTTGTTGTTATTATTATTATTATAATCATCGTCATCATCATCACATGCAAATGCAATGCACGTGCGCTATTATTTATTACCATGCACGTGCACACGTTATTCACATGCAATATTCTATTGTCACATGCATTGGTACTACTACTATTATCACTAATACTACTACTACTGTTATTATTATTATCATCACATGCAAATGCATATGAACGTGCGTTATTATTTATTATTTATTACCATGCTCGTGCATATGGAATGCACTTGTATTATTATATTATTATTATTATTATTATTATTATCATAGTTATTATTATTATTATTATTATTATCATTATTATTATCATTATCACAAGAAAATCCACATGCATGTGCGTTCTTATTTATTATTTATTACCATGCACGTGCATGCGTTATTGTTATTATTATTATTATTTTTACAATTAGTATTATTAATATTATTATCAAAGGTAAATGAACATTCATATGCATGTTCATTCTTATTTACTATTATTTATTTATTATTTTCTACTATGCACGTGCACATGCAATTCACTTCCGTTATTCTATTATTATTGTTATTGTTGTTTTTGTTGTTTGTATCATCAAATACAAATGCACATGCATGTGCGTTGTTATTTATTATTTATTACCATGCATGTGCATGCGTCATTATCATTATCATTACATGTAAAGGCACATACACGTGCGTTATTATATATTATTTATTACCATGCACATGAAAAAGCGATGCACATGCATTATTCTATTATCACATGTGTTATTATTATTTATTCTCAGGCACGTGCACACGCAATGCACTTGTGTTATTCTATTATCAAATGTGTTATTATTTATTATTTATTATCATTCACATGAAAATGCACATTCTTGTGGACCTTGTTGTTATTTATTGTTTATTACCATGTACAAGCACATGCACATGCACATGCACTAGGATGTGCGTTGTGATTTATTATTTATTGTCATTCACATGCACATGCACATACACATGCAATTCAAATGCGTTATTATTTATAATTTATTATTTATTATCATTCAAAAGAAAATGTGAATGCATATGCACATGCACGTGGGTTATGATTTATTATTTAAACAATGCACATGCATATGAACATGCATGTTCATCATTACTGCTATTATTAAAAGAGGTATTTTTATGGTTTACTATCATTTTGTAGGATTTTTAGGTGTTATTAACATTTTTATGGGTTTTTAGGGTTTTGGGGTTTTAATGGTATGTTAGTTTTTTTAGGGTTTGGTGGGGGTTATTAGGATTTTATTTGGGTTTATTATGGTGTGTCAAGGTTTATTAGGGTTTATTAGGTATTTTTAGGGTTTTATTAGGATTGAGTTGGGTTTATTAGGGTATATTATAGTATATTTCGGTATGTTTAGGATTTATTAGGGTTTATTATGGTTCATTATGGTTTATTAATTTTTAAGAGGTTATATTAGGTTTTTTAGTGTTTAGTAGTGTTTATTTGGGTTTGTTAGCGCTTTTAAGATTTGCTATGTTTTATTAGCATTTATTAGTGGTTTTAGAGCTTTTTAATGTTATATTTACATTTTTTAGGGATTAGTTGGGGTTATTATGGTTTTTTATGGTGTGTTACGGTTTATTAGGGTTGAGTATGTATTTTTAGGGTTTTATTAGGGTTCATTCAGTACCTTTAAGGTTTTATTAGGGTTTATTAGTGTTGAGTATGGTTTATTAGGGTTTGTTAGGAATTTTAAGGGTTTACTAGGGTTTATTAGTGTATTTATTAGGGTATATGGGTTTTTTTAGTTTTTATTAATATATATGAGGGGTTGTTATGACTTTTAAGGTTTTATTAGCGTGTTTTCAGTGTTTGTGATCATTTTTAATGGTTTATTAGCTTTTATTTTAATTTATTATGGTTTATTAGGGTTTCTAGGGCTTTTTAATGGTTTGTTTTAATTTTTTTGTTAATTGAGGTTTAGATGGGTTTTATTAGGTTTTATTATGGTGTGTTAAAGTTTATTAGGGCAGAGAATGTATTTTTAGTGTTTTATTAGGGTTTTTAGGGTTTATTAATTTTTATTAGGGTTATAAGGGATTTTTAGGGTTTATAAGGGTTTGTTAGGAAAGAAGCAGTGCGAGGTCAGGCTATTCCTGACCCCCGGAAAATTTATTAATGAAAAAGATACTCAATAGACAATGTAAGGGAGGGGTCAAACGACCATCACCCAAAAACCCTTTACAAACCCAATCCCAAAGACCCCAAAAAAAGATAGACCAACAAAAGATGCACAAAGCCAAAAAAAAAGTAGACAAACAGAAAAGTCCCCAATAGCGCCTCCCAGCCAATCTGAAACACGCATCCATCAGCACCAAAGACATCATTCATCACCAATCATCCAGCAACACCAAATCCATCACCAGTAACTTCATTAGCCCATCATCAATCACCTACAACATCATCATTTCCTATAACACTTTCCGGGACCAGGGTATTCCTCTCGGTGCAGCGTCCATCACCACTTAAACAGCCATCTTCTAACACACCTCTACACACCATCCAGCAACCAGCATCACCGAACCAAGCATCCAGAGCCTCCGGACGAAACTTCTCAAACAGACCAGTCACAACCAAAAAACAGCAGCACCATCGATTCACAACTGATTCATCCACACACCCCATCCAACACTCGAGCGATGCAGCAACACCACCACCTGCACCACCTCTAACAGCATCCCTTCCCACAACATCACAAAGAAAAACCAGCAAACAGACACAACACAGAAGGCCACATTCCAGTATAGCAGCAATAACACGACACAACTTCGCAATCCCTTCATCATCAGGATGAAAAAGAACCAAAAGACTAGAGACATGAAAATTTAGAATCTACATGTCCCAAAGCCAAGCCAACCTTGTCTGTGCCTCCTGAATCCTCTAAACGAAACCAAAAACCTGCAACACAGCATCAGAACCCATAGGCCAACAGATAACACAAAGCCAAATAAGCCACCATGATCTTGAGCAACAAAGCCTCCAAGCTGCCCCCTGCAACCACTTAGCAGAACCAGAAGCCCCCATAACAGCACCGAGCACTATCCTAGTTATCCCTTCACAAAACTAGAAAAGCCACCCATAAGGACCTGAACTCAGATGGCGGCCATGGAGCATCATCTCTAGATTTCATGAAATCATCCTAAAATAGAACAATGCAAGAAGCGCCATCGCCTGAAGACCAGGAATTTCCTTTCCATCGACGGTGCAGCCCGAGAGTTGACCAAAAACGCCGCTAAGTAAAAGGAATAATCGTCGCAAGAGAGACGACACCTGAGGAAGGGATGAGACCAAATGGTCCAAAGCTGAGAAATTTCGCCACAAAATCCATGCCAAGATATCACCACCTTTTCCCGAAAGAACCCGCTAGATCCTGTCACCAACAAGTATCCACCTTGCCTCCCACAAGCGCACCAAGGAGGAGGAATGCTTAAACATAGATCTATCCGCATTATGAGACCCAAAACGGACAGGATCGATGTTGTCGAAGAGTTTTTTTATTCTTTGTGAAAATTTTTAGGGTTTATTAGGTTATATTAGAATTTATCAGGGTTTCTAAGAATTTTTTAAGGTATACTAGAATTTTTGTCTTTATAAGGGTTTTGTAGGGTTTTATTAGGGGTTATTATAGTGTGTTATGTTTTGTTAGGGTTGAGGAGGGATTATTTTGGCGTTATTTATGGTTTATTAGGGCTTTTTAGGGGTTTTTTTGGGTTTATTAGGGTTTATTTGTGTTTATTAGTGTCTATTAGGGTTGGATAGGGATGTTTAGGTATTCATAATATGTTTTACGATTTATTAAGTTTTATTATCATTTATTAGGGTATATTAGTTATTTTTGGGGTTTTATTAGGGTTGAGTAGATTTTTTTAGGATTTTAGGGATTATAAGGTATTTTTAGGGATTATTATAGTTTATTAGTGGTTTATTAGGGTTTAATTTTTTATATTATGGTATATTAGGGTTTAAAATTTCTGAGGTTTTTAAAGCGTCTTTAGGGTTTTTGTATCATTTTTAGGGTTTATGTAGTGTTTTTAAGGTTTAATTAGTGGTTTTAGATTTTATGTGTCATTTTTAGGGTTTATGTAAAGTTTTTTGGGTTTATGTAGCGTGTTTAGGGTTTAGGATTTATGTTTCATTTTATAGGGGTTATGTTGCATTTTTTGGGTTTATGTAGTGTTTTTAGGGGTGATGTAGCGTTTATGTTGCATTTGTTTAGGGTTTATGTAATGTTTTTAGGGTTCATGGAGTATTTTTAGGGATTATATTGTGTTTTTAGGTTTTATGTAGCGTTTTTTAATGTTTATGTTGCGTTTTTAGGGTTTATGTTGTGTTTTTAGGGAAAATGATACAGTTCTAGGGTTTATGTTGTGATTTTAGGGTTTATGTAGCATTTTTTGGGTTTGTGTTGTATTTTTTGGTTTATGTGGTGTTTTTCTGGGTTTTCGTGCATTTTTTAGGGTTTATGTAACGTTTTTAGGGTTTATGTATCTATTTGAAGCCTTTTTGGGTTATAAGGGTTGTTTATGGTTTGTAGTGTTTTTTAGGGTTTTTAAGGGTTGCTAACAAGTGTTTATGGTTTTTATGGCATATGATTTCTTTTTATGGTTTTTAGGGGGGGGGGTTATGTGTTTATTTGTTTTTTTGGGATTGATAGGGGTTGTTAGGGTTTTTTAATGTGTTTTGGGGTTTGTTTGGGTATTGTAGCTGTTTTTAGGGTTTATATAATGTGTTTTAGCATTGTTTTGGGTTCTTTAGGGTTTTTTAGTGTTCTATAGAGTTTAATATGATTCTTTAGGGTTTATTAGCGTTATTTAGGGTTTATTAGTATTCTTTAGGATTTGTTATAGTTTATTATCATTTTTATTGTAGGGATTTTGTAGTCATTAATAGCTTTTTCGAGGGTTTATCAACCCTTTTTAGGGTTATTTAGGATATATTATGGTTTATTATAGTTTATTTTATTTATTAGGGTTTAGAAATTTGTATTTGGTTTTATTATGATTTATTAGGGTTTATTATGCTTTTTAGGGTTTATTGCGGTTTAGTAAGGCTTTGTTATGGTTTGTTTCAGTTTTTTATGATTTATTTGGCATTTTTAGGATTTGTTATGATTTATTTGGGGTTGTTAGGGTTTTTTTCGATTTATTTTTGGGTTATTAGGGTTTGTTAGTGTTTATTAGTGGGTTGTAGGGTTATGTAGGCTATTATTTGGTGGTTTTTGTAGCGTTTTGTCGGGTTTGTTAGGGTTTTTAGTGATTATTAGTGTTTATTATAGTTTAATAGTGTTTTTATTGTATATTAGGGGTTTTATGGATTTTGTAGCATTTATTATGGTCTAATAGAGTTTGTTATGGTTTATTATAGGTTATTATGATTTATTAGTGTTTATTCGGGTTTTTAGGGTTTAATAGTGGGTTTTATGGGTTATTAGGGTTTATAAGAGGTTCTTAGGGGTTATTTGTGGTTGTTAGGGTTTTCTTGGTTTTTTAGGGTTTTTAGGGTTTATTAAGGTTTGTTTGAGTTGTTTGGGGTTTGATGAGTTTTTTCAGATTTTATGGGTGTGTTTGGATTTTTATGCTTTGTTAGGGTTATTTTAGCGTTTTTGGGGTTTTTTTGAGTTTTGTGGGTTTTGAAGCATTTTTTGGGTTTTTGTAGCAATTGATAGGGTTTATGTAGCGTTGTTAGTGGCTTTATTCAGGATACCCCGATTTGTTAACATTCAAACAAGTATAACATCTAATCCGAAAGTCTATTAGGCATGTACCACATATCATATCAAAGATTGATTCATTTTCTTCGATTGGACTGGTTTTGGAGTTGAGACACGCTTCTAGATTAGAAGTTATGGTCGTTTGAACATTCTATTGCTTTTCAAATACACATATATATGTATTTATTCATAAATATATATGTGACTATGTGTGTGTGTGTGTTGTTTGTGTGTGTGTGTGTCTCTGTGTGTGTGTTGTATATATGTATGTATTTATTTATTAATAAAACATATAAAAAAAATATTTTATAAATGTACTTAAAACTAATCTTATAATTATATATTAATATAAAATTAAATATACGGATAAAAAAAATTAATATAAATATATATTAATATAATAATGAATATATATATATACTAATATATGAATAAATATATTTGTATTAATATAACTAAATATATTAAAATTCATATGAATTTATATTAATATACGAATAAATATAACTATATATATAAATAAATAGATATATCATTAAATATAGGAAAAATGAAATGGCTTAGTGGTAAACATGCAGGCACATAAGGGGGGAGGTCACGGGTTCGAGTTCGGGTGGAAGCAAGGAGGTGCACACGAGTGGGGGATGCGCGGGAAGCGCAGTGCGCATGAGAGATTGACAGGGGTCCTCCTAGCACTGATAGAGGAGATCAAGAACTGTTAAAAGCACCCCCCTGCATTGTATAAATATTTATTATTATTATTATTATTATTGACTTTTATCAGTTCTTTTTAGAAGTGCTGATAAAAGTCCCCTTTTATCAGCACTAACGAAAAGCGGTCATAAAGGGGACTTTTATCAGCACGTTTTTAGAGATGATAAAAGGTACCCACCTATATCCTCACCTCAATTAACAGTGCTTTTTAGCGCTATTAATGCACTTTTCTAGCGTTGATAAAGGCAGTTTTTGTAGTAGAGTGCACACGCAATGCACATGTATTATTCTATTATCACATGTGTTATTATTTGTTATTTATTATCATTCACATTCAAATGCACATTCATGTGGACTTGGTTATTATTTATTGTTTATTACCATCCACATGTATGTGCATTATTATTATTATTTATTATCATTCCAATGAACATGCACATACACATGCAATTCACATACGTTATTATTTATTATTTATTATTTATTTTCATTCACAGGCAAATGCGCTGGCATATGCACATGCACGTGAGTTATTATTTATTATTTAAACCATACACATGCATATGAACATGCATGTGCATTATTAGTATTATTATTATTAGAGGTATTTTTAGGGTTTACTAGCATTTTTTAGGATTTTTAGGTGATATTAACATTTATTAGGGTTTGTTAGTGTTTTAGGGGTTTTTTAATGTTATATTAGCGCTTTTTAGGGTTTGGTTTGGGTTATTAAAATTTTATTAGGGTTTATTATGGTGTGTCAAGGTTTATTAGGGTTTATTATGTATTTTTGGGTTTTATTAGGATTGAGTTGGGTTTATTAGGGTATATTATGGTATATTTGGGTATGTTTAGGATTTATTAGGGTTTATTATGGTTAATTATGGTTTATTAATTTTTAATAGGTCATATTTGGTGTTTTTAGGGTTTAGTAATGTTTATTAGGGTTTATTTTCACTTTTGAGCATTATTAGGTTTTATTAGCATTTATTAGGCGTTTTATGGATTTTTAATGGTATATTTGCATTTTTAGGGTTTAGTGGGGTTTATTATGATGTGTTAAGGTTTATTAGGGTTGAAAAGGTATTTTTAGGGTTTTATTAGGGTTGAGTAGGTACCTTTAGGATTTTATTAGGGTTTATTTGGGTTGAGTAGGGTTTATTAGGTTTTGTTAGGGATTTTTTAGGGTTTACTAGGGTTTGCTACTATTTTTATTAGGGTATATGAGTGTTTTTTAGTTTTTTTTAATATATATGTGCGTTTGTTAGGACTTTTTATGTCTTATTAGCATGTTTTTAGTGTTTCCGAGCATTTTTTATGGTTTATTATGTTTTATTAGAATTTATTATGGTTTATTAGGTTTTCTAGGGCTTTTTAATGGTTTGTTTGTGTTTTTTTGTTTATTGGTGTTTAGTTGGGTTTTATTAGGTTTTATTATGGTGTGTCAAGGTTTATTAGGGTAGAGAAGGTATTTTTCGGGTTTTATTATGGTTTTATTTGGGTTTATTAGTTTTTATTAGGGTTTATTAGGGATTTTTAGGGTTTACTAGGGTTTGTTAGGAGTTTATTAGTTTTTTTTGTTTTATTAGGTTATATTAGTGTTTGTTTGGCCTTTTTAGATAATATATCATGTTTTTATTTTTTGTAAGAATTCTGATTTTGTTTTTGAGAGTTTTTAGGGTTTCTTAGGTTATATTAGAGTTTATTACGGTTTATTAGGGGTTTTAGAGATTTTTAATGTATATTAATATTTTTGTTTTTATTAGGTTATATTTGTGTTTTTAGGTCTTTTTAGGTAATATAACGTGTTTTTATTGTCTGTGATCATTTTTTTATTATTTGTGAGCATATTTTGGGTTTATTAGGTTATAATAGAGTATCAGGGTTTCTAGGGATTTTTTAATGTATACTAGCATTTTTTTCTTTATTAGGGTTTCGTAGGGTTTTATTAGGAGTTATTATGGTGTGTTACAGTTTGTTATGGTTGAGTAGGGTTTATTTGGCTTTATTTATGGTTTATTTGGGCTTTTTAGGGTTTGTTTTGGGGTTTATTAGGGTTTATTTGTGTTTATTAGTCTATATTAGGGATGGTTAAGGCTGTTTAGGTTTTCCAAACGTGTTTTTTAGGGTTTATTAGGTTTTATTATCATTTATTAGTGTTTATTAGGTATTTTGGGGGTTTTATTAGGGTTGAGTAGAGTTTCTTAGGGTTTTTAGAGATTATAATGTGTTTTGAGGGATTATTAGAGTTTATTAGGGGTTTATTAGGGGTTTATTATGGTTTAATTTTTTATATTATGGTATATTAGGGTTTACTATTTTTGAGGGTTTTGAAGCGTCTTTATTGTTTATGTAGCATTTTTAGGGTTTAGTAAGCAATTTTAGGATTTATGTATCATTTTTGGGTTTATGTAACGTTTTTGTTGTTTATGAAGTGTGTTTAGGGTTTTGGTTTTATGTGGAATTTTTTAGTGTTTATGTTGTGTTTTCTAGATTTATGTACCATTTTTAGGGGTGATGTAGCATTTATGTTGCATTTTTTCGGGTTTATGTAACCTTTTTAGGGTTCATGTAGTGTTTTTCGGGTTTATATTGCGTTTCTTAGTTTTATGTAGAGTTTTTTCATGTTTATGTTCTATTTTTTAGAGTTTAGGTTTTGTTTTGTAGGGTTTATGTAGTGCTTCTAGGGTTTATGTAGCAGTTTTTGGGTTTATGTTGCGTTTTTTGGTTTATGATGCGTTTTTAGGGTTTTTGTTGCATTTTTTAGGGTTTATGTAACGTTTTAGGGTTTAAATATCTATTAAAAGCCTATTTTAGGGTTTTAATGGGTTTTTATGGTTTGTAGTTTTTTTAGGGGTTTTAATGGTTATTAACAGTTGTTTATGGTTTTTTATGTTATCTGGTGGCTTTTTAATGGTTTTTCGTGGGTTTATGGGTTTATATTTTTTTTGGATGAATTGGGGTTGTTAGGGTTATTTAGGGTGTATTAGGGTTATTTTGAAGTTTTTAGGGTTTTCTAGGGGGATTTTAGTTTTTTTAGGTTTTCATAGGGTTGGTTAGGGTTTTGTTAGGCACTTTTAGTATTTTTAGGGATTTTTAGTGTTTTTAGTGGGTTTTGGGTTTTTAGGATTTTTTAGGTTTCTTGAGGTTTTTAGGGTTTTTAAGTTTGTTTTTGGGGTTTTTTAGTTTTTTTGGGTTTTTAGGGGTTTCAAGAATTTTTGGGTTTTTTTAGTATTTTTAGGATTTTTGGGGTTTTTGGGGATATTTAGGGTTTTTTGGGTTTTTTTGGTTTTTGTGGTTTTCTTGGGTTTTGTGAGGTTTTTCCAGGTTGGTTAGGTTTCTTTGTGAATATTAGCTTTTTGAATGGTTTAATAGCATTTTGGTTGTATATTTGGGTTTTTAGGCATTTTGTAGCTTTTATTGGGATCTAATAGGGGTTTTAGGGTTTATTATGATTTATTAGTGTTTATGAGGGTTTAGTAGTCGGCTTTAGGGTTTATTAGGGTTTATTATGGTTTATTGTTGGATGGTAGGTTTTTTTAGGATTTATTAGTTCTTATTAAAGTGATTTAGGGTGTGTAAGGGTTTGTTAGGGTTTCTAAGGGTGTGATAGGGTTTCTAAGGGTGGTTTAGGGTTTTTATGGGCGGGTTAGGGTTAAGGGTGTGCTATGGTTTCTAAGGATTTCTAAGGCTGTGTTAGGGTTTCTATGGGTGTTTTGGGGTTTCTAAGGGTGTGATAGTGTTTCTAAGGGTGTTTTAGGGTTTCTAAGGGTGTGTGAGGGTTTCTAAGGGTGTCTTTGTTTTTCTTTGGTATGCTTAGGGTTTTGTTATGGTTTTTAGGGTTTTTAGGGTTATGTTAGGGTTTCTTATGGTTTCTTAGGGGTTTATTAGGGTTTTTTGGGTTTTTTTGTATTTATTAGTGTTTCTTATTACTTCTTGGTGTTTCTTAGGGCTTGATAGGGTTTGTTAGGGTTTGTTAGTGTTTGTTATGTTTTTAGGGGTTTTTGTGGTTTGTTAGGGCTTATTAGGGTTTGTTAGGATTTTTTAGTGTTTGTTAGGGTTTGCTAGGGTTTTTAGTGTTTGTTAGTTCTTTTTAGGGTTTTTAGGTTTTTTCGTGATTTTAAATGGATTTTATTGTCTATGGGGTAATTCATGGTTTGATAGGGTTATTTAGTTGTTCATAGTTGTCACGGATGTGTAGAGATAGTCGCAAGCTTCAATTTGATATGTGGTAGAGGTGAAAGGGACACCCAGAGCAGAAGTTATGCTCATTTGGAGGACTTAATGACCTTTTGGGACTTTAATAACATGGTAAGGTGTTCCTATTTCTCACAGATGTGTAGATCTAGTCAGAAGCTTCAATTTGATATATGGTAGAGCCAAAACGTACTCTCGGAGTAGAAGTTATGGTTTTTTTGTGGGTTTAAGAACCTTTTTTGGCCTTCAAGAATGTGAG
Source organism: Viscum album (assembly GCA_963277665.1). Lineage (NCBI taxonomy): Eukaryota > Viridiplantae > Streptophyta > Magnoliopsida > Santalales > Viscaceae > Viscum > Viscum album. The sequence continues at coordinate 1,158,473 of CAUJRU010000031.1, read as the reverse complement.
AAGGTGCTCTAGTGGTCAGAAGAGTGGAGTTCTAGTCTCAGGCTTTGATTTGATATGTGGTAGATTCATAACGGACACCCATAGAAGAAGTTATTGCAAAACAGAAACCAGAAGCCAATCTTATGACCATCCAAAGGTATTTTGGGTCTTTTAGGGGGTTGAAGAATTTCAGAAAGGGTTCCAATGGTTTCCATAGTGTGTATATTTTCAGAATCTTCAATTTGATATGTGGTAGAGCCAAAATGAACAAATGTAGCAGAAGTTATTGTCGTCTTAAATTTAGTAACCCTCCTAGCGCCTAAAAACCTAAGAAACCCACAAATCACTAAAATTGGCATAACTTCTCCTTAGGGGGTCCGTTTGAGCCCTGTGACCTGTCAAATCGAAGATCGTGAGATGATTGAGAAAAAATTCTAATAGAAACTATGAGAAGATCAATGAAACAGAAGATATATTAGTTATACCAGTCTAAAAAAAATTCCAACTTCAAACAAACCTAACTTTCTCTCCTGTTGTCCGTTTGAGCTCTACCACATATCAAATCGAAGGCAGTGAAGAGATATATGCAGAACTCTAACTTGAAAAAATATCATGTCATGTTGGGGAACCTAAAAATCCAAAACCCATCAGAAGGCCTCCAAAAATCCATTTCTGTGTTCGGAACTCTGTCAAATTTTTCTTAAAACGGTCATAACTTCTGATATGCGTATCTATTCGGCCACCAACACCTGTTTTTATCGTAGTTCGTTTCATGTGATTTATTTTTACTATTCACGAAGCGGAAATGGACACCTTAAGAGGAAGTTATTCCTTTTTTAATGACTCTGTGATTTGTTAGGTTTTTCGAGACACCATTTCTAGCACTTTTGTCATGTCTGCTGTTTTTTCAAACAACTATAACTTGTTATTATTATTATCAGCATCATCTCATGAAAATGCACATGCACATGCATGTACATTATTATTATATTTTTATTACCATGCACGTGCACATGCAATGCACACATGTTATTTTATTACCACATGCGTTGTTGTTGTTATTATTATTATGGTTGTTGTTGTTATTGTTGTTGTTTTTATTGTTATTATCCTCACATGAAAACTCACATCCAAATGCACATACATGCACATTCAATGAACCTGCGTTATTCTATTATCACATGCGTTGTTATTATTAATATTATAAATATTATCATCATCATCATCATCATCATCATCATCACATGCAAATGCAATGCAGAGGAGTTATTATTTATTACCATACACATGCGCACGTAATGCACATGCAATATTCTATTATCATATGCATTAGTACTAGTACTATTATCAACACTACTACTACAATTATTATTACTGCTATTATTATTACTATCATCTCATGCAAATACATATGCAAATGCATTGTTATTTATTATTTATTACCATGTATGTGCATATGCAATGCACTTGTATTATTCTTTTATTATTAATTTTTTTTATTTTTTTATGACATTTATTATTATTTTTATTATTATTATTATCATTATCATTATTATTATTATTGTCAAGTGAAAATGCACATGCATCTGCATCATTATTTATTATTTATTACCATGCACGTGCATGCGTTGTTATTATTATTATTACAATTAGTATTATTAATATTATAATGAAATGTAAATGCACATGCACATGCATGTGAATTCATATTTATTATTATTTATTTATTATTTATACTATGCATGTGCACATGAAATGCACTAGAGTTATTATATTATTATTATTATTATTATTATTATTATTATTCTTGTTGTTGTTTGTATCATCAAATACAAATGCACATGCACGTGCGTTGTTATTTATTATTTATTACCATGCATGTGCATGCGTCATTATCATTATCCTTACAAGTAAATGCACATGCACATGCGTTATTATATATTATTTGTTATCATGCACATGAAAATGCAATTCACTTACATTATTCTATTATCACATGTGTTATTATTATTTATTCTAATGCATGTGCAGACACAATGCACATGCGTTATTCTATTGTCACTTGTGTAATTATTTATAATTTATAATCATTCGCATGCAGATGCACATTCAAGTGGACTTGGTTATTATTTATTGTTTATTACCATGCACATGCACATACACATGCACATTCACATGCACTTGTATGTGCGTAATTATTTATTATTTATTTTCATTCAAATGCACATGCACATACTCATGAAATTCACATGCGTTATTATTTATAATTTATTATTGGTTATCATTCACATGAAAATGCACAGGCCTATGCCCATGCATGTGCATTTTGATTTATTATTTAAACCATGCACATGTATCTGCATATGCACATGCATCTGCCTTATTACTATTATAATTATTAGAGGTATTATTAGGGTTTACTGTCATTTTTTAGGATTTTTAGGTGTTAATAAAATTTATTATGGTTTGTTAGGGTTTTAGGGGTTTTAATGGTATATTAGCATTTTTTAGGGTTTGGTGGGGGTTATTAGGATTTTATTAGGGTTTATTATTGTGTGTCATGGTTTATTAGAGTTTATTAGGTATTTTTAGGGTTTTATTAGGATTGAGTTGGGTTTATTAGGGTATATTATGATATATTATGATATATTTGGGTATGTTTTGGATTTATTATGTTTTATTATGGTTTATTATGGTTTATTAATTTTTAAGATGGTATATTAGGGTTTTTTAGTATTTAGTAGTGTTTATTCGGGTTTATTAGCGCTTTTAAGGTTTGTTATGTTTTATTAGAATTTATTAGGGGTTTTAGGGCTTTTTAATGGTATATTTGCGTTTTTTAGGGTTTAGTGGGGTTTATTATGGTTTATTATGGTGTGTTAAGATTTATTAGGGTTGAGAAGGTATTTTTAGGGTTTTATTAGGGTTGAGTCGGTATCTTTAAGGTTTTATTAGGGTTGAGTACAGTTGATTACGGTTTATTAGGATTTGTTAGGGATTTTTAGGGTTTACTTGGGTTTGTTAGTGTTTTTATTAGGGTATATGAATGATTTTTAGTTTTTATTAATATATATGAGGGGTTGTTATTATGTTTTTGGTTTTACTAGCGTGTTTTTTGTGTTTGTGAGCATTTTTAATGGTTTATTAGATTCTATTTGAATTTATTATGGTCTATTAGGGTTTCTAGGGATATTTAATGTTTTGTTTTCATTTTTTTGTTTATTGGGGTTTTGTTGGGTTTTATTTTGTTCTATTATGGAGTGTCAAGGTTATTTAGGGTTGCGAAGGTATTTTTAGGGTTTTATTATTGTTTTATTTGCATTTATTAGTTTTTATTAGGGTTTATTAGGGATTTTTAGGGTTTGTTAGGGTTTGTTAGGGGTTTATTAGTTTTTTTTGTTTTATTAGGTTATATTAGTGTTTGTTAGGTCTTTTTAGATAATATAGCGTGGTTTTATTGTTTTTGAGCGTTTTGTTTATGTTTTTGAGCATTTATTGGGTTTTATAGGTTATATTAGAGTTTATTATGGTTTATTAGGGTTTCTAGGGATTTTTATGGAATATTAGAATTTTTTTATATATATATTAGTGTTTTTAAGTCTTTTTAGAAAATATAGCATGTTTTTATTGTTTTTGATCATTTTTTTTATTTTTTTGAGCATTTTTAGTGTTTATTAGGTTATATTAGAGTTTAGCAAGGTTTCTAGTGTTTTTAAGGTATGCTAGCAGTTTTGTTCTTTATTAGGGTTTTGTAGGGTTTTATTAGGGGTTACTATGGTGTGTTAAGGTTTGTTAGGGCTGAGTAGGGTTTATTTGGCTTTATTTATGGTTTATTAGGGCTTTTAAGGGTTTGTTAGGGGTTTATTAGGGTTTATTTGTGTTTATTAGTGTCTATTAGGGTTAGATAGGGTTGTTTAGGTTTTCTAAACATGTTTTTAGGGCTTATTAGGTTTTATTATAACTTATTAAGGTTTATTAGGTATTTTTGGGGTTTTATTAGGGATGAGTAGTGTTTCTTAGTATTTTTAAGGATTATAAGGTGTTTTTAGGAATTATTAGAGTTTATTAGGGGTTTATTAGGGTTTTATTTTTTATATTATGGTATATTAGTGTTTACTATTTTTGAGGATTTTAATGCGTCTTTAGGGTTTTTGTAGCATTTTTTAGGGTTTGTGTAGTGTTGTTAATGTTTATGTAGCATTTTTAGTGTTTATGTGGCGTTTTTAGGGTTTAGATAGCAGTTTTAGATTTTATGTATCATTTTTAGTGTTTATGTAACATTTTTTGGTTTATATAGCGTTTTTAGGGTTTAGATTTTATATAGCATTCATTAGGGTTTATGTGCTTTTTCTGGGATTATGTAGCATTTTTAGTGGTGATGTAGCATTTATGTTGCGGTTTTTAGGGTTTATGTAAAATTTTTAGGGTTTATGTAGTGTTTTTAGGGTTTATATTGTCTTTTTAGGTTTTATGTAGCATTTTTTAATGTTTATGTGGAGTTTTTAGGGTTTATGTTGTTTTTTAGGGTCTATATTACACTTCTAGGGTTTATGTAGTGATTTTAGGGTTTATGTATCCTTTTTTGGGTTTATGTTGCCTTTTTTGGTTTATGTTGAGTTTTAGGGTTTTTGTTGCATTTTTAAGGGTTTATGTAACATTTTTAGAGTTTATGTATCTATTTGAAGACTTTTTTAAGGTGTTAATGGTTATATATGTTTTTTCGTTTTTTTGGGGGGTTTTAAGGGTTGTTAACGGGTGTTTATGGGTTTTTATGGTATCTGGTGGCTTTTTATTGGTTTGGGGGAGGGGGGGGTTATGAGTTTATTTGTTTTTTGGGGATTGATAGGGGTTGTTAGGGTTTTGTAGGGTGTTTTAGGGTTTATTTGGGTATTGTAGTGGGTTTTAGGGTTTATATAATGTGTTTTAGCATTTTTTTTGGGTTCTTTAGTGTTTTTTAGTGTTTATTAGAGTTTAATATGGTTCTTTAGGGTTAATATGGGTTCTTTAGTGTTTATTAGTGTTATTTGGGATTTTGTACAGTTTATTAGTGTTTTTACTGTATATTAGGGTTTTATTGGGATTTTTTACGCATTAATAGTTATTTCTTGGGTTTATAAACCTTTTAGGGGTTATTTTTGATTTATTAGGGTTTATTAGGGTTTATTTTATTTATTAGGGTTTAGTAACGTGTATTTGGGTTTATTACAATTTATTAGGGTTTATTATAATTTTTTAGGGTTTATTGAGGTCTATTAGGGGTTATTTATGGTTTGTTTTAGTTTGTTACAATTTATTTGGAATTTTTAGTATTTGTTACTATTTATCTGGGGTTTTAGGGTTTGTTAGGATTTTTTTGGGGTTATTAGGGTTTGTTAGGGTTTATTAGTGGGTTATAGGGTTTTGTAGGATATTATTTTTGGGAATTGTTTTAGCATTTTGTCAGGTTTGTTAGGGTTTTTAGTGATTATTAGGGTTATTATGGTTTAATAGTGTTTTTATTGTATATTAGGGGTTTTAGGGCTTTTGTAGCGTTTATTAGTGTCTAATAGAGTTTGTTAGGGTTTATTACAGGTTATTACAATTTATTAGTGTTTATTAGGGTTTTTAGGGCTTAATAGTGGGTTTTAGGGGTTATTAGGGTTTATTAGGGGTTCTTAGGGGTTATTAGTGGTTGTTAGGGTTTGTTAGGTGTTGTTAGGGTTTTTAGGGTTTGTTAGGGTTTGTTTGAGTTGTTTGCGGTTTTATGTATTTTTTGGGTTTTATGGGTGTGTTTGAATTTTATATGCTTTGTTAGGGTTATTTTAGCGTTTTTTGGGGTTTTGTTGTGTTTTGTGAGTTTTAAATCATTTTTCAGTTTTTTATATTAATTGTTAGGGTTTATGTAGTGTTGTTGTTGGATTTAGTGGTTCTTTGGTGTTTTAGGGTTCTTTAGGGTTTGTTATGGTGTATTAGAGTTTCTTTTGTGGTTTTTAGGGTTTGCTGGGGGTTTTTAGGGTTTTAAGGGTCCATATGGTTGGTTATGGTTTTGTTAGGTATTTTTAGTATTTTTAGGGTTTTTTGGGTTTTTTGGGGGTTTTTGGGTTTTTAGCATTTTTTAGGGTTTTTTAGGGTTTTAGGTATGTTTTCATGTTTTTTCGATTTCTTCCTGTTTTTAGGGGTTTTTAGGGTTTTAAGGGTTTTTAGTATTTTTTAGGGTTTTTAGGGTTTTGTCAAGTTTTGTTGGGTTCGTTAGAGTTTTTTTGAATATTAGTGTTTTGAATGGTTTATTAGCATTTTTGTTGTATGTTTGGGTTTTTAGGAATTTTTTAGCTTTTATTGGGGTCTAGTAGTGTTTTTAGGGTTTATTATGATTTATTAGTGTTTATTAGGGTTTAGTAGTGGGATTTTGGGTTTATTAAGGTTTATTATTGGTTGGCAGGGTTTTTAGGTTTTATTTGTTCTTATTAGAGTGATTTAGGGTGTCTAACGGTTTGATAGGGGTTCTTAGGGTGTGATAGGGTTTCTAATGGTGGCTTAGGGTTTTTATGGGCAGGTTAGGGTTTCTAAGGGTATGCTATGGTTTCTAAGGGTTTCTAAGGATGGGTTTGGGTTTCTTATGGGTGTGTTGGGGTGTCTAAGGGCGTGATAGGGTTTCTAAGGGTGTGTTAGGGTTTCTAAGGGTATTTTAGTGTTTTTAAGGGTGTGTTAGTGTTTCTTAGGATCACTTAGGGTTTTTTAGGGTTTCTTATGGTTTCTTAGAGGGTTTCTTTGGGTTTCTTTGAGTTTTTTTTGGGTTTGTTGGTGTTTCTTAGTGCTTCTTGGGGTTTTTAGGGATTGTTATTTTGTTAGGGTATGTTATAGTTTTTAGGGTTTTTGGGGTTTTTAAGGGTTTGTTGGGGTTTTTAGGGATTTTTAGGTTTTATTAGGCTTTGTTTGTGTTTGTTAGGGTTTTTTAGGGTTTTTAGGGTCTTCCATGTTTTAAATGGTATTTAGTGTTTATGTGGTTATTCGTGGTTTTTTTTAGGGTTATTTAGTTGTTCATGGTTGTCACAGATGTGTAGAGATAGTCACAAGCATCAATTTGATATGTGGTAGGTGTGAAACAGACACCTAGAGAAGAAGTTATGGTCATTTGGGGGACTTAAGGACCTTTTGAGACATTAATAATGTGATAAGGTGTTCCTATTGGTCACAGATGTGTAGATCTAGTCAAAAGCTTCGATTTGAAATATGGTAGAGGAAAAATGGACTCACGAAGTAGAAGTTATGGTCTTTTGGAGGGTCTAAGTACCTTTTTTGGCCTTCAAGGATGTGAAATGGTGCTTCAGTGGTTATAAGAGTGTAGTTCTAGTCACAATCTTCGATTTGATATTTGGGAGAGGCAAAACAGACACCCATAGAAGAAGTTATTGCAAAACGGACACCAGAAGCCATTCTTTTGACAATCCCAAGGGAATTTGGGTCTTTTTGGGGGTTGAAGAATGTCAGAAAGGGTTCCAGTGGTTACCAGAGTGTGTATCATCTCACATTATTTGATTTTATATTTTGTATATCCAAAATGAACACACATAGAAGAAGTTATTATCATTCTAAATTGAGCAACTCCCCTAGCACCTCAAAACCTTGGAAACCCGCAACTCACTAAAATAGGTATAACTTCTCCTTTAGGTGTCCATTTGAGTGTTGTGACCAGTAAAATCTAATCTCTTGAGGTGAGTGAGGACCATGTTTAGTAGAAACAATGATAAGATCAATGAAATATAAGATATATTAGTTATACCACTCCAATGAAAGTCCAACTTCAAACGACCATAACTTTTGCTCCGGTTATCTGTTTGAGATCTACCACATATCTAATCGAATGTAGCAAAGAGATCTACGCCAAAGTATGACTTGAACATAGTTCAAGTCATGTTTGAGACCCTAAAACCCCTGAAACCCATCATAAGGCCACAAAAACTCCATTCCCGTGTACGGATCCATGTCAATTTTTTAAAAATGGTCATAACATCAGATCTGTGTATCTGTTCTGCCTCCGGTGCCTATTTTTGTCCTCGTTAGTTCCATAAGATTCAGTTTGACTATTCACAGATCGAAAATGGACACCCAATGAAGAATTTATGCCTTTTTAAATGACTCTGTTATTTGTTAGGATTTTCGAGACCCCATTTCTAGCATTTTGTTCATGCCTGCTGTTTTCTCAAACAATTATAACTTATTATTACTGTTGTTATTATTATTATTATTATTATCATCTCATCCACATGCACATGAACATGAACATGTGTTATAATTATATTTTTATTACCATTCACGTGCACATGAAATGCACAGAGATTATTTTATTATCACATTCGTTGCTATTATTATTGTTATTATTATTATTGTGGTGGTGGTGGTGGTTGTTGTTGTTGTTGTTACCATCACATGAAAATGAACATGTGAATGCAAATACATTCACATTAAATACATGTGCGTTATTCTATTATCAAATGCATCATTATTATTAATAATATTAATAATAATATTATTATTATTATTATCATCATCATCACATGCAAATGCAATGTACGAGCGTCATTATTTATTACTATGCACGTGCACACGTAATGCACATGCAATATTCTATTATCACATGCATTGGTACTACTAATATTATTACCACAAATACTACTATTATTACTACTGCTGTTATTATTACTATCATCACATGAAAATGTAGATGAACATGCGTTATTATTTAATATTTATTACCATGCACGTGCATATGCAATTCAATTGTATCATTATTTTATTATTATTATTATTATCACAATTATTATTATTATTATTATCATAATCACTATCATTATTATTATCATTATCACATGCAAATTCACATGCATGTGCATTGTTATTTATTATTTATTACCTTGCACGTGCATGCATTATTACTATTATTATTACAATTAGTATTATTAATATTATCATCAAATGTAAATGCACATGCACATGCATGTGCATTATTATTTTTATTATTTATTTATTATTTACTACTATGAACGTGCACATGAAATGAACTTGCATTATTCTATTATTTTTATTATTTTTATTACTTTTGTTTGTATCATCAAATATAAATGCAGATGCACGTGCGTTGTTATTTATTATTTATTACCATGCATGTGCATGCATCATTATCATTATCAAAACATGTAAATGCCCATTCACATTCGTTATTATATATTATTTATTATCATGTGCATGAAATTTCAATGCACTTTCATTATTATATTATCACATGTGTTATTATTATTTATTCTCATGCATGTGCGCACACAATGCACTTGAATTATTCTATTATCACATGTGTTATTAATTAATATTTATTATCATTCACATGCATATACAGATTCATATGGACTTGGTTATTATTTATTGTTTATTACCATGCACATGCACATGCACATGCAAATGCACATGCACTTGGATGTGCGTTGTTATTTATTATTTATTATCGTTCACATGCACATGTACATACACATGTAATTCACATACGTTATTATTTATAATTTATTATTGATTATCATTCACATGAAAATGCGTAGGCATATGCACATGCACATGCGTTATGATTTATTATTTAAATGATGCACCTACATATGAACATGCACGTTCATTATTACTATTATTATTATTAGAGGTATTTTTAGGGTTTACTAGCATTTTTTAGAATTTTTAGGTGTTATTAACATTTATTATGGTTTGTTAGGGTTTTAGGGTTTTTAATGGTATATTAGATTTTTTTAGGGTTTGGTGGGGTTATTTGAATTTTATTAGGGTTTATTATGGTGTGTTAATGTTTATTAGGGTTATTAGGTATTTTCATGGTTTTATTAGGATTGAGTTGGGTTTATTGGGGTATATTATGGTATATTGTGGTATATTTGGGTATGTTTAGGATTTATTAGGGGTTATTATCATTCATTATGGTTTATTAAATTTTAAGAGGCTTTATTAGGGTTTTATAGGGTTTATTAGTTTTTATTAGGTTTTATTAGTGCTTTTATGCTTTGTTATGTTTTATTAGCATTTATTAGGGGTTTTAGGGATTTTTAATGGTATATTTGAATTTTTTAGGGTTTAGTGCGGTTTATTATGGTTTATTAGGGTTGAGTAGGTATTTTTAGGGTTTTATTAGGGTTGAGTAGGTTTATTTATGGTTTTATTAGGGTTTATTACGGTTGAGATGTGTTTATTAGGGTTTGTTAGGGATTTTTGGGTTCTCTAGGGTTTGTTAGTGTTTTTATTCAGGTATGTGAGTTTTTTTTAATTTTTTTAAAATATATGAGGGGTTGTTAGGAATTTTTAGGTTTTATTATCATGTTTTTAGTGTTTGTGATCATTTTTTATGGTTTATTAGGATTTATTAGAATTTATAATGGTTTATTAGGGTTTCTAGGGCTTTTAATGGGTTGTTTGCGTTTTTTTGTTTATTGGGGTTTATTTGGGTTTTATTAGGTTTTATTATGGTGTGTTAGGGTTTATTAGGGTTGAGAAGGTATTTTTTGGGTTTTATTATTATTTTATAAGGGTTTATTAGTTTTTATTAGGGTTTATTAGGGATTTTTAGGGTTTATTAGGGTTTGTTAGTGGTTTATTATTATTTTTGTTTTATTAGGATATATTAGTGTTTTGTTATGTCTTTTTAGATAATATAGCGTTATTTATTGGTTGTGAGCATTTGGTTATTGTTTGTCAGTGTTTTTAAGGTTTCTTAGGTTATGGTAGAGTTTACTATGTTCTATTATGGGTTCTACATATTTTTAAGGTATATTAGTGTTTTTTGTCTTCATTAGGTTATATTAGTGTTTTTAGGTCTTTTTAGGTAATATAGAATGTTTTTATTGTTTGTGATAATTTTTTAATTGTTTGTGAACCCTTTTAGGGTTTATTAGGTTATATTAGAGTATATCAGGATTTCTAGGGATTTGTTAAGGTATACTAGCATTTGTTTTCATTATTAATGTTTTATAGGATTTTATTAGGGGTCATTATGGTGTGTTAAGGGTTGTTAGGGTTGAGTAGGGTTTATTTGGATTTATTTATGGTTTATTAGGGATTTTTAGGTTTTGTTTCGGGTTTATTATGGTTTATTAGTGCTTATTAGTGTCTATTAGGGTTGTTTAGGTTTTCTTAACGTCTTTTTCGGGTTTATTAGGTTTTATTATCATTTATTATGGTTTATTAGGTATTTTTGGGGTTTTATTAGGGTTGATTAGAGACTCTTAGGGTTTTTAGGGATTGTAATGTGTTTTTAGGGATTATTAGTGTTTATTAGGGGTTTATTAGGTTTAATTTTTTATATTATGATATATTAGGGTTTAATATTTTTGAGGGTTTTGAATCGTCTTTAGGGTTTCTATAGCATTTTTTAGTTTCTGTATAGCATCGTTTGAGTTTATGTAGCATTTTTAGTGTTTATGTAGATCTTTTAAGGTTTAGTTAGCGATTTTTGGTTTTATGTAGCATTTTTAGGGTTTATGTATTGTTTTTAGGGTTTGTGTAGCGTGTTTAGGGTTTAGGTTTTATGTAGCATTTTTTAGGGTTTATGTAACATATTTAGGGTTCATGTAGTGTTTTTAGGGTTTATGTTGTGTTTTTAGGTTTTAGGTATTATTTTTTAATGTTTATGTTGTGTTTTTAGGGTTTATGTTACGGTTCTAGGGTTTATGTTGTGCGTTTTGGGTTTATGTAATGTTTTTTTGGATTTATGTTGCGTTTTTTGTGTTTATGTTGCGTTTTTTGTGTTTATGTTGCATTTTTAGGGTTTATGTAACGTTTTTGGGTTTATATAGCTATTTTTAGCCTTTTTAGTGTTTTAATGGTTGTTTCGGGTTTGTAGTGGTATATAGGATTTTTAAGGGTTGGTAACAGGTGTTTATGGTTTTTATGCTATTTGATGAGTTTTCAATGGTTTTTTGGGGGTTTTAAGGGTTTATTTGTTTTTTCAGGATTGATATGGGTTGTTAAGGTTTTTAGTGTGTTTTAGTGTTTGTTTGGGTATTGTAGTGGTTTTTAGGGTTTATGTAATGTGTTTTAGCATTTTTTGGGTCCTTTAGGGTTTTTAGTGTTCTTTAGAGTTTATTATGGTTCTTTAGTGTTTGTTAGGGTTCTTTAGGGTTTATTAGTGTTCTTTAGGATTTGTTACAGTTTATTAGCAATTTTTATTATATAATAGGGTTTTATTTGGCTTTTGTAGGAATTAATAGCTTTTTCTAGTGTTTATCAACCTTTTTAGGGTTTTTAGAATTTATTAGGATTTCTTAGGGTTTAATTTATTTATATGGGTTTATTAACATGTATTTGGGTTTATTACAATTTATTTTGGTTTATTATGATTTGTTAGGGTCTATTGCAGTTTATTAGGGGTTTGTTATGGTTTGTTTCAGTTTGTTACGATTTATTTGGTGTCGTTAAGATTTTTTACGATTTATTTGGGGTTATTAGGGTTTGTTACAACTATTATGTGGTTATTAGAGTTTTTTAGGGTTTATTAGCAGGTTTTAGGGTTTTGTAGGAAATTATTTGGTGGGTTTTGTAATTTTTTTTCGGGTTTGTTAGTGTTTTTAGTGATTATTAGGATTTATTATGGTTCAATAGTGTTTTTATTGTATATTAGGGGTTTTAGGGATTCTGTAGCGTTTAATAAAATCTAATATGGTTTTAGGGTTTATTACAGGTTATTATGATTTATTAGTGTTTATTAGTTTTTTAGGGTTTAATAGTGGGTTTTAGGTGTTATTTGGGTCATTAGTTGTTCTAAGGGGTTATTAGTGTTTGTTAGGATTTTTTAGGTTTTGTTAGGGTTTGTTAGGACGTGTTTTATTCTGTTATCACACATGTTATTATTATCATTATTATCATCATCATTATTATCTTTATAATTATTATAATTGTCATTATTGTTATTACTACTGTTATTATTATTATCATCACATGAAAATGCAGACGAACATGCGTTATTATTTATTATATATTATTTATTTCCATGGACGTGCATAAGTTGTTGTTTTTGCTATTATTATTATTATTACTATTATTATTTTTATTATTATTATCATCACATGAATATTCACAAGCACGTCCGTTATTATTTATTACCATGCGGGTGCACATGAAATACACCTAAATTATTCTATTATCACAAGCATTTTTATTGTTATTGTTATTATTACTATTATCGTTATTATTGTTATTATCATCAAATGCAAATGCAAATGCACATTCATTATTATTTATTACCATACACACACACATTCAATACATGTGAGTTATTCTATTATCACGTGTGCTGTTATTATTAATATTACTATTTTTGTTATTATTATCATCACGTGCACTATGAGTTATTATTTATTATCATGCATTGTACTTACAATGCACGTGTGTTATTCTATTACCACATGCATTTTTGTTGTTATTATTATTATTTTTACTGTTATTATTATTATTATTATTATCATATCATGCACATGCACATGCACATGCATTATTATTAATTTTTTATTACCATGCATGTGCACATTCAATGCACACACGTTATTTTATTATCACATACATTGTTATTATTATTGTTATATTCTTATTGTGGTTGTTGTTGTTGATGATGATGATGTTGTTATTGTTATTATCATCACAAAAAATGCACATTCAAATATATAAACCCACACATTCAATGCATGTGCGTTATTCTATTATCACATGAGTTGATATTAATAATATTAATAATATTATTATTATCATCGTCATCATCATCACATGCAAATTCAAAGCATGCAGGTTATTATTTATTTCCATGCACGTGAAAACGTAATGCACATGCAATATTCTATTATCACATGCATAGGTACTACTACTATTATCAATACTACTACAACTATTGTTATTATTATTATCATCACATGCAAATGCAGATGCCCGCGCGTTATTATTTATTATTTTTTACCATGCACGTTCTTATGCAATGTACTTGTATTATTCTTTTGTTATTATTATTAATATTATCACAGTTATTATTATTATTATTATTATTATTATTATTATTATTATGTTGCTGCTGCAAACCATTTTTTCCATTTTCATGAAAGAAAGAAAAACGAAATTTCAAATTTCAAATTTCAATGACCCATGACCAAACCATGGTCCACGTGATACACCACATGTTAACCTCGAGCCGTGATCCCATCATCAAGCATCACCATTCCTTGCAAGTTTCCAGCGAGACCATAGGTCCGATGTGATCACCAGCACACTGATCTGCCTCCCACCTTCTGCATCCAAACACAACATCATCACATTCACCAACATCCCTCACCGTTGGCACGCCGGTGAAATTTTTCCATCGCCTTGTCAACTCCTCCTTAAAGTCGGAGAACATGATGACCTACATCGATGGCATCCATGTTTCCACCACCATCACAATAAAATCATCATAGTAAATAGCACAACCATGCCTTCTTGAACCCAAAATAACCAAAGCAACAATGACGAGAATCCTTAGAGAACCAAAATCAACCAAAACAACCACAACATACCTACATAGATCTAAAATAAACCAGACAACAAAGATACCAAGTATTCACAGACCAAAATCAACATCGGCATTGATTCTCGCTCAAATTTACCCAAGAGATGAAGGTAGAACGGTCCTTGTAGTCTAGCTTGGGTTGTCGAATGCACAGAGACCTAAGAAGTAACCTATAGACACGCACATTATATGAACTGTTTTCGGCTATGAAGTGGCCAAATTGGATTGATTTTGGATGGGTATGAGAGATATCTAATAGATTTAAGTGAATTCAACTTAAAATAATGAGTTGATCTTAGGTTATCGCTCGGGGTGGATTGGACATATTTTCTTTTTAATGATTTCAATTTCTTAAATTTGAGATGGGTTCATTTAAGGAGATAAAACAACATCATCACTTACTGGTTTAATTCCTAGACCCTTTAATACTAATCACCTATACACTTGAAGGATCAAAGTTTTGAGCACTTCAAGGTAAAGGTTGGTATTAGTACATGAAGTGTGTGGCCTTAAATTCAACAAGGACGATGGAGTTTAAAAATCATCAAATAAAAATATCAATTAAAGAAGTGATTATACATTAATGGGGTTATAAATAACATCCAATCCATCCCCTTGATACTCCCTTGGATCAACCCATAAATGGGTTAGCCCTCCATTGATCCCATGGTTTCAATGGAAGCGGAAAGTAGACTCATGAGGGAAGAAATGGAGAAGTAAAAAAACACAATAAAATGACAATCACTCCACCGTTGTGTGATAATATCACAAGGTTTGGTATGAAAAAGTTCACACCTTGAACCAATGGTATCAAATTGATAAGGATAAGAACATAATAAGAGTAAAGGAAGAACTTTTATTAAGAAAAAAGGATGAATTTAAACAACTTACATGTGGAAGACAAATTTGAGACAACAAAACCGCAGCATAACATTACAATTAAAGAAAGCTCAAAGATTCCTAAATCCTCCAACACAACTTCCTTAAATAAGAATTTTTGAGCCCTTGGGTCGATCCTCCAATAGTACAAGCATCTCAATTAATTTTGGTAGGCCATAGGTGGTGGAAAGCTTGTGGAATTTGGACTTTTCCACATTTGACCCGAGGTGGCATCCATCTTTCATCCACCGAACATACGCATTGGAATGACCTTCTATATGGCCGAATCATTGTGGTCCATATCATAAGAAAATGGAGCTCCAGATGTCTTATAACCTCCTGTAAAATTTTGGACCATTTGGAGTTGTGGATTCCGAGATATGATCAAATTAGTGTACTGTTTTTCTGGGCCACAGAATCTGGCCCAGAATTTTATCTCTAACATGGGCCGCCTAAATGACCACCATGGAGGCCTAATTAGCATTATATCCTGAATAGTGATTTTTTTATATACATGTCTTATAGAATAACACGAAATTTGGGATTACGTGGGCCTGTATGTTGGGACCCACAGTCTCATCAGTAGGCTGGTGTCCAATCTGCCTTCTCTAGAATTGCTTCCTTTCATCACAAAATATCCCCATCTTCTTCCATGAATTCTCCATTGATCCCTGAATAAAAAATCTTCACATTTACGTGTAGATACAGTTCCCAAAATATCAAATTAAAATATTGATAATTACAATCCTTAGAATCAGATGACTCATTGGGCCTAAATTGGTGTATATTAGGCATGAAGTGCACAAATGATGAGAATGGATGTTCATAATGAAAATGCACTAACTCAGGACCATAAGATCAAAAATGAAAATTTAATACCATTAAAATGTAATTAAAATATATTTTTTTATTTGATAATCAGGCATATTTCGATATCACCTCCTCAAACCAAGATATGAGAGTATGAAACGACACCAGATCCAGACTAAACACGAGGAGAACTAAGAAAACAAACAAGATTCCCCCATAAGCAAAGTCATGCCACACGAGGTTTGAGAAACCTCCAAAAAGGATCATGAAATTAGGGTAAAAGTGGATGTGGTCCACCCTCACTCTTCTCCACCTCAAGCCACCATCAATCTGAGGGAACCAAAGATTCTCGGCATCCATGATGAAGAAGCAGAAAATAAAAGAGAACCCGAGATGTGGGAGGGATTTTTCACCGTGGAGGATGCGGTGGAAACCCTAGAGAGGGTAGTGTGATGAGAGAGACAATAGACTCCCTTTACGTGCCCATTTTCCTTATTATTATTACTATAATTATCATTATTATTATCATTATCACATGAAAATCCACATGCATGTGCGTTGTTATTTATTATTTATTACCATGCACGTGCAGGCGTTATTATTATTTTTATTTTTACAATTAGTATTATTAATATTATTAACAAATGTAAATGCACATGCACATGCATGTAAGTTCTTATTTACTATTATTTATTTATTATCTACTACTATGCATGTGTACAAGCAATGCACTTGCATTATTCTATAATTATTATTATTGTTGTTGTTGTTGTAGTTTGTATCATCAAATACAAATGCACATTCATGTGCAATGTTATTTATTATTTATTACCATGCACATGCATGTGTCATTATCATTATCATTACATGTAAATGAACATACATGTGCCTTATTATATATTATTTATTACCATGCACATGAAAATGCAACGCACTTGTGTTATTCTGTTATCAAATGTGTTATTATTATTTATTCTCATGAACGTGCACATGCAATGAACTTGCATTATTCTAGTATCACATGTGTTATTATTTATTATTTACTATCATTCACATGCCAATGCACATTCATGTGGACTTTGTTATTATTTACTGTTTATTACCATGCACTTTCACTTGCAGATGCACATGCACTTGAATGTGCGTTATAATTTATTATTTATTATCTTTCACATGAACATGCACATACACATGCAATTCACATGCGTTATTATTTATAATTTATTACTTATTATCATTCACATGAAAATGTGGATGCATATGCATATGCACGTGCATTATGATTTATTATTTAAACCATTCACATGCATATACACATGCATGTGTGTTATTACTACTATTATTATTAGAAGTTTTTTTAGGGTTTACTATTATTTTTTTAGGATTTTGAGGTTTTATTAACATTTATTGTGGTTTGTTAGGGTTTTAGGGTTTTTAATGGTATATTAGCATTTTTATGGTTTGGTGGGGATTATTAAAATTTTATTAGGGTTTATTATAGTGTGTCAAGGTTTATTAGGATTTATTAGGTATTTTCAGCGTTTTATTAGGATTGAGTTGGGTTAATAGGGTATATTATGGTATATTATGGTATATTTGGGTATGTTTAAGATTTATTAGGGTTTATTACAGTTCATTATGTTTTATTAGTTTTTATGACGTTATATTAGGGTTTTTTAGTGTTTAGTAATGTTTATTCGGGTTTATTTTCACTTTTAAGCTTTGTAAGATTTTATTAGCATTTATTAGGGGTTTTAGGGCTTTCTAATGGTATATTTACGTTTTTTAGGGTATAATGGTGTTTATTGTGGTTTATTATGGTGTGTTAAGCTTTATTAGGGTTGAGTAGGTATTTTTAAGGTTTTATTAGGGTTGAGTCAGTATCATTAAGGTTTTATTAGGGTTTATTAGGGTTGAGTACGGTTTATTTGGGTTTGTTAGGGATTTTTAGGGTTTACTAGGGTTTGTTAGTGTTTTATTTGGGTATATGAGTGTTTATTAGTTTTTTTTAATATATATGAGGGGTTTTATGACTTTTTACGTTTTATTAGCGTGTTTTTAGTGTTTGTGATAATTATTAATGGTTTATTTGCTTTTATTTGAATTTATTATGGTTTATTAGGGTTTCTAAGGCTTTTTAATGGTTTGATTGCATTTTTTTATTAGGGTTTAGTTGTTTTTTATTAGCTTTTGTTATGGTGTTTCAAGGTTTATTAGGGTTGAGAAGTTATTTTTAGGGTTTTATTATGGTTTTATTAGGGTTTATTAGGGTTTATTAGGGATTTTTAGGGTTTATTAAGGTTTGTTAGGGTTCTTTAGGGTTTATTAGTGTTCTTTAGGATTTGTTACAGTTTATTAGTGTTTTTTGTACATTAGGGTTTTATTGGGCTTTTGCAGGCATTAATAGATTTTTCAATGGTTTATCAAATTTTTTTAGGGTTATTTAGGATTTATTAGGGTTTATTTTATTTTTTAGGATTTATTAATGTGTATTTGCGTTTATTACGATTTATTAGGGTTTATTATGATTTGTTATGGTTTATTGGGGTTTATTAGGGGTTTGTTATAGTTTGTTTCAGTTTGTTACCATTTATTTGGCATTTTTAGGATTTTTTACGATTTATTTGGGGTTGTTAGGGTTTGTTACAATTTATTTTGGGGTTATTAGGGGTTTAGGGTTTATTAGTGGGTTTTAGTGTTTTGTAGGATATTATTTTGAGATTTTTGTAGTGTTTTGTCAGGATTGTTAGGGTTTTTAGTGATTATTAGAGTTTATTATGGTTTAATAGTGTTTTTATTGCATATTTGGGGTTTTATGGCTTTTGTAGCTTTTATTAGAGTCTAGTAGAGTTTGTTAGGGTTTATTACTGGTAATTACTATTTATTAGTGTTTATTAGTGTTTTTAGGGTTTAATAGTGGGTTTTATGGGTTATTAGGGTTTATTAGTGGTTCTTAGGTGTTATTAGTGGTTGTTAGGGTTTGTTAGGTTTTGTTAGGGTTTTTAGGGTTTGTTAAAGTTTGTTTGCATTGTTTGGGGTTTTATGCATTTTTTTTGGGTTTTATGGGTGTGTTTGGATTTTTTATGCTTTATTAGGGTTATTTAAGTGTTTTGGGGTTTTTTTTGTGTTTTGTGGCTTTTGAAGATTTTTTTCGGGTTTTGTAGTTATTGATATGGCTTATGTAGCATTGTTAGTGGCTTTAGTGGTTCTTTTGGGTTCTTTAGGGTTTTTAGGGTATTTTAGGGTTCTTTAGGGTGTATTGGGGTATATTTTGATGTTTTTAGGGGTTTCTAGGGGGGTTTTAGGTTTTATAAGTGTTTGATAGGGTTGGTTGGGGTTTTGTTAGGCATTTTTAGGCATTTTAGGGTTTTTTAGCATTTTTAGTGGTTTTTAAGTTCTTAGGATTTTTGAGGTTTTTTGGCGTTTTTCAGGGTTTTTTAGGTTAGTTTTCGGGATTTTTCTATTTTTTTCATTTTTTTAGAGGTTTTAGGGTTTTTAGGGTTTTTTGGGTTTTTTGGGTTTTTTAGGATTTTTTAGGGTTTTTAGGGTTTTTATGGTTTTTTGGGTTTTTTGGGTTTTTATGATTTTTTTAGGTTTTTGTCAGGTTTTTCCGGGTTTGTTAGGGTTTTATTGTGAATATTAGCATATTGAATGGTTTAATAGAGTTTTTGTTGTATATTTGGGTTTTTAGGTATTTCGTATCTTTTATTGGGATCTAATAGGGTTTTTAGGGTTTATTACGATGTATTAGTGTTTGTTAGGGTTTAATAGCGGGCTTTAGGGTTTATTAGGATTTATTATGGTTTATTGATGGTTGGTAGGTTTTGTTAGGATATATTATTTCTTATTAAAGTGATTTAGGGTGTGTAAGGGTTTGTTAGGGTTTCTAAGGGTGTGTTAGGGTTTCTAAGGGTGGGTTAGGGTTTTTATGGGCGGGATAGGGTTTCTAAGGCTGTGTTATGGTTTCAAAGGGTTTCTAATGCTGTGTTAGGGTTTCTATTGGTGTCTTGGGGATTATAAGAGTATTCTTGGGTTTCTAAGTATATGTTAGGGTTTATAAGGGTGTGTCAGGGTTTCTAATGGTGTGTTAGTGTTTCTTAGGTTTTCTTAGGGTTTTGTTAGGGGTTTTTTGGTTTTTAGGGTTATGTTAGGGTTGCTTATGATTTTTTAGTTGTTTTTTTAGGGTTTCTTCAGGTTTTTTGTGTTTATTGGGGTTTCTTAGTGCTTCTTGGGATTTGTTAGTGATTTTTAGGGTTTGTTAGGGTTTTTTTGGGTTTGTTATGTTTTTAGGGTTTTTTGGGGTTTGTTATGGTTTGTTTGGGTTTGTTAGGGTATGTTAGTGTTTATTAGGGTTTGTTAGGGTTTGTTAGGGTTTTTCGTGGTTTTTAATGGTTTATTGTGTTTATGGGGTTACTCATGGTTTCTTATGGTTATTTAGTTGTTCATGGTTGTCACAGATGTATAGAGCTAGTCATAAACTTCAATTTGATATGTAGTAGAGGTGAAACGGACACCCAGAGTAGAAGTTATTGTCATTTGGAGGACTTAATGACCTTTTGGGACATTATGAACGTGATAAGGTGTTCCTATTGGTCACAGATTTGTAGATCTAGTCGAAATATTCGATTTGATATATGGTAGAGGAAAAACGGACTCCCGAAGTAGATTTTATTGTCATTTGGAGGGTTTAAGTATATTGTTTCAGCCTTAAAAGATGTGAGAAGGAGATTCAGTGGTTATAGGAGTGTATGTCTAGTCACAAGCATCAATTTGATATGTAGTAGATGCAAAACAGACACACATAGAATCAGTGATTGCAAAACGAACACCAGAAGCCAATCTTTTGACCATCCAATGGGATTTTGGGTCTTTTGGGGGGTTGAAAAATGTTAGAAAGGGTTTTAGTGGTTACCAGAGTGTGTATATTTTCACAATATTTTATTTGATATGTGGTAGAGCCAAAATTAACACACATAGAAGAAGTTATTGTCATTTTAAATTGAGAAACTCTCCTAGAACCTAAAAATCTAAAAACCTGCAACTCACTAAAATAGGCATAACTTCTCCTTCGGGTGTCCGTTTGGGCACTGTGACCAGTCAGATCGAAGATCGTGAGATGATTGAGGACCAAGTTTAGTAGAAACTATGAGAAGATAAAATAAATATAAGATATATTAGTTATACCACTCTAAAAAAAGTCCAACTTCACATGGCCATAACTTTCACTCCGGTTGTCCGTTTGAGCTCTAACACATATCAAATCGAAATTAGCAAATAGATATATGAATAAGGATGACTTAAACATAGTTCAAGTAATTTTTGAGACCCTAAAATCCTTGAAACCCATCAGAAGGCCTCCAAAACTCCATTTCCATGTACGGATCCCTGTCAAATTTTTCTTAAAATGGTCATAACTTCTGATCTGTGTATCTGTTCAGCCTCTGGCGCCTACTTTTATCATAGTTCGTTCCATGAGATTCAGTTTGACTCTTCACTGAGCGGAAATGAACACCCGAAGAACAAGTTACGCCTTTTTCAATGACTCTGTGATTTGTTAGGTTTTTCGAGACCCCATTTCTAGCATTTTTGTCATGTTTGCTGTTTTTTCAAAAAAAAACTATAACTTATTATTACTGTTATTATTGTTATTATTTTCATCATCTCATCCACATGAACATGCACATGCACGTGCATTATTATTATATTTTTATTACCATGCACGTGCACATACAATACACACACGTTATTTTATTATCACATGCGTTGTTATTATAATGGTTATTATTATTATTGTGGTTGTTGTTGTTGTTGTTATAACCACTACTACAACTATTATTACTAATGCTATTATTATTACTATCATCACATGAAAATTTATATGCACATGTGTTATTGTTTATTATTTATTTCCATGCGCATGCATTTGCAATGTACATGCATTATTCTTTTTTTATTATTATTAATATCACAATTATTTTTATTATTATTATTATTATTATTATTATTATCATTACCATTATTATTATCATTATCACATAAAAATGCACATGCATGTGCGTTGTTATTTATTATTTATTACCATGCACGTGCATGTGTTATTATTATTTTTATTAAAATTAGTATTATTAATATTATCATCAAATGTAAATGCACATGAACATGCATGTGCATTCTTATTTATTATTATTTATTTATTATTTCCTACTATTCATGTGCACATGAAATGCACTTGCCTTATTCTATTATTATTGTTGTTGTTGTTGTTATTATTTTTGTTTGTATCATCAAATACAAATGCACATGCACCTGCATTGTTATTTATTATTTATTACAATGCATGCACATGCGTCATTATCAATTCAATTACATGTAAATGCACATGCACGTGCATTATTATATATTATTTATTATCATGAACATGCAAATGTCACGCACTTGCATTATTCTATTATCACATGTGTTATTATTATTTATTATCATGCACATGCACACGCAATGCACATGCATTATTTTATTATCACATGGGTTATTATTTATTATTTATTATCATTCACATGAAAATGCACATTCATGTGGACTTGGTTATCATTTATTGTTTGTTACCATGCACATGCACTTGGATGTGCGTTATTATTTATTATTTATTATCATTCACATGTACATGCACATACAAATGTAATTCACATGCGTTATTATTTATAATTTATTAATTATTATTATTCACATGAAAATTCACATCATGTGCGTTATGATTTATTATTTAAACCATGCACATGAATATGAACATGCACGTGTGTTATTACTATTAATATTATTATAGGTATTTTTAGGGTCTACAAGCATTTTTTAGAATTTTTTGGTTTTATTAACATTTATTATGGTTTGTTAGGGTTTTAGGGGGTTTTAATGGTATATTAGCATTTTTAGGGTTTGGTGGGGGTTATTAGGATTTTATTTGGGTTTATTATGGTGTGTTAAGGTTTATTACAGTTTATTAGGTATTTTTAGGCTTTTATTAGTATTGAGTTGGGATTATTAGGGTATATTATGGTATATTATGGTATATTTGGGTATGTTTAGGATTTATTGGGGTTTATTATCATTCATTATGGTTTATTAATTTTTAAGAGGGTATATTACAGTTTTTAGGGTTTAGTAGTGTTTATTAGGGTTTATTAGTGCTTTTAAGCTTTGTTTGGTTTTATTAGAATTTATTAGGTATTTTAGGGATTTTAATGGTATATTTGCATTTTTTAGGGTTTATTGGGGTTTATAATGGTTTATTATGGCATGTTAAGGTTTATTAGGATTAACTATGTATTTTTAGGGTTTTATTAGGGTTGAGTTGGTATCTTTAGTGTTTTATTAGGGTTTATTAGGGTTGAGTAGTGTTTGTTAGGGATTTTTAGGGTTTACTAGGGTTTGTTAATGTTTTTATTAGGGTATATGATTGTTTATTAGTTTTTATTTAATATATATGAGAGGTTGTTAGGGTTTTTTATGTTTTATTAGTGTGTTTTTAGTGTTTGTGAGAATTCATTATGGTTTATTAGGTTTTTTAGAATTTATTATTGTTTATTAGGTTTTTAGGGATTTTTAATGGTTTGTTTGCGTTATTTTGTTTATTGGGGTTTAGGTGGGTTTTATCAGGTTTTATTATGTTGTGTCAAGGTTTATTAGGGTTGAGAAGGTATTTTTAGGGTTTTATTATGGTTTTATTAGGGTTTATTACTTTTTATTAGGGTTTATAAGGGATTTTTAGGGTTTATTAGGGCTTGTTAGGGGTTTATTAGTTTTTTTGTTTTATTAGGTTATGTTAGTGTTTGTTAGGTATTTTTAGATAATATATCTTGTTTTTATTGTTTGTGAGCATTCTGGTTTTGTTTGTGAGCATTTTTAGGGTTTCTTAGGTTATATTAGAGTTTATTATGGTTTATTAGGGTCTCTAGGTATTTTTAAAGTATATTAGCGTTTTTTGTCTTTATTAGGTGAAATTTGTGTTTTTAGGTCTTTTTAGGTAATATAGTGCGTTTTTATTATTTATTATCATTTTTTATTGTTTGTGAGCATTTTTAGGGTTTATTAGGTTATATTAGAGTTTATCAGGGTTTCTAGGGATTTTTAAGCGATACCAATGTTTGTTTTCATTATTTGGGTTTTGTAGGGTTTTATTAGGGGCCATTATGGTGTGTTAAGGTTCGTTAGGGTTGAGTAGGGATTATTTGGCATTATTTATGGTTTATTAGGTATTTTTATGATTGTTTGGGGTTTATTAGGGGTTATTAGTGTTTATTAGTGTTTATTAGGGTTATTTAGGATTGTTTATGTTTTCATAATGTGTTTTTAGGGTTCATTAGGTTTTATTATCATTTATTAGGGTTTATTAGGTATTTTGGGGGTTTTACTAGGGTTGAGTAGAGTCTCTTATGGTTTTAGGGATTATAAGTCCTTTTTAGGGATTATTAGAGTTTATTAGGGGTTTATTAGGTTTTAATTTTTTATGTTATGGTATATCATGGTTTAATATTTTTGAGGGTTTTGAAGCGTCTTTAGGGTTTTTGTAGCATTTTTTAGTGTTTATGTAGCGTTTTTTGAGTTTATGTAGCATTTTTCATGTTTATATAGAGCTTTTACGGTTTAGTTATTGGTTTTAGGTTTTATGTATCATTTTTTAGGGTTTATGTAACGTTTTTAGGGTTTATGTAGCGTGTTTAGGGTTTAGGTTTTATGTAGCATTTTTAGGGTTTATGTTGTATTTTCCTGGTTTATGTAGCGTTTTTTGGGGTGATGCAGCATTTTTGTTGCATTTTTTGGGTTATGAAACGTTTTTTTGGTTTATGTAGTGTTTTTTGGGTTTATGTTGTGTTTTTAGGTTTTATGTAGTGTTTTTTAATGTTTATGTTGCGTTCTTTATGGTTTATGTAATGGTTCTAGGGTTTATGTAGTGCTTTTTAGGTTTATGTAGAGTTTTTTGGGTTTATGTTGCATTTTTTGGGTTTATGTTGCGTTTTAGGGTTTATGTTTCATTTTTAGAGTTTATGTAACATTTTTTAGGTTTATGTATCTATTTGTTTCCTTTTTTAGGGTTTTAATGATTGTTTATGGTTTGTAGTGGTTTTTAGGGGTTTTAAGGGTTGTTAATGGGAGTTTATGGTTTTTATGGTATTTGATAGGTTATCAATGGTTCTTTGGGGTTTTAAGGGTTTATTTGTATTTTTAGGATTGATAGGGGTTATTAGAGTTTTTAGTGTCTTTTAGGGTTTGTTTGTGTATTGTAGAGGTTTTTAGTGTTTATGTAATGTGTTTTTTCATTTTTTGGGTTCTTTAGGGGTTTCTAGTGTTCTTTATAGTTTATTGCGGTTCTTTAGGGTTTATTAGGGCTATTTAGGGTTTATTGGTGTTCTCTAGGATTTGTTACAGTTTATTAGCATTTTTTATTGTATATTAGGGTTTTATTGGGCTTTTGTAGGCATAAATAGCTTTTTATAGGGTTTATCAAACTTTTTTAGGGTTATTAAGGATTTATTAGGGGTTCTTAGGGTTTATTTTATTTATCAGGGTTTATTAACATATATTTTGGTTTATTACAATTTATTAGGGTTTATTATGACTTGTTAGGGTTTATTTAAGTTTATTAGGGGTTTGTTATGGTTTGTTTCAGGTTTGTTACGATTTATTTAGCATTGTTAGGATTTGTTACGATTTATTTGGGGTTGTTAGGGTTTGTTACGATTTATTATGTCGTTATTAGGGGTTTTAGGGTTTATTAGCTAGTTGAAGGGTTTTGTAGTCTATTATTTGGTGGGTTTTGTAGTGTTTTGATGGGTTTTTTCAGTTTTTTAGTGATTATTAAGATTTGTTATAGTTCAATAGTGTTTTTATTGTATATTAGGGGTTTTAGGGATTTTGTAGCATTTATTAGAATCTAATAGGGTATTTAGAGTTTATTACATGTTATTATGATTTATTAGTGTTTATTATAGTTTTAGGGTTTAATAGTGGGTTTCACGTGTTATTTGTGTTTGTTAGTGGTTCTTAGGGGTTATTTGTGGTTGTTAGGGATTATTAGGTTTTGTTAGGGTTTGTTAGGGTGTGTGTTATTCTATTATCAAACACGTTTTTATTATCATTAATATCATTATCATTATTATCATTATCATTATTATAGTTATTATTGTTATTATTATTATTATTATTATTATTATTATTATTATCGTCACATGCAAATACAGATGCACATGCATTATTATTTATTATTTATTTCCATCCACGTGCATATGTTGTTGTTGTTATTATTATTATTATTATTATTATCATCATCACATGAAAATGCACATGCATGTCTGTTATTGTTTATTACCATGCACGCGCACACGCAATAAACCTACATTATTCTTTTATCACATGCATTTTTATTGTTATTTTTTTTATTACTATTATTGTTATTATTGTTCTTATCATTAAATACAAATGAAAATGCATGTGAATTATTATTTATTACCTTACACGCGCATATTCAATACATGTGCGTTATTCTATTATCACATGCGCTATTATTATTAATATTACTATTATTGTTATTATTATAATCACGTGCGCTATGAGTTATTATTTATTATCATGTACTGCACATGCAATGCACGTGCATTATTCAATTATCACATGAATTGTTGTTGTTGTTGTTATTATTATTATTATCATCGCATGCACAAGCACATGCACATTCACATGCATTATTTTTTATTTTTTATTACCAAGCATGTGCACATGCAATGCACACATGTTGTTTTATTATCACATAAATTGTTATTCTTATTTTTATTATTATTACTGTGGTTGTGGTTGTTGTTGTTGTTGTTATTGTTTTTATCATCACCTGAAAATGCCCATGAAAATACATAAACATGCACATTCATTGAATGTGAGTTATTATATTATCACATGCATTTTTATTAATAATAATAATATTATTATTATTATCATCATCACCGTCATCATAATCACTTGAAAATGCAATGCACGCGCGTTATTATTTATTACCATGCACGTGCACATGTAATGCACATGCAATATTCTATTATCACATTCATAGGTACTACTACTATTATCTCTACTACTAATACTACTG
The DNA here is from genome assembly GCA_963277665.1 of Viscum album. NCBI lineage: Eukaryota > Viridiplantae > Streptophyta > Magnoliopsida > Santalales > Viscaceae > Viscum > Viscum album. The sequence continues at coordinate 1,131,129 of CAUJRU010000031.1, read as the reverse complement.
TTATTATTATTATCATCACATGAAAATGTCGTTGGATGTGCATTATTAATTATTATTTATTACCATGAACGTGCATATGCAATGCACTTGTATTATTCTTTTATTATTATTATTATTATTATTATTATTATTATCACAGTTATTATTATTATTATTATTATTATCATTATCATTATTATTATCATTATCAATTGCAAATCCACATGCATGTGCGTTGTTGTTTATTATTTATGACCATACACGTGCATGCGTTAGTGTTATTATTATTATTAAAATTAGTATTATTAATATTATTATCAAATGTAAATGCACATGCACATACATGTGTGTTCTTATTTACTATTATTTATTTATTATTTACTATTATACACGTGCACATGGAATGCACTTGTGTTATTCTATTATTACTATTGTTGTTGTTGTTTTTGTTGTTGTTGTTTGTATCATCAAATACAAATGCACATGCACGTGCGTTGTAATTTATTATTTTTTACCCTGCACATGCATGCATCATTATCATTATCATTACATGTAAATGCACATACATGTGCGTTATTATATATTATTTATTATCATGCACATGAAAATACAATGCACTAGTGTTATTCTATTATCAAATGTGTTGTTATTATTTATTCTCATGCGTGTGAAAATGCAATTCACATACACATGAACATACACATGCAATTCACATGCGTTATTATTTATAATTTATAATTTATTATCATTCACATGCAAATGCACATGCATATGCACCTACATGTGCATTATGATTATTATTTAAACCATGAACATTCATATGCACATGCACATGCGTTATTACATCTATTATTATTATAGGTATTTTTAGGGTTTACTATCATTTTTTTATTTTTAGGTGTTATTAACATTTAATGTGGTTTGTTAGGGTTTTAGGGGTTTTTAATGGTATATTATCCTTTTTAGGGTTTGGTGGGGGTTATTAGGAATTTATTAGGGTTTATTATGGCATTTCAAGGTTTATTAGTATTTATTATGTATTTTTAGGGTTTTATTAGGATTGACTTTGGTTTATTAGGGTATATTATGGTATATTATGATATATTATGGTATATTTCAGTATGTTTAGAAATTATTAGGGTTTGTTGTGGTTCATTATCATTTTTTAATTTTTAAGAGGGTATACTAGGGTTTTTTAGTGTTTGGTAGTGTTTATTCAGGTTTATTAGTGCTTCTAACCAATTTTAGGTTTTATTAGAATTTATTAGGGGTTTTAGGGATTTTTAATGGTATCATTTCATTTATTAGGGTTTGGGGGGTTTTATTATGGTTTATTAGGGAGTGTTAAGGTTTATTAGGGTTGAGTAGGTATGTTTAGGGTTTTATTAGTGTTGAGTCAGTATCATTATAGTTTTATTAGGGTTTATTAGGGTTGAGTACCGTTTATTAGGATTTGTTAGGGATTTTTAGGGTTTACTAGGGTTTGTTATTGGTTTTATTAGGGTATATGAGTGTTTTTTAGATTTTGTTAACATATATGAGGGGTTTTGATGATTTTTGGGTTTTATTAGCATGTTTTTAGTGTTTGTGAGCATTTTTAATGGTTTATTAGCTTTTATTTGAATTTATTATGGTTTATTAGGGTTTCTAGGGCTTTTTAATGGTTCTTTAGAATTTTGTTTTGTTTATTGGGGTTTAGTTAGGTTTTATTAGGTTTTGTTATGGTGTTTCAAGGTTTATTAGGGTTGAGAAGGTATTTTTAGGGTTTTATTTGGGTTTATTCGTTTTTATTAGGGTTTATTAGGGATTTTTAGGGTTTATTAGGCTTTTTTTGGGGTTTATTAGTTTTTTGTTTTATTATATTATATTAGTGATTGTTAGGTATTTTTAGATAATATAGCGAGTTTTTATTATTTGTGAGAATTTTGTTTTTTTGTGAGCTTTTTAGGGTTTCATTGGTTATATTAGAGTTTATTATGGTTTATTGGGATTTCTAGAGATTTTTACGGTATATTATCATTTTTTGTCTTTATTAGGTTATATTTGTGTTTTAGGTATTTTTAGGTAATATAGCGTGTTTTTGTTATTTGTGATCGTTTTTTTATTATTTGTGAGCGTTTTAGGTTTTATTAGGTAATATTAGAGTTTATTAGGGTTTTTAGGGATTTTTTATGTTATACTAGTATTTTTTTCATTATTACGGTTTTGTAGGGTTTTATTAGGGGTTATTATGGTGTGTTAAGGTTTGTTAGGGTTGGGTAGGGTTTATTTGGATTTATTTATGGTTCATTAGGGCTTTTTATGGTTTGTTTGGGGTTTATTAGGGTTTATTATTGTTTATTAGTGTCTATTTGGGTTTGTTAGGGTTGTTTAGGTTTTCTTAACGTGTTTTTAGAGTTTATTAGGTTTTATTATCATTTATTAGGGTTTATTATGTATTTTTGGGTTTTATTAGGGTTGAGTAGAGTTTCTTAGGGCTTTTAGGGATTATATGGTGTTTTTAGGGATTATTAGAGTTTATTAGGGGTTTATTAGGGTTTAATTGTTTATATTATGGTATATTATGGTTTAATATTTTTGAGGGTTTTAAAGCATCTTTAGGGTTTTGTAGCATTTTTATGGTTTGTGTAGCATTTTTAGAGTTTTTTTTAGCATTTTTAGTGTTTTTGTAGCTTTTTTAGGGTTTAGTTAGCGGTTTTAGGTTTCATGTATCATTTTTAGTGTTTATGTAACATTTTTAGGGTTTGTGTAGCGTGTTTAGGCTTTAGGTTTTATGTAGCATTTTTAGGGTTTATGTTGTGTTTTATGGGTTTATGTAGAGTTTTTTGGGGTGATGTTGCATTTATGTTGCATATTTTTGAGTTTATGTAAAGATTTTAGTGTTCATGTAGTGTTTTTAGAGTTTATATTGTGTTTTTAGGGTTTATGTTATATTTTTAGGTTTTATGTAAATTTTTTAAATGTTTATGTTGCGTTTTTAGGGTTTATGTTGTGTTTTTAGGGTTTATGTTATAGCTCTAGGGTTTATGTAGTGCTTTTAGGGTTTATGTAGCATTTTTTCGGTTTATGTTGTGTTTTTTTGTTTAAGTTGCATTTTTAGGGTTTTTGTTGCATTTTTTAGGGTTTATGTAACGTTTTTAGGGTTTATGTATCTATTTGAAGCCTTATTTTGTATTTTAATGGTTTTTTATAGTTTGTAGAGTTTTTAGGGTTTTTAAGGGTTCTTAACGGGTGTTTATGGTTTTTTATGGTATCTGATGGCTTTTTAATGGTTTTGGGGAGGGTTGGTTATGGGTTTATTTGTTTTTTGGTATTGATAGGGGTTGTTAGGGTTTTTAGTGTGTGTTATGGTTTGTTTGGGTATTGAAGCAGTTTTTAGGGTTTATATAAAGTGTTTTAGCATTTTTTGGGATCTTTAGGGTTTTTTAGTTTTCGTTATAGTTTAATATGGTTCATTAGGGTTTATTAGGGTTCTTTAGGGTTTATTAGCATTATTTAGGATTTGTTACAGTTTATTAGCGTTCTTATTGTATATTAGGGTTTTATTGGGCTTTTGTAGGAATTAATAGCTTTTCTAGGGTTTATCAACCTTTTTTAGGGTTATTTAGAATTTATTAGGGTTTATTAGGGTTTATTTTATTTATAAGGGTTTAGTAACGTGTATTTTAGTTTATTACGATTTTTAGGCTTTATTATGCTTTGATAGGGTTTATTGGGGTTTATTATGGGTTTGTTATGGTTTGTTTCAGTTTGTTACGATTAATTTGGCATTGGTAGAATTTTTTTTGATTTATTTGGGGTTGTTAGGGTTTGTTATGATTTATTTTGGGGTTATTAGGTTTTTTTTGGTTTATTAGTGGGTTGTAGGATATTTTAGGCTATTATTCGAAGTATTTTGTAGTGTTTTGTCGGGTTTGGTAGGGTTTTTAGTGATTATTAGGGTTTATTATGGTTTAATAGTGTTTTTATTGTATATTAGGGGTTTTAGGGATTTTTTAGCGTTTATTAGGGTCTAATAGAGTTTGTTAGGGTTTATTACAGGTTATTACGATTTATTAGTGATTATTAGGGGTTTTAGGGTTTAATAGTTTGTTTTATGGGTTATTACGGTTTACTAGTGGTTCTTATGGGTTATTATTGGTTGTTAGGGTTTGTTAGGTTTTGTTATGGGTTTTAGGGTTTGGTACGGTTTGATTGAGTTGTTTGGGGTTTTATGCGTTTTTTTGGGTTTTATGAGGGTGTTTGGATTTTTTGTGCTTTGTTGGGGTTATTTTAGCATTTTTTGGTGTTTTGTTGCGTTTTGTGGGTTTTGAAGCATTTTTCGGGTTTTTGTAGCAATTGATAGGGATTATGTAGCATTGTTAGTGGCTTTAGTTGGGATACCCCCATTTTTAAACATTCAAACAAGTATAACTTTTGATCCAGATCTCCGTTAGGTCTGTACCACATATCATATCAAAGATTGTTTCATTTTCTTCGATTGGACTGGTTGTGGAGTTGAAACGAGCTTCTAGATTAGATGTTATGGTCGTTTTAACATTATATGGCTTTTCAAATACACATATATATGTATTTATTCATCAATATGTGTGTGTGTGTGTGTGTGTTGTGTGTGTGTCTGTGTGTCTGAGTGTGTGTGTTGTATATATGTATGTATTTATTTGTTTATAAACACACATATGAAACATATTTTATAAATGTATTAAAAACTAATCTTATAAATATATTTTAATATAAAAATAAATATACGGATAAAAAATTATTAATATAAATATATATTAATAAACGAATGAATATATATACTAATATATGAATAAATATATATGTATTAATATAAATAATATTTATATATTAATATAAATATATATTAATATACGAATAAATATAACAATATATATAAATAAATATATATATCATTAAATATTGAAAAAAATGAAATGGCTTAGTGGTAAAGGTGCTCTCACGCAAGGGGGGATGTCACGAGTTCGAGTTAGGGTGGAAGCAAGGAGGTGTGTGCATGTCGGGGAGGCGCGGGAAGGGCATCACATGAGAGAGATTGAGGGGGGTCCACCTATCGCTGATAAAGGGCGGGGGGGGGGGGGCTGGGTTAAGCACAGTTAAAAGCCCCCCCTGCATTTTATAATTTTTTTGTCTTTTATCAGCACCTTTTAGAAGCACTGATAAAAGTCTCCTTTTTATTACTGCTAAAAAAATGGATGATAAAGGGGTCTTTTATCAATGCTTTTTTAGCACTGATAAAAGGTACCTTCATTAGTTCTTTTCTAAGTGCTGATAAAAGGTACCCCCCTATATCCTCACCTCGATTAACATCGCTTTTTTAGCGCTATTAATGCACTTTTTTAGCGCTGATAAATTCCATTTTTGCAGTAGTGTGCACTCACAATGCCCATGCGTTATTCTATTATCACATGTGTTATTATTTATTATTTATTATCATTCACATTCAAATGCACATTAATGTGGACTTGGTTATTGTTTAATGTTTATAACCATGCACTTGCACATGCACATGCACTTGCACTTGTATGTGCGTTATTATTTATTATCATCCAAATTCCTATGCACATACACATGTAATTCACATGCGTTATTGTTTATTATTTATTATTTATTATCATTCACATGCTAATGCACAGGCATATGCACATGCACGTGCGTTATTATTTATTATTTAAACCATGCACATGCATGTGCATTATTACTATTATTATTATTAGAGTTATTTTTAGTGTTTACTAGCATTTTTTAGAATGTTTATGTGTTATTAACATTTATTATCGTTTGTTAGGGTATTAGAGTTTTTTAAGGTATATTAGCATTTTTTAGGGTTTGTTGGGGGTTATAAGGATTTTATTAGGGTTTATTATGGTGTGTCAAGGTTTATTAGGGTTTGTTAGGTATTTTTAGGATTTTATTAGGATTGATTTGGGTTTATTAGGGTATATTATGGTATATTTGGGTATGTTTAGGATTTATTAGGTTTTATTATGGTTCATAATGGTTTATTAAATTTTAAGAAAGAAATATTAGGGGTTTTTAGGGTTTTTTAGTGTTTATTAGGGTTTATTAGTGCTTTTATTCTTTGTTAGGTTTTATTAGCATTTATTAGGTGTTTTCGGAATTTTTAATGGTATATTTGCATTTTTTTTAGGGTTTAGTGGGGTGTATTATGGTTTATTATGGTGAGTTAAGGGTTATTAGGGTTGACTATGTATTTTTTGGGTTTTATTAGGGTCGAGTAAAAATATTTAAGGTTTTATTAGGGTTTATTAGGGTTGAGTAGGGTTTATGAGGGTCTTTTAAGGATTTTTAGGGTTTACTAGTGTTTACTAGGGTTTGTTACTGTTTTTATTAGGGTATATGAGTGTTTTTTAGTTTTTGTAATATATATGAGCAGGTGTTTGGAATGTTTATGTTTTATTAGCATGTTTTTAGTTTTTGTGAGCAGTTTTTATGGTTTATTAAGTTTTATTAGAATTTATTATGGTTTATTAGGTTTTCTAGGGCATTTTAATCGATTGTTTGCTTTTTTTATTGGGGTTTAGTTGGGTTTTATTAGGTTTTATTATGTTATATCAATGTTTATTAGGGTTTAGAAGGTATTTATAGGGATTTATTATGGTTTTATTATGATTTATTAGTTTTTATTAGGGTTTATTAGGGATTTTTAGGGTTTATTAGTGTTTGTTAGGGGTTTATTGGTTTTTTTGTTTTATTAGATTATATTAGTGTTTTTAGGTGTTTTTATATAATATAGTGTGTTTTTATTGTTTGTAAGCATTTTGTTTTTGTTTGTGATCATTTTTAGGGTTTCTTAGGTTATATAAGAGATTACTATGGTTTATTAGGGTTTCTAGGGATTTTTAAGGTATATTAGCTATTTTTGTCTTTATTAGGTTATATTAGTGATTTTAGGTCTTTTTAGGAAATGTAGTGTTTTTTTGTTATTTGTGGTCATTTTTTATTGTTTGTGTCCGTTTTGAGGGTTTATTAGGTTATATTAAAGTTTATTGGGGTTTCTAGGGACTTTTTAAGGTATAGTAGGTTTTATTTTACTAGGGTTTTTAGGGTTTAATTAGGGGTTATTAAGGTGTGTTATGGTTCGCTAGGGTTGATTTGGGTTTATTTGGCTTTATTTATGGTTTATTAGGGCTTTTAGGGTTTGTTTGGGGTTTATTAGGGTTTATTAGTGTTTATTAGAGTCTATTTGGGTTGGTTAGGTTTTTTTAGGTTTTCTTAACGTGTTTTTTGGGTTTATTAGGTTTTATTATCATTTATTAGGGTTTATTAGGTATTTTTGAGGTTTTATTAGGGTTGCGTAGAGTTTCTTAGTGTTTTTAGGGATTATAAGGTGTTTTTAGGGAATATTATAGTTTATTAGGGGTTTATTAGGGTTTTATTTTTTATATTAGGGTATAATATTTTTGAGGGTTTTGAAGTGGCTTTAGGGGTTTTGTAGCATTTTTAGGGTTTGTGTAGCATTGTTAGAGTTTATGTAGAATTTTTAGTGTTTATGTAGCATTTTTAGGGTTTAGTTAGTGGTTTTAGATTTTATGTATCATTTTTAGGGTTTATATAATGTTTTTAGGGTTTATGTAGTGTGTTTAGGGCTGGTTCACGCCCAAATTTACCCAAGAGAAGAAGGGTAGAACGGTCCTTGTAGTGTAGCTTGGGTTGTCGATTCCACAGAGACCTAAGAAGATACCTAAGATACACAACATAAGGGATGGATTTTTGGCTACGAAGTGGCCATCTTTGGGTTGATTTTATATGGGTTTAAGTGAACTCTAAGATACTTAAGTGAATTCAAATTAAAAGAATGAGTTGATCCTAGGTTATCACTCGGGGTGGATTGGACGTATTTTCTTTTTAATGATTTCAATTTCTTAAATTTGAGATGGGTTCATTTAAGGAGATAAAACAACATCATCACTTACTGGTTTAATGCCTACACCCTCTAATACTAATCACCTATACACTTGAAGGATCAAAGTTTTGAGCACTTCAAGGTAAAGGATCGTATTAGTACTTGAAGTGTGTGACCTTATATTCAACAAGGACGGTGGAGTTTAAAAATCATCAAATAAAAATCCCAATTAAAGAAGTGATTATACATTAATTAGGTGACAAATAACATCCAATCCAGTCTCCTGCTACTCCCTTGGATCAACCCATAAGTGGGTTATCCCTCCATTGATCCCAATGTTTCAATGGAAGCGGAAAGTAGACTCATGAAGGAGGAAATGGAGAAGTAAAGAAAACAACAAAAATAAAATGATCACTCCACCGTTGTGTGAATAATTTCACAAGGGTTGGTGTGAATAAATTCAAACCTTGATCCAACGGTATCAAAGTGATATTAAGAACAACAGAATAAGAGTAGAGGAGGAACTTTTATTAAGAAACTAAAGTGAATTGAACAACTTACATGTGAAAGACAAAATTGAGGCAACAAAAATGCAGCATAACATTACAATTGAACAAAGCATCCAAGATCTTCAACTCCTTCACCGAACAGACGCGTTTGGATGACCTTCTATATGGCCTAATCAGGGTGGGCCATATAAGAAGAAAATGGAGCTCCGGATGTCTTCTAACCGGTTGTAATATTTGGGCCCATTTGAAGTTACGGATTTTGAGAGATGATCAAATTGGTGGAATGTTTTTCTGGGCCGCAGAATCTGGCCCAGAATTTTATCTCTAACTTGGGCCGCCTAAATGACCACCATGGATGCCGAATTAGCATTAACTACTGAAGAGTGATTTGTTCATGTACATGTCTTCTATCATCCCACGAAAGTTGGGATTAATTGGGACTGTACGTTGGGCCCCACATCCTAATCAGTGGGCTGTTGTCCAATCTGCCTTCTCCAGAATTGCTTCCTTTCATTTCCAAATATCTCCATCATCCTCCATGAATTCTCCACTGATCCCTGAATCAAACATGTTCATATTTAAGTGTAGATAAATTTACAAAAATATCAAATTAAAATATGTATAATTCAATTCCTTAAAATCAGATGAATCATTGGGTACTTTAAATAATGTTCAAAAATGTACCACATAATAGTGCATTTTAAGAAGGTATTACAATCATAATGTGAAATGATGTTCAAAGTGTAAAATGAACTAAAATGGTGTTTATGAATAACAAAGAACATGAAAATTATGTATATTAACAATGAATATTAGCCTAATTTAGTGGCTAATAACACCCCCCAACTTGAGTTTTGCTAGTCCCGAGCAAAATATATCTCATCAAAAATGAAATTTAAATTCCCTTTTCTAAAAACATTTTAATACACAATGATCACCAAAAAACCTTATACCAAACAATCATGAAACCCATCAAAATATTTTAATACAAGATATTTTCATAAGAAGATCCCAATCCCAAGCCCATTCCTTTGATCAAATCCATCATCATACTTCATCCAACTCAATTAGGTGTAATGATGTGTTGTGAATCACAATAGATATGGGGGTTCATTTTCATTCAAGGGGGAAATCATGGAAGCGCTAGGTGGAATCACATTTAATCCTAATATGAGTATTCTTCATACTTTTTTTTGTTTTTTTTGCAATATTGCTATAGTAATTGAGATTGTAGTTAATCAAATTAACCCATGTAGCAAGACTTTGCCGATGACTCCCAGACTCAAAGGCCTTAGGGCACCAAGTGAAGCCCACATACTCGGGCATCGTCTCGAGTTAACTTAATCAAAAACAAAGTCATATTACCATAAATAGAGATAGATTGAAGAACTCAGGGCTAGACAACTCTGGAGTCACAATCCCCAAGTGCCGAAAGCCTCGCATTTTATCAATCCATTGCTCTACACACAAATTTTTATTTTTATTTTTTATTTTTTTATTTTTTAATTTTTTTTTTTAATTTTTTTTTGAATACTCATATTATTCATAAAAATAAAACCATCCTATGCTATTTATTATGGGACCCCAAAAATTCAAATTAGTACCCCACAGTCTAGAGGACGTGCATTGTGGCATTTTTTTATTTGGATGAAAATATAAACGATGAAATATCACATTAGACAGCCACACTTTCCAAAATCTATGCTCATGAAATTATACAAGGATTAAAATCAGAATTAGGGTATGCTAAATTATTTGATATTAAGTTTCAAAGTCTGCAATGTGTATTACCATGTTCAAAGTTAAAGGAAGTTTTCCTTCCATTTTCACAAAAAAAAATTCAAATTATTTATCTTTTTTTTGACACAAAAGCATTTTTTTATTTTATCTCCCCCCCAACTTAAAATAACACTGTCCCCAGTGTTTAAATAAAAGAAAATTTATAAGGGGGTAGAGGTAGAGAATGAATGTTCAAAAAGGAAATTGAAAATGAGGGTTATGGAATGAAGTCACCTGGTGGTTGAAGTTTGAAATTCTTACTGCTACCTTTTAGTCCTTTGATATCCATGTCACTTGCAGAGTTCCCTAGTGGAAAAAGGAAAACAAAAAAACAAAACAAAAGAGTATATATATATATATATAAGTAAAATATAAGTATATATATAAAATAAAATAAACTGATGATACATTGTCTTCTTTTTAAATTTCTGGGTAAGGTATTACTCAAGGATCACACCACGTGACACGGATGAATATGGTGCTCCCCTTTCATACCCATCCATACTCAAAATAGAAGAACAGGTCAACAGTCTATATATTTTTTAAATATAAAATGATTAATTAAAATATAAATTTTATTAAAACAACAAAATGATAGGAAACTTGAAAACCATGGGTTGCCTCCCATGCAGCGCTTTGTTTAACGTCGTTAGCTCGACTTGAACCCCCCAACTTATCCAATACCAACTTTCAACATTTTAAGGACCACATGTTTCACCACTTCTACTAGTTTGAGATTGATTCTATGTTTAGAATTTGTTTCATGCACAAACCTCTGTTCTAAAATGAGTAGGTAAATCCAAGGAATATCATAAATGATGGATTCAATTTCTTTTGTAGTATTTTCTAAGACATTATGAATAATCAACTCTTTAGTGGTTTCAAGATAAGAAATGGTGACAAATTGAAGTTTTTGGCTATCCCCAATGAATGGAAACATGAGGGTGGATGGAAAGTCCTTTTGTTCAAGTTCAGGTAGGCTAAAACTTTCAAACATAGGTTGGGACTTTGAATTGAACTCAATTTCATTTTCAAAATTGCTCAACAGAATTGGTTCCTTTTGAATAGAAGATTTAACCACAAAATTGGAAAGATCAGTATCATGAATAGGTATCGAGTCAAAGTTTGTGATTTCTCTTAATGGTTCAATGATTTGTGTTTTTGAAAAATCATCAATGGAGTTATATTCATGTGACTCAATCCATGATGTCAAATTCTCCTCTTTTGAATCCAAAAAGTTAATTTACTGCTGATTTAAAGTCCCTTCAAAATTTCCTTGATCCTCTTAATCTATCCCAAATCTAAAGGTTGGTTCTTCAATAAATTCATGTGGGGTTTGTGTGAAACAAGACACTTCACATAAGGTTATGGAAGGGACAGTTTGTGTAGGGATGGGTTCCTCACAAGTTTTAATGCTTTGTAGTTCTAACCTCAATGATGAAACCTCAAAATTCATTATATCCATTTGTTGACAAAGTTTTTCAAGTAATGGTTGTGGATCATGATGGTCAAGGGGTTGAGACAGATGGTCTATTCCAGGTGGATAACTATGTTGCTGGAATTCCATAGGAGGGTGTTCAGATTGGCCTTGTTGGGATTGGAACTCATAATATGTTGGAATGTATTGTGGATCATATGAATAAAAACATTGTGGTTCAGTAGGTTGTTGATGATCCCACAAGTAGGAATTAGGATGGTCATTGTACATCGTACATGGGGTTGAGTGATCAAAGTAGGGAGAGGTTCCCCATGTTTGGATTTGTTCAAAAGGGTTTTCCATAGGAATGAAATTGGGGATGAGATGAGAGAAGTGGGATGAAAAAAAAAGAATGATAGTGTCTAAGATAACTTACTTAGGTCCCCGGCAACGGCGCCAAAATTTGGTTCACGCCCAAATTTACCCAAGAGAAGAAGGGTAGAACGGTCCTTGTAGTGTAGCTTGGCTTGTCGATTCCACAGAGACCTAAGAAGATACCTAAGATACACAACCTAAGGGATGGATTTTTGGCTATGAAGTGGCCATCTTTGGGTTGATTTTATATGGGTTTAAGTGAACTCTAAGATACTTAAGTGAATTCAAATTAAAATAATGAGTTGATCCTAGGTTATCACTCGGGGTGGATTGGACGTATTTTCTTTTTAATGATTTCAATTTCTTAAATTTGAGATGGGTTCATTTAAGGAGATAAAACAACATAATCACTTACTGGTTTAATGCCTACACCCTCTAATAATAATCACCTATACACTTGAAGGATCATAGTTTTGAGCACTTCAAGGTAAAGGATCGTATTAGTACTTGAAGTGTGTGGCCTTAAATTCAACAAAGACGATGGAGTTTAAAATTTATCAAATAAAAATCCCAATTAAAGAAGTGATTATACATTAATTAGGTGACAAATAACATCCAATCCAGCCCCCTGATACTCCCTTGGATCAACCCATAAGTGGGTTAGCCCTCCATTGATCCCAAGGTTTCAATGGAAGCGGAAAGTAGACTCATGAAGGAGGAAATGGAGAAGTAAAGAAAACAACAAAAATAAAATGATCACTCCACCGTTGTGTGAATAATTTCACAAGGGTTGGTGTGAATAAATTCACACCTTGATCCAACGGTATCAAAGTGATATTATGAACAACAGAATAAGAGTAGAGGATGAACTTTTATTAAGAAACTAAAGTGAATTGAACAACTTACATGTGAAAGACAAAATTGAGGCAACAAAAATGCAGCATAACATTACAATTGAATAAAGCATCCAAGATCTTCAACTACTTCACCACCACTGACTTAAATAGGCATTTTGGGAGCCTTGGGTCGAGCCTTCAACAGTACAAGTCATCCCACTTGAGTATGGTAGGCCTAGGGTGGTGGAAAGTTTGTGGAATTTGGAATTTTCCACATTTGACCCGAGGTGGAAGCCAGATTTCATCCACCGAACAGACACGTTTGGATGACCTTCTAGATGGCCGAATCAGGGTAGGACATAGAAGCATAAAATGGATTTCCGGATGTCTTCTAACCGCCTGTAAAATTTGGGCCCATTTGAATTTAGGAATTCCGAGATATGATCAAATTGGTGGAATGTTTTTATGGGCCGCATAATCTGGCCCATAATTTTATCTCTAACTTGGTCCGCCTAAATGACCACCATGGATGCCGAATTAGCATTACCTCCTCAAGAGTGATTTGTTCCTGTATATGTCTTCTATCATCCCACGAAATTTGGGATTAATTGGGACTGTAAGTTGGGCCCCACAGCCTAATCAGTGGGATGATGTCCAATCTGCCTTCTCCAGAATTGCTTCCTTTCATTTCCAAATATCTCCATCATCCTCCATAAATTCTCCACTGATCCCTGAATCAAACATGTTCATATTTAAGTGTAGATCAATTTACAAAAATATCAAATTAAAATATGTATAATTAAATTCCTTAAAATCATATGAATCATTGGGTACTTTAAATGATGTTCAAAAATGTACCACATAATAGTGCATTTTAAGAAGGTATTACAATCATAATGTGAAATGATGTTCAAAGTGTAAAATGCACTAAAATGGTGTTTATGAATAACAAAGAACATGAAAATTATGTATATTAACAATGAATATTAGCCTCATTTAGTGGCTAATCAAGGGCTTAGGTTTTTTGTAGCATTTTTTAGAGTTTATGTTGCATTTTCTAGGTTTATGTAGTGTTTTTAGGGGTGATGTAGCGTTTATGTTGCTTTTTTTAGGGTTTATGTAATGTTTTAGTGTTCATGTTGTGTTTTTAGAGTTTATATTGTGTTTTTAAGTTTTATGTAGCGTTTTTTAATGTTTATGTTGCGTTTTTTAGGGTTTATGTTGTTTTTTAGGGTTTATGTAATAGTTCTAGGGTTTATGTATTGGTTTTCGTGTTTATGTAGCATTTTTTGGGTTTATGTTGCGTTTCTTGGTTTATGATGCATTTTTAGGTGTTTTTTTTCATTTTTTAGGGTTTATGTAAGGTTTTTAGGGTTTATGTATCTATTTGAATCCTTTTTAGGGTTTTAATGTTTGTCTATGTTTTGTTGTGTTTATAGGGTTTTTAAGGGTTGTTAACAGGTGTTTATGGTTTTTTATGGTATCTGACGGCTTTTTAAGGGTTTTGGGGGGGGGGGGTTGTGGGTTTATTTGTTTTTTGGGATTGATAGGGGTTGTTAGGATTTTTTTAGGGTGTTTTAGCGTTAGTTTGGGTATTGTAGCGGTTTTTAGGGTTTATATAATGCGTTTTAGCATTTTTATTGGGGTTTTAGGGTTTTTAGTGTTCTTTAGAGTTTAATATGGTTTTTTATGGTCTGTTATGGTTCTTTAGGGTTTATTAGTGTTCTTTAGGATTTTTTATAGTTTTTTATCATTTTTTATTTTATATTAGGTTTTTATTGGGCTTTTGTAGGCATTAATACCTTTTTCTGGGGTTTATCAACCTTTTTAGGGTTATTTAGGATTTATTAGAGTTTATTCGGCGTTATTAGGGTATATTTTATTTATTACGGTTTAGTAATGTGTATTTGGATTTATTACGATTTATTAGGGATTATTATGCTTTGTTAGGGTTTATTGGGGTTTATTAGAGGTTTGTTATGGTTTGTTTCTGTTTGTTACGATTTATTTAGTGTTGTTAGGATTTGTTACAAATTATTTGGGGTTTTTGGGGTTTGTTATGATTTATTTTTAGGGTTATTAGGGTTTTTGGGGTTTATTAGTCAGTTGTAGGGTTTTGTAGGCTATTATTTGAAGATTGTTGTTGTGTTTTGTCGGGTTTGTTAGGGTGTTTAGTGATTATTATGGTCTATCAAGGTTTAATAGTGTTTTTGTTGTATATTAGGGGTTTTAGGGATTTTATAGCATTTATTATGGTCTAATAGAGTTTCATGGGGTTTATTACAGGTTATTATGATTTATTAGTGTTTATTAGGGTTGTTAGGGTTTAATTGTGCGGTTTTTGGTTTATTAGGGTTTATTAGAGGTTCTTAGGGGTTATTAGTGGTTGTTAGGGTTTGTTAGGTTTTGTTAAGGTTTTTAGGGTTTGATACGGTTTGTTTGAGTTGTTTGGTGTTTTATGCATTTTTTGGATTTTATTGGTGTGTTTGGATTTTTTATGCATTGTTAGGGCTATTTTATCATTTTTTGGGGTTTTGTTGCATTTTGTTGGTTTTGAAGTATTTTTTAGGTTTTTGTAGTAATTGATATGGTTTATGTAGCATTGTTTGTGGATGTAGAGGTTATTTAGTGTTCTTTAGGGTTTTTAGGGTTTTTAGGTTTCTTTAGGGTGTATTAGAGATTCTTTTGAGGTTTTTAGGGTTTTCTAGGGTTTTTTTTGGGATTTTAAGGGTTTTATAGGGTTGGATTGGGTTTTGTTATGAATTTTTAGGCTTTTAAGGGTTTTCAGCGTTTTTAGTTGTTCTTTGGGTTTTTAGGGTATTTTGAGGTTTTTCTAGGTTTTTTGGGTTTTTTGGTTTGTTTTTGGGGTTTTCCATTTTTTTGGTTTTTAGGGGATTTTGGGTTTTTTAGGGATTTTACGATTTTTTATCATTTTTTGGGTTTTTAGGGTTTTTTAGGGTTTTAGGGTTTTTTTGGGGTTTTATGGTTTATTAGGGTTTTGTCAGGTTTTGCTAGGTTTTTTAGGGTTTTTTGTGAATATTAAAATTTTGAACGGTTTGATAGGGTTTTTGTTGTATATTTCTGTTTTTAGGTATTTCATAGCTTTTATTGGGTTCTAATAGGGTTTTTAGGGTTAATTGCGATTTTTTAGTGTTTATTATGGTTTAGTAGTGGGTTTAGGGTTTATTAGGGTTTATTATGGTTTATTATTGGTTGGTAGGGTTTGTTAGGATTTACTAGTTCTTATTAGAGCGATTTAGGGTGTCTAAGGGTTTGTTAGGGTTTCTAAGTCTGTGTTAGGGTTTTGATTGGTGGGTTAGGGTTTTTATGGGAGGGTTAGTGTTTCTAAGGTTGTCATATGGTTTCTAAGGGTTTCTAAGGTTGTGTTAGGGTTTAATGGGTTCGTTGTGGTTTCTAAGGGTGTTCTGGGGTTTCTAAGGGTGTGTTTGGGTTTCTAAGGTTCTGTTAGGGTTTCTAAGGGTGTGTTAGTGTTTCTTAGGATTTCTTAGGGTTATGTTAGGGGTTTCGGCTTTTTAGGGATATATTTGGGTTTCTTATAATTTCTTAGGGTTTTTAGCGTTTCTTTGGGTTTTTTGTGTTTATTTGGGTTTCTTAGTGCTTCTTGGGGTTTGTTAGGGTATGTTAGGGTTTTTAGGCAAAGGAAGGCTCGGGTCCAGGCTATTCCTGGCACCCCCCAAAATTTATTAAAATAAAAGACACAAAGACCTACAGACAAGGGAGGGGGGGGGGGTCAAACGACCCACACCCAAAAACCCTTCACACCAAAAGACTCAAAAAAAGAAAATCAAGAAAGAAAACAAAAAAGAGAAATAGACACAAAACAAAACACAACAGCAGCGTCCACACATCTTTTTCAGACAACACCAGCATCCAGCACCAATACCAAAGAGCACAGCCAAGCAGCGTCCACACATCCAGCATCACAACATCCATTATCCAGCGCATTCCAGCATCCAACAACATCACATCCAATCATCACAGCAATACAGCAGCGGCAACACATCAAAACCAACCGGCCCCAGCAACCATCAGCAGCACCACATCCAATCATCATAGCAACACAGCAGCAGCACATCCAAACCAACCAGCCCCAGCAACCAGCAACACCAAATCCGACATCACAACCAAATAGAACCAGCCGCATCAAACCATAGCACAAGCACCTCAACCAGACACAGCAAGCTTCACCTCCTGACAAAGAGCAACCAGCAACACACCAGACAGCATCTAGCACACTCACTAGAACAGATATCCCGCACCCATAGCTATTCAAAACCAAACCAGCACCACAACCATCATCCTCCATCTCATGATGCCTCAAATCCAACTTCAGCAACGACTCACAACCAAACCAGCAACAGCTCAAACGACCACATTCCACTATGTCATCCAGGATGCAACTCAGCTTGTCTAGAAACTCAACAGCAGCATAAACCAAAGGCGAAACTAAGAAGATAGAAGCACGAACCTGCACGTTCACTTTCCGCAGCCCGTAAAAACTGTCAAAAAGACAAGAGATCCCGCAAAACCCTCCCAGACTCAGATCTGGAAAACCAGATTCAAGCATGGAAGAGGGCATGCCATTTCCAGAACATCGCAAATCCCATCGCACCCACCATTCAGCATCATGGATCCAAAGAATCCAGGCCACCGTTCGGAGAAGACCAAACCACAGAAGACATTGGGAGAACCCGTATTGCCCAGATCTGACCCACACCTCCATCAAAATTAAGCGTCGCACGGTAGAAAGATGGTGGCCTACTCTCCCGGTGGTTCTCTCTCATCACGACTCTCCCCTCTTCGAGCCTCAGAAGATCAGGATCTCTCCACGGTGGTCACGGATTTCTTCGGTGGTTCTTGGTGGTGTTGGCCCTTGATGGTGGTGGCTTCAGGCAACTCTCGATGGTTCCCGTCTTCGGAAGTGCTCTGGTTTTTTGCAGATCGGAATGGTTGCTGGTGTCGTTCTTCGGAGGTGTTTGGGATCTTGGTGCGACTATCTTTGGCGGGTCCAGTGTGGACTATTGATGATAGTTTCAGGCTCTTGTTCGGACAAGAGACGAACCAGACCTATTCATCCATAGCGTCGGAGCCCCCACGAATGGGTCAACGGCTTTGGTTTGTTATGTTTTTTAGGTTTTTTTGGGTTTTGTTAGGGTTTTTTAGGGTTTGTTAGTGTTTTATAGGGTTTGTTAGTTTTTGTTAGGGTTTGTTAGGATTTTTAGGGTTTTGCGTGGTTTTTATTGGTTTTTAGTGTTTATAGGGTTATTGATGGTTTGTTAGGGTTATTTAGTTGTTCATGGTTGTCACAGATGTGTAGAACTAGTCGCAAGCTTCAATTTGATATGTGGTAGAGGTGAAACGGACTCCCAGAGCAGAAGTTATGGTCTTTTAGCGGACTTAAGGCCCTTTTGGGTCTTTATGAACGTGAAAAGGTGTTCATATTGGTCACATATGTGTAGATGTATTCGAAATATTCGATTTGATATATTGTAGAGGCAAAACGGACTCTCGGAGTAGTAGTTATGGTCTTTTTTAGGGTTTAAGTACCTTTTTGGGCCTTCAATGATGTGAGAAGGTGCTTTAGTGGTCAAAGGAGTGTAGGTCTAGTATCAAGCTTCGAATTTCTATGTTGTAGAGGCAAAATGGACACCCATAGAAGAAGTTTTTGCAAAACGGACACCAGAAGCCAATCTTTTGACCATCCAAAGAGATTTTGGGTCTTTTGGGGGGTTTAAGAAAGTTAGAAAGGGTTCCAGTGGTTACCAGAGTGTGTATCGTTTCACAATATTCGTTTTGATATGTGATAGATCCAAAATGAACACACATAGCAGAAGTTATTATCATTTTTAATTGAGCAACCCTCTTAACGCCTAAAAACCTAAGAAACAAACAGCTCACTAAAATAGGCATAACTGCTCCTTCAAGTGTCCTTTTGAGCTATGTGACTAGTAAAATCGAAGCTCGTGGGATGAGTGAGGGCCATGTCTAATCAAAATTGTGAGAAGATCAAAGAAACAAATGATATATAAGTTATACAACTCCAAAAAAAGACCAACTTCAAATGGCCATAAATTTCACTCCATTTGTTCATTTGATATCTACCACATATCAAATCGAAGGCCTCCAAAACTCTATTTCCATGTCCATATACCTATGAATTTTTTCATAAAACAGTCATAACTTCTTATCAGTGTGTCTGTTCGGCCTCTGACACCTGTTTTAATCGTAGTTCATTCCATGAGATTTAGTTTGACTATTCATGGAGCGGAAATGGACACCTGAAGAAGATGTTATGCCTTTTTTAATGACTCTGTGATTTGTTAGGTTTTTCGAGACCCCATTTCTAGAACTTTTGTCTTGTCTACTATTTTTTCACAAAACTATAAATTATTACTACTATTATTATTATTATCATCATCATCTCATGCAAATTCACATGCACGTGCAAGTGCATTATTATTATATATTTATTACCATGCACGTGAAGCTACAATGCACACACATTATTTTATTATCACATGCGTTGTTATTATTATTGTTATTTTTATTATTGTGGTTGTTGTTGTTGTTGTTGTTGTTATCATCACATGCAAATTCACAACCAAATGCACATACACGCACATTTAGTGAATGTGCATTATTCTATTATCACATGCATTGTTATTATTCATATTATTATTATTATTATTAATATTATTATTATAATCATCATCATTACATGCAAATGAAATGCATGAGAGTTATTATTTATTACCATACATAAGCACATGTAATGCACATGCAATATTCTATTATTATATTCATTAGTACTACTACTATTATCACCACTAATACTACTATTATTACTAATACAGTTATTATTACTATCATCACATGAAAATGTAGATGCACGTGCATTATTATTTTTATTTATTACCATGTATGTGCATATGCAATGCACTTGTATTATTATTTTATTATTATTATTATTATTGTTGTTGTTGTTATTATTATTATTATTATCACAGTTATTATTATTATTATTATTATCATTATCATTATTATTATCATTATCACATGAAAATGCACATGGATGTGCATTGTTATTTATTATTTATTACAATTCACATGCATGTGTTATTATAATTATTATTATTACAATTAGTATTATTAATGTTATCATCAAATGTAAATGCACATGCACATGCATGTGCATTCTTATTTATTATTATTTTTTTATTTACTACTATGAACGTGCACATGAAATGCACTTGTGTTATTCTATTATTATTATTATTATTATTATTATTATTATTATTCTTGTTGTTTGTATCATCAAATAGAAATGCACATGCACGTGCGTTGTTATTTATTATTTACTACCAGGCACGTGCATGCTTCATTATCATTATCATTACCTGTAAATGCACATGCACGTTCTTTATTATATATTATTTATTATCATCCACATGAAAATGCAATACCCCTATGTTATTCTATTATCACATGTGTTATTATTATTTATTCTAATGCACGTGCCCACACAATGCATGTGTGTTATTCTATTATCACTAAAATAGGCATAACTTCTCCTTTGGGTGTCCGTTTGAGCACTATGGCCAGTAAAATCGAAGCTCGTGAGATGAGTGAGGACAAAGTTTAGTAGAAACTATGAGAATATCAAATAAATATAAGATATATTAGTTATATCAATCCCCAAAAAATCCAACTTCAAACGACCATAACTTTCACTCCGGTTGTCCGTTTGAGCTCTACCACATATCAAATTGAAAGTAGCGAAGAGATCTACAGAGAAGGATGACTTAAACATTGTTAAAGTCATGTTTGAGACCCTAAACTCCCAGAAACTCATCAGAAGTCCTCTAAAACTCCATTTCCATGTATGGATCCCTCTCAAATTTTTCTTAAAGTGGTCATAACTTCTGATATATGTTTTTGTTCAGACTCTGACACCTATTTTTATCATAGTTCGTTCCATGATATTCAGTTTGACTATTCACGCAGCGGAAATGGAAACCAGAAGAAGATATGAATTTTTCAATGAATCTCGGATTTGTTAGGTTTTTCGAGACCCCATTTCTAGCATTTATGTCCTCTCTGTTGTTTTCTCAAACAACTATAACTTATCATTGTTGGATCTGAATCTACAGATTATACACAAGAGGGGGGTGAATTGTGTCTTTTGTAATTTTTCGATAGCACTTTTCTTGAAAGAGTCCTGTCCTTTATACTTTATCATATTTGATCGTGCAGCTGAAAAGGTAAAATCAAGAACACAAAGATGTATAGTGGTTGGGGGAACAGAAATCCCCTAGTCCACTCCACCAATTCTCTACTCCACGAGCTTGGTGATTTTCACTATCTGGTCCCCTTTTCCACAGACCGATTCACAAATGAGTACAGTCAGTTGATACCTTTACAATCCAATGAAAAACAAAGCCTTCTGGTTCAAACACGAACCTACACATCTTAGAACGAGAAGCTGGTTACTCAAGAATAAAAAAGAATTTCATAAAGAAATTTCCAGTTGATCATCACAATTGCAACAGAATAAAATTGACAGCAGATGGATCGATGTCTCTAGAAATATTGATCTTCAAGATGAAGTATTTCTGAGTTGATCCAATTTTAGTAGATATAGAGATATAGTTCACAACTTCAGCAGTAGTAGATCCACAATAGATATTCAATGTAGAACAGGTGAATCTTCTATCGAGTTTCTTCTTCTGGAACGAACAGAGCTTTTATGCTCCTTTTGAATCAGCAGATCAACGTAAATAGTTGCAATCTCAATTTTCCACCTTTTTCAATAATAGATCGATCACATCCATCCATACCTGGTGTTTCAGAGAGAACATATATAAAACACATCTCCTGCATATTTAGATCCATAAAAGTCACCTTCTGATTCGCGATATTCAAAAATTTGAATCTACATAGACGTCATAACGTCCCTTAAGACTCGGCATAAAAATATCCTTTTAATTCGATCTTCAAACCATTAATAAAACGGATTTGAATCAGTCAAAGTCGTACTTTAAAAATGACTTTAAATCTGGATTGAAATCCGCCCAAAAATCAGTTTACTGAACGTTGCACATAAATATCGTCTGTCAAAATTTCCGACGCCAAACGTAAGTTTGATGACATGGCCTCCAAACGTAGGGTTGATCATAGTCTTCAAACTTATGGTTAACAATGTAAGGTTGAACACAAACGTAGGGTTGACAACGTATGGTTGAACACAAATGTAGGGTTGATCACCCATACTTTTTCTTCAACACTCAAACATACGATAAAAGATCCATACTTATACTTGATCCATACTATTCAAGAACGTAGGGTTGTTTATAAAAGTAAGGTTGATGAACCATACTTTTGAGAAACAAATGTACCGCTTAGCATTTACGTACAGTTCTCCATCCATGCTTTGCTGATAACCAAAACATAAGGTTCCTTCCTAACGTAAGGTTCTCCTTCCATACTTTGCTGAAAACGTATGGTTGTTTAACCATAATTTTCTCTTATTTCAAAAAGTATACACGCTTTTCATACTTACGCTACTTCTATCCACGTAGGGTATGAACAGTGATTCCAGTATGCGCTAAAAAAGATTCCGCGCTATATTTACCTATGTAAGGTATGAACAGTGATTCCAGAATCGCTTAAAGCAGATTCCAAATAAGTAATGGATTCTCATTATTTCAAGAGTAAAATAAATTAATAAATTCCTGCAAAATACTAAAAAAAAACATTAGAAAATAACTAAGGGTATTTGTGAGTATCAAAATTATCATAAAGAGACAGAGTATTATTTTCAATAATCTCCCCCTTTAAATAAAATTAACGTATATTGTTGAAAATAATACATTTATCAACAATCTCCCCCTCTTTGATGATCACAAAACCCATAAAATAATTAAAATTATTTAATCAAAAAATTAACTTTCAAAAGTAGTTATAATGTTTTAATTAAAAAATTATCCGCCAAAAAATAATTATATATCCAAATTTCTCATTTAATTTTCTCCCCAATAAAATGAATTCTCCCCCTAAATAAAATGATGGGTTTATCCAAATTCTCCCCCTTTTTGTGATATCAAAAAGAATGAAAAATCATGGATTTTAACACCATTAATATTGCACTGAACTATTAGTAAATTCTATTATGAACTATTTATCAATAATTAAATCTGGAGTACTGACATATCAAAAACAAAGTCAGTAAAACAAATAAGGAAAGAGAAAAATAAACAAAGAAGAAAGTTTTCATTTAAAAACAGTAGTATATACATGACAATGATATACACAGGAATCAAGGATTAGGTAAGATAGGAAACATGGTCTATCTCCTCTGGATTGCAGACTTGATTTCTGTAAACTGCTCCCGAAGTATTTTCATCATTCCATACCCATGCTTGATAATGAGCTCTCTGTTCTCTTGAGTCATATGAATATCTTCAATTAAATTGACTCTGAAAAACTCATGCATCCTTTCCTCTTTTTCAACAAATAATGACAGCTTCTTTGATAACTGATTTAACATAATTCTGATCGATGGCTCACTAGATGTCAGTTGATCCACTAAGAACTTCTGATTGTCCATCAAAACTGACAAAGAAGCACTGTTACATTAAAGATCTTGTATCCTATCATTCATGTTGCTCATCGCAGCTGTGATAGCCTGAAACCATCTGATTAAATCCGATGAAGTACCCGATCCACTAACAGCATTATTAGCAACTGATGCAAATTGATTCTCCATAAACAACATCAGATCTAATAAATTTGTCTTCATAACCATTTCAGATTTTAATTGTGTAACAGCAGTCAGCATATCCGCTTTAAAAATTTCACCTTCTTGCCTTAAAACTGTACACTCCTTCAGTTTTTGAAACATTAAATGCTCTAAATCTAAGGCATTTCTCAGAGAAACATTCTCAGATTCCAACTGAGATGCTTTTCTGTACAGTTCTTCAACTTCTTATTTTCTAGAATCAGATGCACCTTGTGCTTGATTCACATTATCAGGTTGATGCAGCAGTACCAAAGGAAATGATTCAGCATCAGATTTTTCCTTTTCTCTGTCCTGAAAAGGTTTGTCCACAGATTTGTTTTTTGAGTTTTCAAACTCCTCTACAGAAAAATCCCCTTGAAGTACCTCTGTGTGAGCTTCAAAAGCATGCTCACCACAAACATCAGCATATATGCCTTCAATTGGGTTTTCAAGAACAATATTTTCAGAAGTTTCCTGAGGTCTGGCCACTTCTTCACCAGGAACTGCCTCCATATCTTGTTCCTGTTGAAGTGCAACTTCAACATTAGCTACAATATGTTCCTGATTTTCCCTGTGAGTTTCTTCTTGAGCTCTGGATTCCTCTACTGGAGTTTTTCTCTTAGTAACATATTCCTAGATCTTATCAAAAACACCCTCTCTCACAAAAGAATAAGAAATTAAGGCTTCTGTTGTAGTGTCCAAAGCAGTGGAAGTGACTTCCTCATTTAATGGTCTTTTTCTTTTAGATTGAAGTCCCTCCTGACTTCTGTCTTCCTCAACATCTTCCACTTCAAAGTAAATCCTCCTTACTACATTGCTGACTCTGGATTGAGCTTTTCCCTCCTTGGACTTAGCAGGTTGAGCCTGAGTACTCTCTGAGTCTTCCTCAGCTCCTACTGGAAAAATTTTTCCATTAATTGTGCTCCATAAATATCCAACTTTCCTCAAAGTTCCAGAATTAAATGTATTATTGTGATGACAGTTAACTCTAGCATCCACTAATCTCACCATGTCTTTTTTAGACAATATTTTTGAAATAAATCTACCAAAAGGGTAGAAATTTATTCTGGACTAGCTTTGACAATAGTAACTAAGATACCTTATCAAGTATCTAGAAAAGTTTAACTTAATATCACATAACAAAAGAAACCTTATATACATATCAGGGTATAAAATATTATCCATTTATGCCATCCATGGAGTTATTCCTGTCTGAATAAATTTGACCAAAATCTTCTGATCAGGCTCCAAATCATTGACAGACATTTTCTTTATTGTCTTGGTACCAAAAATAAAAGACATGATGTCTTCGGATTTATGCATAGAATCTCCTATATTCTTCAAGTCGAAATGAAAAACTCCCTCATGAGGGCAGTTGAGAATATGACTAATCTCTACTAAAGAGATTGAGAAATCCCTATCCTCTAACTTATCCATCATACTGTCCTCTGTATCTCCCAAACTAAATTGTAAAAATTTGAAGAAGTATCTAAGTTCAACTTCATACAGAAATTCTGTATTTTCACTATTGAACATCTGTTCAAGATTCTGGAATGACAACGCTTGCTTCAACAATAGATTTATCTGAAATAACCAGTCGAGATCGATTACCTTACCTTGTAATATTTTTCTTCCCTCAGTGCGTTGTCTCTTGGAATTGCTCTGTTCGGCCTCACTAGCTCTTTTAGTACTTACCATTTCCACAAGAGTCTTTGAAGGTTTGAAGGTTAGGGTTTCAGAAGTTCGAAGGTTAGGGTTTCAGAATATGAAGTGCGATTTTCGGATTTCTAAAGGGTTTTGATAGAAGTGAAAGGGTTCAGAAGTCGAAAAGGATCTGACAGCCTTGATTCCTGTGTAATCACTAATCATTACATATATTTAAAAAACAAATAGATTTTTCATATGACGAAAGAAAGAAAATCTTAAACAGTATTCAATAAAAAAAATAAAATTTATATAAATAAAATTAAATAAAAATAAATAAATAAAAAATTATTTAAAATTAAATAAACCTAGCTCCCCCTTAATAAAATCAAACCTTGTAGTGGGAAGTGGTTTAGTAAAAATGTCTGCTAATTGAATTTCAGTATTTATAAATTCTAAAAATATATCCTTTTTAATAACATGATCTCTTAAAAAGTGATGCCTTATATCAATATGCATAGTTCTAGAATGACTAATAGGATTTTTTAAAATATTAATTGCACTCGTATTATCACATAAAATAGGTGTATTATTAAAATTCAATCCAAAGTCCATAAGAGTGTTTTTCATCCACAACACTTGTGCACAGCAACTGCCAGTAGAAACATATTCCGCCTCAGCTGTTGATAGGGCAACTGAATGTTGTTTCTTATTAGACCATGATACTAAGGACTTTCGTAAAAAGTGACATGTACCTGATGTGCTTTTTCTATCTAACCTACAACTTCCAAAGTCAGCATATGAATATGAAATCAAATTAAAATCAGAAGTTTTTGGATAAAGAAGATATTGAGAAACAATTCTTTTTTAAATATCTAAAAATTCTCTTAATAGCAGTTAGATGAGATTCTTTAGGATTTGATTGAAATCTAGCACAAAGACATACTGAATACATTATATCTGGCCTGCTAGCAGTAAGATATAATAAACTACCAATCATACCTCTATATAACTTGTTGTCAACTGATTTTCCAGTTTCATCCAGATCAAGTTTTATATTAGTACACAGAGGAGTTGTTAATGTCTTGCTGTTCTCAAGTCCAAATTTCATAAGTAAATCAGTAATGTATTTGATTTGATTTAAAACATTTCCAAAATCTTTTTGAAATATTTAAAGACCCAAAAAGAAATTTAATTCTCCCATCATACTCATTTCAAATTATTCTTGCATTAATTTTGAAAATTCATGACAAAGAGTTTTATTAGTTGATCCAAAGATTACATCATCAACATAAATTTGAACCAATAAAACAGTATCTTTCATAGTTTTCCTAAATAGTGTTGGATCTTCCATACCAACAGTAAAATAATTTTTCAAAAGAAATTTACTTAATCTTTCATACCAAGCTCTAGGTGCCTATTTAAGGACATATAGATCTTTAGTAAGTTTAAAAACAGAATCAGATTTTTGAGAGTTTTCAAAACCAGGAGGTTGCTCAACATAAACTTCCTCAATTAAATAATCATTTAAAAAGGCAGATTTTACATCCATCCGAAATAATTTAAAATTCATATAATATGCATAGGCTAAAAACATTCTAATGGCTTCTAACCTAGCTACAGGTGAAAAAGTATCATCATAATCTATTCATTCTTCTTGATTATATCCTTTAGCTACTAATCTTGCTTTATTTCTAGTTATTGTGCCTTGGTCATCCTATTTATTTCTAACGACCCATTTGGTTCCTATTACAGGATGATTCTTAGGTCTTTCCACTAAATCCCAAACTTCATTTCTTTTAATCTGGTTTAATTCATCTTGCATTGCTATTACCCAGCTTTCATCATCTAAAGCTTCTTCTATAGTCAGGAGTTCTTGTTGAGATAGGAAGGCAGAGAATTATACTAGGTTTCAAAAGTTACTCTAGTTTGAACACCAGTTTCTAGGTCACCTATTACAGTTTCTAAAGGGTGATTATTTAGGGTTCTAGACTGTCTAGGTAATATATTTAAAGGTTCTTCAGTATCATGTTCCTCTTAACTAGACTGAATTTCTTTTATATCATTTTCAAAATCATTCTTTAAATTGCCAAGTCTCATGTTATCATTAGAGTCAAGTTCATCCATTTTTTCTGTCCTTTTATCAAAAGGATCAGATTCATCAAATTTCACATGAACTGATTCTTCAACAATCCTTGACTTCTTATTATAAACTCTATAAGATTTGGAGGTTGCAAAATATCCTATGAAAATACCTTCATTGGATTTTGGATCAAACTTACCAAGATTATCCTTGGTGTTTACGATATAAACCTTGCATCCAAAAACATTAAAGTAATTTACTTCAGGTTTTTTGTTATTCCATAGTTCATAGGGTGTGTTTTTAAAAATAGGTCTATTTAAAACTCTATTAATTATATAACAAGCTATATTCATAGCTTCTTCCCAGAAATAAATAGGTAGGCTATATTCATTTAACATAGTTCTAGCCATTTCTTGAACTGTTTTATTTCTTCTTTCTACAATCCCATTCTGTTGAGGTGTTCTGGGTGCAGAAAAGTTATGTTTAATACCCATATTTGAGCAAAAGGAATTAAATTCCAGATTCTCAAATTCTCCACCATGATCACTTCTCAATGAGATAATATTGAAACCTTTTTTATTTTGAACAGATTTGCAGAACCTTTCAAATAAAGAAAAAGCCTCATTTTTTAATTTCAAAAAGAAAATTCATGTAAATCTTGAATAGTCATCAATTAAAACATATACATATAATTTACCAGCTAAGCTTGCTACTCTTGAAGGTCCAAACAAATCCATATTAATAAGTTCTAGAGGTTTAGATGTACCAACCTTATTAACAGATTTGAAGGATGATTTGTGTTGCTTTCCAAGTTGACATGCATCACAAAATCTGTCACTTTCAAATTTGAGACAAGGTAAATATGAAACTAAATGTTTCTTAGATAACTTATGTAAAACATATACATTGCAATGACCAGGTCTCCTATGCCAGATCCAAGATTCACTTACTTTAGCAGTCAAGCAGTTTACATGTTGTTTACACAATGAATTTAAATCCAAATTATAGACATTTTCAGTTCTTGGTGCTTTAAATTTAAACAGTTTATATTTAGAAACAATAAAACAATTGTTAGTAAAATAAATAGTATATCCATCATAAAAAAGTTGAGATATACTTATCATATTTTGTTTTAGTCCTTGTACATAAAGTACTTTGTTGATTGAGACTGTTTTTGGATCTCCAACAGTTCCAATGCCAATGATTTTTCCTTTGGCATTGTCACCAAATGTGACAAGTCCTCCTTCCTTTTGTGTGAGTGAAGATAAATTCAATGATTTCCCACTCATATGTCTTGAGAAGACACTGTCCATGTACCATATATCTTTTCTTCTCTGGTGGCCTGGTACCTGCAAAGACATTCAAACAAATTGCTTTGGTACCCATATTTTGTTGGGTCCCGGAGTGTTAGCTAGCAATGATCTGGGTATCCATATTTTCTTTGTTCTTTTAAAATTATCTGAATCATA
The DNA here is from genome assembly GCA_963277665.1 of Viscum album. NCBI lineage: Eukaryota > Viridiplantae > Streptophyta > Magnoliopsida > Santalales > Viscaceae > Viscum > Viscum album. Next base: position 1,102,352 of record CAUJRU010000031.1, on the reverse strand, counting down.
TAGGTCTTTTGAAACATAGGCTTTCTTAATACCAAAAATTTGAGTTTGTCTTAAGAAACGGTTTTTAGCTATATGTCCCTTTGTTCGACAAAAATTACAATCAACCTTTTTAGAGATAAGAACAAAATAATTTTTATATACTTTTGGTTTTTCTCCTTTAATTCCAATTCCAAATCTCTCCTTTTTAATGACATTTTTTCCAAGAATTTCATTTAACGAATTTTCTCCTTTTGTAAAAACCAATGCAGCCTGTTTGTAAGATTCTACTTCATCCTGTAGTGTTTTTATTCTTGATTCAAAATTAATATTGTTAGTGTTAATCGAATTTTATTTATCAGTTAATTATTTATGTTGTTTCATCATTTTATCTATTTCATATGAAGCATATTTATGTTTATTTTTTAGTGACTTATGTTTCTTAAATAGTGAGTCATAATTTTCTTCAAGCATATTGCATTAGGCTGGAAGTTTTTCATTTGAGTAGCTTGATTCAGAATTTGATTCAGATGATTAATATGAGTGTACCTCACAATTTTCTACCATGAAACACATATTTTCCTTTAGATTTACTTCTTCTTTCTCTGAGCTTGATTCATAAGAGCTACTAGAGTCTTCAGATACACTCCAAGTGGATTTTATAGCTTTCTTGTCTTTCTTCTTAAAGTCATTTCTTTTGAAGAATTTCTTCTTCTTTTCATCCTTCAATTGTGGGAAATCTAGTCTAATATGCCCTATCTTTTTTTCATTCATAACATCTTACATCCTTATTCTCTCCCTTAAAGGATTTTTTAAAGCCCCTTTTCTTGCTGTAGAACTTTTTAAATTTCCTGGCTAGCTGAGCCAGCTCTTCATCGGAGTTGGATGAGTCAGAGCTTTCTGATTTATCTTTGGCTTCTCTGCTCTTCATCTTTCTATTATTTTGTTGTGAAGTTACCTTCAAGGAAATATCATCTCTTTTGATAAGAAATTTATGTTCATTAGCCTCATCTTGCATTTTAGCTTCATACATTATCAGTGTACCAATCAGCTCTCTCATGGATAGATCCTTGACAGGTGTTGATTTTCTGATTGCAGTAGAGATACCATTCCATCGAGTAGGAAGTACTCTTAGTACTTTAAAAGATTGATCAGTCTGCTTGATAGGTTCTCCTAGAGAATTTATGTTATTGAAAATTTCTATCAGTATCCCATTAATTTGGGTAATGCTCTCACCTTCAACCATTCTGAAAGTATCAAATTTCAGTTTTGTAGTTTCATATCTCATTTTCCTAACATTGTATGTTCCTTCATATGCCACATCTATTGTTTTCCAATTATCATATGCTGTCGGGCACTGAGATACTCTGTTAAATTCATCTGGTCCTAGACTATAGATAATTGCATTCATAGCCTTCGAGTTCATATCATATTCTGCCTCTATAGCAGCACTCCATGTTTCAGGATTTTCAGGAATTTCATAAGGAGTCAGAATCTTTGAATAGACTCTATATCCGAGGTTTTTCAGATATATTATCATGCACGATTTCCTGCAACCATAGTTGTATCCATTAAAATATGGTTCTTTGACCATCGACATCCCTTCTCTTGTATCAGTCATGATGCCCTGTTGTATAATCTTTAAATTGCTTCTAGCTTGCTGGGGCTCTATCCGAAGCACCTCCTTTGATACCAATTGTTGGATATGAATCTACAGATTATACACAAGAGGGGGGTGAATTGTATCTTTTTCAATTTTTCGATAGATCTTTTCTTGAACAAGTTCTGTCCTTTATAATTTATCAGATTTTATCGTATAACGGAAAAAGTAAAATCAAGAACACATAGATGTATAGTGGTTCAGGGAACAGAAAGCCCCTAGTCCACTCCACCAACGCTCTACTCCACGAGCTTGGTGATTTTCACTATCTGGTCCTCTTTTCCACAGACCAATTCACAACTGAGTACATGTAGTTGATACCTTTACAATCCAAGGAAAAACAAAGCCTTCTGGTTCAAACATGAACCTACACAGCTTAGAATGAGAATCTGGTTACTCAAGAATAAAAAAGAATTTCATAAAGAAATTTCCAGTTGATCTTCACAATTGCAACAGAATGCAATTGACAGCAGATGGATTGAAGTCTCTAGAAATATTGATCTTTAAGACAAAGCAGTTATGAGTTGATCCAATTGCAGTAGATAGAGAGATATAGTTCACAACTTCAGCATTAGTAGATCCATAGTAGATATTCGATGTAGAACAGGTGAATCTTCTATCGAGTTTCTTCTTCTTGAACAAACAGAGCATTTACGCTCCTTTTATATCAGCAGATCAACGTAAATAGTTGCAATCTCTGTTTTCCACCTTTTTCAATAATAGATCGATCACATCCATCCATACCTGGTGTTTCAGAGAGAAAATATATAAAACACATCTCCTACATATTTAGATCCATAAAAGTCATCTTCTAATTGGTGATATTCAAAAATATGAATCTACAGAAAAGTTGTAACTTCCCTTAAGACTCGGAATAAAAAGCTCCTTTTAATTCAATCTTAAAACCATTAATAAAACGGCTTTGAATCAGTCAAAGTCGTACTTTAAAAATGACTTTAAATCTGGCTTGAAATCCGCCCAGAAATCAGCTTACTGAGCGTTGCACATAAATATCGTCTGTCAAAATTTCTGACGCCAAACGTAAGGTTGATGACGTGGCCTCCAAACGTAGGGTTGATCATTATCTTCAAATGTAAGGTTAACAACGTAAGGTTGAACACAAACGTAGGGTTGATCATCAATACTTTTTTCTTCAACTCTCAAACGTACGATAAAAGATCCATACTTATACTTGATCCATACTTTTCAAGAACGTATGGTTGTTTACAAAAGTAAGGTTGATGAACCATACTTTTGAAAAACAAACGTACCACATAGAATTTACGTACGGTTGTCCTTCAATACTTTGCTGATAACCAAAATGTAAGGTTCCTTCCTAACGTAAGGTTCCCCTTCCATACTTTGCTGAAAACATATGGTTGTTTAACCATACTTCTCTCTTATTTCAAAAATTATACACGCTTTTGATCCTTACGCTACTTTTTTCCACATAGGGTATGAACATTGATTCCAAAATGCACTAAAACAGATTCTGTGCTATATTTACCTATGTATGGTATGAACAGTGATTCCAGAACGCGCTTAATGAAGGTTCAGATTATGTAATGGATTCCCATTATTTCAAGAGTAAAATAAATTAATAAATTCCTGCAAAATACTAAATAAAAACATTAAAAAATAACTAATGGTAGTTGTGAGCATCAAAATTATCATAAAGAGATAATCTCCCCCTTTAAATAACAATAACATGTATTGTTGAAAACAATACTTTTCTCAATAATTATTACTATTATTATTATTATTATTATCATCTCATCCACATTCACAAGCTCATGCACGTGCGTTATTATTATATTTTTATGACCATGCACTTGCACATGCAATGCACACACGTTATTTTATTATCACATGCGTTGTTATTATTATTGTTATTATTATTATTGTGGTTGTTGTTGTTGTTGTTATTGATATTATCATCCCATGTCAATTCACATGTGAAAGCACATACACACACATTCAATGCATGTGTGTTATTATATTATCACATGCGTTTTTATTATTAATAATAATAATATTATTATAATTATTATCATCATCATCACATGAAAATGCAATGCACGGGTGTTATTATTTATTACCATGCACGTGCACATGTAATGAACATGTAATATTCTATTATCACATGCATTGGTACTACTACTATTATCACCACTACTACTACTATTATTACTACTTCTATTCTTATTACTATCATCACATGCAAATGTAGATGCACATGGGTTATTATTTATTATATATTTATATGCATGTGCATAACCAATGCACTTGTATTATTCTTTTATTATTATTATTATTATTATTATTGTTATTATTATCATTATCATTATTATTATCATTATCACATGCAAATGAAAATGCATGTGCGTTGTTATTTATTATTTATTAACATGCACGTGCATGAGTTATTATTATTATTATTACAATAAGTATTATTAATATTATCATCAAATATAAAGGCACATGCACATGCATGTGCATTCTTATTTATTTATTATTTACTACTATGAACATGCAAATGAAATGCACTTACGTTATTCTATTATTATTATTATTATTGTTTTTTTTGTTTGTATCATCAAATACAAATTCACATGCAAGTGCATTGTTATTTATTATTTATTATCATGCACATGCATGTGTCATTATCATTATCATACATGTAAATGAACATGCATGTGTGTTATTATATATTTTTTATTGTCATGCACATGAAATTGCAATGCACTTGCGTTATTCTATTATCACATGTGTTATTATTATTTATTCTCATGCACGTGAAAACACAATGCACGTGCAATATTCTATTATCACATGTGTTATTACTTATTATTTATTAGCATTCACATGCAAATGCACATTCATGTGGACTTGGTTATTATTTATTGTTTATTATCATGCACAAGCACATGGACTTAGATGTGTGTTATTATTTATTATTTATTATCATTCACATGCACATGCACATACACATGTAATTCACATGATTTATTATTTACAATTTATTATTTATTATTATTCACATGCAAATGTGCAGGCATATGCACATGCACGTGCGTTATGATTTGTTATTTAAACCATGAACATGCACATGGACATGCACGTCCATTATAACTAGTATTATTATTAGAGGTATTTTTAGGGTTTACTTGCATTTTTTTAGAATTTTTAGGTGTTATTAACATTTATTATGGTTTGTTAGGGTTTTAGGGGTTTTTAATGGTATATTAGCATTTTTTTGGTTTTGTGGGGGTATTATGATTTTATTTGGGTTTATTATGGTGTGTTAAGGTTTATTAGGGTTTATTAGATATTTTTAGGGTTTTATTAGGATTCAGATGGGTTTATTATGGTATATTGTGGTATATTATGGTATATTATGGTATATTTGGGTATGTTTAGGATTTATTAGGGTTTATTATCATTCGTTATGGTTTATTGATTTTTAAGGGGCTATATTAGGGTTTTTAGGGTTTCGTAGTGTATATTAGGCTTTATTAGTGCTTTTAAGCTTTTTTAGGTTTTATTAGCATTTATTAGGGGTTTTAGGGCTATTTAATGGTAAATTTGCATTTTTTTAGGGTTTAGTGGGGTTTATTATGGTTTATTATAGTGTGTTATGGTTTATTTGGATTGAGTAGGTATTTTAGGGTTTTATTAGGGTTTAGTAGGTATCATTAAGGTATTATTAGGGTTTTTTAGGGTTGAGTAGTGTTTATTAGGGTTTTTAGGGATATTTAGGGTTTTCTAGGGTTTGTTAGTGTTTTAATTAGGTTATATGAGTGTTTTTTAGTTTTTGTTAATATATATGAGGAGTCTTTAGGACTTTTTAGGTTTTATTAGTGTGTTTTTAGTGTTTGTGACAATTTTTAATGGTTTATTAGGTTTTATTAGAATTTATTATGGTTTATTAGAGTTTCTAGGGCATTTTAATGGGTTGCTTGCGTTATTTTGTTTATTGGGGTTTACTTGAGTTTTATTAGGTTTTATTATTTCGTGTCATGGTTTATTAGGGTTGAGAAGATATTTTTAGGGTTTTAATATGGTTTTATTAGGATTTATTAGTTTTTATTAGGGTTTATTAGGGTTTGTTAGGGGTTATTTGTTTTTTTGTTTTATTAGGTTATATTAGTGTTTGTTACGTCTTTTTAGATAATATAGAATTTTTTATTGTTATTGAGCATTTTGTTTTTGTTTGTGAGCGTTTTTAGGTTTTCTTAGGTTATACTAGTGTTTATAATGGTTTATTATGGTTTCTAGGGATTGTTATGGTATATTATCATTTTTTGTCTTTATTAGGTTATATTAGTGTTTTTAGATCTTTTTAGGTAATATAGTGTGTTTTTATTGTTTGTGATCATTTTTTTGAAACTTGTGAGCGTTTTTAGGGTTTATTAGGTTATATTAGAGTTTATCAGGGTTTCAAGGGATTTTTTAAGGTATACTAGAATTTTTCTTTATTAGGGTTTTGTAGAGTTTTATTAGGTGTTATTATGTTGTGTTAAGGTTTGTTATGGTTGATTAGGGTTTATTTGGCTTTTTTTATGGTTTATTAGGGCTTTTTAGTGTATTTTTGGAGTTTATTAGGGTTTATTAGTGTTTATTAGTGTCTATTAGGGTTGGCTAGGGTTGTATAGGTTTTCATAATGTGTTTTTAGGGTTTATTACATATTATTATAATTTATTAGGGTTTATTAGGTATTTTGGGGTTTTATTAGTGTGTAGTAGAGTCTCTTAGGGGTTTAAGAGATTATAAGGCGTTTTTAGGGATTATTAGAGTTTTTAGGGATTATTAGAGTTTATTAGGGGTTTATAAGGGTTTAATTTTATATTTTATTGTATATTTGGGTTTGATATTTTTAGGGTTTTGAAGCATCTTTAGGGTTTTGTAGAATTGTTTAGTGTTTGTGAAGCGTTGTTTGAGTTTATGTTGCATTTTTAGTGTTTATGTAGCACTTTTTGGGGTTTAATTAGTTGTTTTAAGTTTTATGTAGCATTTTTTAGGGTTCATGTAACGTTTTTAGGGTTTATGTATCGTGTTTAGGATTTAGGATTTACGTAGCATTTTTAGGGTTTATGTTTCACTTTATAGGTTTATGTAGAATTTTTATTGGTGATATAGCGTTTATGTTGCATTTTTTAGGGATTATGTAAAATTTTTAGGGTTCATGTAGTGTTTTTTGGGATTATGTTGTGTTTTTCGGTTTTATGTAGCATTTTTTAAACTTTATGTTGCGTTGTTAAGGGTTTATGTTACAATTATATTGTTTATGTAGTGATTTCTGGGTTTATATAGCGTTTTTTGGGTTTATGTTGTGTTTTTTGGGTTTTTGTTGTGTTTTTTGGGTTTATGTTGCATTTTTATGGTTTATGTTGTATTTTTAGGGTTTATGTAATGTTTTTTGGGTTTATGTATCTATTTGTTGCCTTTTATAGGGTTTTAATCGTTGTTTATGGTTTGTAGTAGTTTTAGGGGTTTTAAGGGTTGTTAACGGGTGTTTATGGGTTTTATGGTATTTGATGGGTTTTCAATGGTTTTTTTGGGAGTTTTTAAGGGTTTATTTGTTTTTTCGGGATTTATAGGGTTTGTTAGGGTTTTTTTTTGTGTATTTTAGGGTTTGTTTGTGTTTTGTAGCAATTTTTAGGGTTTATGTAATGTGTGGTAGTGATTTTTGAATTCTTTAGGTTTTTTTAGTGTTCTTTAGAGTTTATTATGGTTATTTTGGGTTTATTAGGGTTATTTAGGGTTTATTAGTATTATTTAGGATCTGTTATGGTTTATTAGAATTTTTATTGTATATTAGGGTTTTGTTGGGATTTTGTAGGCATTAATAGATTTTTCTAGGGTTTATCAACCTTTTTAGGCTTATTTAGGATTTATTAGGGTTTCATAGGGTTTATTTTATTTATTAGGGTTTATTTATGTCTATTAGGGTTTATTTCTATTTATTAGGGTTTATTATGATTTTTTAGGGTTTGTTGTAGTTTACTATGGGTTTGTTATGGTTTGTTTGAGTTTGTTACGATTTATTTGGCGTTGTTAGTATTTGTTACAATTTATTTGGGGGTTGTTAGGGTTTGTTACGATTTATTATGGCAAAGAAGGCGCGTTCCAAGCAGAAAGCTTGGCGCCTCAATTAGTAAAAAGAAAAGGTACAAAACATTACAGGGGGGACTTGTACATTCGTGTGCGGGTAGCACCCATCATGTCAGCGGCTACATGAGACGTGAAAAAGGAAGGAGCAATGAATGACCACCGTGAGCAGCATTCTTCAATAGCCATCTTGGAGAGAGCATCAGCCACCATATTGACTTCCCTGTATGCATGAGAAATCCTGAGATTCAGGTTCTTGGATAGGCGAAGGTATTCAATCCACTGAGGAAGAATCCGCCATGGAACCTTCCTTGAGTTTTGGCGAAGCACCTCCACTGCAAGCATTGAGTCCGATTTGATCCATAGATGCAACCACCCAAATTGAATTGCAAAACAAACAGCCTTGATAATAGCCCAAAGCTCTGCCTCATAAGCACATCCATTCCCAATGTAGTGATATAAAATACCCTTGACAAATCCTCGACAAGTACAGAAGACCCCACCACAACCTGAAGGGCCTGGTGAGCCTGCCGCCGCACCATCAACATTAACTTTGATCCATGACGGGATTGGTGGAATCCATCTAATGTACTTCATCAACATTGGTTTTTTGCACCTGCCAGGGACACCAAGGGTGCGGAGTGTAACAAGATCATTGAAGCAGTTGTTCATTGTACCTGATTGGAGACTCCCAGCCAGCCGAACAACACTATGCATGGAAATAATACCCTCATGCGTGGAGCATGATTTGTTCCGAAACATAGCAGAATTTCTAGCAGCCCATAGAAAAGAGACAATGGCTGCCGAAGCTGCAAGAAGGAGGTTATGAAGCTGCTCACTGCAGCTAAAATCATTGATAAAAAGCATCCGTTGAGAAAAGGTTCCAGGAGGCAAGCAGAGACCAAAAACATCCTGTATGTAGCTCCATAATCTGTGTGCAAGATTGCAATCAATAAAGAGGTGTTGTATGCTTTCAGCACCTTGCAAACAGATGCTGCAGACCGAGGCAATCTGCAACCCGGTTTTTTAAAGCTGACCATGCATAGGCAACCTACGCCTCCAAATTTTCTAAAGAAGAAGAAATTGTCTAGGGGGAATGAAATGACACTTATATTTCAGAAGCCATGAGGGGGGGGGGGGTCAGAACCTTGCCGACATTCATGCTCGTAGAAACCTCTTGCAGTGAGCTGGCCAATCAGATCCGGCTTCCATATGAGAGTGTCTGAATCAACATAGTTGTAACAGCGGATCTGGGAGATGATGTGTGATGGCATAATTCCATACAGCTCCATCATCCTGGCGTTGAGCTCACTGATAGTCATGTGTTGCAGACCTTGTGGAACTTGCATAAGTTCATGCAGAGGACAATCAAGCCAAGGGGTGAGCCAGCAGTTCAGATTGGATTGTCTTGAAACAGTCCAGATAGATTGAGAGATAATATTCTGAAATTAGGATTTAATTGTGGTCCATACCGAGGAGAGCATATACCCAGTGTAGCCATTACACAAGTGGCCAGTGAATCGTTCTTTAAGAAAATCCAGCTCACCTTCCTTGTGCACGAAGAGATTCTAGGTGAATTTAGCCAACAAGGCCTCATTGAAAGCCCTGAGATCTTTAATTCTAAGACCACCCATGCTAATGGGTTTGATGCAGTCTTTCCATGCAACATTTACCAATTTCTTTTCACTAATGCATCCTGTCCATGCAAATTTTCGAATCTTGGCTTGAAGGGATTTGATCAGACTTACCGGCCATCTATATAAAGAGAAGGCATGAACAAACTATGATGTGATAACGGAATTGATAAGGCAAACTCTGCCTGCTTGAGACAGAGACTTTCCCTTCCATTTAGCTAGCTGCTGGGTGATATCAACAGAAATGCTTTCCAAGTGGTAGCGCTTTGCCCTCCCCCAGAAGAGGGGAACCCGAAGGTAATTAAAAGGAAGAGATCCTTTTTTAACGCCAAGACATCTAATGATTCTGTTTTGCCTCACTGAGGAGCACCCTTTCCCAAAAACAATAGAATATTTACACCAACTGATTGCCTTCCCGGCAACATCTTCATAGTGATTAAAGATTTTCCGGATAGCTGAGATAGTTCGCATATTAGCCTGCCCAAATAGAAGGATATTGTCAGCATAAAAAAGGTGTGAGGGTACATAGGAGTCCTTGCTGGCTTTGAAAGGGCAATATAATCCAGCCATCATTGCATGTGTAACAATATGACTCAGGTAATCTTTTTCAAGTGCAAAGAGAATTCCAGAGAGAGGGTCTCCCTGTCTGACCCCTCGTGAACACTGAAAAAACCTTTTGGTGCCCCATTAATCAGAACAGAAATTCTAGCACTCTCCAAAATAGAAGAGATCATGCTGATAAATTTGGATGAGAAACCATACATACCCAACACCCTGAACAGAAAATGCCACTTAATGGTATCCAAAGCTTTGGATATATCCAGTTTAAGAGCAAAGGTCCCATATTTGACATTCTTTCTCATGATATTCACTCCTTCAGAGGCCATATATAAACTACTTTGAATGTTTCACCCAGGAACAAAGCCAAATTGATTAGGAGTGATAATGTAACCAACAAACTTCCCCAACCTGGTGATGATGATTTTTCTAATAATATTTGGAATGGTGTTTCCAATGTCAATGGGACGAAAGTCACCGATGTCAATAGCAGCTTCTTTTTTGGGAAGCAGAGCAATGAAGTTGGAGTTGGCTCCAAATGGCAATGATCCTGAGATGAAGAACTCCCTGACAGCATTGGTAATTTCTGCATGAAAGATATCCAAATAAAAGATGAAGAATTCGTTAGTGAATCCATCCGGTCCAGGGGCACTTTCAGAATTGAGAGAGAATAGACAAGATTTGACTTCATCTTCAAGAGGAGGAGAGGTCAGATCATTGTTCTGTGATTCATTCACACACTGCTCAATACAGTCGGCAACCAAGGCCGAGGGAGGGGTACCATCATCATTATAAAGAGCTTTAAAATGGTCAACAATAGCATCAGAGAGCTCTTTCTCCTCAACCAAGGTTTCCCCATTGATTCGGATACGATTAGGTCCTTTAAAGACCCGTTTCTAGGTATTTTTAAGGTATATTATCTATTTTTGTCTTTATTAGGTTATATTAGTGCCTTTAGGTCTTTTTAGGAAATATAGAATGTTTTTTTATTTCTGATCATTTTTTATTGTTTGTGTGCGTTTTGAGGGTTTACTAGGTTATATTAGAGTTTATCAGGCTTTCTAGGGATTTTTTATGGTATACTAGTATTTATTTTATTAGGGTTTTGCAGGGTTTAATTAGGGGTTATTAAGGTGTGTTAAGGTTTGTTAGGGTTGATTTGGGTTTATTTGGCTTTATTTATGGTTTATTAGGGATTTTAGGGTTTTTTGGGGTTTATTAGGGTTTATTAGTGTTTATTTGGGTTGGTTAGGTTTGTTGAGGATTTCATAACATGTTTTTTGGGTTTATTAGGTTTTATTATCATTTATTAGGGTATATTAGGTATTTTGGGGGTTTTATTAGGGTTGAGTAGATTTTCATAGTGTTTTTAGGGATTATAAGGTGTTTTAGGGATTATTAGAGTTTATTAGGGGTTTATTAGGGTTTAATTTTTTATATTATGGTATATTAGGGTTTAATATTTTTGAGGGTTTTGAAGTGCCTTTAGGGGTTTTGTAGCATTTTTTAGGGATTGTGTAGCATTGTTAGAGTTTATGTAAAATTTTTAGTGTTTATGGAGCATTTTTATTGTTTAGTTAGAGGTTTTAGATTTTATGTATCATTTTTAGGGTTTATGTAACGTTTTTAGGGTTTATGTAGTGTGTTTAGAGCTTAGGTTTTATGTAGCATTTTTTAGAGTTTATGTTGCATTTTCTGGGTTTATGTAGTGTTTTTAGGGGTGATGTAGCATTTATGTTGCCTTTTTTAGGGTTTAAGTAATGTTTTAGTGTTCATGTTGTGTTTTTAGGGTTTATATTGTGTTTTTAAGTTTTATTTAGCGTTTTTTAATGTTTATGTTGCGTTTTTTAGGGTTTATGTTGTTTTTAGGGTTTATGTAACAATTCTAGGGTTTATGTATTGCTTTTCGTGTTTATGTAGAATTTTTTTGGGTTTATGTTGCATTTCTTGGTTTATGATGCATTTTAGGGGCTTTTTTTCATTTTTAGGGTTTATGTAAGTTTTTTAGGGTTTATGTATCATTTTGAAGCCTTCTGGGTTTTAATATTTGTTTATGTTTTGTAGTGTTTTTAGGGTTTTAAAGGGTTGTTAACAGGTGTTTATGGTTTTTTATGGTATCTGACAGCTTTTTAAGGGTTTGGGGGGGGGGGGTTATGGGTTTATTTGTTTTTTGGGATTGATAGGGGTTGTTAGGATTTTTTTAGTGTGTTTTAGCGTTAGTTTGGGTATTGTAGCGGTTTTTGGGGTTTATATAATGCATTTTAGCATTTTTATTGTGTTATTTAGGGTTTTTAGTGTTTTTTTGAGTTTAATATGGGTTTTTATGGTTTATTACGGTTCTTTAGGGTTTATTAGTGTTCTTTAGGATTTGTTACAGTTTTTTATCATTTTTTATTGAACATTAGGGTTTTATTGGGATTTTGTAGGCATTAATACCTTTTTCTAGGGTTTATCAACCTTTTTAGTGTTATTTAGGATTTATTAGAGTTTATTAGGGGTTATTAAGGTTTATTTTACTTATTAGGGTTTAGTAATGTGTATTTGGGTTTATTACAATTTATTAGGGATTATTATGAATTGTTAGGGTTTATTGGGGTTTATTAGGGGTTTTTTATGATTTGTTTCAGTTTGTTAAGATTTATTTGGTGTTTTTAGGATTTGTTACAAATTATTTGGGGTTGTTCGGGTTTTTTATGATTTATTTTGTGGTTATTAGGGATTTTTGGGGTTTATTAGTGGGTTGTAGGGTTTTGTAGGCTATTATTTGAAGATTTTTATTGCGTTTTGTCGGGTTTGTTAGGGTTTTTAGTTATTATTAGGGTCTATTAAGGTTTAATAGTGTTTTTATTGTATATTAGGGGTTTTAGGGTTTTTCTAGCATTTATTAGGGTATAATAGAGTTTCATAGGGTTTATTACAGGTTATTATGATTTATTAGTATTTATTAGGGTTGTTAGGGTTTAATAGTGGGTTTTATGGGTTAATAGGGTTTTTTAAAGGTTCTTAGGGGTTATTAGTGTTTGTTAGGGTTTGTTAGGTTTTGTTAAGGTTTTCATGGTTTGTTATGGTTTATTTGAGTTGTTTGGGGTTTTATGCGTTTTTTGGGTTTTATGGGTGTGTTTGGATTTTTTATGCTTTGTTATGGCTATTTTAGCATTTTTTGGGGTTTTGTTGCGTTTTATGGGTTTTGAAGTATTTTTTAGGTTTTTGTAGTAATTGATAGGGTTTATGTAGCATTGTTAGTGGATTTAGAGGTTCTTTAGTGTTCTTTAGGGTTTATCGGGGTTTTTAGGGTTCTTTAGGGTGTATTAGGGTTTCATTTGAGGTTTTAAGGAATTGCTAGGGTTTTTTGGGATTTTAAGGGTTTCATAGGGTTGGAATGTGTTTTGATATTCATTTTTAGGCATTTATGGGTTTTTAGTGTTTTTAGTTGTTTTTTTTGGTTTTTTGGGTATTTTGAGGTATTTTAGGTTTTTAGGGTTTTTAGGTTTGTTTTTGGGGTTTTCCATTTTTTTGGTTTTTAGGGGATTTAGGGTTTTTTATGGATTTTTAGGATTTTTTATCGTTTTTATGGTTTTTAGGGTTTTAGGGTTTTTTGGGGTTTTATGGTTTTTTAGGGGTTTTTGTGAATATTTGAATTTTGAATGGTTTAATAGTGTTTTTGTTGTATATTTCGGTTTTTAGGTATTTAATCACTTTTATTTGGTTCTAATAGGGTTTTTAGGGTTAATTAGGATTTAATAGTGTTTATTAGGGTTTAGTAGTGGGTTTAGGGTTTATTAGGGTTTATTATGGTTTATTATTGGTAGGTAGGGTTTTTTAGGATTTACTAGTTCTTATTAGAGTGATTTACGGTGTCTAAGGGTTTGTTAGGTTTTCTAATTCTGAGTTATTGTTTCGATTGGCGGGTTAGAGTTTTTATGGGTGGGTTAGTGTTTCTAAGGATGTGTTATGGTTTCTAAGGGTTTCTAAGGTTGTGTTAGGGTTTAATGGGTTTGTTGTGGTTTCTAAGGGTGTTCTAGGGTTTCTAAGGGTGTGTTAGGGTTTCTAAGGGCGTGTTAGTGTTTCTTAGGATTTCTTAGGGTCATGTTAGGGGTTTTGGGTTTTTAGGGTTATGTTTGGGTTTCTTATAATTTCTTAGGGGTTTTTAGGGTTTCTTTGGGTTTTTTGTGTTTATTTGGGTTTTTTCATGCTTCTTGGGGTTTGTTAGGGTATGTTAGGGTTTTTAGGGTTTGTTATGTTTTTAGGGGTTTTTGGGTTTAGTTATGGTTTTTTAGGGTTTGTTAGGATTATTTAGGGTTTGTTAGTGTTTTATAGGGTTTGTTAGGATTTTTTAGGGTTTTGTGTGGTTTTTAATGGTTTATTAGTGTTTATATGGTTATTGATGGTTTGTTAGGGTTATTTAGTTTTTCCTAGTTGTCACCGATGTGTAGAGCTAGTCGCAAGATTCAATTTGATATGTGGTAGAAGTGAAACGGACTCCCAGAGCAGAAGTTACGGTCATTTGGAGAACTTAAGTCCCTTTTGGGTCTTTATGAACATGATAAGGTGTTCCTATTGGTCACATATGTGTAGATGTTTTTGAAATCATTGATTTGATATATGGCAGAGGCAAAACGGACTCCCAGAGTAGTAGTTATGGTCTTTTTGAGTGTTTAAGTACCTTTTTGGGCCTTCAATGATGTGAGAATGTGCTTCAGTGGTTATAGGAGTGTATTTCTAGTCTCAAGCTTCGAATTTCTATGTGGTAGAGGCAAAATGGACACCCATAGAAGAAGTTGTTGCAAAACGGACACCAGAAGCCAATCTTTTGACCATCGAAAGAGATTTTGGGTCTTTTGGGGGGTCTAAGAATGTTAGAAAAGGTTCCAGTGGTTACCAGAGTGTGTATCATTTTACAATATTCGATTTGATATGTGGTAGAGCCAAAATGAACACACGTAGCAGAAGTTATTGTCGTTTTAAATTGAGTAAACCTCATAGCGCCTAAAAACCTAAGAAACCTGCAACTCACTAAAATAGGCCTAACTTCTCCATTGGGTGTCCGTTTGAGCACTGTGAATAATAAAATCGATTCTTGTGAGATGAGTGAGGACCATCTCTAATCTAAACTATGAGAATATCAAAGAAACAAAAGATATATTAGTTATACCCCTCCAAAAAAAGTCCAACTTCAAACGACCATAACTTTCACTTTGGTTGTCTGTTTGCGCTCTACCACATATAAAATCAAAGGTAGTGAAGAGATCTACGCAAATGGATAACTTTAATAAATTTGAAGTCATGTTTGAGACTCTAATATCCCAAAAAACCATCATAAGGCCTCCAAAACTCCATTTCTGTGTCCGGATCCCTGTCAAAGTTTTCTTAAAATGGTCAAAACATCTGATCTGTGTGTCTGTTTGGCCTCTAGAACCTGTTTTTATCGTAGTTCATTCCATGAGATTTAGTTTGACTATTAAAGGAGTAGAATTGGACAAATGAAGAAGAAGTTATGCCTTTTATAATGACATTGTTATTTGTTAGGTTTTTTGTGACACCATTTCAAGCACTTTTGTCCCGTCTGCTATTTTTTCAAACAACTATAACTTATTTTTACTGTTATTATTATTTTTTTATCATCATCTCATGGAAATGCACATACACATGCACGTGCACATGCAATTCACAGACCTTATTTTATTATCACATGCATTGTTATTATTATTATTATTATTGTGGTTGTTGTTGTTTTTTTGTTGTTGTTGTTTTTGTTGTTGTTGTTATAATCACATGAAAATGAACATCCAAATGCACATACATGCACATTCAATGAAAATGCATTATTATATTATCACATGCATTGTTATTATTAATATTATTAATATTATTATCATTATTATTATCATCATCAGCACATGAAAATGAAATTCACGGGAGTAATTATTTATTAATATACACATGCACACGTAATGCACATGAAATATTCTATTATCATCTGCATTAGTACTGTCACGACCCGTCCTCGGGCCCGTGTCGTGACTACCCCAAGCCCGCCTTCCATAGGCCAGGGGATGGCAACTAGCACCAAGGTGTAAATTCTGGTAACAAGGGAAGACATTGCCTTTGTAAAGTAAACAAACACCACAGAGCAAGAAAGCAGTAGAAGTAAACACTAAGTAAAAACTGGGTACAACAGTAACTGCAGAAAAAGTAAGTGGGCCAGAATACAAACCCAAACTGAAAGTAAAGTACAACTCGAAAGGGAAAACAACAACTGAATGTAAAGCCACAACGTCGAGCCTCCCACTGGAAGTCCCACATGAAGGGTGAGTACAGATATCCTCCACAGCTCCTCAGGTCCAACCGTCCGCTCTGAGTACGTCCCGCCCAGTGGTCCACCTCCAGGTACCATCCCGCTCCGCAAGCCTCAACCACGATCAGCGCTGTCTGTCGTCTGCAACCAACACAACGTAGTGCGGGAATAGCCCATGCAGGGGTGAGTATAAGCTACTCAGTAGGGACCCCAATACCCCCTAAGGTCTCCAAGAATCTACAAAGGATAATCCAAAAAGGAAAGATACAATCACAAAGTAACATCCGACACTGCTTAGGTTTATGCCCATACATATACCTAAGCAGTGTTGGATGTTACTTCCTGATTGTATCCTTCCTTTGTGGATTATCCTTTTTGGATTCTGGGAGAACTTCGGGGGTCTCGGGGTCCATACTGAGTAGCTTATACTCACCCATGCACGGGCAATGCCCGCACTACGTTGTGTTGGTTGCAGACGACGGACAATGCTTATCGTGGTTGAGGCTTGCAGAGCAGGACGGTACCTGGAGGTGGACCACTGGGCAGGACGTACTTGGAGCAGACGGTTGGACCCGAGGAGCTATGGAGGCTATCTGTACTCACCCTTCAGGTGGGAATTCCAGTGGGCGGCTCGACGTTTCGGCTTTACTTTCAGTTGTTGTTTTCCCTTTCGAGTTGTACTTTACTTTCAGTTTGGGTTTGTATTCTGGCCCACTTACTTTTTCCGCACTTACTGTTGTACCCAGTTTTTACTTAGTGTTTACTTCTACTGCTTTCTTGCTCTGTGGTGTTTGTTTACTTTACGAAGGAAATTCCTTCCCTTGTTACTGGAATTTACGCCTCGGTGATAGTCGCCAGCCCCTGTCCTATAGAAGGCGGGCTTGGGGTAGTCACGGCACGGGCCCGAGGACGGGTCGTGACAAATTGGTATCAGAGGAGTTCAGTTCTACCACATAACTGTGAACTATGATCTTTTTTTCTAAATGAAGCAATAGTGTTAAGTGTATTGGGTGTGGTTATTAGTCCAGGGAGTCCAGTGTTGGTGGGGAGGCCGACGTATCCGTACACTAGGACC
The DNA here is from genome assembly GCA_963277665.1 of Viscum album. Taxonomy (NCBI): domain Eukaryota; kingdom Viridiplantae; phylum Streptophyta; class Magnoliopsida; order Santalales; family Viscaceae; genus Viscum; species Viscum album. Next base: position 1,085,042 of record CAUJRU010000031.1, on the reverse strand, counting down.
CTGACTTCTGATTTCCGACTTAATGCACGAAAACATTGATTGCATGTGTGTTTCAAGTTTTCTTTGTGATTACATTGTGTCAGATCACCAGGTATACTGTTCTGACCGTGGTGCACCTGTCTTTTTACAGGATGGCCCCACGACTACAGCCAGCTAGGGTTCCGAGGGTTGTACATGATGACAACCTGCTGAGCGACGAGGCCTCGGTACAGGGCCCTTTGACAGCAGAGGCACCATCGGTACCGCTACCCTCCGAGCCACCGATGCTACCAGCCCCAGCCACTGACGATGCATGTCACCTTAGTGCACTGCATGAGTTTCAGCACCAGTGACCACCCAGGTTCCACGGGGAGACGGACCCCCAGGCATCCAAGGATTGGCTGGAGGCAGTGGTACGAGTTTTCAGGTTAGTGAAGACACCATCAGACCTCATGGTGATCCTCTCAGCGAGCTTGCTGCATGTGGCAGCAGGCAGATGGTGGAGCTTGATGCTCCAGGTGCACGATGAGGCATCTCTCCTCTGGAAGGACTTTGAGAGCCTCTTTTGCTCGGAGTTCGTCCCAGCCAACCTCCGTGCGGTGCGCATCCAGGAGCTTTTACAGCTGCGGTAGGGCAGCTTGACGGTCGCCCGGTACTTGGCGAGATTTACCGATCTCTCGCGCTACTCGACAGACATGGTACGGGACCCATTCTATCGGGCCCAGACCTTTGAGCAGGGGTTGAGGCATGAGATCAGGGCATCGCTGATCTCCCTCAGCATTCCGACTCAGGAAGAAGTTCTGAAGTGAGCCCTTTTGATCGAGATCCTTCTTGCTAAGTCTGCATCAGCAGCGAGACCTACCGTAGGGCGGAAGGTAGCAGAGTCTTCTGCAGCAGGCAGTCGACCGATGACTTATGGGTCTAGGAAGACCAGACCCTTAGGCAGACGACCTTAGGACACTGGCTTAGCAGTGCAGGGCACACAGTGTGGAGCCAGTCTTTCGAGAGGCAGACAGTGCTACACATGCGGTGGGCAGGGCCACATGGCTCATGACTGCCCGACCCGTCGTGCCGAGGAGCAGCAAACGGTTGAGGGGCCACCCAGGCAGAGGCAGATGGTCGACCTTGGTGGTCCGCAGGGAGCAAGCAGACGAGGTAGAGGAGCTGGCCGAGCAACAGGTGGTGGGCGACGCTTTGAGGCTCTACCACCACCACCACCAGGATGTCCACCCCGACCACAGGGAGCTGGCGGGCAGAGACAGGCACAGCTCCAGGCAGCGGAGGCCTATGACCACGGCACGCCCGTGATGATTCAAGGTAATATCTGTGTCTATTCCACCCTTTCTTCAGTTCTTATAGTCATAGGAGTGAGTCATTCTTTCATAGCCACTGCCCTTGTTCGGAGCTCGGAGATTCCGACAGAGCCGTTGGCTCGATCCTTATGGCTAGAGACTCCTACGGGAGCAGACTCGACGATTACGCACTAGTGCCGGCAGTGTGAGCTTACTTTAGGAGGCGAGAGCTTCGACTGGGATCTTCTTGTAGCGGCGTCGAGGCCTTACAAAGTCATCATGGGCATGGATTTGTTATCTACAGTACATGATCAGATTGACTATATTAGGCGCAAGGTGCGATGTGTGCGCACCGACGGGAGAAGGTTCACCTTCACCAGCGAGAAGGGAGCCTTCGCAGCACAGGATGGACTCTCGCAGAGGTGAGGACATCCCATCACTCATCAGTTGGCTAGCCTCATCCTAGGAGAAGTTGATGTGCAGAGTCCTAGTTTTCCTGCATTGGTGGATCAATATGCGGACGTCTTTCCCGACAATGTTCTAGGACTACCTCCTCGTAGAGAGGTAGACTTTTATATTGATTTGTACCCCGGGATAGCCCCGATATCCACCCCAGCATATCGGATGGATCCCGCCGAGCTTCGAGAGCTACGGGTATAGTTGGAGGATTTTCCGGGCAAGGGATTCATCGGGCCCAGTGTTTCACCCTGGGATTCCCCGATATTGTTCGCCAAGAAGGCGGACGGGAGCTTGCGACTTTGTGTCGACTATCGTCGCCTGAACCAGGTGACAATGAGGAACAAGTATCCGCTACCGAGGATTGATGACCTCTTTGATCAGGTCAAGGGAGCATGGTGGTTCTCGAAGATAGACCTCAGGTCAGGCTATCATCAGCTAATAGTTCGGGACGAGGACGTGCAGAAGACGACATTCAGGTGTTGGTATGGCCACTATGAGTTCTTAGTTATGCCCTTCGGCGTAACCAATGCTCCAGCAGTGTTCATGGTCCTCATGAATATGATCTTTCAGCCATACCTTGATTGATTTGTTGTGGTATTCATCGACGAAATTTTGATATACTCGACGACTGAGGAGGAGCATGCCTACCACTTGCGGGTTGTACTTGACACACTCCGAGAGCACCAGCTTTATGGAAAGCTCTCAAAGTTTCAGTTCTGGATACGTGAGGTTCACTTCTTAGGACACTTCATCTATGAGGTGGGAGTTTCGGTGGATCCTGCGACAATCGAGGCAGTGCTAGCTTGGGAGCCACCCAAGAGCATGACAGAGGTGCGAAGTTTCTTGGGACTAGGTGGATACTACCGGAGATTTTTGCCAGACTTTTCTAGAGTTGCGGCACCACTCTCAGCTTTGAAGAAGAAGGGGAAACCCTTTGTGTGGTCAGACAGATGTCAGCAGAGCTTCCCGGAGCTGAGATAGAGATTGACCAGCGCACCTATCTTGAGGTTGCTGGAGGAGGGAGTAGGGTACGTAGTCTACTACGATGCATCAGGGACCGGACTCGGATGTGTCCTGATGTAGGAGCGGGCGGTGATCGCCTATGGATCATGCCAGTTGAGGCCGCATGAGCATAACTACGCTACTCATGACCTAGAGTTAACAGCAGTGGTCTTCGCTCTGAAGACATGGCGACACTATCTGATGGGCGAGCACTTTACAGTCTTTTCTGACCATCAGAGTCTCAGGAACATCTTCTCTCAGAAGGACTTGAACCTGAGACAGTAGCGATGGCTCGAGTTCCTCCAGGACTATGTATTTAAGATATTCTATACTCCTGGGAAGGGGAACGTAGTGGCCGATGCTCTCAGTAGGAGGACGGGCATTCATCTACTTGAGGAGGCGATAGAGCAGCTAGCCGCTTTGGAGATATCCTTCATGGATAGAGATGGAGCATCCTTCCTTCAGTCACTCATAATCACTCCTCCACTACTGCAGCGGGTCAGAGAGGCACAGCGTGGGGACGCTGACTGTGAGATGCGGCGTGCGCAGATATACTCAAGACAGGAACCTGATGGATTCTCCGTAGGAGGAGTGCACAACGTCCTTTTCAGAGGACAAACCTTGCTACCAGTTTCTTTACGGGAGGAGGTGCTGAGGGAGTTTCACATATCCCCTTTGGAGGTACATCCTGGAGTGGCGAAGATGTACCAGGATCTCAGACAACAACACTGGTGGCCGGGCATGAAGAAGGTTGTGGCGAAGTTCGTTTCTCGATGCCTCACCTGCCAACAGGTGAAGGCAGAGCACCAGGTACCAGCAGGCTTGGTACAGCCCTTGGAGGTCCCGGAGTGGAAGTGGGATGACATATTTATGGACTTCATTACTGGACTTCTGCGCACTTCCAGAGGTCATGACTCCATTTGGGTGATTGTCGACCGACTCACCAAGTCGGCACACTTCTTACCCATCAGAGAGCAGGGCTCAGTGGAGAGCTTAGGACGTCTCTACGTTCATGAGATTATGCATCTTCATGGTGCGACATCATCTATCATCTCCAATCGAGATGCTCGCTTTACTTCCTGGCTTTGGAAGGGGTTGCAGGAGGTGTTTGGGACACAGCTACGTCTGAGCACCGCCTTTCACCCTCAGACGGATGGTTATACGGAGAGGACCATTCAGACTCTAGAGGACATGATCCGCGCATGTGTCCTCGACTTTGGTCATAGCTGGGAGGACCACCTACCCTTGGTGGAATTCGCGTACATGAACAGCTACCACTCCACCATAGGGATGGAACCATACGAGGCGTTGTACAGCCGACCTTGCAGATCTCCATTGTATTGGACATACCCTGGGGAGTCTGCACTTGTGGGACCGGAGATGGTCCATGCCACGACAGAGAAGGTCCAGGTCATCCAGGAGCAGATGAGGACAGCTCAGAGCTGGCAGAAGTCTTATGCTAACAGGAGGCGGAGGCCACTAGAGTTCGAGGATGGCGACCATGTCTTCTTGCGTGTCTCACCTCGACGTGGATTACAGAGATTTGGCTGAGGCGACAAGTTGTCTCCACGCTTCATCGGACCATTCCAGGTCCTCAATAGGACTGGTGAGGTGGCTTATCGCCTGGCTCTACCACCTCAGTTGCACCGGGTGCATGACGTCTTCCATGTATCATAGCTGAGGAGATACGTGCACGACTCGACGCATATCATTGACTATGGGGAGATGGACGTTGATGATGGGGAGACTTTTGCGGAGGTTCCGGTGGAGATCGAAGATCGACAAGAGCGGGTCCTATGTGGACGGTCGATTCCTCTAGTGTGCATCAGATGGCAGAACAGGAACCTCCAGGAGAGTACTTGGGAGCGGGAGGCTCAGATGCATGCTCAGTACCCACTTTTGTTTCCCTAGTTTTTGATGTATCTTTACGGGGATGTAAATCCCTGAGGTGGGAGTAATTTAAAGGCTCGTAAAATTCAAGGATTTTTTTTTAATTTTCTTTGGAATTTTACAAGAACGCAGTTTCTGACGGCACCTGATTCCGAGGCCCGGTGTGCCCGGAATCATTTTCCGAAGTTTAGCTCGGGTATGTTCAGTGAACGAACGAGCGGGTTTTTCTAACTTTTGAACCGGTGCTCGGAATCGAATTCCGAGGGCACCGGTGGAATCGCAGCGCCGGTAATTGCTTAGAATTACCTTTTCCGGAGTTGTGTTTGCTCGGGTGTGGTTTTTATTTTTTGGGATTAAGTTAAGAAATAAAATATAAGTGGTGAGACACTTTATTTTATTTCACTTAAAGCCACTTAAGCTAAGTTAAGCAGATAAGGTGGAACCCACAATATCTTACCCACTTTGTAGGATATTTGTGAGGTGGGGACCGCACGATCCCCACTGTTTCTTCCCTCCTAAGTAGCGCACCCGCAACCCCCCCCCCCCCCCCCCCCCCCTTTAATGAGAGTCAAACCTTACATTTTTCTGGTTAAGAAACACCCCATTAAATTGGGCAGTTAAATCGTTACAATTAATTCTTTGAATTAATTGTTCGTTTCTTATCTTTTGAATTTCAAGTTCTTTTGTTGATAACAAAATAAGAGGAGGACTTATTTTATTATTTTTGGGGTTTGTGTTGTGTTAATCCTTTGGGAGAAAAAGAAAAGATTCTTCGTTCTTCAACGAAGAATGCGAAGAACACACCACCGCCGATGAAGAACGCCAATCTCCGATGGAGGACGACGGCGAGTGACGCCTTCCTCAAAGATCACCTAACACCAAAGATGATTCTATTCTTCCGCGGCGGTCTTCTTCTTCCGCGGCGATCCTCTTCTTCCGCGACGGTTAATTCCACGACGAACGCTTGATCAACGACAGTGTTGAGCTAGGGTTTTATTTTATTTTTTAGTTCGTGAAATCTTCCATCGCTTTCTCCTTTTTGTTGAACCTCCTGTTATCGTGATAACGGGAGGAGGTCGGACCGCACGAACACGGCCGACACTCCTCCCCTTTTTGGTTGTTGGTTTTGTTGCGGCAATCAAGGAAACGCGGTGCCGAAGCACCGTGTGGAATTTTTTATAAGTAAAGGGGGAGAAGCGCGGCACCGTCATGCCGAACCGTTGAAGACGGACCAAGACACAGCGCCGTTGCGCCGCGCCGTTGAAAACGAAGCAAACATGCGGTGCCGCCGCGCCGCACCGGAGAACCACTAAAGCACTGCGGCCGGAGCGGGGCCGCGGAGGAGGGGAGCGGTGTCGTCACGCTGCGTCAGACGAACCAAGGCCGCAGCTGGTTCCGGGATGCGGCGAAGCAGCGGAACCGGCGGCCGGTACTGGGCCGCCAGCATCAGAGCAAGGGGACTAGCCCTTGCCGGTCCCATGGTGGCGCAGCCGGCGAGCCGGTGCGGGCCGGCCGGTTCAAGCAAAAATCCGGGGGCCGTAACCCCCGACCGACCAGGTGAGCGGCCCCATGAAGGGGCCGCGGTTTCTCTACGTGGGGTCAGTGCGCCCCCCGCACCGAAACGGCTCGGCCGTTCAGCCGAGCCCCTGGCCAGCGCGCCCAGCGTACCGCGCGCCGGGCCGGCTGCCTGGCCGGTCCGCCAGACCGGGCCGCACCCAGGCCGGGCCGGGCCACGCCGACTGGGCCGGGCCGCGCCCACATGGGCCGGACCTGGACCCGGTTCGGGTCGATCCGGTACGGGCCGACCTTGGGGGTATCGGGCCAGGTCAGACCGGGCCCAAACCCCCTAATACCAAACCTCTTTCGGTCTGTTGCCCATAACCTGAGCTATGGGCCTTCGATCGACGCACCATAAGTTGCGATGCGATCCTTGGAATGAGACGGTCGTTTCGGTATATCACACTCAAGGTTTCGGAGGACTTTGGGTTCGACCGGGTTGGTTCGTACATGAAACCAACCGGACCCTCGGAGCGGAAACACTTATAACTTGAGCTTCGGACGTCCGATTGATGTTTCGTCGACTTTGATGGATTCATCTAAGTGAGACGGATCTTTTGGCTTACTCCGCTCGAGGTTTGGACGCAGTTGGAGTACGGTCAGGTTGGTTTTGACTCAAAAACCAACCGGGCCCCTAGGACGAAAAAGCCAAAAACTCTCAGACCAGGCGTCCGATTGACGCGTCGTCTGTGACGTCGAGTTCCTGTTGACGATACAGAACTTTTGGATACATCAACTCCGGACTATGTGTCAGTTGATATATCAGACTCTTGGCTCGTGGAGCGGACCCTCCCGAACGAGCTTGCTGTGTGCAGGAACCCTAGAGCTGGCTGTGACTGCGAAGACGATGATGACTGTACAGAGATCCTTAGTGGATTAGACGACGATGACTACAACACTCAGCAGTCCTACGTAGATCAGTGCTACCGATCGTGTGTGGGTCCGATCCTGTGTGGGTCAGCGCTCAGCGGTCCTGTGTGGGCCAACGCCTACAGATCCTCTGTGGGTCCGATCCTGTGTGGGTCTTTGCGGGGGTTAGTTACCTATCGATCCTGTGTGGGTCAGATCCTATGTTGGTCATTGTGGGAGTTAGTTATCTATCGATCCTGTGTGGGTCAGATCCTTTGTGGGTCATTGCGGGGGTTAGTACCTATCGATCCTTTGTGGGTCCGATGAATTAGATGAATCAGTGGCTATATTCGATCATCTCTATTGTCATACGAAGAAGTATACCTGTGTGAGCTGAATCCTATTTTGATTTCCTTTGTGGATTGTGTTGTGCTATCCTGTGTGGATTGCATTTTTCTTTCCTGTGTGGACTGGGTTGTACTTGGGCTCGGAGGTTGGAGCGAACTGGAATTAATGACTTAGGTATATGTATGGGCATATATCTAAGCAGTGTCGGATGTTACTTCGTGATTGTATCTTTCCTTTGTGGATTATCCTTTCTGGATTCCGGGAGACCTTCAGGGGTATTGGGGTCCCTACTGAGTAGCTTATACTCACCCCTGCACGGGCTATGCCCGCACTACGTTGTGTTGGTTGCAGACGACGGACAGTGCTGATCGCGGTTGAGGCTTGCGGAGCAGGACGGTACCTGGAGGTGGACCACTGGGCGGGACGTACTCGGAGTGGACGGTTGGACCCGAGGAGCTGTGGAGCCTATCTGTAGTCACCCTTCATGTGGGACTTCTAGTGGGAGGCTCGACGTTGCAGATTTACTTTCAGTTGCTGTTTTCCCTTTCGAGTTGTACTTTACTTTCAGTTTGAGTTTGTATTCTGGCCCACTTACTTTTTCCGCACTTACTATTGTACCCAGTTTTTACTTAGTGTTTACTTCTACTGATTGCTTGCTCTGTGGTGTTTGTTTACTTTACAAAGGCAATGTCTTCCCTTGTTACCGGAATTTACGCCTTGGTGCTAGTCGCTAGCCCCTGGCCTATGGAAGGTGGGCTTGGGGTAGTCACGGCACGGGCCCGAGGACGGGTCGTGACAAGTACTTCTACTATTATCACCACTACCACTACTATTATTACTACTACTATTAATATTACTATCATCACATTCAAATGTAGATGCACATGCATTATTATTAATTTTTTATTACCATATACGTGCATATGCAATGCACTGGTATTATTCATTCATTATTATTAATATTAATATTAATATTATTATTATTATTATTATTATAACTGTTATTATTATTATTATTATCATTATCATTATTATTATCATTATCACATGCAAATGCACATGCATGTGCGTTGGTATTTATTATTTATTACCATGCACGTGGATGCGTTATTATTATTATTATTATTACAATTAGTATTATTAATATCATCATCAAATGTAAATACACATGCACATGCATGTGCGTTCTTATTTATTATTATTTATTTATTATTTACTACTATTCACGTGCACATTAAATGCACTTTCATTATTCTATTATTATTATTATTGTTGGTGTTTTTGTTGTTGTTGTTGTTGTTGTTGTTGTTTTTGTTTGTATCATCAAATACAAATGCCCATGCACGTGCATTTTTATTTATTATTTATTACCATTCACGTGCTTGGGTCATTATCATTATCATTAAATGTAAATGCACATGCACGTGTGTTATTATATATTATTTATTATTATGCACATGAAAATGCAATGCACTTGGGTTATTCTATTATCACATATGTTATTATTATTTATTCTTATGCACGTGCACACGTAATGAATGTGTTTAATTCTATTATCACATGTGTTATTATTTGTTATTTATTATCATTCACATGAAAATGTACATTCATGTGGAGATGGTTTTTATTTATTGTTTATTACCATTCACATGCACATGCACATGCACTAGTATGTGCGTAATTATTTATTATTTATTATCATTCACATGCTCATGCACATACACATGCAATTCACATGCGTAATTATTTATAATTTATTAGTTATTATCATTCACATTAAAATTCGATGGCATATGCACATGCACGTAGGTTATGATTTATTATTTAAACCATGCACATGCATATGCACATGCACGTGCGTTATTACTAATATTATTATTATAGGTATTTTTAGGGTTTACTATCAATTTTTATGATTTTTAGGTGTTATTAACATTTATTATGGTTTGTTAGGGTTTTAGGGTTTTTTTGTAACACCCCAAGATTTCATAGTGTGTTATTTCTTCAAAATAATACAATAACTTGCACTACACGCAACACCGAGTTCAAGCACACCATGAATTACCAAACAAGCCGTTCAAAAGAGGTTATGAATAGTATTAACTAAATTTTAAACTTTATATAATCCTTATAATTTTAGAATCCATATTATGAGTTTCTTATACATAATGTAAGAAACAATTCATTTTCAGTATTTCACTTTTACCAACTTTTAATAGTGAACGATTTTTAAATACAATATTTTAAACATTTTGACTAAATGGGGACATCAAAAAAATTTAAAATGAAACATCCCAAGCTTCCACGGTACGCTTTCCTTTGAATAATACAGTAGCGTGTGTTGTACGCAACTTCGAGTTCTAACACACACCACAACCAATCAAACTAGCCGTTATGAATAGTAATACCTACTTTTTGAAATTATATATATTTTATATTTCAAAATGAACTTAATTTTTGGATTCGGAATATCAAATTTAGCCCAAGGAGAAATTTTGGTACTTTTCGGATAACTTTCATATTTTGATGAATAGTGAAAATTACTAAATTTTAATTAAAAACAACTTTTTTAATCAAAATATTTAATAGTGATAAATTATGAATTTGAGTGGTTTTAAAGTATATTTATAATATATTTTTACCATTTAATATAATGTTGGTCATTGGACATAATTTTACAATTAAACCGAACATAAACAAGTGTCAATCTTTTGATAGTTATTATCTCTTAAAAACACGCTTTTTGTTTTGACAGCGGGAATTAATTTTAAATTAATTTATGCCACTTCTGTGTTTTGAATTTATAAAAATGGATTCCATATTTGGAATCAGGATGTCCAAATTGTGTAAATAGGTAAGTTTTATTTTTAGACATTTTGAATAATTACTGCGGTAAATATTTTATTTACCATGGTTAAGGGTAAATCCGGTAAATAAGGGTTAAAACAATAATATTATAATAATACAAAATTACCCTAAAACGTGTCCTAGACTTATTGGTTGATACATGGTAGACCATAGGCATCTCTGGGTAGATTTTGGGACCCCATGGTGCCACTTGTAGGTGATAGGGACACTTTATTTTAATTAAGTTAAAATGAATACAAAAATGACACAAGCATATATCTTTTAGAAATATTTTTTTTACATAGGGTTATATATGTTGGATTTTAGATTATAAATATTAATTTGAAATATAAAACTATTTCCTACATAGTGATATTTTATTTATAATTTTTAGACATTAAATAATGTAATTTATTTATGACACAATGATGATGAATTAATTACTACAATAGTGAAAAATTAAAATAATTGATATTATAAATACCCAAATAAATATAATATGAAACTTTTAATGAATTAAACTAATTTTCTAGGATAATATTATATATTAAGATTGATTTAATTGACTTTTTTCGAAGTAATCAATCTTTTATGAGTTTCACAAAAATCAACTATTGAATAGTGTCAAAATTGACATAAAAGAGTTCTTAAAACAAATATTATATTATTAATTGATATTAAATTCCTAAAAATCTACGGTTCCGCCAAGAGACTTATATCATGATATGTTAATCATTAATGGACCACTTGGGGGTAACTTGGATGTATATAGTAAGTTTATTAACCATATTATATATAAATACAAAGAGACATTGTAAAAGTGAAACTAATTAACTTAGAGTTAATACTTAAAGATAAGGTTAATATAAGTACCCAAACCTGTCTAAATTCTATTGGATGAGTTTTTTTCGACCCCTACCCACCTTAAAATTTAAATAATCAACTTTGGAGCCATTAGAAACTGAATATGAATTTATTATAAACTAATATTTCTAGCTTTTCCAAAGGTGCCCCTCACCCCTCTTATAAAAGGGCACTCCTCCTTCTCATTTATTCACACCTTTAAAACCTTTTGGTTCGGCAAAACTCTGCCCATATACTCTCCCAACTTCCCTCAATACAACCTAGAGGCCTTAGTTTGATCAGAAAGCCAACCTAAGGAGCCCTTTTGATCAAATCAAAAGGAAGAACCCGAAGAAGAGGTAATGATTTCACCACCCTTTTCCAAGTTCCTTTCTTCTTCCACTTCTTCTTCCTTTGTTATTACCATTATAAAATAATAACTCTAGTATCATATATATACTGTGATGTTATTATAAATATGGTACAACCATATTCAGTATTCTATCCACCCTTTGAATAACATGTCACCATACGTGCGTACGTACGACTTACCGTCTCCACGTCGTGGTGTAATTGTTATTCAATATATTATTATTTGGATGGGTGTAATAATGATATGTAACTCGTGTAAATAATAAATATAACGTGTTAATGATTCTGTATATATGATATAACAACCATTTATATATTATTTCAAAAGAATGATATTGTCGCTCATGCGTACGTACGGACTACCGTCTCCACGAACGTGATGAGATTCATTCTCCATCGTATCCATTAAAGTATAATTATCATTTTATGATTTAAAAATGATGTTTAAGGACTTGATATCATTATGGATATGAATAATATACAACCTGTCCATTACAAACATGGCTTACATAACAAAACATATAAAAGAAAACAAGTAAGTTAACACCCGAAACAACGATAATACTAAGATATTATTATCAAATCAATATTAAAAGATCATATATGATATCATATTAATGTATATGATTCTTGTATAATTTAATAAAAATTATTTCACCATTATATAGGAGGTTAACCTACCCCAACCACGGAAAAGTACAAGGTAAGGGGTTTTCATCTCACTCCCTATTCCCGTGAGATTCATGCCATATTGCCACCATTACCTTTTGTGTGGTGTATGTACTGCCCATAATTTTATTCTTTGTGTAATACACTCTAATTTATGTGTATTTACATATTCATTGTATGATACCTCTTTCATGGGTTGTATGTTTCATAAGTTACCAAATTGGTAAGGGTTATTTCACAATTTCTTCATTATCCGAGGTTGTTTATACGTATTAATCTACTGGGATCTCTTTATCATCCACATCCATGTTTCTTAAAAATGAATTTCAAAACATTTTTACTATTTACTAGAATATGGATTAAAGTCATTTATACCCTTGTTTGACTTTTTATAAGAGGTTTATAAAGGAATCTTTCCGTCGTTTTCCAAACAAGGTGCTTTTTAACCTTTTCAACAAAATTAAGGTAAGAATGTTTTTTTTAACTTATACGGCGGGTGCGGCTATTTTCCGCCGTTATAAAATCGTCGAAGCTTCCCTTACAAGATAATAAGAATATTTTCAAAACAAATGTTTTATTTCATAAATATAAGACTCTTAAATGATTTCAAAATAGAAAGAGATATTTTTATAAAATAGTCTTTTTTTCATCTATGTCAACATCCTTTGATGGATTTTAAGCTTATTTGAAGTTGATTTATTATGATACAAAACATCCATATTTTATTGAAGGTTTTGTGATATTTTTGACCGTGGATAAGTTATTCTTATGTCACTCATGGTTTTTGTTTAGAGTATTGACATTTCATAAGTTATTTGTAATCCGAATGTTTATGTTATATTTCAACCTTTCATTCAGATGAATGTGTTAGACAAGTATGTTCCGGGTTGGGGACCAGTAAAAGTAAGCCCTCCGGTTTCATCTCCGGTTATTAGAGGAACTCCGGTTTAGTCTCCGGTTATTATAGGAACTCCGGGTTGGTGTCCGGTTATTAGAGGCACTCCGGGTTGGTGTCTGGTTATTAGAGGCACTCCGTGTTGGGTTCCGGTTACAGTTAGCCCCTAGGTCTTGGGACGAGGCCTTGACAAAGAAATTAAAGTTCAGCATTATGCATTCCAACATTATGAAAGTGGTTATTGATATTTCATGTGATTATTAGATTAGTAGAATATCCATGTGAATATGTAAATGGCATTATTTCATTTTACTTTTTCCATACTATGTTGAAGTTCAAGTTTAAAAGGCTTTTGTTTTAGTAATGCATTGCCTTAAATGTTTATGCTTATTTTTGAATGTTCCGCTATATTGTTATCCTTACTGGGCATTTGAGCTCACTCCTTCTCTATGTTTTATTTTTCCTAGGATGTGAAGAAGTAAGTTATGAATGACCTACAGGGATATTATGAGGGGATAATAGTGTGGACTATGGAGACATTATGTTGTTGTAGTAGTTTTTCACTTTATGATGTAATGTAAAACTTATGAATATATCTAGTGTTTCAAAGGCTACTAAACCAATCGGTCTTTCGAGATTTGATCTTTCTTGTGATCATGACAATGTTATGTAATAATGCACCGACTCTGGGTAACTAGGGTCGGGGAATTACAGTTGGTATCAGTGGATGTTTAGTACAAACCTTGGAAGCTAGATTTAGATAAACTCTGATTAGAGCACATAGATTTAAGATGGACTTTGAGGATTAGTATAGAAGAACTTCCTAGAATTTTGGTATTGTAGAGATTTTGTGTGTTTTCCAAGCAATACATCCCTGTCTGGATATGAGCAGGTAGAGGCGGCTCTGGCACAGATGTACCTAGGGGTAAAACCCGAAAACACCGCTTTGAGCTAGACTAGAACAGGAACTGGTGCACAATAACGAGCCTTGCTGCACTCTTGGTTACGACACTCCCGGGAGATATGCTTAGGATAATTCTAATTTTCTTTACAAACCATTATGAAGGGTTTATGAGTATATACGTCCTCAATGGAGACATTTTTATGATTATGGATTATATCCATAAACTATTTAATTTATGTTATGTGTTTCACAAGTTTTGGATTAGGTATTGTTATTCATAAACTAATCTAGTGTATGCCATTGTTTAGAAATGGCGCCTAGTAGAAGGAATGATAACTCCAGCAATGCACATGATACAAAGAGAAAGAAGGATCATATATTTCATGGTCTTAAGACAGAATTTATAAGAGAAATAGTCTTGCATGTATTATCATCATATGAAGAAATAATATCATGTGTTGATAAGATAAGTAAAGAGTTTACTGAGTCCTATGGATTTGAAGGGAAGAAAGAGAAGAAAAGGATGGAAGAGAGAAAGATGGATAAAGGGAAGAGGGAAAAGAAGAATTTTCCTATATGTGATAACTGTGGAAAGAAACACCCTGGAACTTGCCTGAAAGGAATGGGAGTTTGTTATAAGTGTGGAGGAAAAGGGCACAAAGTACGTGAATGCAAGGGTAATAAAATGGTTTCAAATGTACAATGCTTTATTTTCAAGGAGTTTGGACACTATGCGAACCTATGTACCAGTCATCAGACTATGCCGCAAATGATGCTATTGGATAATAACCAAGTTATGATACTACCACAGATGAAGAGGAATGATTAGAGTTCTTATGTTGGTTATTTAATTTGAGTGTTGTATCAACAATGTACTTATTATAATAATTATGGAGTATATAAGGATTGTACTGCAGTACTGTTTCATTATGGACTTGAGATTGTGTGGAACAAAGAAAAGTGACTCAATAGCAGGTTAAAATTTTGGAAAATATATGGTTGAGAGAAAGATAAACCATAATATGGTTCTGATATCGAGGTAGTGATTTTATAATAGTAAATGATTGTTTTGGATAAATTATATTGGATATTCTTGACTACCTTGAAACTGATTAATGATTTGTATATTCCGTCATTGTTGGGGTTTACAACATTTTTGGATTGAAGGAGTATATCTATTATTCTATAAGGAATAAGGGATCATGAATGTAATCAATAAGGTTTTATGATAATTTAAGATGTTGCAGTGTTTTAAAAGAATAAATGATGAAGGTGATCACATGTTATTATGCGGCAAAAAAAGGATCTTTATTGTGTTTACCTTCCTTATAAATTTTGGACTAAATTATTTTGGATAGTTCTAGTTTGGATTATTTTGGATTGCCATAAAAGGACAACCCGGAGGTCGGGCGGCAACCCGTCACGACCGGCAAGGCCACGAGACTTGAACCCGCAACCGAAGGGCGACATGGGTGTATCACCTACCACTGGCCCATGAGATGTCCGGTATTAAATAATGTAGTTTTTTAAAAGATCTGGTAGATGAATTATAAATTCATTTATTTTGGAACCCTATACGAATAGTATAAATAGAAATTTTTTTTATGTTCTATTATCTTTTAGAGTGAAAGATGAGTTTGTGGTAGATATTTATTAATGGATAAAACTCTAATTATAAAGTAAGTATATCTCTTTATGATCTTAGCCAATCTCATAAATAAATTCCCCAACATTATGAAAAGGAACTTAGAAACAAAATGTTGTCCTAGATGGTACCTTAAATCATCACTAATTTATGGCTTTGGGATTGTTGGCCTTTTTATAGCCATGTTTTTTACCACTCTCCATCAGATAATTGATGGTTAGATTTCTCTTCCATATCCATATTTTCCTACATGGAACCCTAGTATGTGTTATTTTCGGTAATTTTCATACTTTCCACTCTTTATTTTAAATAGAGGCCCCATTAATTCATTTTTTCGATGTGGGATTTCAACTAAGATATTTTGAAACGTCAAAAATGTGTTATCCTAATACCCTATGTTTTGTTGAACCGATGGTATTTCAAATCATCATAGATTGATGAATTTAAGGACCATAATTTTACACTTATTTGTGACTGATGACCTCAATCACTACCTATAAATATTTACGTTTTTCCTCCAATTATATGTCTCTAATTGCCACCAATGTTCTCCTAATCAAGATCATAATTTGTTGGTGACCCTTTCATTTCTCTTTTCCTCATATTAAGACTAAATTTTAGTAACCCAATTTCCGATGTGGATTTTACCACAAATATATTTTCTATTTTCAACCGTTTATTTTCGAAGGACAATTTCAAATTGTGAGGATGCAATTTATTGAAGGAGGGGAGAATGTAACACCCCAAGATTTCATAGTGTGTTATTTCTTCAAAATAATACAATAACTTGCACTACACGCAACACCGAGTTCAAGCACACCATGACTTACCAAACAAGCCGTTCAAAAGAGGTTATGAATAGTATTAACTAAATTTTAAACTTTATATAATCCTTATAATTTTAGAATCCATATTATGAGTTTCTTATACGTAATGTAAGAAACAATTCATTTTTAGTATTCCACTTTTACCAACTTTTAATAGTG
This sequence comes from Viscum album, assembly GCA_963277665.1. Classification (NCBI taxonomy): domain Eukaryota; kingdom Viridiplantae; phylum Streptophyta; class Magnoliopsida; order Santalales; family Viscaceae; genus Viscum; species Viscum album. Next base: position 1,068,505 of record CAUJRU010000031.1, on the reverse strand, counting down.
AACCCCTTTTAAATACAATATTTTAAACTTTTTGACTAAATGGGGACATCAAAAAAAAATTTAAAATGATACATCCCAAGATTCCACGGTACGCTTTCCTTTGAATAATACAGTAGCGTGTGTTGTACGCAACTTCGAGTTCTAACACACACCACAACCAATCAAACTAGCCGTTATGAATAGTAATACCTAATTTTTAAAATTATATATATTTTATATTTCAAAATGGACTTAATTTTTGGATTCGGAATATCGAATTTAGCCTAAGGTGAAATTTTGGTACTTTTCGGATAACTTTCATATTTTGATGAATAGTGAAAATTACTAAATTTTAATTAAAAACAACTTTTTTAATCAAAATAATTAATAGTGAAAAATTATGAATTTGAGTGGTTTTAAAGTATATTTAGAATATATTTTTACCATTTAATATAATGTTGTTCATTGGACATAATTTTACAATTAAACCGAACATAAACAAGTGTCAATCTTTTGATAGTTATTATCTCTTAAAACCACGCTTTTTGTTTTGACAGCGGGAATTAATTTTAAATTAATTTCTGCCACTTCTGTGTTTTGAATTTAGAAAAATAGATTCCATATTTGTAATCAGGATGTTCAAATTGTGTAAATAGGTAACTTTTAATTTATACATTTTGAATAATTACTGCGGTAAATGTTTTATTTACCATGGTTAAGGGTAAATCTGGTAAATAAGGGTTAAAACAATAATATTATAATAATACTAAATTACCCTAAAACGTGTCCTAACCTTATTGGTTGATACAGGTTCGACCATAGGCATCTTTGGGTCGATTTTGGGACCCCATGGTGCCACTTGTAGGTGATAGGGACACTTTATTTTAATTAAGTTAAAATGAATACAAAAATGACACAAGCATATATCATTTAGAAAAAAAATTTTTACATAGGGTTATATATGTTGGATTTTAGATTATAAATATTCATTAGAAAGATAAAACGATTTCCTACATAATCATATTTTATTTTTAATTTTTAGACATTAAATAATGTAATTTATTTATGACACAATGATGATGAATTAATTAGTATAATAGTGAAAAATTAAAATAATTGATATTATAAATACCCAAATAAATATAATATGAAACTTTTAATGAATTAAAATAATTTTATAGGATAATATGATATATTAGGATTGAGTTAATTGAATTTTTTCGAAGTAATAAATCTGTTATGAGTTTCAGAAAAATCAACTATTGAATAGTGTCAAAATTGACATAAAAGAGTTCTTAAAACAAATATTATATTATTAATTGATATTAAATTCCTAAAAATCTAAGGGTCTTCCAAGAGACTTATATCATGATAGTTTCATCATTAATGGACCACTTTGGGGTCACTTGAATGTATATAGTAAGTTTATTAACCATATTATATAAAAATACAAAGAGACATTGTAAAAGTGAAACTAATTAACTTAGAGTTAATACTTAAAGATAAGGTTAATATAAGTACCCAAACCTGTCTAAATTCTATTGGTTGAGTTGTTTTCGACCCCTCCCCACCTTAAAATTTAAATAATAAACTTTTGAGCCATTATAAACCAAATATGAATTTATTATAAACTAATATTTCTTGCTTTTCCAAAGGTGCCCCTCACGCCTCTTATAAAAGGGCACTCCTCCTTCTCATTTATTCACACATTAAAAACCTTTTGGTTCGGAAAAACTCTACCCATATACTCTCCAAACTTTCCTCACAACAACCTAGAGGCCTTAGTTTGAACATAAATACAACCTAAGGAGCCCTTTTGATCAAATGAAAAGGAAGAACCCGAAGAAGAGGTAATGATTTCACCACCCTTTTCCAAGTTCCTTTCTTCTTCCACTTCTTCTTCCTTTGTTATTACCATTCTAAAATAATAACTCCAGTATCATATATATACTGTGATGTTATTATAAATATGGTACAACCATATTCAGTATTATATCCACCCTTTGAATAACATGTCACCATACGTGCGTACGTACGGCTTACCGTCTCCACGTCGTGGTGTAATTGTTATTCAATATATTATTATTTGGATGGGTATAATAATGATATGTAACTAATGTAAATAATAAATATAACATGTTAATGATTATGTATATATGATATAACAACCATTTATATATTATTTCAAAAGAATGATATTGTCGCTCGTGCGTACGTACGGACTACCGTCTCCACGAACGCGATGAGATTCATTCTCCATCGTATCCATTCAAGTATAATTATCATTTGATGATTTAAAAATGATATTTAAAGACTTGATATAATTCTGGATATGAATAATATACAACCTATCCATTACAAACATGGATTACGTAACAAAACATATAAAAGAAAACAAGTAAGTTAACACCCGAAACAATGATAATACTAAGATATTATTATCAAATCAATATTAAAAGATCATATATGATATCATATTAATGTATATGATTCATGTATAATTTAATAACAATTATTTCACCATTATACAGGATGTTAACATACCCCAACCAAGGAAAAGTACAAGGTAAGGGGTTTTCATCTCACTCCCTATTCCCGTGAGATGCATGCCATATTGCCACCATTACCTTTTGTGTGGTGTATGTACTGCCCATAATTATATTCTTTGTGTAATACACTATAATATATGTGTATTTACATATTCATTGTATGATACCTCTTTCATGGGTTGTATGTTTCATAAGTTACCAAATTGGTAAGGGTTATTTCGCAATCTCTTCATTATCCAAGGTTGTTTATACGTAATAATCTACTGGGATCTCTTTATCATCCACATCCATGTTTCTTAAAAATGAATTTCATAACATTTTTAATATTTACTAGAATATGGGTTAAATTCATTTATACCCTTGTTTGACTTTTTATAAGAGGTTTATAAAGGAATCTTTCCGTCATTTTCCAAACAAGGTGCTTTTTAACCTTTTCAACAAAATTAAGGTAAGAATGTTTTTTTAACTTATACGGCGGGTGCGGCTATTTTCCGCCGTTATAAAATCGTCGAATCTTCCCTTACAAGATAATAAGAATATTTTAAAAAAAAATGTTTTATTTCATAAATATAAGACTCTTAAATGATTTCAAAATAGAAAGAGATATTTTTCTAAAATAGTCTTTATTTCATCTATGTCGACATCCTTTGATGGATTTTAATCTTATTTGAAGTTGATTTATTATGATACAAAACATCCATATTTTATTGAAGGTTTTGTGATATTTTTTACTGTGGATAAGTTATTCTTATGTCACTCATGGTTTTTGTTTAGAGTATTGGCATTTCATAAGTTATTTGTAATCCGAATGTTTATGTTATATTTCAACCTTTCATTCAGATGAATGTGTTAGACAAGTATGTTCCGGGTTGGGGACCGGTAAAAGTAAGCCCTCCGGTTTGGTCTCCAGTTATTAGAGGAACTCTGGTTTGGTCTCCGGTTATTAGAGGAACTCCGGGTTGGTTTCCGATTATTAGAGGCACTCCCGGTTGGTGTCCGGTTATTAGAGGCACTCCGGGTTGGGTTCCGGTTACAGTTAGCCCCTAGGACTTGGGACGAGGGCTTGACAAAGAAATTAATGTTCAACATTATGCATTCCAACATTATGAAAGTGGTTATTGATATTGAATGTGATTATTCGATTAGTAGAATATCCATGTGAATAAGTAAATGGAATTATTTCATTTTAATTTTTCCATACTATGTTGAAGTTCAAGTTTAAAAGGCTTTGTTTTAGTAATGCATTGCCTTAAATGTTTATGCTTATTTTTGAATGTTCCGCTCTATTGTTATCCTTACTGGGCATTTGATCTCACCCCTTTTCTATGTTTTATTTTTCCCAGGATGTGAATAAGTAAGTTATGAATGACCTACAGTGATATTATGAGGGGATAATAGTATGGACTATGGAGACATTATGTTGTTGTAGTAGTTTTTCACTTTATGATGTAATGTAAAACATATGAATATATCTAGTATTTCCAAGGCTACTAAACCAGTCGGTCTTTTGAGATTTGATCTTTCTTCTGATCATTCCAATGTTATGTAATAATGCACCGACTCTGGGTAACTAGGGTCGGGGCGTTACATTTTTAATGGTATATTAGCATTTTTTAGGGTTTGGTGGGGGTTATTAGGATTTTATTAGGGTTTATTATGGTGTGTCAAAGTTTATTAGGGTTTATTAGGTATTTTTAGGGTTTTATTAGGACTGATTTGGGTTTATTATGGTATATTATGGTATATTATGTTATATTTGGGTATGTTTAGGAATTATTAGGGTTTATTTGTTTTTATTTTGATTCATTATGGTTTATTAATTTTTAAGAGGCTATATTTGTGAATTTTAGTGTTTATCAGTGTTTATTCAGGTTTGTTGGCGCTTTTAAGATTTGTTAAGTTTTATTATCATTTATTAGGTGTTTTAGGGCTTTTTAATGGTATATTTGTGTTTTTTAGGGTTTAGTGGGGTTTATTATGGTTTATTATGGTGTGTTAAATTGTGTTAGGGTTGAGTAGGTATTTTTAGGGTTTTATTGGTGTTGAGTCAGTATCTTTTAGGTTTTATTAGTGTTTATTAGACTTGAGTATGGTTTATTAGGGTTTGTTAGGGGTTTTAGGGTTTACTAGGGTTTTTTAGTGTTTTTATTAGGGTATATGGGTGTTTTTTAATTTTTTTTAATATATATGAGGGGTTGTTTTGACTTTTTAGGTTTTATTAGCATGTTTTTAGTGTTTGTGAGCATTTTTAATGGTTTATTAGCTTTTATTTAAATTTATTGTGGTTTATTAGGGTTTCTTGGTCTTTTTAATGGTTTGTTTGCGTTTTTTGTTTATTGGGATTTAGTTGGGTTTTATTAGGTTTTGTTATGGTGTGTCAATGTTTATTAGGGTTTATATTGTATTTTGAGGGTTTTATTATGGTTTTATTAGAGTTTATTAGTTTTTATTAGTGTTTATTAGGGATTTTTAGGGTTTATTTGGGTTTTAAGGGGTTTGTTAATTTTTTTTGGTTTATTAAGTTATGTTGGTGTTTGTTAGGTCTTTTTGGATAATATAGAATGTTTTTATTATTTGTGAGGATTTTTGTTTTTGTTTGTGAGTGTTTTTAGGGTTTCATTGGTTATATTGGAGTTTATTATGGATTATTAGGGTTTCTAGGGATTTTTAAGGTATATTAGAGTTTTTTGTCTTTATTAGGTTATATTAGTTTTTTATGTATTTTTAGGTAACATAGGGTGTTTTTATTGTTTGTGGTCATTTTGTTATTGTTTGTGAGAGTTTTTATGGTTTATTTGATTATATTAGAGTTTATCAGTGTTTTGGGGGATTTTTTAAGGTATACTAGAATTTTTTTAATTATTAGTGTTTTGTAGGGTTTTTTAGTGGTTATTATGGTGTGTTAAGGTTTGATATGTATTTTTGGTGTTTTATTAGGGTTAAGGAGAGTTTCTTATAGTTTTTAGGGATTATAAGTAGTTTTTAGTTATTATTAGAGTTTATTAGGGGTTTATTAGGGTTTAATATTTTATATTATGGTATATTAGGGTTTAATATTTTTTATGCTTTTAAAGTGTCTTTTGGGTTTTTCTAGCATTTTTTAGGGTTTGTGTATCATTTTTAGAGTTTATGATGCATTTTTAGTGTTTATGTGACATTTTTAGGGTTTAGATAGCAGTTTTAGATTTTTTATATCATTTTTAGTGTTTTTGTAACGTTTTTAGAGTTTATGTAGCGTGTTTAGCATTTAGGCTTTATGCAACATTTTTAGGGTTTATGTTGCAGTTTATGGGTTTATGTAGCGTTTTTTAGGGGTGATGTAGCATTTATGTTGCATTTTTTAGTGTTTATGTAATGTTTTTAGGGATCATGTTGTGTTTTTAGGGTTTACATTGTTTTTTAGGTTTTATGTAGTGTTTTTTAATGTTTATGTTGCATTTTTTAGGGTTTATGTTGTGTTTCTTAGGGTTTATGTTACAGTTTTAGTGTTTATGTACTTCTTTTAGGGTTTATGTAGCGTTTTTGGGGTTTATGTTGCATTTTTTGGTTTATGTTGTGTTTTTTGGTTTATGTTGCGTTTTTAGGGTTTTTGTTGCATTTTTAAGGGTTTATGTAACATTTTTAGTCTTTATGTATCTATTTGAAGCCTTTTTTAGGGCTTTAATGTTTATTTATGGTTTTTAGTTTTTTTAGGGTTTTAAGGTTTGTTAACGGATGTTTATGGTTTTTTTGGTATCAGATGGCTTTTTAATGGTTTTTTTGGGGGTTTATAGGTTTATTTGTTTTTTTGGATTGATAGGGGTTGTTGGGGTATTTTAGTGTTTTTAGGGTTTGTGTGGGTATTGTAGAGGTTTTTAGGGTTTATATAACGTGGTTTAGCATTTTTTGGGTTCTTTAGGGGTTTTTAGTGTTCTTTAGAGTTTAATATGGTTCTTTAGGGTTTTTTAGTGTTCATTAGATTTTATTAGTCTTCTTTAGGATTTGTTATAGTTTATTATCATTTTTAATTGTATATTAGTGTTTTATTGGGCTTTTGTAGGCATTAATAGCTTTTTCTTGGGTTTTTCAACCTATTTTAGGGTTATTTAGGATTTATTAGGGTTTATTCGGGTTTAATTTATTTATTAGGGTTTAGTAACATGTATTTTAGTTTATTATGATTTATTAGGGTTTATTATGATTTCTTAGGGTTTATTGCGGTTTATTAGGGGTTTGTTATAGTTTGTTTCAGTTTGTTATTAGTTGGTTCAGTTTGTTACGATTTATTTGGCGTTGTGAGGATTTTTTACGATTTATTTGGGGTTGTTTGGGTTTGTTAAGATTTATTTTTGTGTTATTAGGGTTTTTTAGGGTTTATTAGTGGGTTGTAGGGTTTTGTAGGCTATTATTTGGAGGTTTTTGTAGCATTTTGTCGGGGTTTTGAGGGTTTTTAGTGATTATTAGGGTTTATTATGGTTTAATATTTTTTTAATTGTATATTAGGGGTTTTATGGATTTTTTAGCATTTATTAGGGTCTAATAGAGTTTGTAATGAATTATTACCGATTATTAGGATTTATTAGTGTTTATTAGGGTTTTTAGGTTTTAATAGCAGTTTTTATGGCTTATTAGGGTTTATTAGTGGTTCTTAGGGGTTATTAGTGGTTGTTAGGATTTTTTAGGTTTTGATAGGGTTTTTAGGGTTTGTTACGGTTTGTTTGAGTTGTTTGGGGTTTTATGTGTTTTTTTGGGTTTTATGGGTGTGTTTGGATTTTTTATGCTTTTTTAGGGTTATTTTAGCATTTTTTGGGGATTTGTTTTATTTTGTGGGTTTTAAAGCATTTATTGGTTTTTTGTAACAATTGTTAGGGTTTATGTAGCACTGTTAGTGGCTTTAGTGGTTCTTCAGGGTTCATTAGGGTTCTTTAGGGTTCTTTATGGTGTATTAGGGTTTCTTTTGAGGTTTTTAGGGTTTGCTAGTGGGTTTTAAGGGTTTTTAAGGGATTCATAGGGTTGGTTATTGTTTTGTTAGTCATTTTTAGGTTTTAGGGGGTTTTAGCATTTTTAGGGGTTTTTAGGTTTTTTAGCATTTTTGAGGGGCTTTTGAGGTTTTTGAGGTTTTTTAAGATTTTTAGGTTTGTTTTAGGGATTTTTGGGTTTTTTGTGTTTTTAGGGGTTTTAGGGTTTTTAGGGGTTTTTTGGTTTTTTTTGGGCTTTTATGGTTTTTTAGGGTTTTGTTATGTTTTTCCTGGTTTGTAAGGGTATTTTGTGAATATTAGCGTTTTCAATGGTTTAATAGCATTTTTTTGTATATTTGGGTTTTAGGTATTTTGTAGCTTTTATTGGGGTCTAATAGGGTATGTAGGGTTTATTGTGATTTATTAGTGTTTATTAGGGTTTAGTAATGGGCTTTAGGATATATTAGGGTTTATTATGGTTTATTATTGGTTGCTAAGGTTTGTTAGGAATTATTAGTTCTTATTAGAGTGATTTAGGGTGTCTAAGGGTTTGTTAGGGTTTCTAAGGGTGGGTAAGGGTTTTTATGGGTGAGTTATGGTTTCTACAGGTGTGTTATGGTTTCTATGGGTTTCTGAGGTTGTGTTAGGGTTTCTATGGGTGTGTTGGGGTTTCTAAGGGTGTGCTAGGGTGTTTAAGGTTTTTTTAGGGTTTCTACGGGTGTGTTAGGGTTTCTAAGGGTGTGTTATTATTTCTTAGGTTTTCTTAGGGTTTTGTTAGTGTTTTTAGGGTTTTCTTAGGGTTTATAATGGTTTCTTAGAGGTTTTTTAGGATTTCTACCTTTTTTGGGTTTATTGGGGTTTCTTTGAGCTTCAAGGGATTTGTAAGGGATTGTTATGATTTGTTAGAGTTTGTTATGTTTTTTAGGGTTTTGGGGGGTTTGTTAGGGTTTTTTAGGGTTTTTAGGGGATTTTAGTGTTTGTTAGGGTTTGTCAGAGTTTGTTAGGGTTTTGCATGGTTTTGCATTGTTTTTAGTGTTTATGGGGTTATTCATGGTTTGTTAGGGTTTTGCAAGGTTTTTAATGTTTTTTAGTGTTTATGGGGTTATTCATGGTTTGTTAGGGTTATTATTATTATTATCATCATCATCTCATCCACATGCACGTGCATTATTATTATATTTTTATTACCATGCACGGACACAAGCAATGCACACATGTTATTTTATTATCACATCCATTATTATTATTATTGTTATTATTATTATTGTGGTTGTTATTGTTGTTTTGTTATTATCATCACATGTAAATGCATATGCGAATGCACATACACACACATTCAATGCACAAGCATTATTATTTTATCACATGTGTTGTAATTATTATTTTTTAATTATTATTAAATTAATAATAATAATAATAATTATAATAATTATTATTATTATCATCACCACATGCAAATTCAATGCACGAGTGTTATTGTTTATTACCATGCACGTGCACACGTAATGCACATGCAATATTCTATTATCACATGCATTGGTACTACTACAATTATCACCACTACTACTACTACTATTACTATTGTTGTCATTATTACTATCATCACATGAAAATGTAGATGCACACGCATTATTATTTATTATTTATTGCCATGCACGTGCATATGCAATGCACTTTTATTATTCTTTTGTTATTCTTATTATTATTATCACAATTATTATTATTATTATTATTATTATTATTATTATTATCATTATCATTATTATTATCATTATCACATGGAAATGCACATGCATGTGTGTTGTTTTTTATTATTTATTACCATGCACGTGCATACGTTATTATTATTATTATTAAAAATTAGTATTATTAATATTATCATCAAATGTAAATGCACATTCACATGCATGTGTGTTCTTATTTATTATTATTTATTTATTATTTACTACTATGCATGTGCACATGAAATGCACTTGCGTTATTCTATTATTATTATTAATATTATTATTGTTTGTATCATCAAATAAAAATGCACATGCATGTGCGTTGTTATTTTTTATTTATTACCATGCACGTGAATGCGTCATTATCATTACATGTAAATGCACATGAACGTGCGTTATTATATATTATTTATTATCATGCACATGAAAATGCAATGCACTCACGTTATTCTATTATCGCATGTGTTATTATTATTTATTCTCATGCAGGTGCACACGCAATGCACGTGCATTATTCTATTTTCACATGTGTTATTATTTATTATTTATTATCATTCACATGCAAATGCATATTCATGTGGACTTGGTTATTATTTATTGTTTATTACCATGCACATGCACATGCACATGCACATGCACATGCACATGTACTTGGATGTGAGTTATTATTTATTATTAATTATCATTCACATGCACATACACATATACATGTGATTAACAAGCGTTATTATTTATAATTTATTATTTATTATCATTCACATGCAAATACGTAGGCAAATGCACATGCACGTGCGTTATGATTTATTATTTAAACCATGCACATGCATATGTACATGCATGTGCGTTATTTAAATTATTATTATTAGAGGTTTTTTAGGGGTTACTAGCATTTTTTAGAATTTTTATGTGTTATTAACATTTGTTATGGTTTGTTAGGGTTTTTGGGGTTTTAATGGTATTTTAGCGTTTTTAGGGTTTGGTTGGGGTTATTAGGATTTTATTAGGGTTTATTGTGGTGTGTTAAGGTTTATAAGGGTTTATTAGGTATTTTTAGGGTTTTATTAGTGTTGTGTTGGGTTTATTAGGGTATATTATGGAATATTATGGAATATTATTGTATATTATGGTATATTATGGTATATTATGGTATATTTGTGTATGTTTAGAATTTATTAGGGTTTAATATCGTTCATTATGGTTTATTAATTTTTGAGAGGGTATATTAGTGTTTTTTAGGGCTTAGTCATGTTTATTTGGGTTTATTAGTGATTTTAAGCTTTGGTAGGTTTTATTAGCATTTATTAGGGGTTTTAGGGCTTTTTAATGGTATATTTATGTTTTTTAGTGTTTAGTGGGATTTATTATGGTTTATTATAGTTTGTTAAGGTTTATTAGGGTTTATTTGGTATTTTAAGGGTTTTATTAGGGTTTAGTAGGTATATCTAGGGTTTTATTAGGGTTTATTAGGGTTGAGAAGTGTTTATTAGAATTTTTAGGGATTTTTAGAGTTTACTAGCGTGTGTTAGTTTTTTATTAGGGTATATGAGTGTTTTTTTCTTGTTAATATATATGAGGGTTTGTTAGGACTTTATAAGTTTTATTAGCATGTTTTTAGAGTTTGGGAGCATTATTTATTGTTTATTTTATTTTATTAGAATTTATTGTGGTTTATTAGTGTTTCTAGGGCTTTTTAATGATTTTTTGTGTTTTTTTGTTTATTGGGGTTTTTTTGGGTTTTATTTGGTTTTATTATCGTGTGTTAAGGTTTATTTGGGTTGTGAAAGTATTTTTAGGGTTTTATTAGGATTTTTTGGTTTTTATTAGGGTTTATTAAGGATTATTAGGGTTTATTAGGGTTTGTTAGGGTTTTATTAGTTTTTGTTGTTTTATTAGGTTATATTAGTATTTGTTAAGTCTTTTTTGATAATATAGCATTTTTTATTTTTTGTGAGTGTTTTGTATTCTTTGTGAGCGTTTTTAGGATTTCTTAGGTTATATTAGAGTTTATTGTGGTTTATTATGGTTTCTAGGTATTTTTAAGGAATATTAGAGTTTTTTGTCTTTATTAGGTTATATTAGTGTTTTTAGGTATTTTTAGTTAATATAGCATATCTTTATTGTTTGTGGTAATTTTTTTATTGTTTGGGAGAATTTATAGGGTTTATTAGGTTATATTATTGTTTATCAGGGTTTCTAGTAATTTTTTAATGTGTACTAGCATTTTTTTTATTATTAAGGTTTTGTAGGGTTTTATTAGGGGTCACTATGGTGTGTTAATGTCTGTTAGGGTTGGATAGGGTTTATTTGGATTTATTTATGGTTTATTAGGGATTTTTATGGTTTGTTTGGAGTTTATTATGGTTTATTAGTGTTTATTAGTGTCTATTAGGATTGGTTAGGGTTGGTTAGGGTTGTTTAGGTTTTCATGATGTGTTTTAGGGTTTTTTAGGATTTATTATCATTTATTGGGGTTTATTAGGTATTTTTGGGATTTTATTAGGGTTGAGTAGAGTCTCTTTGGGTTTTTAGGGATTATAAGGAATTTTTAGGGATTATTACAGTTTATTAGGGGTTTATTAGGGTTTATTTTTTTTATATTATGGTATATTAGGGTTTAATATTGTTGATGAATTTGAAGCGTCTTTAGGGTTTGGTAGAATTTTTTAGTGTTTGTGTAGCGTTGTTTGAATTTATGTAGCATTTTTTGTGATTATGTAGCGATTTTGGGGTTTAGTTAGAAGTTTTAGACATTATGTAGCATTTTTAGGGGTTATGTAACTTTTTTAGGGTTTATGAAGCGTTTTTAGGGTTTAGGCTTTATGTAGATTTTTTTAGGGTTTATGTTGCGTTTTCTGGGTTTCTATAGCATTTTTAGGGGTGATGTAGCGTTTATGTTGCATTTTTAAGGATTTATGTAATGTTTATAGGGTTCGTGTTGTATTTTTTGGGTTTATGTTGTGTTTTTAGGTTTTATGTAGCGTTTTTAATGATTATGTTCCATTGTTTATTGATTATGTTACAGTTCTAGGGTTTATGTAGTGCTTTTTGGGTTTATGTAGCATTTTTTGGGTTTATGTTGTGTTTTTTGGGTTTTTGTTGCGTTTTTAGGGTTTATGCCGCATTTTTAGGGTTTATGTAAGGTTTTTTGCATTTATGTATCTATTCTTTTCCTTTTTAGGGTTTTAATGTTTGATTATGGTTTGTAGTTGTTTTTAGTGTTTTTAAGGGCTGTTAAAGGTTGTTTATGGTTTTTTTGGAATTTGATGGGTTTTCAATGGTTTTTTGAGGGTTTTTAATGGTTTATTTGTTTTTTCTGGATTGATAGAAGTTGTTAGGGGGTTTTATGTGTTTTAGGGTTTGTTTGGGTATTGTAGCGGTTTTTAGTGTTTATGTAACGTGTTTTAGTGGTTTTTAGTGTTCTTTAGGGTTTGTTTGTGTTATTTAAAGTTTATTATGGGTTTTTATGGTTTATTAGGGTTCTTTTGGGTTTATAAGTTTTCTTTAGGATTTTTTATGGTTTATTAGCCTTTTTAATTGTATATTAGGGTTTTATTGGGATTTTGTAGGCATTTATATCTTTTTCTAGGGTTTATCACCATTTTTTGGGTTATTTAGGATTTATTAGGGTTTCTTAGTGTTTAATTTTTTATTAGCGTTTATTAAAATGTATTTGGGTTTATGACGATTTTTTAGGGTTTATAATGATTTTTTAGGGTTTATTGCAGTTTATTAGGGCTTTGTTGTGGTTTGTTTCAGTTTGTTGCGATTTATTTGGCATTGTTAGGATTTGTTACGATTTATTTGGGGGTTTTAGGGTTTGTTACAATTTATTATGGGGTTATTAGGGTTTGTTAGGGTTTATTAGCGGGTTGTAGGGTTTTGTAGGCTATTATTTGGTGGATTTTGTTGTGTTTTGTCAGGTTTGTTAGGGTTTTTAGTGATTATTAAGATTTATTATGGTTAAATAGTGCTTTTATTGTATATTAGGGGTTTTAGGGATTTTATAGAGTTTATTAGAGTCTAATATGGTTTTTAGGGTTTATTATAGGTCATTATGGTTTATTAGTGTCTATTTGGGTTTTAGGGTTTAATAGTGGGTTTCAGGTGTTATTTGGGTTTATTAGTTGTTATTAGGGGTTTTTAGTGGCTGTTAGGGTTTGTTAGGTTTTTTAGGGTTTGTTAGGACGTGTTTCATTCTATTATCACACACGTTATTATTATCATTTTTATCATTATCATTATTATCATTATTATAATTTACATTATTGTTATTACTATTATTATTATTATTATCGTCACATGAAAATGCAGATGGACATGCGTTATTATTTATTATTTATTATTTATTATTTATTTCCATGCATGTGCATATGTTTTTGTTGTTATTATTACTATTACTATTACTATTATTATTATTATTATCATCACATGAAAATGCACATGCACGTCCGTTATTATTTATTACCATGCACGCACACACGCAATGCACCTACATTATTCCATTATCACATGCATTTTTATTGTTATTGTAATTATTACTATTATTGTTATTATTGTTATTATCATCATATGTAAATGCAAATGCCCATGTGTTATTATTTATTACTATACACGCGCACATTCAATACATATGTGTTATTCTATTATCACATGCGCTATTATTATTAATATTACTATTATTGTTATTATTATCATCACGTGCACTATGAGTTATTATTTATTATCGTGGATTGCACATGCAATGCACGTAAGTTATTCTATTATCACATGCGTTGTTGTTTTTGTTATTATTATTATTATTAATGTTATTATTATTATTATTATCATCTCATGCACATGCACCTGCACATGCACGTGCATTATTATTTATTTTTTATTACCATGCACGTGCACATGCAATGCACACATGTTATTTTATTATCACAGATGTTGTTATTCTTATTGTTACTATTATTATTGTGGTTGTTGTTGTTGTTGTTGTTGTTGTTATTGTTATTATCATCACATGAAAATGCACGTGCAATGCACATGAAAATACATAAACACACACATTAAATGCACGTGCATTATTCTACTATCACATGCATTGTTGTTTTTGTTGTTATTATTATTATTATTATTATCATTGTCATCATCATTACATGAAAATGAAATGCACGTGCATTTTTATTTATTACCATGAATGTGCCAACGTAATGCACATGCAATATTCTATTATCACATGAATTGGTACTACTACTATTATCACTACAACTACTACTGCTGTTATTATTATTATCATCGCATGCAAAAGCAGATGCACGTGCGTTATTATTTTTTATTTATTACCCAGAACGTGCATATGCAATGCAATTGTATTGTTCTTTTATTATTATTTTTTTTATTATTATTATTATCACAGTTATTATTAATATTATCATTATCATTATCATTATCATTATTATTATCATTATCATAAGAAAATCCACATGCATTTGCATTGTTATTTATTATTTATTACCATCCACGTGAATGCGTTATTATTATTATTATTATTATTAAAATTAGTATTATTAATATTATTATCAAATGTAAAGGCACTTGCACATGCATGTGCATTCTTATTTACTATTATTTATTTATTATTTACTACTATGCACGTGCACATGCAATGCACATGCACTATTATTATATTATTATTATTATAATTGTTGTTGTTAGTATCATCAAATACAAAAGCACATGCATGTGAGTTGTTATTTATTATTTATTACCATGAACTTGCATGCATCATTATCATTATCATTGCATGTAAATTCACATACACAAACTTTATTATATATTATTTATTACCTTGCACATGAAAATGCAATGCACTTGCGTTCTTATATTATGACATGTGTTATTATTTTTTATTCTCATACACGTTCACACGCAATGAAATTCACATGTGTTATTATTTATTATTTATTATCATTCACAATAACATTCATATACACATGCAATTCACATGCGTTATTATTTATAATTTATTATTAATTATCATTCACATGAAAATGCGCATTCATATGCACATGCACGTGCATTATGATTTATTATTTAAACCATGCACATACATATGCACATGCACGTGTGTTATTACTACTATTATTATTGGAGGTATTTTTAGGGATTTATATCATCGTTTAGGATTTTTAGGTGTTATTGACATTTATTATGGTTTTTTAGGGTTTTAGGGGTTTTAATGGTATTTTAGTGTTTTTAGGGTTTGGTGGGGATTATTATAATTTTATTAGGGTTTATTATGTGTTTTTAGGATTTTATTAGCATTGAGTTGAGTTTATTAGGTTATATTATGGTATATTATGGTATATTATGGTATATTTGTGTATGTTTAGGATTTATTAGGGTTTATTATGGTTCATTTTGGTTTATTAATTTTTAAGAGGGTATAATAGGGGTTTTCAGTGTTTAATAGTGTTTATTTGGGTTTATTAGAGCTTTTATGCTTTGTTAGGTTTTATTAGCATTTATTATGGGTTTTAGGGCTTTTTAATGGTATATTTGCGTTTTTTAGGGTTTAGTGGGGTTTATTATGGTTTATTATGGTGTGTTAAGGTTTATTAATGTTGAGTAGGTATTTTTAGCATTTTATTAGGGTTGAGTCAGTATATTTAAGGTTTTATTAGGTTTTATTATTGTTGAGTAGGGTTTATTAGGTTTTGTTAGGGATTTTTTGGGTTTACTAGGGTTTATTAGTGTTTTTATTAGGGTCTATTAGTGTTTTTTAGTTTTTGTTATTATATATGAGGGGTTGTTTTGACTTTTTAGGTTTTATTAGTGTGCTTTTAGTGTTTGTAAGCATTAATAATGTTTTATTGGATTTTATTTAAATTTATTATGGTTTATTAGGGTTTCTAGTGCTTTTTAATGGTTTGTTTGCATTTTTTTGATTATTGGGGTTTAGTTGGGTTTTATTAGGTTTTGTTATGGTAAAGTTTATTAGGGTTTAGAAGGTATTTTTACGGTTTTATTAGAGTTTTATTAGGGTTTATTCATTTTTATTATGGTTTATAAGAGATTTTTAGGGTTTATTAGGGTTTGTTAGGGGTTTAATAGATTTTTTGTTATATTATGTTATATTAGTGTTTGTTAGATCTTTTTAGATAATATAGCGTGTTTTTATTTTTTTTGAGCATTTTGTTTTTTTGTAAGCGTTTTAGGGTTTCCTTGGTTATATTAGATTTTATTATGGTTTATTAGGGTTTCTAGGGATTTTTAAGGTATATTAGTGTTTTTTGTATTTAATAGGTTATATTAGTGTTTTTAGGTCTTTTTAGGTAATATAGTCTATTTTTATCGTTTGTGTTATTTTTTTATTGTTTGTGAGTGTTTTTAGGGTTTATTAGGTAATATTAGAGTTTACCAGAGTTTCTAGGGATTTTTATGGTATACTAGCATTTTTTCTTTATTAGGATTTTTAGGGTTTTATTAGGGGTTATTATGGTGTGTCAAGGTTTGTTATGGTTGTGTAGGGTTTATTTGGTTTGTTATGGTCTATTAAGGATTTTTAGGGTTTGTTTGGGGTGTATTAGGGTTTATTGGTGTTTATTAGTGTCTATTAGGGTTGGTTAGGGTTGTTTATGTTTTCTTAACTTGTATTTTGGGTTTATTAGGTTTTATTATCATTTATTAGGTTTTATTAGGTATGTTTTTGGGTTTTATTAGGGTTGAGTAGAGTTTCTTAGGATTTTTGGGATTATAATGCATTTTTAGGGATTATTAGAGTTTATTAGGGGTTTATTAGGGTTTAATTATTTATATTATGGTATATTAGGGTTTAATATTTTTGAGTGTTTTAAAGGGTCTTTTGGGTTTTTGTAGCATTTTTTAGTGTTTGTGTAGAATTTTTAGAGTTTATATAGCATTTCTAGTGTTTATGTAGCGTTTTTAGGGTTTAGTTAGTGGTCTTAGATTTTATATATCATTTCTAGGGTTTATGTAACATTTTTAGGTTTTATGTTGCGTATTTAAGGTTTTGGTTTTATGTAGCATTTTTAGGATTTATGTTGCATTTTCTTGGTTTATTTGGCATTTTTAGGGGTGATGTAGCATTTATGTTGCATTTTTTTGGGTTTATGTAACGTTTTTAGGGTTCATGGAGTGTTTTTATGGTTTATATTGTGTTACTAGGTTTTATGTAGAGCTTTTAATGTTTATGATGCATTTTTAGGGTTTATGTTGTGTTTTTAGGGTTTATGTTACAATTCTAGGGTTTATGTAGTGCTTTTAGGGTTTATGTAGCGTTTTTTTGGTTTATCTTGTGTTTTTTTAGTTTATGTTGTGTTTTTAGTGTTTTTGTTGCATTTTTCAGGGTTTGTGTAATGTTTTTATGGTTTATGTATCTATTTGAAGCCTTTTATTAGGGTTTTAATGGTCGTCTATGGTTTTTATTGTTTTTAGGTGTTTTAAGGGTTGTTAACGGGTGTTTATGGTTTTTCATGGTATCTGGTGGCTTTTTAATGGTTTTTGGGGGTTTTCTGGGTTTATTTGTTTTTTTTCGGATTGATATGGGTTGTTAGGGTTATTTAGGGTTTTTTGGGTTCTTTAGGATTTGTTACAGTTTATCAGAGTTTTTTATTGTATATTAGGGTTTTATTGGGCTTTGGTAGGCATTAATAGCTTTTTCTAGGGTTTATAAACCTTTTATAAGGTTATTTAGGATTTATTAGTGTTTATTAGGGTTTATTTTATTTTTTAGGATTTAGTAACGTGTATTTGGGTTTATTGCAATTTATTATGGTTTATTATGCTTTGTTAAGGTTTATTGCGGTTTATTACGGGTTTGTTATTGTTGGTTTCATTTTGTTACGATATATTTGGCGTTGTTAGGATATGTTATGATTTATATGGTGTTGTTATGGTTTTTTAGGATTTATTTTGGGGTTGTTAAGGTTTTTTAGGGTTTATTAGTGGGTTGTAGGGTTTTGTAGGCTATTATTCAGAGGTTTTTGTAGCATTTTGTTGGGATTATTAGGTTTTTTAGTGATTATTAGGGTTTATTATGGTTTAATAGTGTTTTTATTGTATATTAGGGGTTTTAGGGCTTATGTAGCGTTTATTAGGGTCTAATAGAGTTTTTATGGTCTAATAGAGTTTGTTAGGGTTTATTAGTGGGTTGTAGGGGTTTTTTTGCTAATATTTAGAGGTTTTTGTAGCATTTTGTCAGGTTTGTTAGGGTTTTTAGTGATTATTAGGGTTTATTATGGTTTAATAATGTTTGTTATTGTATATTAGGGGTTTTAGGGATTTTGTAGCATTTATTAGGGTCTAATAGAGTTAGTTTGTGTTTATTACAGGTTATTACGATTTACAATCATCACATGCAAATGGAGATGCACGCGCGTTATTATTTATTATTTATTACCATGCACGTGCATATGTAATGCACTCATATTATTCTTTTATTATTATTATTATCACAATTATTATTATTATTATTATCATTATCATTATTATTATCATTATCACATGGAAATGCACATGCATGGGCATTGTTTTTTATTATTTATTACCATGCACGTACATGCATTGTTATTATTATTATTAAAAATTAGTATTATTAATGTTATCATCAAATGTAAAGGCACATGCAAAAGCATGTGCATTCTTATTTATTATTATTTATTTATTATTTATAACTACACACGTGCACATGAAACGCACTTGCGTTATTCTATTATTATTATAATTTGTATTATTATTGTTTGTATCATCAAATACAAATGCACATGCGCATTCATTGTTATTTATTATTTATTACCGTGCACGTGCATGCATCAATATCATTATCATTACATGTAAATGCACAAGCACATGAGTTGTTATATATTATTTATTATCATGCACATGCAAATACAATGCACTTGCGTTTTTCTATTATCACATGTGTTATTATTATTTATTCTCATGCACGTGCACACACAATGCACTTGCATTATTCTATTATCACATGTTTTATTATTTATTGTTTATTATCATTCACATGCAAGTGCATATTCATGTGGACTTGGTTATTATTTATTGTTCATTACCATGCACATGCACATGCACATTCACATGCACTTGGATGTGCGTTATTATTTATTATTTATTATCATCCACATGCACATGCACATACACATGTAATTCTCATGAGTTATTATTTATTATTTATTATTTATTATCATTCACATGAAAATGCGCAGACAAATGCACATGCACGTGGGTTATGATTTATTATTTAAACCATGCACATGAATATGTACATGCACATGCGTTATTACAATTATTATTATTAGAGGTTTCTTAGGGTTTACAAGCATTTTTTGGAATTTTTATGTGTTATTAACATTTATTATGGTTTGTTAGGGTTTTAGGGGTTTTAATGGCATATTAGCGTTTTTAGGGATTAGTGGGGGTTATTAGGATTTTATTAGGGTTTATTATGGTGTGTTAAGGTTTATTAGGGTTTATTAGGTATTTTTTGGGTTTTATTAGGATTGAGTTGGGTTTATTAGGGTATATTATGGTATATTATGGTATATTATGGTATATTTGTGTATGTTTAGAATATATTAGGGTTTAATATCATTCACTATGGTTTATTAATTTTTAAGAGGGTATATTAGGGTTTTTTAGGATTTAGTAGTGTTTATTAGGGTTTATTAGTGCTTTTATGCTTTGTTAGGTTTTATTAGAATTTATTAGGGGTTTTAGGATCTTTTAATGGTATATTTACATTTTTTAGGGTTTAGTGCGGTTTATTATGGTTTATTATACTGTGTTAAGGTTTATTAGAGTAGAGTAGGTATTTTATGGGTTTTATTAGGATTGAGTAGGTTTCTTTAGGGTTTTATTAGTGTCTATTCGGGTTGAGAAGTGTTTATTAGTGTTTTTAGGGATTTTTAGAGTTTACTAGGGTTTGTTAGTGTTTTTATTAGGGTATATGAGTGTTTTTTATTTCTTATTAATATATATGGGGGTTTGTTCGGACTTTTTAGGTTTTATTAGCGTGTTTTTAGTGGTTGTGAGTATTTTTTATGGTTTATTATGTTTCGTTAGAATTTATTATGGTTTATTAGTGTTTCTAGGTCTTTTTAATGATTTGTTTGTGTTTTTTTGTTTATTGGGGTTTAGTTGGGTTTTATTCGGTTTTATTATGGCGTGTCAAGGTTTATTAGGGATGAGAAAGTATTTTTAGCGGTTTATTATGGTTTTATTAAGATTTATTGGTTTTTATTAGGGTTTATTAGGGAATTTTAGGGTTTGTTAGGGGTTTATTAGTTTTTTTGGTTTATTAGGTTATATTAGTGTTTGTTAAGTCTTTGTAGATAATATAGCGTTTTTATTGTTTGTGAGCATTTTGTTTTTTTTGTGAGCGTTTTTAGGATTTATTCAGTTTTATTAGAGTTTATTATGGTTTATTATGGTTTCTAGGGATTTTTAAGCTATATTAGCGTTTTTTTGTCTTTATTAGGTTATATTAGTGTTTTTAAGTCTTTTTAGGTAATATAGCATTTTTTATAGTTTGTGGTAAATTTTTTATTGTTTGTGAGAGTTTTTAGGGTTAAGTAGGTTATATTATTGTTTATCAAGGTTTCTAGTAATTTTTAAGGTATACTAGCATTTTTTTCATTATTATGGTTTTGTAGGGTTTTATTAGGGGTCATTATAGTGTGTTAATGTCTGTTAGGTTTGAGTAGGATTTATTTGGATTTTTTATGGTTTATTAGGGATTTTTAGGGGTTGTTTGGGGTTTATTATGGTTTATTAGTGTTTATTAGTGTCTATTAGAACTGGTTAGGGTTGGTTAGGCATGTTTAGGTTTTCTTAACGTATTTTTAGTGTTTATTATGTTTTATCATCATTTATTGGGCTTTATTAGGTATTTTTGGGATTTTATTAGGGTTGAATCGAGTCTCTTTGGGTTTTTTCCAGATTATAAGGTGTTTTAGGGATTATTATAGTTTATTAGGGGTTTATTTAGGGTTTAATTTTTTATAATATGGTATATTAGGGTTTAATATTTTTGATGATTTTGAAGCCTCTTTAGGGTTTTTGTAGCATTTTTGAGTGTTTGTGTAGCGTTGTTTGAGTTTATGTATCATTTTTAGTGTTTATGTAGCGCTTTTAGGGTCTAGTTAGCAGTTTTAGGTTTTATGTAGAATGTTTATGGTTTATGTTACGTTTTCAGGGTTTATGAGCGTGTTTAGGGTTTAGGTTTTATGTAGCATTTTTTAGGGTTAATGTCACGTTTTTTGGGTTTCTATAGTGATTTTAGGAGTGATGTAGCATTTATGTTGCATTTTTTAGGGTTTATGTAATGTTTATAGGGTTAATATAGTGTTTTTAGGGATTATGTTGTGTTTTTAGGTTTTATGTAGCGGTTTTTAATGTATATGTTGCGTTGTTTATGGATTATGTTACAATTCTAGTGTTTATTTAGTGCTTTTTGGGATTATGTAGGGTTTTTTTGATTTATGTTGCATTTTTTGGGTTTGTGTTGTGTTTTTATGGTTTATGTAAAATTTTTAGGGTTTATGTAACATTTTTTGAGTTTATGTATCTATTTGTTGCCTTTTTTAGGTTTTTAATGGTTGTTTGAGGTTTGTAGTGGTTTTTAGGGTTTTTAAGTGTTGTTAACGGGTGTTTATGATTTTTATGGAATTTGATGGGTTTCAATGGTTTTTTGGGGGGGTTTTAAGTGTTTATTTGTTTTTTCAAGATTGATAGGATTAGTTAGGGTTTTTAGTGTGTTTTAGGGTTTATTTGGGTATTGTAGCGGTTTTTAGTGTTTATATAATGTGTTTTAGCATTTTTTTTGTGTTCTCTAGGGTTTGTTAGTTTTATATAGAGTTTATTATGGTTCTTTATGGTTTATTAGGGTTCTTTAGGGTTTATAAGGGTTCTTTAAGATTTGTTACGGTTTATTATCATTTTTAATTGTATATTAGGGTTTTATTGGGCTTTTGTAGGCATTAATAGATTTTTATAGGGTTTATCAACCTTTTTAGGGTTATTTAAAATTTAATAGAGTTTCTTAGGGTTTATTTTCCTTATCAGGGTTTTTTAACATGTATTTGGGTTTATGACGATTTATTAGGGTTTATAATGATTTTTTAGGGTTTGTTGCGATTTATTAGGGCTTTGTTATGGTTTTTTTTAGTCTCTTAGGATTTATTTGGAATTTTTAGGATTTTTTATGATTTATTTGGGGTTATTAGGGTTTGTTAAGTTTTATTATGGGGTTATTAGGGTTGGTTAGGGTTTATTAGCAGGCTGTATGGTTTTATAGGCTATTATTTGGCGGGTTTTGTAGTATTTTGTTGGGTTTGTTAGGGTTTTTAGGGATTATTAGGATTTATTATGGTTCAATAGGGTTTTTATTGTATATTAGGGGTTTTAGGGATTTAGTAGTGTTTATTAGAGTCTAATAGGGTTTTAGGGTTTATTACAGGTCATTATGAAGTATTAGTGTTAATTAGGGTTTTAGGGTTTAACAGTGGGTTTAAGGTGTTATTTGGGTTTATTAGTGGTTCTTAGGGGTTATTAGTGGTTGATAGGGTTTGTTAGGTTTTGTTAGGGTTTGTTAGGACGTGTGTCATTCTATTATCACACACGTTATTATTATCATAATTATCATTATCATTATTATCATTATTATAATTTTCATTATTATTATTAATATTAATATTATTATTATTATCGTCACATGAAAATGCAGATGCACATGCGTTATTATTTATTATTTATTATTTATTATTTATTTCCATGCACGTTCATATGTTTTCATTATTGTTATTATTGTTACTATAACTACTATTATTATTATTATCATCGCATGAAAATGCACATGCACATCTGTTATTATTTATTACCATGCACGCGCACATGCAATGCACCAACATTATTCTATTATCACATGAATTTTTATTGTTATTGTTATTATTACTATTATTTTTATTATTGTTATTATCATCATATGCAAATTCAAATGCATGTGCATTATTATTTATTACCATACACGCGCACATTCTATACAAATGTGTTATTCTTTTATCACATGTGCTATTATTATTAATCTTACTATTATTGTTATTATTATCATCACATGCGCTATGAGTTATTATTTATTATCATGAACTGCACATGAAATGCACGTGCGTTATTCTATTATAACATGCGTTGTTGTTGTTGTTGTTGTTATTATTATTATTAATGTTATTATTATTACTACTATCATCTCATGCACATGCACATGCACATGCACGTGCATTATTATTTATTTTTTATTACCATGTACGTGCACATGCAATGAACACATGTTATTTTATTATCACATTCGTTGTTATTCTTATTGTTATTATTATTATTTTGGTTGTTGTTCTTGTTGTTGTTGTTGTTGTTGTTATTGTTTTTATCATCACATGAAAATGCACATGAAAATGCACATGAAAATACATAAACATGCACATTCAATGAACGTGCACTATTCTATTATCTCCTACGTTAATATTGTTAATATTATTATTTTATTATTATTATTATCATCATCATCATCATCATCACTTGAAAATGCAATGCACGTGCGTTATTATTCATTACCATGCACGTGCACACGTAATGCACATGCAATATTCTATTATCACATGCATTGGTACTACTGCTATTATCACAAAAAACAACTACTGTTGTTTTTATTATTATCATCACAAGCAAATGAAAATTCACATGCGTTATTATTTATTATTTATTACCTGGCCGGTGCATATGCAATGCACTTGTATAGTTCTTTTATTATTATTATTATTTTTATCACAGTTATTATTATTATTATTGTTATTATTATTATCATTATCATTATCATTATCACATGAAAATCCACATGCATTTGCGTTGTAATTTATTATTTATTACCATCCACGTGCATGCATTATTATTATTATTATTATTATTATTATTATTATCAAATGTAAATGCACATGCATATGTATGTGTGTTCTTATTTACTATTATTTATTTATTATTTACTACTATAAATGTGCACATGAAATGCACTTGCGTTATTATTATTATTATTATTATTATTATTATTATTATTATTATTATTATTATTTTTGTTGTTGTTGTTTGTATCATCAAATAAAAAAGCACACTAGTGCAGAAAAAGTTATTTATATCAGCTATTTTTCATTTTTTACATCGGTATATAGCAGACGTTAATAAGGGAGACGTTATAAATAACGTTTTTTACGTCGGTTATTTAAAAACCGACGTAAAAAACATTACATCACGGTGTTTATCACATCGGTTAATTAATAACCGACGTGCAAATATCAGGGGGGGGTTTATAACGTTGGTTATTATGTAACTGCCTTGATAAATCGGGGGGGGGGGGGGTTTATCACGTCGGTTATATAATATCTGATGTTATAAACACGTGTGGGGGAGTTTATCACGTCGGTTATTAAATAACCGATGTGATAAACCCCTGGGAAATGGTTTATCACGTCGGTTATATAATTATCGACGTGCTAAACCAGTTCGGGGGGGGGGGGGTATCACATCCGTTATTAAACAACTGACGGGATAAAAGGCCTGGAAAATGGTTTATCACGTCAGTTATCAAATAACTGACCTGATAAACCATTTCCCAGTACTTTAATCACGTCGGTTGTTTAAGAACCGACGTGATAAACCATTTACCAGGCCTTTTATAAAGTCGGTTATTAAATAACCGACGTGATAAACCCTTCTCGATCTCTTTGTCACGTCGGTTATAAAATAACCGACGTGGAAGACAATTTTTTTTTAAAAAAAATCGAATGCAGTCCTCTTCTCTCCCCTAGAAACAACCAAAAACTAAATCAAGAATTCGTACCACAAAAACAGAAGGAGATCAAAAAAAAAACTAAAGCAAATTTATTCCTTTACATTGATAACATATAAAACTTAACCCACTTGACATCCCCCATCACACCCCTGGACTGCACCCCGACCCCCTGGACAGCCCCAAACACCCCGGGACAGTCCGGAACACCCCAGCACAACCCCCCCCCCCCCACCCTCATGTATAACCCCCACACCCTGGACAGCCCTCCCCCACCCCATTGGAGCCCCCACCACAACCCTGGACTGCCCCTGACCCCTGGACATCCCCAAACACCCCGGGAAAACCCCCCACCCTCCTGAAAAGCACCCCCTCACCCCCTCTACCCACTTGACAGCCCCCACCGCACCCCTGGACTGCCCCCCGACCCCCGGATCAACCCCAAACACCCCCGGGACAACCCACCCCCCACCCTCATGTATACCCCCACACCCTGGACAACCCTCCCCAACCCCATTGGATCCCCCACCACACCCTTGGACTGCCCCCAACCCCCTGGGCATCCCCAAACACCCCAAGACAACCCCCCACCCTCCTGAACAGCACCCCTCACCCCCTCACCCCACTTGACATCCCCCACCACACCCCTGAACTGCACGCTGACGCCCTGGACAGCCCCAAACACCCCGGGACAACCCCCCCCCCCCCCCCCCACCCCCATGTATACCCCCTCACACCCTGGACAACCCTCCCCCACCCCGTTGGAGCCCCCACCACACCCCTGGACTGCCCCGACCCCCTGGACTGCCTCAAACACCCTTGGACAACCCCCCACCCTCAAGTATACCCCCACCCCCTGGACAGCACATCCCCACCCTTGGACAGCCCTCCCACACCCCTAAAATAGACAAACAATTTACCAATAACAAACCAGAACCCCCTCACCCCACTAGACTACCCCCACCACACCCCTGGACCAAAAAAACAACTAAAATTCAACATTCACATATATAAGTAGACCAAAACAGAAGTAGAGAAAAATAGGTAGAGAAAAATTAAACATTCAGCTATATAACATTCAAAACATACACTGTCAACTTAAAAAAAACTAAATCCAACCTAAACGACTACCAAATACAAAATTAAAACGAAAATATTCAAAATTACATTTTACATTACAAACAACTAAAAATCAATCAAACCAGTAAAATAATTTGACCACTCCACTTGTAAGTGCTTGATGTCTTCAGTAGTATAAAGTTGAGGGTCATCAAAAAGCTACAAATAAAAAGGATAGTAGTTAACGTGTATAATGAATAAATCAAATTGAAATATTATGGAAAAGTTTAAGAGGAAATATTACCAGCTCAAAATTCAGAACTCTCCCAGTTGTTAGTATTTCATAAATAAATCTTAACATATAATATCCACATTTGATGACTCCTTTTTGTTCATGACAATTCTGTTTGAATGAGTGTAAATTCAATATATTATTTTTATGTAATAAATCAAAAAGTACAAATTTTAAATGGATATTTACCTTCGCATTTACATATTTGATCTCTGCACTCCTTTTCTTTGTGTTTTTTCGAAAGTAGTCCCATGCCCTGTTAGAATATAATACAAATGGGGTAAATTTAAAATTCATTATAATATATAAAACTATTGAGAAATTGAATCTTAATTTTCCAATATATTCTTAAAACTTTCCCACACATCATCATTGACAGAGCATATCCAATAAAGTGCTTTCACCCTTGGGCAAAAAACCCCTAACATCCAATGATCACTTATAAAAGGAAATTTAACGTTAGTTGTTTTTTATGTTAAAAAATAATTAACTCTTTGAGAGAGATGTGTTTCATACCTCTCACAAAAAGGCATCATCCAACATTGTGTGACTATATTCTTTTCAAGTCTTTTAGCAATATAAATCAGTCTTTGTTCCTCATTCAATGCACATGCTTCATGGGAAATCAATTGCGGGTCCATGAATCCATATACATCTGTCAGCTCATTCCTCTCACAAATTTTATAAATATACCTAATAAAAAACAGACATAAGTATACATTTTTAATAAATATAACGCAGGTAAAAGATTTTATGACTTACATGGAAAAAATGTGCACCACGTTGATGCCTAACTTATCTACAGTAACAAGCTCCATGATATCAGTTTTCATAATCCCCACACTTATTGAACATCCACCAACATGAGCTTCCATTGTAAAATCATAATGACCCACCAAAAAATTTGAATATCTTGAAAATATGTCAAGACTACTAGAATCTGTATCTGATGTCATAGCCATTTGTCTTTGTTGTTGTATATACAGTATTTCTTTACCATTGAAGTATTCCTGTAAAAATAAATTGAAAAATATATTAGTTTCCAAATGATAAAACAACTTTAATAAAATATATAGATATATATATATAACATTCATTCCTCTATGTTAATGGATCGAAGAAATCTGGATGGCGAAATTAAAAAATGGCCGATACTATGTCCAACTGTCGTCACCTCATCTGTAGGTAATGGTACCCGACCTGATCTATCTATAATATCCTATACAGTGACCCTATGATTCTCTACCTCTAATTTTTGATGATGAATTGTATCTCCTATACAATATACCCACCCATATGAAACTATATGATGTTGAGGACCATCAACATACATCTCGCATTAAGTAGGAAGCTACGGCGGAGGAATAGGATAAAAAATGGGGTCTGAAGGCTGATGTGGGGGAGTGGGAGATACTGGAGGAGGTGGAGGATAAATAATGGGGTCTAAAGGAGGAGGTGGAGGAGTGGGATCTACTGTCTGAAATTGTCTTTGCATGTCTGCAATCATAGGCTGTACCGACACTCTAATCTTTTCCTCCATCATCACATTAATATTATGAACTTCAGCCTCCAAGGATTCTATTTTTTTATAAAACCCCTCAATGTTAGAAGGTGAAGAACATGGCTACACTTTTCCTACCGATACACCTACCAGATATCTTCTTACAAGGCCAGGATGTTCGGGCTTTCCCAATGCTACAGATAAAATATCTTTCCTCCCAGTATCTATAAATGTCCCCTGTGAACTCTGCTCCTCAAGATAATCCTATATTAATTAATTGAACATTTCTTTACTGATTGAAATTATATGAAGAAAATAGCGAACTTAAATAAATAAAATAGATATCTTACAATCCTCTCAGCTACGATTATCGATTCATCAGAAAGATATTTCCCTTTTTTTCCTTCCAAGATCTCTTCCATTTTTCATATCTAGATGGAGGGGATGGAGGGGCCACCTCTCTAGAGCTTGAAGACTCAGCTCTTAGTTGTTGAAATTTTTCTGCCATCACTTGTTTCTTCCAAAAATGAATACACTCCCTGAGATAAACTATGAGGGTATACATTTTTATATTGGATCTCCTGATGAGCATTCCTTGTTTACTATAAATTAAGAATAATAAATCATTAAAAAAACATTAATAAGATCATTTATATATGAAAGCTTATAAAAGATTACATTGCCCTTACCAAAAATGACTCTTTTCTTCTACTTCCAAAAAACTGTCTCCATGTGTCTTAATCTATAAAAGGATATATATGACATGGATTGTCATGACTCCTATGACCATAAATGAAATCAGATGAGAGGGTTGATTTGAAATCCCTCCATCTCCTGGCACCCAACGATATGCATTTCTTCCTAACTCCTCCAGTGTCAGGAATATCAAATGTCATCTGATAAAGAAGAGGTTAAACATATTATATATACTATAAACATTTAACGAATAGTCAAACAATATCAAAATGTCTTACCAAAATCTTCTCACACAACTGAGAGATTATCGCTTTATCCACACTTCTCCAGTCATCATACCGAATGCTTACATTGCTCTTAGCCTGAGATGCTACAAAAATCATAAAATCTTTTGCATTTGGACCTCTACAAATATCATCATCATCAAACTCAACGAGTATCCTATGATCCTGTGTACGGTTAAGTGATAATTTTGGTAAACGTGTGCCCCCACGTTTACCAACCTTTGAACTCTTTATCATAATAGGAGCACATGAGGATGATTAGGGAACATCAAGAGGAGCATGTGAATGTTCCTCCATAGAGGTATGACCAATATTCTCATCTCCAGAATCATGTGGTTTATCAACTGAATGATCTGTCATTATCCCTCAAATCAAAAAAAACAAACATTATTTAACAAATATAAAAATTCGAATATTTTAATACTACTATAACCTGAAAGTAGAAAAGTGTACTATGTTATGTAATAGTAAACATTGGTAATATGGTAAGCATGTTAAACAATGGTAAAGATGGTAAAGATGGTCAAGATGGTAAACATGGTATACATGGTAAACCTGGTAAACATGGTAAAGTAATTGTCACTGAACAAAAATAATAGATATATAATTCATGTAATGGTAAACATGATAAAGTAATCTAAACAAACATAAAACAAACAAAATATTATACTTATTTTGTTTTAATACATGTTTTAATAAATAAAATACTTACAATATCTAACATTTTATGAAAAAAATAAATGTAATCAAGAAATAAACATATGTTACCTGTAATTTTTGGAATGTCAAAATTGATTGCTTTCCCAAATTCCTTCATCTTGTTAGTTCCTTATGGCACAAACCATGTCTTCAACATGCTCATCATTATGTTCTCTTAATTTTTCCAATGGAAGTAGGGATCTCACATAAATCAGCATCTTCATCAAGTTCATCCTCACCAAAATATTTTTTCCCTTGTAAAACAATAGCCCACTGCATATCTGATTAATATACTACATAGAAAATTTGTTTCTCATGTATTTCCATTATAAAAGAATCAGTTGTGTCTTCAAATCTATTCAGATTAACAAGTGTCATTCCAAATTCATCGTGTCTGACACTGTTGTTATCGATATACCATTTACAGTTAAAAAAAGGAACTTTAATTTTAATGTAATAAACCTCCCATATGTCTTTAATCACTCCATAATATGCACTTGATGTAGAAATTGGTTTTTTTTTCCTTAGCATTCGAAAAATGCATTGCTTATGCAAACACCAATACACCACAATTCTGAACTGCACTTCTGTTGTCCTAAGAATTCATATGAAATGTATAGCCATTAATGTCATAATCATACCATGTTGTCCCATTTAAATATGGACCACCCACTATCCATTTTAATGTCTCTGATATATCTGATCTATCAAGCAAGGTCTTTTTAAACCATGACAAAAAAGTTTTGTTATGCTCATTCAAAATCCACATTTCTTTCTTCTTTGGTTGACATTGTTTCAACTCATTAATATTCAATGTGATATACGGTTGAGCATCAGCTATGTTATTCAAGATGTATGATTCTAACTTCTTAATTTTTTCAAATGACAATGATTTGACTTTCAATCCATGAATCCCTTTTCCCTCATTATTAACTCGTTCATGGCGAGATGGAGGCAAACCTATGTGTTGTGCCGCAACCAAGTAGCTCGTACAAAACTATTTTACCTCCTTAGAAATATACTTTTCAATAATGGAGGCTTCATGTCGATATGTATTTTTCACATACCCCTTTAATATTTTCATATACCTTTCAAAAGGATACATCCAACAAAGATATATAGGTGCACAAAGCATTATTTCTCGAACCAGATGAATCATTAAATGCACCATTATTTCAAAAAAAGTTAGAGGAAAATACCTTTCCAATTGACAAATTATAAAAATTTAATCCTTTGCAAAAATGTTCAAAGAATTCACATAAATCGCCTTATTACAAATTTAATTGAAATAATAACACACCTTCATTATAGTCTTTATGACACGGATGGGCAATATTCCACGGAATGCAACTGGTAGAATTTTTTGCATCATGACGTGACAATCATTTGATTTCATACCTATCAACTTAAAGTCCTTCAATGAGACAAAATTTTTTACATTTGAAGAATAACCTTGATGGAATTTGATATCATGAAGACACTGACAAAAGCTAATTTTCTCCCTCTTTGATAATGTATGGAAAGTTGGGGGAAGAAATGTTCATCTTCCTTTAGGAGTGGGAGCTAACTCCAAACTTATTCCCATTGATAGTAAGTCTAATCTTGCATTCAATCCATCTTTTTTGTTTCCATTAATATCTAACAATGTTCCAATCAAATAATCACATATATTCTTCTCCACGTGCATGACATCAATATTATGTTTAACTTCATGATACCTCCAATATGGTAGCTCAAAAAATATTGACCTTTTATTTTAAATATGTCTATCATTACCATATTTCTGTGTCTTTCCCAATGTCACATAAAGTGTTTTCACCCTCTCAAAATACAGATCAGGGGATAAAGGTTTTGGAGTAGTATGAAATTCTTGTGATCCAATGAATGCCTTTTTTAGTCTTTTATAAGGGTGATCCATAGGCAAAAACTTTCGATGAACCTTGTACACTGTTTTCCTCCCATGATGCAATTGAAAATATGACATCTATTGTTCGCAAATTGGACATGCATTATGCCCTTTAACACTGTATCCAGCAAAATTTCCATATGCTGGGAAGTCATTTATAATGAACAGAAGCACTGCATGCAGTTGAAAATATTCCATTTTATAAGAATCATAGACCCTAATACCATCATCCCATAACAGTTTTAAATCACCAATCAACGGTGACAAGTAAACATCAATATCATTGCCAGGTTGCTTTGGACCAGAGATCATTATACTCAACATGACATATTTGCGCTTCATACAAACTTCAGGAGAGAGGTTTTAAATTACCAATAAAACAGGCCATGAACTGTGTGTGCTACTGAGGGTTAGGTATGGATTCATTCCATCTTTTCACAACCCTATTCTGAGATTTCTAATTTCATTTCCAAATGTAGAATAATGCGCATCAAGTTTATTCCATTGTGGACAATCAGATGGTTGATGTATTTTTCCATCACATACCCGTTCATCAGCATGCCATCTTAACCATTTTGAATCATGTGAATTATCAAATAAATGTTTGAAACGATGAATTATAGGAAGATACCAAAATACCATTGAAGGGATATTTGTAATATCAACATCAGCATGTGATTATTCTTTCACCTTATATAGTGATGTCCCACATTTAGGACACTCTGGCAGAAAATTCATATTCCTTCCTATATATAATGCAGTCATTCATACAGGCATTTATTTTCTTGTATCCTAATCCCATCGGGCAGAATATTTTCTTGGCCTTATAATGTGAATCTGGAAGATCGTTATCATTTGGAAGTTTGTCTTTCATCAATTGTAGCAGCTCTTTAAAACTTCTGTCACTCCATCCATGTTTCACCTTCAGGTAAATCAATCTTAACAATGCCGACAAAACTGTAAAATCTGTACAACCATGATATAATTATTTTTCAGCATCACCATATAGACACGCCACAATCGGTTCTATCTAAATTTGTTCTGCTACAATATCACGAATCATTTCTTCAATTCCATCAGAGTTACCATCTTGCGATTCATCATCATCAGTGACATTCCATCCAGTTTCACCATGCCAAATCCAAGGGCCATAACTCGGATTAAAACCATGACAAATCAGATGATCTTTTATATCTCTACTTTTCAACTTCTACATATTCAAACATTTCAAGCATCAATAGAAAAAAAATGTCACTACTAGGATCATTTTTTTAGAAAATTCCAAAAAGGCATCAAAACCTTCCTCATATTCATTGCTCATTCGATGTGTCGTAATCCAACTTCGACTAATTATTACTTATAAAAAATATCAAAAATATATATATTTTTAAGATAAGACATATATATGTTTATACAAAATAATAATAATTTGAATGTAAAACAATTTTGAAATTTAAAACTAATTATGCGTATATAAAAAAATATGCTTGAATATTATTTTAAAAACAAAATATAGTTAGATATAATCGTTTTAAATTCCATTGAATCAAGGAAAAACATGGGGCCTAAAGTGGTTGATAGAAAATTGGAGAAAATAGAGTAAACCTGAGAATCAAATCATATTTAAAATAAAAATGCAGATGGAGAAAATCACAATGTAATGCCAATCATCACGGAACAATAATCATGTCATAATCTTAGAAACCACGATTCAGTAGTCAATCCCAACTGACACTCATCCCCCACCCCCTTGGACACCCCCTGGACACCACCAACTCATTGTAAAACCCCCACCCCTGGACACCACCCCCACCACCTTGGACACCCCATGGAATCCACCACACCCTTGGATATCCCCCAACCCCTCTTAGACACCACCACCCCTGGACATCCCCCACCCCTCTAGACAGCACCCCCCACCCCTCTTGGACACTACCCCCACCCCCTTGGACACCCCCTGGACCCCCCAAACCCTCTGGACATCCCCCATCCCTCGGACAACCCCAAAAATCATCTGGACAGGCCCTCACCCCCTTGGACAGCCCACCACACCCACCCACCCCCTTGGACACCCCCCTAGACACCCCCCTAGACACCCCCAACCCTCTGAATAGTCCACCACTCACACGACAGCCCCCCACTCCTCTAGACAGCACCCCCACCCCTCCGGGACACCACCCCCACCCCCTACCCCCTTGGACCCCCCCTGGACACCACCCAACCCTCTAGACACCCCCCACCCCCGGACAACCCCCAAAACCCTCTGGACCGGCCTCCACCCCCTTGGACGGCCCCCACACCTACCAACCCCCTTGGACAGCCCCCCTGGACACCCCAAACCCTCTGGACATCCCCCCACCCTCCGAACAACCCCCCAAACCCTATGGATAGGACCCCACCCCCTTGGACAGCCCCCCCCCCCATCCACCCACCCCCTTGGACACCCCCCTGGACACCCCCAACCCTCTGGACAGCCCCCACCCCCTGGACAGCCCCCCAACCCTCTAGACAGCACCCCACCCCTCCTGGACACCACCCCCACCCCCTACCCCCTTGGACACGCCCCTGGATATCCCCCACCCCTCTAGACAGCACCCCCACCCCTCCTATAAACCACCTCCACCCCCTACCCCCTTGGACACCCCCCTGGACACCCGCCAACCCTCTGGACAGCCCCCACCCCCTGGACAGCCCCCCACCACTTTAGACAGCACACCCCACCCCTCCTGGACATCACCCCCCACCCTCTACCCCCTTGGACACCCCCCTGGACCCATCCAACCCTCTAGACAACCCCCACCCCACAGACAACCCCCCAAACCCTCTAGACAGGCCCCCACCCCCCTTGGACCCCCCCCCACACACACCTGGACTCCCCCCCCCCCCCCACCTCCATGGACACCCTGGAGAGCCCCTAACCCCCTGGACAGCCACCAACCCTCTTGACAGCCCCCCGAAACCATGAGATTTTAACATCAAGCTACTAGTTTTGGCAGATCTAGAGATTTTAACCTCAAGCTACTAGTTTTGGTATCATGCCATTATTCAAAATGAGAACCATGAATTGTATCTCCTACTAGTATAGAATTCTCTATTGTGCAATGAATCAGTTTTTAATAGCATATGAAGACTTATAATAGTCCACAAAACTAAGCGACGTAAATAGATTATGGAACAACAAAAAGTTATACCCAAAATAGAAACAACCAAGGATTCAAAACAAACATTCCACCATGAAAAAACATATATATACTTATAAAATAAGTCAAACTACACAGAATGGGTGTATCACAATGGTATACATATAAATTGCAGTAATATAGGTGAATGAGATCATTAGTTGTCAATGAAAACAAAAATTACCATCAATGTCAGGCATTCGCAAAACAAAAACAAACTAAATAGAAGTAGGTGAGGTTTACGTGAATATTGTGAGTCGATCTAATAGATCTGGAGATAATAAATAAGATGATTATGGAAAAAATATGTAATAGGGTTAGAAATAGATGAATCTTAAATAGTTTAAACAAAAAAATCGCAAAACGTAAATATAGACTATCTGGAAAAAAACGAACGAAATAAAGTCGTGGGAGAATTACCTGAGTGTTGAGAGTTTAGATGATAGATCTGAGGAGAGTAAAGATGATAAAAGATGATGGAAAAACGAGTTTAATGCAATGAGATTGATGAGTCGATTAGGGTTTACCACACGAGAGAGACGAGTCACTGGACTGTCGATCGAAAAATTGTAAATGACAATCCACGGGGCTTGTAAAATTTTTAAATGTTTTATAACGTCGATTATTTAATAACCGAAGTTATAAACTGTTTTTTTACATTTATAAAATCGTTTATTATAATAGCAGACATTATAAATGTATCAAATACGGTTATTTTACGTCGGTTATTTTATAACCGACGTAAAATAATCCGCTTGTTGGTTTTTTACGTCGGTTATAGAATAACCGACGTAAAAAATACTTTAGAAATAAAAAAAAAATTACGTCGGTTATTTTATAACCGACGTAAAAAAATATGAAGGTTGTTTTGTAACATTGGTTATCAAATAACCGACGTCAAAAAGGCCTCAAAAGCCATTTTTTTAACGTCAGTTATGAAATAACCCGCGTAAAAAACACCGTGCTTTGGTTTTTTACGTCGGTTATTAAAATAATTGACGTTAAAAATTTACTCACCGCATTTTTTACGTCGGTTATAAAATAACCGACGTAAAAAACCATGTTTCAAAGATTATCACGTCTTTTATATATAACCGACGTAAAAAATGGTGATGTAAATAACGTTTTCTGCACTAGTGGCACATGCACATGCATTGTTATTTATTATTTATTACCATGCAGGTGCATGCGTCATTATCATTATCATTACATGTAAATGCACATACATGCACTTTATTATATATTATTTATTACCATGCCCATGAAAATGCAATGCACTTGCCTTATTCTATTATCACATGTGTTATTATTATTTATTCTCATGCACGTGCACATGCAATGCACTTGCGTTATTCTATTATCACATGTGTTATTGTTTATTATTTATTATAATTAACATGCAAATGCACATTCATGTGGACTTTGTTATTATTTATTGTTTATTACCATGCACATGCACATGCACATGCACATGCACATGCATCTGCACATGCACATGCACATGCACATGCACATGCACATGCACATGCACATGCACATGCACATGCACTTGGATGTGCGTTATTATTTATTATTTTTTATCATTCACATGCACATGCGCATACAAATGCAATTCACATGCATTATTATTTATTATTTATTATCATTCACATGCAAATGTGCATGCATATGAACATGCACATGCATTATGATTTAATATTTAAACCATGCACATACATATGCACATGCACGTGATTTATTACTACTATTATTATTATAGGTATTTTTACGGTTTACTATAATATTTTAGAATTATTTGGTGTGATTAACATTTAATACGGTTTATTAGGGTTTTAGGGTTTTTAATGGTATATTAGCGTTTTTAGGGTTTGGTGGTGGTTATTAAGATTTTATTAGGGTTTATTATGGCGTGTCAAGATTTATTAGGGTTTATTAGGTATTTTTAGGATTTTATTAGTATTGAGATGAGTTTATTAGGGTATATTATGGTATATTTTGGTATATTTGGGTATGTTTAGGATTTATTGTGGTTTATTATGGTTCATTATGGTTTATTAATTTTTCAAAGGGTATATTAGGGTTTTTTAGTGATTAATAGTGTTTATTCGGGTTTATTAGGGATTTAAATCTTTGGTAGGTTTTATTTGAATTTATTTGGGGTTTTAGGGATTTTAATGGTATATTAGCATTTTTAGGGTTTAGTGGGGTTTATTGTGGTTTATTATGGTGTGTTAAGGTTTATTAAGGTTGAGTGGGTATTTTTAGGGTTTTATTTGGGATGAGTAAGTATCTTTATGGTTTTATTAGGGTTTATTAGCGTCGAGTACGGTTTATTAGGGTTTGTTAGAGATTTTTAGGGTTTACTAGGGTTTATTAGTGTTTTTATTAGGGTATATGAGTGTTTTTTAGTTTTTGTTAATATATATTGTGGGTTGTTATGACTTTTTAGGTTTTATTAGCATGATTTTAGTGTTTGTGAGCATTTTTAAGGGTTTATTGGATTTTATTTGAATTTATTATGGTTTATTTGGGTTTTTAGGGATTTTTAATGGTTTTTTGCGTTTTTTTTGTTTATTGGGGTTTAGATGGGTTTTATTAGGTTATGTTATGGTGTGTCAAGGTTTATTAGGGTTGAAAAGCTATTTTTAGGGTTCTATTAGGGTTTATTCGTTTTTATTAGGGTTTATTAGAGATTTTTAGGGTTTATTTGTGTTTTTAGGGGTTTAATAGATTTTTTGTTTTGTTAGGTATTTTTAGATAATATAGTTTGTTTTTATTGTATGTGAGAATTTTGTTTTTTTGTAAGCATTTTAGGGTTTCCTTGGTTATATTAGAGTTTATTATAGTTTATTAGGGTTTCTAAGGATTTTTAAGGTATATTATCATTTTTTTATTTAATAGTATATATTAGTGTTTTTAGGTCTTTTTAGGTAATATAGCATGTTTTTGTTGTTTGTGATCTTTTTTCATTATTTGTGAGCGTTTTTAGGGTTTATTAGGTTATATTGGAGTTTATCAGGGTTTCTAGGGATTTTTATGGTATACTAGCATTTTTTTCTTTATTACAGTTTTTTATGGTTTTTAGGGGTTATTATGGTGTGTTAAGGTTTTTTAGGGTTGAGTAGGGTTTATTTGGATTTTTTATGGTTCATTAGGGATTTTTAGGGTTTGTTTGGGGTTTATTATGGTTTATTAGTGTTTATTAGTGTTTATTAGGGTTAGTTTGGGTTGTTTAAATTTTCTTAACTTGTTTTTAGGGTTTATTAGGTTTTATTATCATTTATTAGGTTTTATTAGGTATTTGTTTGGGTTTTTTTGGGTTGAGTAGAGTTTCTTAGGATTTTTGGGATTATAATGCGTTTTTAGGGATTATTAGAGTTTCTTAGGGGTTTATTAGCGGTTTATTGGGGTTTAATTTTTCATATTATGGTATATAAGGGTTTAATATTTTTGAGGGTTTTAAAGCATCTTTAGGGTTTTTTAGCAATTTTTAGGGTTTTTGTAGCATTGTTAGAGTTTTTGTAGAATTTTAAGTTTCTATGTAGCTTTTTTAGGGTTTAGTTAGCGGTTTTAGATTTTATGAATCATTTTAGGTTTTATGTAACATTTTTAGATTTTATGTAGCGTGTTTTGGTTTTAGGTTTTATGTATCATTTTTAGGGTTTATGTTGCATTTTCTGGGTTTATGTAGCATTTTTAGGGATGATGTAGCATTTATGTTGCATTTTTAGGGTTTATGTAACATTTTTAGTGTTCATGGAGTGTTTTTAGGGTTTATATTGTGTTTTAGGTTTTATGTAGCGTTTTAAAGTTTATGATGCGTTTTTAGGGTTGATGTTGTGTTTTTTTAGGGGTTATGTTACAATTCTAGGGTTTATGTACTGCTTTTAGGGTTTATGTTGCTTTTTTGGGGATTTTGTTGCATTTTTTGTTTATGTAGTATTTTTAGGGTTTTTGTTGCGTGTTTTAGGGTTTATGTAATGTTTTTATGGTTTATGTGTCTATTTGAAGCCTTTTATTAGGGTATTAATTATTGTTTATGGTTTCTAGTGTTTTTAGGGGTTTTAAGGGTTGTTATCGTGTTTTTATTGTTTTTCCTGGTATCTGATGGCTTTTTAATGGTTTTTGGGTGGTTTTATGGGTTTATTTGTTTTTTTGGGATTTATAGGGGTTGTTAGGGTTCTTTAGGGTTTTTTAGGGTTCTTTAGGATTCGTTACAGTTTATTAGCATTTTTTATTATATATTAGGGTTTTATTGGGCTTTTGTAGGAACTAATAGCATTTTCTAGGGTTTATCAATCTTTTTTAAGGTTATTTAGGATTTATTAGGGTTTATTTGGGTTTATTTTATTTTTTAGGTTTTAGTAACATGTATTTGGGTTTATTACGATTTATTAGGGTTTATTATGCTTTGATAGGGTTTATTGCGGTTTATTACGGGTTTGTTATGGTCTGTTTCATTTTATTACGATTCATTTGGGGTTGTTACGATATGTTACGATTTATTTGGGGTTGTTAGGGTTTGTTATGATTTATTTTGGGGTTATTAAGTTTTGTTAGGGTTTATTAGTGGGTTGTAGGGTTTTGTAGGATATTATTTAGAGGGGTTTGTAGCATTTTGTCGGGATTGTTAGGGTTTTTAGTGATTATTAGGGTTTATTATGGTTTAATAGTATTTTTTATTATATATTAGGGGTTTTATGGATTTTTTAGCATTTATTAGGGTCTAATAGAGTTTTCTGGGGTTTATTAGAGGTTATTACGATTTGTTAGTGTTTATTAGGGTTTTTAGGGTTTAATAGTGGGTTTTAGGGGTTATTTGGGTTTATTAGTGGTTCTTAGGGGTTATTAGTGGCTGCTAGGGTTTGTTAGATTCTGTTAGGGTTTTTAGGGTTTGTTACAGTTTTTTTCAGTAGTTTGGGATTTTATCCTATTTTTGGGTTTTATGGGTGTGTTTGGAATTTTTTTTCTTTGTTTGGGTTATTTTAGCGTTTTTTGGTGTTTTTTTTGCGTTTTTTGGGTTATGAACCATTTTTCGGTTTTTTGTAGCTATTGTTATGGTTTATGAAGCGTTGTTAGTGGCTTTGGTGGTTCTTTAGGGGTTTATTAGTGGTTTATTTTGGTTTAATTTTTTATATTATAGTATATTAGATTTTTAAATTTTTGAGGGTTTTGAAGCCTCTATAGGATTTTTGTAGCATTTTTAGGGTTTGTGTAGCGTTATTAGAGTATATGTAGCATTTTTTTAGTTTTAATGTAGAATTTTTAGGGTTTAGTTAGCGGTTTTAGGTTTTATGTATCATTTTTAGGGTTTATGTAAATTTTTAGAGTTTATGTAGCGTGTTTAGAGTTTAGGTTTTATGTAGCATTTTTTAGGGTTTATGTTGCGTTTTCTGAGTTGATGTAGTGTTTTTATGGTTGATGTAGCGTTTATGTTGAATTGTTTTGGGTTTATGTAGCATTTTGAGGGTTCATGTATTGATTTTAGGGTTTATATTGTGTTTTTAGGTTTTATGTAGCCTTTTTAATGTTTATGTTTCATTATTTAGGGTTTATGTTGTGTTTTTAGGGTTTATGTTTCAGTTCTAGGGTTTATGTAGTGCTTTTAGGGTTTATATAGCGTTTTTTGGGTTTATTTTGCATTTCTTGGTTTATGTTGCGTTTTGAGGATTTTTTTTTTGCATTTTTTAGGGTTTATGTAAGGTTTTTAGGGTTTATGTATCTATTTAAATCCTTTTTATGGTTTTAATGGTTGTTTATGGTTTGTAGTGTTTTTTAGGGTTTTTAAGGGTTGTTAACGGGTGTTTATGGTTTTTTATGGTATCTGGTTTCTTTTTAATGGTTTGGGGGGGGGGGGTTTAAAGGGTTTCTTTGTTTTTTTTGGGATTGATAGGGGTTGTTAGCCTTTTTTAGTGTGTTTTAGAGTTTATTTGGGTATTGTAGCAGTTTTTAGGGTTTATATAATGTGTTTTAGCGTTTTTGGGGTCTTTAGGGTTTTTTAGTGTTCTTTAGAGTTTAATATGGTTCATTAGGGTTTATTAGGGTTCTTTAGGGTTTATTAGTGTTCTTTAGGATTTGTTACTGTTTATTAGAATTTTTATTGTATATTAGGGTTTTATTGGGCTTCTGTAGGAAATACTAGTTTTTTTAGGGTTTATGAAACTTTTTAGGGTTATTTAGGACTTATTAGGGTTTATTAGTGTTTATTTTATTTATTATGGTTTAGTAACGTGTATTTGGGTTTATTACGATTTGTTAGGGTTTATTATGGTTTGTTAGGGTTTATTGGGGCTTATTAGGGATTTGTTATGGTTTTTTTTAGTTTTTTATGATTTATTTGGTATTTTTAGGATTTGTTACGATTTATTTGGGGTTTTTAGGGTTTGTTACGATTTATTTTGGGTTATTATGGGTTTTTAGGGTTTATTAGTGGGTTGTAGGGTTTTATAGGCTATTATTTGGAGATTTCTGTAACGTTTTGTCGGGTTTGTTTGGGATTTTAGTGATTATTAGGGTTTATTATGGTTTAATAGTGTTTTTAATGAATATTAGGGGTTTTGGGGCATTTGTAGCATTTATTAGGGTCTAATAGAGTTTGTTAGGGTTTATTAGAGGTTATTACGATTTATTAGTGTTTATTAGGGTTTTTAGGGTTTAATAGTGGATTTTATGGGTTATTAGGGATTATTTTTGTTTCTTAGGGGTTATTAATGGTAGTTAGGGTTTGCTAGGTTTTGTTATTGTATTTATGGTTTGTTACAGTTTTTTTTAGTTGTTTGGGGTTTTAGGTATTTTTTTCGGTTTTATTGGTGTGTTTGGATATTTGATGCATTGTTTGGGTTATTTATGCATTTTTTGGGGTTTTGTTGCATTTTGTTGGTTTTGAAGAATTTTTCGGGTTTTTGTGGCAATTTATAGGGTTTATGTAGCGTTGTTAGTGTCTTTAGTGGTACTTTAGTGTTCTTTAGGGTTTTAGGGTTTTAGGGTTCTTTAGGGTGTATTAGTGTTTCTTTTAAGGTTTTTTGGGTTTTCTAGGTGGTTTTTTGGGGTTTTAAGGGTTTCATATGGTGGGTTTGGGTTTTGTTAGGCATTTTTAGGCATATAGGGTTTTTAGCGTTTTTAGTGGTTTTTATGTTTTTAGGGTTTTTTGAGGTTTTTTTTATAGTTTTTAGGTTTTTTTTGGGGTTTTTTGGTATTTAGGGGTTTTAGGGTGTTAGTGTTTTTATGGTTTTTAAGGTTTTTATGATTTTTTAGTGTTTTCAGGGGTTTTAGGGTTTTTAAGGTTTTTAGGGTTTTTTTGGGTTTTTATGGTATACTAGGGTTTTGTCAGGTTTTCTAGGGTTTGTTAGGGTTTTTGTGAATATTAGAATTATGAATGGTTTAATAGAGTTTTTGTTGTATATTTGTGTTTTTAGGTATTTTATAGCTTTTATTGGGGTCTAATAGGGTTTTTAGGGTTTATTACGATTTATTAGTGTTTATTTGGGATTAGTAGTGGGATTTAGGGTTTATTAGGGTTTATTGTGGTTTATTACTGGTTGGATGTGTTTGTTAAGATTTATTAGTTCTTATGAGAGTGATTTAGGGTGTCTAAGGGTTTGTTAGGGTTTCTAAGGGAGTGTTAGGGTTTCTAAGGTTGGGTTAGGGTTTTTATGGGGGGGTTAGGGTTTCTAAGGGTGTGCTATGGTTTCTATGGGCTTCTAAGGTTGTTTTGGGGTTTCTATCTGTGTGTTGGGGTTTCTAAGGGTGTGATAGGGTTTCTAAGAGTGTGCTAGGGTTTCTAAGGATGTGTTCGGGTTTCTAAGGGTGTGTTAGTGTTTCTTAGGTTTGCTTAGGTTTTTTTAAGGGTTTCTAAGGTTTCTAGGGTTATGTTAGGATATCTTATGCTTTCTTAGGGGTTTTTAGGGTTTCTTTTGGTTTTTTTGTGTTTATTGGTGTTTCATAGTCTTTTTGGGGGTTTCAAAGGGCTTGTTAGTGTTTTTTAGGATTTGTTATGTTTTTAGGGTTTTTTGGGGGTTTCTTAGGGTTTGTTAGGTTTTGTTAGTGTTTGTTAGGTTTTTTTGGGTTTTACATGGTTTTAATGGATTTCAGTGTTTATGGGGTTATTCATGGTTTGTTAGGGTTATTGAGTTGTTCATGGTTCTCACAGATGTGTAGAACTAGTCGCAAGCTTCAATTTGATATGTGGTAGAGGTGAAACAGACACCCAGAGCTGTAGTTATGGTAATTTGGTGGAATTAAGGACCCTTGGGTCTTTAAGAACGTGATAAGGTGTTCCTATTGGTCACAGATGTGTAGATCTAGTCGAAATCTTTGATTTGATATATTATAGAGGCAAAACAGACTCCCAGAGTAAAAGTTATGGTCTTTTGGAGGGTTTAAGTACCTTTTTGGGATTTCAAGGATATGAGATGCTACTTTGGTGGTTATAAGAGTGTAGGTCTAGTCTCAAGCTTCGATTTGATAGGTGGTTGATTCAAAATGGACACTCATAGAAGAAGTTATTGCAAAACGGACACCAGAAGCCAATCTTTTGACCATCCGAAGGGATTTTGGGTCTTTTGGGCAGTTGAAGAATGTCTGAAAGGGTTAAAGGGTTAACAGAGTGTGTATCTTTTCACAGTATTCGATTTGATAAGTGGTAGAGCCAAAATTAACACACGTGGCATAAGTTATTGTCGTTATAAATTGAGAAACCCTCTAAGAGACT
Source organism: Viscum album (assembly GCA_963277665.1). Taxonomy (NCBI): domain Eukaryota; kingdom Viridiplantae; phylum Streptophyta; class Magnoliopsida; order Santalales; family Viscaceae; genus Viscum; species Viscum album. The sequence continues at coordinate 1,025,140 of CAUJRU010000031.1, read as the reverse complement.
AAAAACTTAAGAAACACACAACTCGCTAAAATAGGCATAACGTCTCCTTCAGGTGTCTGTTTGAGTGATGTGACTAGTAAAATCTAAGCTCATGAGATAAGTGAGGACCAAGTATAATCAAAAATTTGAGAATATCAAAGAAACAAAAGATATATTAGTCTTACTACTCCAAAAAAAATCCAACTTCAAATGGCCATAACATTTACTTCGGTTTTCCGTTTGAGCTCTACCACATATCAAATAGAAGAAAGCAAAGAGATCTAAGAAAAAGGATAACTTGAACAATGTTCAAGTCACGTTTGGGACCCTAAAATTCAAAAAAAAACCCATCAAAAGGCCTCCAAAACTCCATTTCTGTGTCCGTATCCCTATCAACCTTTTCTTAAAACAGTCATAACATCTGATATGTGTGTCTGTTCGGCCTACAACACCTGTTTTTATTATAGTTCATTCCATGAGATTTAGTTTGACTATTCACATAGTGGAAATGGACACCTAAATAATATTTTATGCATTTTTAATGACTCTGTGATTTGTTAGGTTTTTCGAGACACCATTTCCCCCACTTTTGTCATGTCTACTGTTTTTTCAAACAACTATAACTTATTATTACTGTTATTATTATTATTATTATTACCATATCAGGCATATTCACATGCACATGCACATGATTTATTATTATATTTTTATTACCATGCACGTGCACATGCAATGCACGCACGTTATCTTATTATCACATGAATTGTTATTATTATTGTTATTATTATTACTGTGGTTGTTGTGGTTGTTGTTGTTGTTGTTATCATCGCATGAAAATACATATCCAAATGCACATACACACACATTCAATGAACGTGCATTATTCTATTATCACATGCATTGTTATTATTATTGTTATTAATAATAATATTATTATCATCATCATCATCGTCACATAAAAATGCAATGCACGAGAGTTATTATTTATTACCATACACATGCACACGTAATGCACATGAAATATTCAATTATCATATGCATTCTTACTACTACTATTATCACCACCACTACTACAATTATTACTACTACTATTATTATTACTATCATCACATGCAAATGTAGATGCACGTGCATTATTATTTATTATTTATTACCATGTACGTGCATATGCAACGCACTTGAATTATTCTTTTATTATTATTATTATTATTATCATCACAGTTATTATTATTATTATTATTATTATTATTATTATTATCATTATAATTATTATGATTGTTATCACATGAAAATGTACATGCATGTGCTTTGTCATTTATTATTTATTACCATGCACGTGCATGCATTGTTATTATTATTATTACAATTAGTATTATTAATATTATCATCAAATGTAAATGCACATGCACATGCATGTGCGTTCCTATTTATTGTTATTGATTTATTATTATTTATTTATTATTTACTACTATGTAAGTGCACATGAAAAACACTTGTGTTATTCTATTATTATTATTATTATTATTATTATTATTATTCTTGTTGTTGTTTGTATCATCAAATATAAATGCACATGCACATGCGATGTTATTTATTATTTATTACCATGCATGTGCTTGCATCATTATAATTATCATTACATGTAAATGCACATGCATGGGTGTTATTATATATTATTTATTATCTTGCAAATGCAAATGCAATACACTTGCGTTATTCTATTATCACATGTGTTATTATTATTTATTCTAATGAACGTGCACAAGCAATGAACATGCGTTATTCTATTATTATATGCGTTATTATTTATTATTTATTATCATTCACATGCAAATGCACATTCATGTGGACTTGGTTATTATTTATTGTTTATTACCATGCACATGCACATGCACATGCACTTGTATGTGCATAATTATTTATTATTTATTATCATTCAAATGCACTTGCACACACACATGCAATTCACATGCGTTATTATTTATAATTTATTATTTATTATCATTCACATGATAATGTGCAGGCATATGCACATGCACATGCTTTATGATCTATTATTTAAACCATCCACATGCATGTGCACATGCATGTGCGTTATTACTACTATTATTAATAGAGGTATTTTTAGGGTTTACTATCATTTTTTAGGATTTTTAGGTGTTATTAACATTTATTATGTTTTGTTATGGTTTTAGGGTTTTTAACGGTATGTTATCATTTTTTAGTGTCTGGTGGGGGTTATTAGGATTTTATTAGGGTTTATTATGGTGTGTTAAGGTTTATTAGGGTTTATTAGGTATTTTTAGGGTTTTATTAGTATTGAGTTGGGTTTATTAGGGTATATTATGGTAGACTTGGGTATGTTTAGGATTTATTAGGGTTTATTATGGTTCATTATGGTTTATTAATTTTTAAGAGGGTATATTGGTGTTTTTTACTGTTTAGTAGTGTTTATTCAGGTTTATTAGAAATTTTATGCTTTTTTAGGTTTTATTAGAATTTATTAGGGGTTTAGGGCTTTTTAATGGTATATTTACATTTTTTAGGGTTTAGTGGGGGTTATTATGGTTTATTATGGTGTGTTAAGGTTTATCAGTGTTGAGTTGGTATTTTTAGGGTTTTATTAGGGTTGGGTCAGTATCTTTAAGATTTTATTAGGGTTTATTAGGTTTGAGTACGGTTTATTATGGTTTGTTTGGGATTTATAGGGTTTACTAGGGGTTGTTAGTGTTTTTATTAGGGTGTATGATTTTCTTTAGTTCTTGTTAATATATATGAGGGGTTGTTATGACTTCTTAGGTTTTATTAGCATGTTTTTAGTGTTTGTGAGCATTTTTAATGGTTTATTATATTTTATTTGAATTTATTATTTTTTATTAGGGTTTCTAGGGCTTTTTAATAGTTTTTTTGCATTTTTTTGTTTATTGGGGTTTAGTTGGGTTTTATTAGGTATTGTTATGGTGTGTCAAGGTTTATTGGGGTTGATAAGGTATTTTTAGGGTTTTATTTTGGTTTTATTAGGGTTTATTAGTTTTAATTCGGGTTAATTAAGGATTATTAGGGTTTATTAGGGTTTGTTTGGGGTTTATTAGTTTTATTGTTTTATTAGGTCATATTAGTGTTTGTTAGGTCTTTTTAGATAATATAGAATTTTTTTATTTTTTGTGAGGGTTTTTTTAGTTTGTGAGCGTTTTTAGGGTTTCATAGGTTTTATTAGAGTTTATTATGGTTTATTAGGGTTTCTACAGATTTTATGGTATATTTGCGTTTTTTGTCTTTATTAGGTTATAGTAGTATTTTTGGGTCTTTTTAGGTAATATAGCGGGTTTTTATTCTCTCTGATCATTTTTTTATTGTTTGTGAGCAATTTTAGTGTTTATTAGGTTATATTAGAGTTTATCAACGTTTCTAGGGATTTTTTAAGGTATACTAGCATTTTTTTCATTATTAGGGTTTTGTAGGGATTTATTTGGGGTTATTATGGTGTGTTAAGGTTTGTTAGGGTTGAGTAGGGTTTATTTGGCATTATTTATGGCTTATTAAGGCTTTGTAGGGTTGTTTTGGGGGTTTATTAGGGTTTATTAGTGTTATTAGTGTCTATTAGTGTTGATTAGGGTTGTTTAGGTTTTCTTAACGTGTTTTTAGTGTTTATTAGGATTTATTATCATTTATTAGGCAATGAAGATGCGAGGGTCGGGCTATTCCCGACCCCCCCAAATTATTATAAAGAAGAAGAGACTCAGCAGACAAGGGATGGGAGGGGTTTATTAGGGTTCAATTTTTTATATTATGGTATATTGGGGTTTAATATTTTTGAGGGTTTTAAAGCATATTTAGGGTTTTGTTGCATTTTTTAGTGTTTGTATTTCATTTTAGTGGTTATGTAGAATTTTTAGTGTTTATGTAGAATTTTTAGGCGTTAGTTAGTAGTTTTAGATTTTATGTATCATTTTTAGGGTTTATGTATTGATTTTAGGGTTTATGTAGCATGTTTAGGGTTTAGGATTTATGTAGCATTTTTTAGTGTTTATGTTGCGTTTTACGTGTTTATGTAGCATTTTTAGGGGTGATGTAGAATTTATGCTGCATTTTTTATAGTTTATGATACATTTTTAGGGTTCATGTAGTGTTTTTATAGTTTATATTTTGTTTTAGGTTTTGTGTAGGAATTTTTAATGTTTATGTTGTGTTTTTTAGGGTTTATGTAACGTTTTTAGGGTTTATGTATCTGTTTGAAGCCTTTTTTAGGGTTTTAATGTTTGTTTATGGTTTGTAGTTTTTTTTAGGTTTTTTAATGGTCGTTAACGGGTGTTTATGGGTTTTTATGCTATTTGATGTCTTTTTAATGTTTTTTTGGAGGGGTTTATGGGATTATTTTTTTGGGATTGATTGGGGTTGTTTGGGTTTTTTAGTGTGTTTTAGGATTTTTTTGGGTTTAGTAGCGTTTTTTGGGTTTATATAATGTGTTTTAGAGTTTTTTTTGGGTTCTGTAGGGTTTTTTAGTGTTCATTATAGTTTAATATTTTTCTTTAGGGTTTATTAGTGTTCTTTAGTATTTGTTACAATTTATTAGCATTTTTATTGTATATTAGGGTTTTATTGGGCTTTTGTAGGCATTAATAGCTTTTTCTAGGGGTTATCAACCTTTTTTAGGGTTATTTAGGATTTATTAGGGTTTATTAGGTTTTATTTTAATTATTAGGGTTTAATAACATGTATTTGGGTTTCTTAAGATTTATTAGTGTTTATTATGATTTGATAGGGTTTATTTCGGTTTATTAGGGGTTTGTTATGGTTTGTTTCAGCTTGTTTCAATTTATTTGGTGTTGTTATGATTTGTTACGATTTATTTGGGGTTGTTAGGGTTTGTTACAATTTATTTTGCGGTTATTAGGGTTTGTTATTGTTTATTAGTGGGTTGTAGGGTTTTGTAGGCTATTATTTAGAGGTTTTGGTAGCATTTTTTCAGGTTTGTTAGCATTTTTTGTGATTATTAGTGTTTATTATGGTTTAATAGTGTTTTTATTGTATATTAGGGGTTTTAGGGCTTTTATAGCATTTATTAGAGTCTATTTGAGTTTGTTAGGGTATATTACTGGTTATTACGATTTATTAGTGTTTATTAGGTTTTTTATGGTTTAATAGCGTGTTTTAGGGGTTATCAGGGTTTATTAGTGGTTCATAGGGGTGATTAGTATTTTTTAGGGATTATTATGTTTTGTAAAGGATTTTTGGGTTTATAGGGGTTGTTTGAGTTGATTGGGGTTTTATGAGTTTTTTTTGGGTTTTATGGGTGTGTTTGGATTTTTTATGCTTTTTTAGGGTTATTTTAGCATTTTTTGGGGTTTTGATGCATTTTGTGGATTTTGAATCATTTTTTTGGTTTTTTGTAGCAATTTTTAGGGTTTATGTAGCGCTTTTAGTGGCTATAGTGGTTTTTGGGTTTTTTTAGGGTTCTTTAGTGTTCTTTATCGTGTATTAGGGTTTCTTTTGAGGGTTTTAGGGTTTTATAGGGGGTTTTTAAGGTTTCTATGTGTTTTATAGGGATGGTTGTGGTTTTGTTAGGCACTTTTAGGCTTTTTAGGGTATTTTAGCGTTTTTAGGGGGTTTTAGCATTTTTTTTGGTTTTTTGAGGTTTTTGTGATGTTTTTAGGGGTTTCTAATTTTGTTTTCATTTTTTTTGGTTTTTTTTTGTGTTTTTAGGGGTTTTAGGTGTTTTAGGGTTTTTAGGGTTTTTTAGGGTTTTTTGGGTTCTTAGGGTTTTTTTTGGGTTTTGTTAGGTTTTTCCAGGTTTGTTAGGGTTTTTTTTGTTAATATTAGCATTTTGAATGGTTTAATAGCATTTTGTAGTATATTTGGGTTTTTAGTTATTTTGTAGCTTTTATTGGGGTCTAATAGGGTTTTTACGGTTTATTACAATTTATTAGTGTTTATTAGGGTTTAATAGTGGGTTTTAGAGTTTATTAGGGTTTATTATGGTTTATTATTCGTTGTTAGGGTTTGTTAGGATTTATTTGTGCGTATTTGAGTGATATTTGGTGTCTAAGGGGTTTTTAGGGTTTCTAAGGGTGTGTTAGGGTTTCTATGAGTGGGTTAGGGTTTTTATGGGCGGGTTAGGGTTTCTAAGGGTGTGCTATGGTTTCTAAGGGTTTCTAAGGTTGTGTTAGGGTTTCTATGGGTGTGTTGGGGTTTCTAAGGGTGTTCTAGGGTTTCTAAGGGTGTGTTAGGGTTTCTAAGGGTGTGTTAGGGTTTCTAAGGTTGTGTTAGTGTTTCTTAGGTATTCTTAGGGTTTTGTTAGGGTTTTTAGGGTTTTGTTAGGGGTTTTTATGGTTTCTTAGGTTTTTTTTGGGTTTCATTGGGTTTTTTTGGGTTTATTAGGGTTTGTTAGGGATTTTTAGGGTTAGTTAGAGTTTTTTAGGGATTGTTAGGGTTTTTTATGTTTTAGGGGTTTTGTGGTTTGTTAGGGTTTGTTAAGGTTTGTTAGGGTTTCTTAGAGTTTCTTAGAGTTTATTATTGTTTGTTAGGTATTGTTAGGGTTTGTTAGGTTTTTTCATGATTTTAACGGTTTGTAGTGTTTATGGGGTTATTCATGGATTTTTAGGGTTATTTAGTTGTTCATGGTTGTTACAGATGTGTAGAGCTAGTTGCAAGTTTCAATTTGATTTGTGTTATAGGTGAAACAGACACCCTGAGAAGAAGTTATAGTCATTTGGAGGACATAAGTATCTTTTGGGTCTTTAGGAACGTGATAAGTTGTTTCTATTGGTCACAGATGTGTAGATCTAGTCGAAAGATTCGATTTGATATATGATAGAGGAAAAACGGACTCCCAAAGTAGAAGTTATTGTCTTTTGGAGGGTTCAAGTACCTTTTTGGGCCTTCAAGGATGCGAGAAGGTGATTCAATGGTTATTAGATTATAGGTCTAGTCAGAATATTTGATTTGATATGTGGTAGAGGCAAAACAAACACCCATAGAAGAAGTTATTCCAAAAAAGACACCAGAAGCCAATCTTTTGACCATCCAAAGGGATATTTGGTCTTTTGGGGGGTTGAAGAATGTCAGAAAGGGTTCCAGTGGTCACCAGAGTGTGTATATTTTCACAATATTCGATTTTATTTGTGGTAGATCCAAAATGAACACGCGTAGCAGAAGTTATTGTCATTTTAAATTGAGCAACTCTCCTAGCGCCTAAAAACCTACGAAACCCGCAACTCACTAAAATAGGCAGAACTTCTCATTCGGGTGTCCATTTGAGCATTGTGACCAGTTAAATTGAAGCTCGTGAGATGAGTGAGGACGAAGATTAGTATAAACTATGAGAAGATCAAAGAAATATAAGATATATTAGTTATAACACTCCAAAAAAATGTCCAACTTCATAGGACCATAACTTTCGTTCTGGTTTTCGGTTTGAGCTCTACCACATATCAAATTGAAAGTAGCGAAGCGATATACGTAGAAGGATGACTTGAACTCAGTTAAAGTCATGTTTGAGACCCTAAAATCCCAGAAACCAATCAGATGGACTCAAAACTCTACTTCCTTATAAGGATCCATGTTAATTGTTTTTTTAAAATGGTCATAACTTCTGATCAGTGTGTCTGTTCAGCCTCCGACACCTATTTTTATCGTAGTTCGTTCCATGAGTTTCATTTTGACTATTCACAGAGTGGAAATGGACACCTGAAAAGGAATTTATGCCTTTTTCAATGTCTCTGTGATTTTTTAGATTTTTTGAGACCCCATTTCTAGCATTTTTGTCTTGTCTGTTGTTTTTTCAAACAACTATAACTTAATATTATTGTTATTATTATTATTATTATCATTATCTCATCCACATGCACATGCACATGCATGTGGGTTATTATTATATTTTTATTACCATGCACGTGCACATGCAATGCAGACATGCTATTTTATTATCACATGTGCTGTTATTATTATTGTTATTATTATTATTATGGTTGTTGTTGTTGTTTTTGTTGTTATTATCATCACATGCAAATGCACATACAAATGCACATACACACACATTCAATGCACGTGTGTTATTCTATTATCACATGTATTGTTGTTATTAATATTAATATTATTATTATTATTATCATCATCATCATCATCATCAAATGCAAATGCAATGCACATGCATTGTTATTTATTACCATGCATGTGCACACGTAACGCACATGCAATATTCTATTATCACATGCATTGGTACTACTACTATTATAACCACTAATACTACTATTATTACTACTGCTGTTATTATTACTATCATTACATACAAATCTAGATGCACGTGCATATTCAATGCAATTGTATTATTCTTTTATTATTATTATTATTATCACAATTATTATTATTATTATTATTATTATTATCATCATTATTATTATCATTATCACATGCAAATGCACATGCATGTTCCTTGTTATTTATTATTTATTACCATGCACGTGCATGCGTTATTATTATTATTATTACAATTAGTATTATTAATATTATCATCAAATGTAAAGGCAGATTCATATGAATGTGCGTTCTTATTTATTATTATTTATTTACTATTTACTACTATGCGAGTGCACATGAAATGAACTTGCGTTATTCTATTATTATTATTATTATTATTATTATTATTATTATTGTTGTTGTTGTTGTTGTTGTTTGTATCATCAAATACAAATGCACATGCACGTGCGTTGTTATTTATTATTTATTATCATGCATGTGTATGTGTTAATATCATCATCATTACATGTAAATTCACATGCACATGTGTTATTATATATTATTTATTATCATGCACATGAAAATGCAATGCACTTGCGTTATTCTATTATGACATGTGTTATTATTATTTATTCTCATGCACGTGCACGTGCAATGCACGTGCTTTATTCTACTATCAAATGTGTTATTATTTATTATTTATTATCTTTCACATGAAAATGCACATTCATGTGGACTTGGTTATTATTTATTGTTTATTACCATGCACATGCACCTACACATGCACATGCACATGCACTTGGATGTGAATTATTATTTATTATTTATTATCATTCACATGCACATGCACATACACATGTAATTCACATGCGTTATGATTTATAATTTATTGTTTATTATAATTCACATGAAAATGAACAGGCATGTGCACATGCACGTGCGTTATGATTTATTATTTAAACCATGCACATGCATATGTACATGCATGTGTATTATTAATATTATTATTATTAGTGGTACTTTTAGGGTTTACTAGCCTTTTTTAGAATTTTAGGTGTTATTAACATTTATTATGGTTTATAAGGGTTTTAGGGTTTTTAAATGGTATATTAGCATTTTTAGGGTTTGGTGGGGGTTGTTAGGATTTTATTAGGGTTTAGTATGGTGTGTTAAGGCTTATGAGGGTTTATTAGGTATTTTTAGGGTTTTATTAGGATTTAGTTGGGTTTATTAGGGTATATTATGGTATATTATGGTATATTTGGGTATGTTTAGGATTTATTAGGGGTTATTATCGTTCATTATGGTTTCTTAATTTTTAAGAGGGTATATTAGGGTTTTTAGGGTTTAGTAGTGTTTATTAGGGTTTATTAGTGCTTTTATGCTTTGTTAGGTTTTATTAGCATTTATGAGCGGGTTTAGGGCTTTTTAATGGTATATTTGTGTTTTTTAGGGTTTAGTGGGGTTTATTATGGTTTATTATAATGTGTTAAGGTTTATTAGGGTTGAGTAGGTATGTTTAGGGTTTTATTAGGGATGAGTAGGTTTCTTTAGCGTTTTATTAGGCTTTATTAGGGTTGAGTAGTGTTTATTAGGGTTTGTTAGGGATTTATAGGGTTTACTAGGGTTTATTAGTGTTTTTATTAGGGTATATGAGTGTTTTTTAGTTTTTATAAATATACATGAGGGGTTGTTAGGACTTTTTAGGTTTTATTAGCGTGATTTTAGTGTTTGTGAGCATTTTTATGGTTTATTAGGTATTATTATAATTTATTTGGGTTTATTTGGGTTTCTAGGGCCTTTTAATCATTTTTTTCATTTTTTTATTGGGGTTTAGTTGGGGTTTATTATGTTTTATTATGGTGTGTCAAGGTTTATTAGGGTTGGGAAGGTATTTTTTGGGTTTTATTATGGATTTATTAGGGTTTATTTTTTTTATTAGGGTTTATTAGGGATTTTTAAGGTTTATTAGGGTTTGTTAGGGCAAAGGCAGGTGCATGAATTAGGTTATTCTTGATTCCCTCAAATTTTATTAAACAAAAAAAGAGACACAGTAGACCGGGGGAGGGGTAGGGCCAATCGGCACATGCCCAAAAAACAAACCCCAAAAGGAAAACAAGGAGAAGAAACATGAAAGAAAAAAAGAAAACAAAACAAAAAACAAGTAAAATAAACATAAGGACCAAGCAACGTTCTTCAGCACCATTCCTCTGCAACACCATTCTTCAGCACCAAATCCACCAATCATCAGCTCACAACCAGTAACACCAAAGCCATCTTCAGTAAAATCATCAACCCAAATTCAGCACCACAAAATCACAACCATCACATCCATCAACCTCTAGTAGCCTCATGCTAAACACCATCAAAGTAATACCCAATTAGGGTTTGTTAGGGTTTTATTAGGTTATATTAGTGTTTTTAAGTCTTTTTAGATAATATAGAATTTTTTATTATTTGTGAGCATTTTATTTTTGTTTGTGAGCGTTTTTAGGGTTTCTTAAGTTATATTAGGGTTTATTATGATTTATTACGGTTTCTAGGGATTTTTAAGGTATATTAGCATTTTTTGTCTTTATTAGGTCATATTAGTGTTTTTAGGTATTTTTAGGTAATATAGCGTGTTTTTATTATTTGTGATCATTTTTTTATTCATTGTGAGTGTTTTCAGGGTTTATTAGGTTATTTTTGAGTATATCAGGGTTTCTAGGGATTTCGTAATGTATACTTGCATTTTTTTATCATTATTAGGGTTTTATTATCATTTATTAGAGTTTATTTTGTATTTTTGTGGTTTTATTAGGGTTGAGTAGAGTCTCTTAGGGTTTTTAGAGATTATAAGGTGTTATAAGGGATTATTAGAGTTTATTTGGGGTTTATTAGGGTTTAATTTTTTATATTATGGTATATTAGGGTTTAATATTTTTGAGGTTTTGGAAGCGTCTTTAGGGTTTTCATTGAATTTTTTAGTGTTTGTGTAGCTTTTTTGAGTTTATGTAACATTTTTAGTGTTTATGTAGCACTTTTAGGGCTTAGTTAGTAGTTTTAGGTTTTATATAGCATTTTTTAGTGATTATGTAACGTTTTTAGGGTTTATGTAGCATGTTTAAGGTTTAGGTTTTACGTAGCATTTTTTAGGGTTTATGTTGCATTTTCTAGGTTTATGTAGCGTTTTTAGGGGTGATGTAGCATTTATGTGGCATTTTTAGGGTTTATGTAACGTTTTTAGGGTTCATGTAGTGTTTTTAGGGTTTATGTTGACTTTTTAGGTTTTATGCAGTGTTTTTTAATGTTTATGTTGCGTTGTTTAGGGTTTATGTTACGGTTCTAGGGTTTATGTAGTGATTTTTGGGTTTATGTAGCATTTTTTGGGTTTATGTTGTGTTTTTTTGGGTTTATGTTGCATATTTAGGGTTTATGTTGCATTTTTAGGTTTTATGTAACGTTTTTTTGGGTTTATGTATATATTTGTTGCCTTTTTAGGGTTTTAGTGGTTGTTTAGGGTTTGTAGTGGTTTTTTGGGTTTTTAAGGGTTGTTAACAGGTTTTTATGGTTTTTATGGTATTTGATGGGTTTTCAATGGTTTTGGGGGGTTTTAAAGGGTTAATTTGTTTTTTTAGGATTGATAGGGTTTGTTAGAGTTTTTAGTATGTTTTAGGGTTTGTTTGGGTATTGTAGTGGTTTTTAGGGTTTATGTAATTTGTTTTAGCGTTTTTTTGGGATCTTTAGGGGTTTTAGTGTTCTTTAGAGTTTATTATGGTTTTTTAGGTTTTATTAGGGTTCTTTAGGTTTTATTAGCGTTCTTTAGGATTTCTTACAGTTTATTAGTGTTTTTATTGTATATTATGGTTTTATTGGGCTTTTGTAGGCATTAATACCTTTTTCTAGGGTTTATCAACCTTTTATGGGGTTATTTAGGATTTATTAGGGTTTATTAGGGTTTATTTTATTTATTAGGGTTTAGTAACATGTATTTGGGTTTATTACGATTTATTAGAGTTTATTATGCTTTGATAAGGTTTATTGTGGTTTATTGGGGTTTTGTTTTGGTTTGTTTCAGTTTGTTACGATTTATTTGGCGTTGTTAGGATTTGTTATGATTTATTTGGGGTTATTAGGGTTTACTATGATTTATTTTAGGGTTATTAGGGTTTGTTAGGGTTTATTAGTGGGTTGTAGGGTTTTTAGGCTATTATATGGAGGTTTTTGTAGTGTTGTGTCGGGTTTGTTAGGTTTTTTTGTGATTATTAGAGTTTATTATGGTTTAATAGTGTTTTTTATTGTATATTAGGGGATTTAAGGATTTTGTAGCATTTATTAGGGTCTAGAAGAGTTTGTTTGGGTTTATTAGAGGTTATTACGATTTATTAGTGTTTATTAGGGTTTTTAGGGTTTAATAGTGTTTTTAGGGGATATTAGGGTTTATTAGTGGTTCTTTGGGGTTATTTGTTGTTGTTAGTGTTTTTAAGGTTTGTTTAGGGTTTTTTGGGTTTGTTATGGTTGGTTTGACTTGTTTGGGGTTTTATACATTTTTTTTAGTTTTATGGGTGTGTTTGGATTTTTTATGCTTTGTTAGGGTTATTTTAGTGTTTTGGGGGTTTAAATGCATTTTTTGGTTTTGATGAATTTTTCGGTGTGTTGTAGCAATTGTTAAAGTTTATGTAGCATTGTTAGTGGATTTAGTGGTTCTTTAGAGGTTTATTAGGGGTTTATTAGGGTTTGATGTTTTATATTACGGTATATTTGGGTTTAATATTTTTTAGGGTTTCGAAGCATCTTTAGGGTTTTTGTAGAATTTTTTAGGGTTTGTGTAGTGTTGTTAGAGTTTATGTAGCATTTTTAGTGTTTATGTAGCATTTTTAGGGTTTATTTATCGGTTTTAGGTTTTTTGTATCATTTTTAGGGTTTATGTAACGTTTTTAGGGTTTATTTAGCGTGTTTTGGGTTTAGATTTTATATAGACTTTTTTATGGTTTGTGTTGCGTTTTTTGGGTTTACATAGCATTTTTTGGTGATGTAGCGTTTATATTGCATTTTCTAAGATATATCAAACGTTTTTAGGATTATTTAGGATTTATTAGGGTTTATTTATATATTAGGGTTTATTAATGTGTATTTGGGTTTATTACGATTTATTAGGGTTTATTATGATTTGTTAGGGTTTATTGCGGTTTATTAGGGGTTGTTATGGTTTGTTTCAGTTTTTTATGCTTTATTTGGCATTTTTAGGATTTGTTATGATTTATTTGGGGTTGTTAGGGTTTGTTACGATATATTATTGGGTTATTAGGGTTTTTTAGTGTTTATTAGTGTGTTATAGGGTTTTATATGCTATTATTTGGTGGGTTTTGTAGTGTTTTGTCTGGTTTGATAGGGTTTTTAGTGATTATTAGGATTTATTATGGTTAAATAGTGTTTTTTATTGTATAAATGTGGTTTTCGAGATTTTGTAGAATTTTTTAGAGTCTAAAAGGGTTTTGGGATTTATTACAGGTAATTATGATTTATTAGTTTTTATTAGGGTTTTAGGGATTAATAGTGGGTTTTAGGTGTTATTTTGGTTTATTAGTGGTTCTTAGGGGTTATTAGTGGTTGTTAGGTTTTGTTAGGGTTTGTTAGGATGTCTGTTATTCTATTTTCACACATGTTATTATTATCATTTTTATCATTATCATTATTATCATTATTATTATTATAATTGTCATTATTGTTATTACTATTATTATTATTATTATTATCGTCACATGAAAATGCAGATGCAGATGCATTATTATTTATTATTTATTATATATTATTTATTTCCTTGAACGTGCATATGTTGTTGTTGTTGTTGTTATTATTATTATTATTATTATTATTATCATCACATGTAAATTCACAGGCACGTCTATTATTATTTATTACCATGCACGCGCACATGCAATGCACCTACATTATTCTATTATCACATTCATTTTTATTGTTATTATTATTATTACTATTATTGTTATTATTATTATTATCATCAAATGAAAATGTAAATGCACGTGCGTTATTATTTATTACCATACACACACACATTCAATACATGTGTGTTATTCTATTATCACATGTGCTATTATTATTAATATTACTATTATTGTTATTATTATCACCACGTGCGCTATGAGTTATTATTTATTATCATGCACTGCACATGCAATGCACGTGAGTTATTCTTTTGTCACATGCGTTGTTGTTGTTATTATTATTATTAATGTTATTATTATTATTATTATTATTATCATCATCTCATGCACATGCACATGCACATGCACGTGCATTATTATTTATTTTTTATTACCATGCACGTGCACATGCAATGCACACATATTATTTTATTATAAAATATGTTGTTATTCTTATTGTTATTATTATTATTGTGGTGGTTGTTGTTGTTGTTGTTGTTGTTGTTGTTGTTATTGTAATTAACATCACATGAAAATGCACATGTAAATACATAAACATGCACATTCAATGCACGTGCATTATTCTATTATCACATGCATTGTTATTTTTAATAATAATATTATTATTTTTGTTGTTGTTGTTATCATTGTCATCATCAGCACATGCAAATGAAATGCACGTGCTTTATTATTTATTACAATGCACGTGCACATGTAATGCACAGGCAATTTCCTATTATCACATGCATTGATACTACTACTATTATCACTACTACTACTACTACTGTTATTATTATTATCATCACATGGAAATGCAGATGCACGTGTGTTATTATTTATTATTTATTACCATGCACGTGCATATGCACTGTCTTGTATTATTCATTTATTATTATTTTTATTTTTATTATCACAGTTATTATTATTGTTATTATCATTATCATTATTATTATCATTATCACATGAAAATCAATATGCATGTGCGTTGTTATTTATTATTTATTACCATGCACATGCATGCGTTATTATTATTATTATTATTACAATTAGTATTATTAATATTATTATCAAATGAAAATTCACATGCACATGCAAGTGCATTCTTATTTAATATTATTTATTTATTATTTACTACTATGCATGTTCACATGCAATGCACTTGCATTATTCTATTATAATAATAATAATTATTATTATTATTATTGTTTGTATCATCAAATACAAATGCACATGCACGCGCATTGTTATTTATTATTTATTACCATGCACGTGCATGCGTCATCATCATTATCATTACATGTAAATGAACAAACACATGCGTTATTATATATTATCTATTACTATGCATATGAAAATGCAATGCACTTATGTTTATCTATTATCACATGTGTTATTATTATTTATTCTCATGACTGTGCACACGCAATGCACTTGCGTTATTCTATTATCACATGTGTTATTGTTTATTATTTATTATAATTCACATTCAAATGCACATTCATGTGGACTTTTTTATTATTTATTTTTTATTACCACATACATGCACATGCACTTGCACATGCACTTGAATGTGCATTATTATTTATTATTTATTATCATTCACATGCACATTCACTTACACATGCAATTCACATGTGTTATTATTTATTATTTATTATTTATTATCATTCACATGGAAATGCGCATGCATATGCACATGCACGTGCATTATGATTTATTATTTAAACCATGCACATGCCTATGTACATGCCCGTGCGTTATTACTACAATTATTATTAGAGTTATTTTTAGGGTTTACTATTATTTTTAGGATTTTTTCAGTCTTATTAATATTTATTATGATTTGTTAGGATTTTAGGGTTTTTAATGGTATATTAGCATTTTTTTGAGTCTGGTGGGGATTATTAGGAATTTATTAGGGTTTATTAGGTATTTTTAGGGTTTTATTACGATTGAGTTGGGTTTATTATGATATATTATGGTATATTATGGTATATTTGGGTATGTTTATGATTTATTAGGGGTTATTATTGTTCATTATGATTTATTAATTTCTAAGAGGGTATATTAGGGTTTTTTAGTGTTCAGTATTGTTTATTCGGGTTTATTAGCACTTTTAAGCATTGTTATGTTTTATTAGAATTTATTGGCGGTTTTAGGTCTTTTTAATGGTATATTTGCGTTTTTAGGGTTTAGTGGGGTTTATTGTGGTTTATTATTGTGTGTTAAGGTTTTTTAGGGTTGAGTAGGTATTTTTAGGGTTTTATTAGGGTTGAGTCGGTATCTTTAAGATTTTATTAGGGTTTATTAGGGCTGAGTACGGTTTATTAGGGATCATTAGGGTTTACTGGGGTTTGTTAGTGTTTTTATTAGGGTATATACGTGTTTTTTAGTTTTTGGTAATATATATGAGGGTTTTTTATGACTTTTTATGTTTTATTAGCATGGTTTTTGTGTTTGTGAGAATTTTTAATGGTTTATTTGCTTTTATTTTAATTTATTATAGTTTATTATGGTTTATAGGGATTTTTAATGGATTGTTTTCATTTTTTGTTTGTTGGGATTTAGTTGGGTTTTATTGGGTTTTTTTATGGTCTTTCAAGGTTTATTAGGGTTGAGAAGGTATTTTAGGGTTTTATTAGGGTTTATTCATTTTTATTAAGGTATATTAGAGTTTTTTAGGGTTTATTAGGGTTTGTTAGGTGCTTATTAGTTTTTTTTGTTTTATTATATTATATTAGTGTTTGTTAGGTCTTTTTAGATAATATACCGTGTTTTTATTGTTTGTGAGTGTTTTTTTGAGTGTTTTAGGGTTTCTTTAGTTATATTAGATTTTATTATGGTTCATTAGGGTTTCTAGGGATTTTTAAGATATATTAGCATTTTTTTTCATTATTAGGTGATATTAGTGTTTTTATATCTTTTTAGGTAATATTGAGCGCTTTTACTGTTTGTGATCGTTTTTTAATGTTTGTGAGCATTTTTACGGTTTATTAGGTTATATTAGAGTTTATGAGGGTTTCTAGGGAATTTTAAGGTATACTTGAATTTTTTTTCTTTATTAGGGTTTTGTAGGGTTTTATTAGGGGTTATTATGGTGTGTTAATGTTTGTTAGGGTTGATTAGGGTTTATTTGGATTTATTTATGGGTTATTAGGGCTTTTTAGTGTTTGTTTGGGGTTTATTAGGGTTTATTAGTGTCTATTAGCGTTGGTTAGGGTTGTTTAGGTTTTCCTAACGTGTTTTAAGGGTTTATTAGGTTTTATTATCATTTATTAGGATTTATTAGGTATTTTGGGGGTTTTATTAGGGTTGAGTAGAGTTTCTTAGGAATTTAGGGATTATATGGTGTTTCTAGGGATTATTAGAGTTTATTAGTGGTTTTTTAGTGTTTAATTTTTTATATTATGGTATATTAGGGTTTAATATTTTTGAGGTTTTTAAAGCATCTTTAGGTTTTTTTGTAGCATTTTTTAGGGTTTGTGTAGTGTTTTTAGAGTTTATGTAGAATTTTTAGTGTTTATGTAGCATTTTTAGGGGTTATTTAGTTGTTTTAGATTTTATGAATCATTTTTAGGGTTTATGTAACATTTTCAGGGTTTATGTAGCGTGTTTATGGTTTAGGTTTTTTGTAGCATGTTTAGGGTTTATGTAGCATTTTTCGGGATGATGTAGAATTTATGTTGCATTTGTTATGATTTATGTAACGTTTTTAGTGTTAATGGAGTGTTTTTAGGGTTTATATTGTGTTTTTAGGTCTTATGTAGTGTTTTTTATTGTTTATGTTGCATTTTTTAGGGTTTATGTTGTCTTTTAAGGGTTTATGTTACATTTCCAAGGTTTATGTAGTCTTTTAAGGGTTTATGTTACATTTCCTAGGTTTATGTAGTGCTTTTAGGGTTTTTGTAGCGTTTTTTGGGTTTATGTTTCATTTTTTGGTTTATGTTACTTTTTTAGGGTTTTGTTGCATTTTTTAGGGTTTATGTAATGTTTTTAGTGTTAATTTATCTATTTGAATCCTTTTTAGGGTTTTAATGGTTGTTTATGGTTTGTAGTGTTTTTTAGGGTTTTTAAGGGTTGTTAACAGGTGTTTCTGGTTTTCTATGGTATCTGATGGCTTTTTAATGGATTTTTGGGGTGTTTATGGATTTATTAGTTTTTTTGGGATTGATAGGGGTTGTTAGGATTTTTTATTTTGTTTTAGGGGTTGTTTGGGTATTGTAGTGGTTTTTAGGGTTTATATAATGTGTTTTAGCGTTTTTTGGGCTTTTAAGTGTATTTTAGTGTTCTTTAGAGTTTAATATGGTTATTTTGGGTTTATTATTGTTCATTAGGGTTTATTAGTGTTCTTTAGAATTTTTTACCGTTTATTAGTGTTTTTTATTTTATATTAGTGTTTTATTGGGCTTTTTTGTAGGCATTAATAGCTTTTTCTAGGGTTTATCAACCTTTTTGGGGTTATTTTGGATTTAATAGGGTTTATTAGGGTTTATTTTATTTATTAGGGTTTAGTAACATGTATTTGGGTTTATTACAACTTATTAGGGTTTATTATGCTTTGCTAAGGTTTATTGAGGTTTATTAGGGGTTTGTTATGGTTTGTTTCAGTTTGTTACGATTTATTTGGCATTTCTAGGATTTGTTACGATTTATTTGGGGTTATTAGGGTTTTTTATGATTTATTTTGGGGTTATTAGGGTTTTTTAGGGTTTATTAGTGGGTTTCAAGGTTTTATAGGCTATTATTTTGAGGTTTTTGTAGTGTTTTGTTGGGTTTGTTAGGGGTTTTAGTGACTATTAGGGTTTATTATGGTTTTATGGAGTTTTTATTGTATATTAGGGGTTTTAGGGCTTTTGTAGTGTTTAATAGGGTCTAACAGGGTTTGTTAGGGTTTATTACATGTTATTATGATTTATTAGTGTTTATTAGGGTTTTTAGGGTTTAATAGTGTTTTTAGGGGTTATTAGGGTTTATTAGTGGTTCTTAGGGGTTATTAGTGGTTGTTAGGGTTAGTTAGGTTTTGTTAGGGTTTTTTGAGTATGTTACGGTTTGTTTGACTTATTTGGGGGTTTATGCGTTTTTTTAGTTTTATGGGCGTGTTTAGATTTTTTATACTTTCTTAGGGTTATTTTAGCGTTTTTTGGGGTTTATGTGCATTTTGTGGGTTTTGAAGCATTTTTGATGCTTTGTAGCAGTTGATATGGTTTATGTAGCATTGTTAGTGGATTTTGGGTTCTTTAGAGGTTTATTAGGGGTTTGTTAGGGTTTAATTTTGTATATTATGGTATATTAGGGTTTAATAATTTTAAGGGTTTTGAAGCGTCTTTTGGGTTTTTCTAGAATTTTTTAGCGTTTGTGTAGCATTGTTAGAGTTTATGTAGCATTTTTAGTGTTTATGTAGCATTTTTTGGGTTTAGTTAGTGGTTTTAGGGTTTATGTATCATTTTTAGGGTTTATTAACATTTTTAGGGTTTATGTAGCGTGTTTAGGGTTTAGGTTTTATATCGCATTTTTAGGGTTTATGTTGCATTTTATGTGTTTATGTAGCATTTTTTGGTGATGTAGCATCTATGTTGCATTTTTTAGGGTTTATGTTATGTTTTTAGTGTTCATGTAGTGTTTTTAGGGTTTATATTGTGTTTTTAGGTTTTATGTAGCGTTTTTTAATGTTTATGTTTCATTTTTTAGGGTTTATGTTGTGTTTTTAGGGTTTATGTTATAGTTCTTGGGTTTATGTAGTGGTTTTAGGGTTTATGTAGTGATTTTTGGGTTTATGTTGCGTTTTTTGTTTTATGTTGCGTTTTTAGGGTTTTTGTTGAATTTTTTAGGGTTTATGTAACATTTTAGGGTTTATGTATCTATTTAAATCCCTCTTAGGGTTTTAATGGTTGTTTATGGTTTGTAGTTTTTTTAGGGTTTTTAAGGGTTGTTAACGGTTGTTTATGATTTTATATGGTATCTGATGGCTTTTTAATGGTTTTTGGGGGGTTTATGGGTTTATTTGTTTTTTTAGGATTGATAGGTGTTGTTAGGGTTTTTAGTGTGTTTTAGGCTTTGGTTGGGTATTGTGATGGTTTTTAGGGTTTAATTAAAGTGTTTTAGAATTTTTTGGTATCCTTAGGGTATTTAGTGTTATTTGGAGTTTAATACTGTTATTTTGGGTTTATTAGAGTTCTTTAGGGTTTATTAGTGTTCTTTAGGATTTGTTACATTTTATTAGCATTTTTTATTGTATATTACTGTTTTATTGGGCTTTTGTGGGAATTAATATATTTTTCTAGGGTTTATCAAACTTTTTAGGGTTATTTAGGATTTATTAGGGTTTATTAGGGTTTTTTTTATTAGGGTTTAGTAACTCGTATTTGGGTTTATTACTATTTATATGGGATTATTATGATTTGTTAGGGTTTATTGGGTTTTATTAGGGGTTTGTTATGGTTTGTTTTAGTTTGATACGATTTATTTGGCATTCTTAGGATTGGTTACGACTTATTTGGGGATGTTAGTGTTTGTTGCGATTAATTTTGGGGTTATTAGGGGTTTTACGGTTTATTAGTGGGTTGTAGGGTTTTGTAGGCTATTATTTGGAGCTTTTTGTAGCATTTTTTCGGGTTTATTAGGGTTTTAGTGATTATTAGGGTTTATTATAGTTTAATAGTGTTTTTTATTGTATATTAGGGGTTTTTGGGATTTTGTAGCATTTATTAGGGTCTAATAGAGTTTGTTAGGGTGTGTTACAAGTTATTACGGTTTATTAGTGTTTATTAGGGTTTTTAGGGTTTAATAGTGGGTTTTATGGGTTATTAGGCTTTATAGTGGTTCTTAAGGGTTATTAGTGGTTGTTAGGGTTTGGTAGGTTTTGTTAGGGTTTTAGGGTTTCTTACGGTTTGTTTGAGTTGTTTGGTGTTTTATGTGTTTATTGGGTTTTATGGGTGTGTTTGGATTTTTATGCTTTTTTGGATTATTTTATCATTTTTTGGGGTTTTGTTTCATTTTGTGGGTTTTGAATCATTTTTTGGGGTTTTGTAGCAATTGATAGGGTTTATGTATTGTGGATAGTGTCTTTAGTGGTTCTTTAGGGTTCTTTAAAGTATTTATGGGGTTTTAGGGTTCTTTAGGGTGTATTAGAGTTTCTTTTGAGTTTTTAGGGTTTTCTAGGAGGGTTTAGGGTTTTTAAGGGTTTCATAGGGTTGGTTAGGGTTTTGTTAGGCATTTTTAGGCATTTAAGGGTTTTTAGCGTTTTTAGTGGTTTTTATGTTTTTTAGGGTTTTAGAGTTTTTTCGGATTTTAGGTTTGTTTTCGGGTTTTTTTCGGTTTTTAGGGGTTTTAGGGTTTTTAGGGGTTTTTAAGGGTTTTAGGGGTTTTTTGGGGTTTTATGGGTTTTTAGGGTTTTTTCATGTTTTTCCAGGTTTGTTTGGGTTTTTTTTGTGAATATTAGAATTTTGAATGGTTTAATAATTTTTTTTGTATATTTGGGTTTTTAGGTATTTTATAGCTTTTATTGGGGTCTAATAGGGTTTTTAGGGTTTATTATGATTTATTAGTGTTTAGTAGTTTTTAGTAGTGGGATTTAGGGTTTATTAGGTTTTATTATGGTTTATTATTGGTTGTTAGGGTTTGTTAGGATTTATTAGTTCTTATTAGAGTGATTTAGGGTGTCTAAGGGTTTGTTAGGGTTTCTAAGTGTGTGTTAGGGTTTCTAAGGGTGGGTTGGGGTTTTTATGGGCGGGTTAGGGTTTATATGGTTGTGTAAGGGTTTCAATGGGTGTGTTGGGGTTTCTAAGGGTGTGCTAGGGTTTCTAAGGGTGTGTTATGGTTTCTAAGGGTTTGTTAGGGTTTCTAAGGGCATGTTAGTGTTTCTTAGGTTTGCTTTGGGTTTTGTTAGGGTTTTTAGGGTTATGTTAGGGTGTATTATGGTTTCTTAGGGGTTTTTAGGGTTTCTTCCAGTTTTTTTTGTTTATTGCGGTTTCTTAGTGCTTCTTGGGGTTTGTTAGGGCTTGTTTGGGTTTTTAGGGTTTGTTAAGTTTTTAGGGTTTTTACGGTCTACTAGGGTTTGTTAGGGTTTTTTAGAGTTTGTTAGGGTTTGTTACGGTTTTTTGTGGTTTATAATGGTTTTTAGTTTTTATGGTTTTATTCATGGTTTGTTAGGGTTATTTAGTTGTTCATGTTTGCCACGGATGTGTAGATCTAGTCGCAAGCTTCAATTTGATATGTGGTAGAGGTGAAACGGACACCCAGAGCTTAAGTTATGATCATTTGGAGGAATTAAGGACCTTTTGGGTCTTTAAGAATGTGATAAGGTGTTCCTATTGGTCACAGATGTGTAGATCTAGTTGAAAGATTCGATTTGATATATGGTAGAGGCAAAACGAACTCCTAGAGTAGAAGTTATGGTCTTTTAGAGGGTTTAAGTACTTTTTTGTGCCTTTAAGGATGTGAGAATATGATTCAGTGATTATAAGAGTGTATGTCTAGTCTCATGCTTCTATTTGATATGTGGTAGAGGCAAAACGAACCCCCATAGAAGAAGTTATTGCAAATTAGACATCTGAAGACAATCTTTTGCCCACCCAGATGGACTTTCGGTCTTTTTGGTGGTTGAAAAATGTAAGAAAGATTTACAGTGGTTACTAGAGTGTGTATCTTTTCACTATCTTCTATTTGATATGTGGTAGAGCCAAAATGAATACACTTAGTAGAAGTTATTGTCATTTTAAATTGAGAAACCCTCCTAGCACCTAAAAACCTAAGACACCTGCAACTCACTAAAATAGGCATAACTTCTCCTTTGGGTGCCTGTTTGATTGTTATGACTAGTAAAATGGAATCTCATGAGATGCGTGAGGACCACATCTAATCGAAACTCTATGACAATCAAAGAAATAAAATATATATTAGTAATACCACTCCAAAAAAAAGTCCAAACCAGATGGTCATAACTTTCACTCTGGTGGCCCGTTTGAGCTCTACCACATATCAAATCAAAGGCAACGAAGAGATATACGTAGAAGGATAACTTGGAAAAAGTTCAAGTCATGTTTGAAACCGTTAAATCCCAAAAATAAATCATAAGGCCTCCAAAACTCTATTTTCGTGTTCGGATCCCTAACATATTTTTCTTAAAACGGTCATAACTTCTAATCTGTGTGTCTGTTCGGCCTCCGACAACTGTTTTTATCGTATCTCGTTCCATGAGATTAAGTTTGGATTTTCACAGAGCAGAAATGGACACCTAAATAAGAATTTATTCCTATTTTAATGACTCTGTGATTTATTAAGTTTTTTGAGACACCATTTCTAGCACTTTTGTCATGTCTGATGTTTTTTCAAACAACTATAACTTATTATTACTGTTATTATTATTATTATTCTCATCCCATGCAAATGCACATGCACATTCATGTGCATTATTTTTTTTTATTACCCTGCACGTGAACAAGCAATGCACACACATTATTTTATTATCACATGTGTTGTTATTATTATTCTTGTTATTATTATTGTGGTGGTTGTTGTTGTTGTTGTTATTGTTATTATAATCCCATGCAAATTCACATCCAAATGCACATACACACACATTCAATGAACGTGTGTTATTCTATTATCACAGGTGTTATTATTATTAATATTATTATTATTATTATTATTATCATCATCATCATTATCATTGCATGCAAATGCAATGCACAGGAGTTATTATTTATTACCATACACATGAACACGTAATGCACATGCAATATTCTATTATCATATGCATTAGTACAACTGCTATTATAACCACCACTACTACTATTATTACTACTGTTATTATTATTACTATCATCACATGAAAATGTAGATGCACGTGCGTTATTATTTATTATTTATTACCATATACGTGCATATGCAATGCACTTGTATTGTTCTTTTATTATTATTATTATTATTATTATTATTATTATTATTATTATCATCTACATTTTTATTATAATTATTATTATCATTATCATTATTATTATCATTATCACAGGAAAATACACATGCATGTGCGTTGTTATTTATTATTTATTACCATGCACGTGCATGCGTTATTATAATTATTATTATTACAATTAGTATTATTAATATTATCATCAAACGTAATTGCACATGCACATACATGTGCATTATTATTTATTGTTATTTATTTATTATTTGCTACTATGCACATGCACATGAAATGCACTTGTGTTATTCTATTATTATTATTATTGTAGTTGTTGTTTTGGTTTTTGTTGTTGTTGTTTGTATCATCAAATAAAAATGCACATGCACGTGCGTTGTTATTTATTATTTATTACCATGCACGTGCATGCTTCATTATCATTATCATTACATGTAAATTCACATGCACATGCGTTATTATATATTATTTATTACCATGCACATGAAAATGCAATGCACGTGTGTTCTTCTATTATCACATGTGTTATTATTATTTATTCTAATGCACGTGCACACACAATGCGCATGCCTAATTCTATTATCACATGTGTTATTATTTATCATTTATTATCATTCACATGAAAATGAGAATTCATGTGGACTTGGTTATTATTTATTGTTTATTACCATGCACATACAACTGCACATGCACATGCACTTGTATGTGCGTAATTATTTATTATTTATTATCATTCACATGAACATGCACATAGACATGCAATTCACATGCATTATTATTTTTTATTTTTTATTTATTAACATTCACATGAAAATGCGCAGTAATATGCACATGCACGTGTGTTATGATTTAATATTTAAACCATGCACATGCACGTGAGTTATTACTACTATTATTATTAGTGGTACTTTTTGGGTTTACTATCATTTTTTCGGATTTTTAGGTCTTATTAACATTTATTATGGTTTGTTAGGGTTTTAGGGTTTTTAATGGTATATTAGCATGTTTTAGGGTTTGGTGGGGGTTATTAGGATTTTATTAGGGATTATTATGGAGTGTCAAGGTTTATTTGGGTTTATTAGTTATTTTTAGGGTTTAATTAGGATTGAGTTGGGTTTATTAGGGTATATTATGTTATATTAAGGTATATTTGGGTATGTTTAGGATTTATTATGGTTTATTGTGGTTCATTATGGTTTATGAAATTTTTAAAGGGTATATTAGGGTTTTTTTAGTGTTTAGTAGTGTTTATTCGGGTTTATTTGTGCTTTTAAGCTTTGTGAGGTTTTATTAGCATTTATTAGGGGTTTTAGGGATTTTTAATGGTATATTTTTATTTTTAGGGTTTAGTGGGGTTTAGTATGGTTTAATATTGTGTGTTAAGGTTTATTAGGGTTGAGGGGGTATTTTTAGGGTTTTATTAGGGTTGAGTTAGTATCTTTAAGGTTTTATTAGGGTTTATTAAGGTTGAGTACAGTTTATTAGGGTTTGTTAGGGATTTTTAGGGTTTACTAGGGTTTGTTAGTTTTTTTATTTGGGTATATGAGTGTTTTTTAATTTTTGTTAATATATATGAGGGGTTTTTATGACTTTTTAGGTTTTGTTAGTGTGTTTTTAGTGTTTGGGAGCATTTTTAATCGTTCATTAGCTTTTATTTGAATTTATTACGGTTTATTTGGGTTTCTAGGGCTTTTTAATGGTTTGTTTGAGTTTTTTTGTTTATTGAGGTTTAGATGGGTTTTATTAGGTTTTCTTATGGTGTGTAAAAGTTTATTAGGATTGAGAAGGTATTTTTAGGGGTTTATTATGGGTTTATTAGGGTTTATTTGTTTTCATTATGGTTTATTAGGGTTTATTAGGGGAAAAGAAGATGTGAGGGCCAGGCTATTCCTAACCCCCCCCCCACCCAAATTTATTAGAATGAAAATGCAGAAGACAAGGGAGGGGAGGGGTCAAACGACCTACACCCAAGAAACCCTTTACAAGACTAACCCCAAAAAACCCCAAAATAATAGAAACAAAGAAAAACAAAGCAGAAAAATAGAATAATCTCCAACGTCACCTCAAATCCCAACATCAGCCAGTAGCCATCATGACTAAACCAAAACTAGCAAGTTCAACAGCCCAACTTCAGCACCAGCATCACAGAACCACCAGCATCAAAGACATAAAACTCACCTTCGCCGCCTCGTAGAAAAACATCAACCAGCACCAAGCACCAGCAACGTTTATGACATCCCATCCAAGTAGCAGCCATCACCCAACAACGTAAGAACCAGAAACCATCAGCTTTTATCTAGTCAACTTCATGCATTTCACACCAAGCATCACAACCACAAACATACATCCAGCACCACTCAACATAACCAAAATCCAGCACCTGTAATGATTCACAACCAAACCAGCCATAACACAGAAAACCACCGACCAACATAGCAGCCAAATCACAACACAACTTACCTAGCCCACGATCACCAAACAACACTCCATCCCTCATAGAAGATCCTTCATTCAGCACAAGCAGCAACTCACAACCAAACCATCCAAACACAGAACCAAAAGGACCACTATAGTACTCCATAAAAGCATAGACTAACAAATTACCCCTATTGCAGCACACCTTAATCCATCCCGCATCAATGACATGAAGCAAAAAAACAAAGCTGAGGGACCAGGAAGACAGGCCTGCTTCTTTAACACACTGTTGACCAGCAGATTGGAGAGCCCACAACACAGACTAGTCGAAGAAAGGCCTTCCAAAACGAGCATCCTCTATCATAAAACCAAACAGCCACCAAAGTACTCCAGACCTCATATCTACAAGCATCCGCATCGCCGAAGACCCAGAGAACAAAAGCATACAGGCACCGTGGAAGCCAAACACCCAGGAAGAAACTGCCGAAGAAGACCAAACTCCCATCGTCGATGAGTCACTAACCGCCAATGAATCCCTCGCCGCCTTCAATCAGGTCGCTGCAACCTTTTCCAATGAGGTCCTTGACCTTGTTGACCCATCTTCAGACACATCAGAGCTACGATCTCAATCCCGATCTGGGGATATAAATTAGGTTCGACCAAATCTCAAAACCCAATCAGGAACCTCGCAAGGATCTGCAGCTAGAGGTGCAAACAGAACCAATCCGAGAATTCGGGGCTGCCAAAGCACTGAGACCATCACCACAAAGGGACCAAAGAGCGCATCATGTCGCCAAGAACCAGAAATCAAAGAAACCAAACCGAAGATGCAAGAAGAATCTAGGGGAAAACGTGGAAGAGGTTTCGGACGAGGGAGAGAGCTGGGGGAGTGCGCCGCCATCTTCCTTTGGGTTTGTTAGGGTTTTATTAGTTTTTTTTGTTTTATTAGGTTATATTAGTGTTTATTAGGACTTTTTAGATAATATAGAATGTTTTTATTGTTTAGGAGGATTTTGTTTATGTTTTTGAGCGTTTTTAGTGTTTCAAAGTTTATATTAGAGTTTATTATAGTTTATTCGGGTTTCTAGGGATTTTTAAGGTATATTAGCATTTTTTGTCTTTATTAGGTTATATTACTGTTTTTAGGTGTTTTTAGGTAATATAGATTGTTTTTATTGTTTGTGATCAATTTCTTATTTTTATTTTTGAGTGTTTTTAAGGTTTATTATGTTATATTAAAGTTTATCAAGGCTTCTAGGAATTTTTTAAGGTATACTAGCATTTTTTTCTTAATTAGGGTTTTGTAAGGTTTTATTAGGGGTTATTATGGATTATTAAGGTTTGTTAGGGTTGAGTAGGGTAAATGTGGCTTTATTTATGGTTTATTAGGGATTTTCAGGGTTTGTTTGGGGATTATTAGGGTTTATTAGTGTTTATTAGTGTCAATTACTGTTTTTTAGGGTTTTTAGGTTTTCTTAAAGTGTTTTTAGGGTGTATTAGGAATTATTATCATTTATTATGGTTTATTAGGTATTTTTGTGGCTTTAATAGGGTTGAGTAGAGTTTCATAAGGTTTTTTAGGGATTATAAGGTGTTTCTAGGGATTATTAGAGTTTATTAGGGGTTTGTTAGAGTTTAATTTTTTATATTATGGTATATTAGGGTTTAATATTTTTGAGGGTTTTAAAGCATCTTTAGAGTTTTGTAGCTTTTTTTAGTGTCTGTGTAGCGTTGTTAGAGTTTATGTAGCATTTTTAATGTTTATGTAGTGTTTATATGGGTTATTTAGAAGTTTTAGATTTTATGTATCATTTTTAGGGTTTATGTAATGTTTTTAGGGTTTATGTATCGTGTTTTGGGTTTAGGTTTTATGTAGCATTTTTTAGGGTTTATGTTGCATTTTTTGGGTTTATGTAGCATTTTTAGGGGTGATGTAGCATTTATGTTACATTTTTTAGGGTTTATGTTACATTTATAGGGTTCATGTAGTGTTTTTAGGGTATATATTTTGTTTTTAGGTTTTATGTAGCATTTTTTAATGTTTATGTTGCATTTTTAGGGTTTTTGTTGTCTTTTATAGGGGTTATGTTATAGTTCTATGGTTTATGTAGTGATTTTATGGTTTATGTAGCGTTTTTTGGGTTTATGTTGCATTTTTTGGTTTATGTTGCGTTTTTAGGGTTTTTGTTTCATTTTAAGGGTTTATGTAACGATTTTAGAGTTTATGTATCTATTTATAGCCTTTTTTACAGTTTTAATGGTTATTTATTGTTTGTAGTTTTTTTGAGTGTTTTTAAGGGTTATTAACGGGTGTTTATGGTTGTTATGGTATATGGTGGATTTTTAATGGTTTGGTGGTGGTGGTGGGGGGGGGGGTTATGGGTTTATTTGTTTTTTTGGTATTGATAGGTTTTGGTAGGGTTTTTAGCGTGTTTTAGGGTTTGTTTGGGTATTGTAGAGGGTTTTAGGGTTTATATAATGTGTTGTCGCATTTTTTTGGTTATTTTGGGATTTGTAGTGTTTTTTATAGTTTAATATGGTTCTTTAGGGTTTATTATGGTTCTTTAGGGTTTATTAGTGTTCTTTAGGATTTGATACAGTTTATTAGCATTTTTATTGTATATTAGGGTTTTATTTGGCTTTTGTGGGCATTAATAGCGTTTTCTAGTGTTTATCAACCTTTTTTAGGGTTATTTAGGATTTATTAGGGTATATTTTATTTATTTGGGTTTATTAACATGTATTTCGGTTTATTACACGTTACTAAACCCAAATAAATAAAATAAACCCTAATAAACCCTAATAAATCCTAAATAACCCCAAAAAATGTTGATAAACCCTATAAAAAGCTATTAATGCCTACAAAATCCCAATAAAACCGTAATATACAATAAAAAATGCTAATAAACTGTAACCAATCTTAAAAAACACTAATAAATCCTACAGAACCCTAATAAACCCTTAAGAACCATATTAAACTCTAAAGAACACTAAAAAACCCTAAAGAACACAAAAAACGCTAAAACACATTATATAAACCATAAAACTGCTACAATACCCAAACAAACCCTAAAATGTACAAAATACCCTAACAACCCCAATTAATCCCAAAAAAAAATAAACCCATAACCCCCCCCCCCAAAAAAACCATTAAAAAGCCATCAGCTACCATAAAAACCCATAAAAACCCTATTAACAAGCCTTAAAACCCTAAAAAACACTACAAACGATAAACAACCATTAAAACCCTAAAAAAGATTCAAATAGATACATAAACCCTAAAAACGTTACATAAACCCTAAAAAATGCAACATAAACACTAATATTGCAACACAAACCAAGAAACGCAACATAAACCCAAAAAACGTACATAAACCCTAAAGCACTACATAAACCCTAGAACTGTAACATAAACCCTAAAAACAAAAAATAAACCCTAAAAATGCAATGTAAACATTAAAAAACTCTACATAAAACCTAAAAACACAATATAAAGCCTAAAACAATACATGAACCCTAAAAATGTTACATAAACCCTAAAAAATGAAACATAAATGCTACATCTGTATGATCAAAATGATACTGATTGTAGTATCGTAATAATGATGTAGATGCTCAATATACAAGAGGGGGTGAATTTTATACTTTAAAAAATTCCTTTGGAACTTTTATAGATGGTAATGTTTAACAAAGTTAAACAAGGTAAATTCACAAGACCTCTTAGTTCTACATACATGCTTGATTCCGGAAATGTGGTTTCAGAAATGAAACTTAAGAAAAGTTTAGAAAGATAAAGATTCTACCTTAAATCATATAAAATCTTACTAATTCGAGTACAAGTATAAGAAAGTATAAGATAGTTATACTTTCCTCAACAATCAACATTCAGTTGAAAACTCGAAACAATACAAGTAACAAATATTAAATCTTTTAACCCAAAGAGAAGGGTATCCAACAAACATGGACAAAGGTCCCTTGATTTATACTTTCATGAAAGTCTGTTTTACCCACACCAGGGTAAGCCCTCGATTCAGAGATCAGATTCTGTCTTGCTATACCTGCAAGACCTCAACTTTATGGTAGTCGACACCTCTATCTTCCTCAGCAAGGAAGTACTCTAACTTTAAGGTAGTCAGCACCTCTGTCATCCTATCCCCAGAAGCCCTTTAATGTACTCAGCAACATTCAGATTCACATGAAGAATGTCTGAACAAGATGTTTTGTACACACAAGGCATGAGAGTCTCTCTCTAGAAATCACTTCAACAACATGTAATATCTAGATTGATCAACCAGTGTCAAAGTAGTTTGAGCTCGTCCCAATGAGCTCTTATTTATAGGCACTTATTCAACAGCCAACTCCCTCCTTCAATGGTCAAATTTTTTCTTGAATTTCAGAGGGACCTGAACATGTGTCATTCAAACAACGGTTGGTTAGAAATAAAAAGCACGACACCGTTTTATAACCATAACAAGTGTAATAAAAAATATGGTTAGTTAACCAAATCCATTTTGTTGGAGTGTAAGGAAAAATAAAATTTTGGAGTCTAACCAAAAAACTATTCGGTGTCTATAATAAATGGATATTTGGATTCTGTCTTCAAAAGAATTCAGAAACTAAATTCTATAGAATTATGGAGTCTGAATTTCAATTCAATTTGGAGTGTGAATTCAGTAGAGTTTGGAGCCTAAATTCAGTAGAATTCGGAGTCTCAATTCATAAAAATTTAACGTAAGAATTTTGGGAAAACTCTGAGTCTGAATTTAGTAGAGTTCGGAGTCTAAATGTATTATAATTCAGAGTCTGAATTTCAAGGAAATTCAGAGTCTGAATTTAGTAGAGTTCGAAACCTAAACTCAGAAAGTTTAGAGTCTGAATTCGGAGAATTTGGAAACTGAACTCAGAAAGTTTGGAGTCTAAATTAAATAGAATTTGGAACCTAAACTCAAAAAGTTCAGATTCTAAATTCAGAAGAATTTGGAACCTAAATTTAGAAAGTTCTGAGTCTAAATTCAGAGAATTCAGAATCTGAACTCAGAATGTTCAAAGTCTGAATTCAGAAGAATTTAGAACCTGGACTCAGAAAGTTCAAAGTCTGAATTCAGAAGAATTCAGAACCTGAATTCAGATCCTGAAGACAGAATGCATTAATTCTAAGTATATAAAAGAATCCGAGGTTTTGGATATGAAACTGAATTTTATACTTAGAATATGGACAATGAAAACATGGTAAGGATAAATTTCATTAGGGAAGGAAAATTTTCCTTATGAAGATAAAACATAGGGGAAAAGAGATTTTCCATAAGAAAGAGTGTTTGTGATTTACAAAACATTATATAATGGAAAATTCATAAGGAAACCTTATTGACTCAACAACATCACCCCTAAAAATTCTACATAATCCCAGAAAACGCAACATAAATCCTAAAAAATGCTACATAAAACCTAAACCCTAAACACGCCACATAAACCCAAAAAACACTACATAAACCCTAAAAATGATAAATAAAACCTAAAACCACTAACTAAACCCAAAAAACGCTACATAAACACTAAAAATGCTACATAAACTCTAACAAAGCTACACAAACCCTAAAAAATGCTACCAAAACCCAAAAGATGCTTCAAAACACTCAAAAATATTAAACCCAAATATACCATAATATAAAAAATTAAACCCTAATAAACCCCTAATAAACTCTAATAATCCCTAAAACACCCTATAATCCCTAAAAACCCTAAGAAACTCTACTCAATCCTAATAAAACACCAAAAACACTAATAAATCCTAATAAATGATAATAAACCCTAATAAACCCTATTATCATGTTAATAAAACCTAAACAACTCTAACCAACCCTAATAGACACTAATAAACACTAATAAACCCAAATAAACCCCAAACAAACAATAAAATCCTTAATAAACCATAAATAAATCTAAATAAACCCTACTCAACCCTAATAAACCTTAACACACAATAATAACCCCAAATTAAAACCTACAAAACCCTAATAAATAATTAAACGCAAGTATACCATAAAAAATCCCTAGAAACCCTGATAAACTCTAATATAACCTAACAAACCATAAAAAAGCTCACAGAAAATAAAAAAACGATCACAAACAATAAAAACGTGTTATATTACCTAAAAGACCTAAAAACTCTAATATAACCTAATAAATAAAAAAACGCTAATATACCTTAAAAATCCCAAGAAAACCTAATAAACCATAATAAAATCTAATATAACCTAAGAAACCCTAAAAACACTCACAAACACAATCAAAATTCCCACAAACTATAAAAACAAGCTATATTTTCTAAAAAGACATAACAAACACAAATAAAACCTCATGAAACAAAAATAATAATAAACCTCTAAAAAAGCCTAATAAACCCTTAAAATACCTAATAAACCCTAATAAAAACTAATAAACCATAATAAAACCATAACAAAACCCTAAAAATACCTTATCAACCCTAATTAACCTTTATACACCATAAGAAAACTTAATAAAACCCAACTAAACCCTAATAAACAAAAAAACGCAAACAACCATTAAAAATCCCTAGAAAACCTAATAAACCATAATAAGTTCTAATAGTACCTAATAAACCCTAAAAAATGCTCACAAAAACTAAAAATATGCTAATAAAACAAAAAAGTCCTAACAACCGTCATATATATTAACAAAAACAAAAAAACACTCATATACCCTAATAAAAATAGTAACAAACCCTAGTAAACCCTAAAAATCCCTAAAAACCCTAACAAACCATACTAAACCCTAATAAACCTTAATAAAACCCTAAAGATACCTACTCAACACTAAGAAAACCCTAAAAATACCTATTCAGCCCTAATAAACCTTAACACACAATAACAAACCATAATAAACCCCACTAAACCCTAAAAATGAAAATATACCATTAAAAATCCATAAAACAACAAATAAACACTAATAAAACCTAACAAAGCTTAAAAGTGCTAATAAACCCTAATAAACCGTACTAAACCCTAAAAATCCCTAATATACCCTCTTAAAAATTAATAAACCATAATGAACCATAATAAACCCTAATAAATCCTAAACATACCCAAATATACCATAATATACCATAATATACCATAATAAACCCAACTCCATCCAAAAAAAATCCTAACAATACCTAATAAACCCTAATAAACCTTGACACACCAAAATAAACCCTAATAAAATATTAATAACCGCCACCAAACCCTAAAAACGCTAATATACCTTTAAAAACCCCTAAACCCCTAACGAACCATAATAAATGTTAATATCACCTAAAAATCTTAAAAAATTCTAGTAAACCCTAAAAATACCTCTAATAATAATAATAGTAATAACACACGTGCATGTGCATATGCGTGTGCATGGTTTAAATAATAAATAATAACACACGTACATGCGCATAAGCCTGCGCATTTGCATGTGAATGATAATTAATAATAAATAATAAATAATAACGCATGTGAATTGCATGTGTATGTGCATGTTCATTTGAATGATAATAAATTATAAATAATAACGCACAAACAAGTCCATGTGCATGTGTATGTGCATGTGTATGGTAATAAACAATAAATAATAACCAAGTTCACATGAATGTGCATTTGAATGTGAATGATAATAAATAATAAAAAATAACACATGTGATAGTATAATAATGCACATGCATTGCGTGTGAACACTACTACAAAAATGGCCGTTATTAGTACTAGAAAACTGCATTAACAGTGCTCAAAAAGATATTTTAATCGAGGCGAGGATATAGGGGGTCCCTTTTATCAGTTTTTAGAAAAGAACTGTTAAATGAACCTTTTATCACCTCTAAAAAAAGCTCTGATAAATGACCCCTTTATCAGTTCTTTTTTTGGCACTGATAAAAGTCAAAAAAAAAATACAAAAATAAAAAATATTTATATAATACGGGTGGGGGGGGGGGCTTTTAACTGTGCTTGACCCCCCTATCCGTGCTAGGCGGACCCCCCTCAATCTCTCATGTGCACTTCCCTTTCCGTGCATCCCCCACATGTGCACACCTCCTTGCTTCCACCCAAACTCGAACCCGTGACCTCCCCCCCCCCCTCTTGCATGCCTGCACCTTTACCTCTAACCCATTTCGTTTTTTCTCTATTTAATGATATATCTATTTATTTATATATATAGTTATATTTGTTTGTATATTAATATAGATTCATATTAATATAAATATATTTAGTTATATTAATAAATATATATTTATTCATATATTAGTATATATATATTCATTCTTATATTAATATATATTTATATTAATATGTTTTTTTTCATATATTTATTTTTTTATTAATATATGTTTATAATATAAGTTTTAAATACATTTAAAAAATATGTTTTTTATGTGGGTTTATAAATAAATAAATACATACATATATACAACACACACACACAGACACACACACACACACAGACATATATATTTATGAATAAATACATATACATGTGTATTTGAAAATCCATATAATGTTAAAATGACCATAAATTCTAATCTAGAGGCCTGATTCAACTCTACAACCAGTCTAATCGAAGAAAGTGAAACATTCTTCAATATGATATGTGCTACAGGCCTAACGGACTTCTAGATTAGAAGTTATACTTGTTAGAATGTTAAAAAATCAGGGTATCCCGACTAAAGTCAATAATAATGATACATAAACCCTATCAATTGCTACAAAAACCCGAAAAATGAATCGAAACCCACAAAATGCAACAAAACCCCAAAAATGCTAAAATAACCCTATAAAAGCATAAAAAATCCAAACACACCAATAAAACCCAGAAAACGCATAAAACCCCAAACAACTCAAACAAACCCTAACAAACCCTAAAAAAACTAACAAAACCTAACAAACCCTAATAACCACTAATAACCCCTATGAACCACTAATAAACTCTAATAACCCCTAAAACCAACTATTAAACCCTAAAAACCCTAATAAACACTAATAAATCTTAATAACTTGTAATAAACCCTAAAAAACTCTATTAGACCCTAATAAATTCGTCAAAATCCCTAAAACCCCTAATATTAAATAAAAAACACTATTAAACCATAGTAAACCCTAATAATTACTAAAAACCCAAACAAACCGACAAAATGCAACAAAAACCTCCAAAAAATAGCCCACAAAACCCTATAACCCACTAATAAACCCTAAAAACCCCAAAATAAATCGTAACAAACCCTAAAAACCCCAAATAAATCGTAACAAATACTAAAAATCCCAAATAAATCATAACAAACTGAAATAAAAAATAAAAACCCCCTAATAATCCGCAATAAACCCTAATAATGCATAATAAACCCTAATAAATTGTAATAAACCCAAATACACGTTACTAAACCCTAATAAATAAAATAATCCCTAATAAACCCTAATAAATCCTAAGTAACCCTAAAAAAGGTTGATAATCCCCAAAAAAGCTATTAATGCCTACAAAATCCCAATAAAACTTTTATATACAATATAAAATGCTAATAAACTGTAACAAATCCTAAAGAACACTAATAAACCCTAAAGAACCAAAATAAACCCTAAAGGACCATAATAAACCCTAAAGAACCATATTAAACTCTAAAGAACACTAAGAAACCATAAACCCCCCCCCCCCAAAAGCTAAAACTCCTTATATAAACCCTAAAAAGTGCTACAATACCGAAACAAACCCTAAAACACACTAAAAACCCCTATCAACCCCTATCAATCCCAAAAAAAAACAAATAAACACATAATAACCCCCAAAACCATTAAAAAGCCATTAGATACCATAAAAAACCGTAAACACCCGTTAACAATGCTTAAAACCCCTAAAAACACTAAAAACCATAAACAAACATTAAAACCCTAAAAAGGCTTCAAATAGATACATAAACCCTAAAAAAGTTACATAAACCCTAAAAAATGCAACAAAAACCCTAAAAACGCAACATAAACCAAAAAACGCAACATAAACCCAAAAAACGATACATAAACCCTAAAAGCACTACATAATCCCCAGAACTGTAACATAAACCCTAAAAAACACAACATAAACCCTAAAAACTGCAACATAAACATTAAAAACGATACATAAAACCTAAAAACACAATATAAACCCTAAAAACACTACATGAACCCTAAAAACGTTACATAAACCCTAAAAAATGCAACATAAATGCTACATCACCCCTAAAAACGCTACATAAACCCAAAAAACGCAACATAAATCCTAAAAAATGCGACATAAAACCTAAACCCTAAACACGCTATATAAACCCTAAAAACGTTACATAAACACTAAAAATGATACATAAAATCTAAAACCACTAACTAAACCCCAAAATGTTAAATAAACACTAAAAATGCTACATAATCTCTAACAATTCTACACAAACCCTAAAAAATGCTACCAAAACCCTAAAGACGCTTTAAAACCCTCAAAAATATTAAACCCTAATATACCATAATTTTAAAAAAATTAAAAGCTAATAAACCCCTAATAAACTCTAATAATACCTAAAAACACATCCTAACCCCAAAAATACTAAGAAAATATAATCAACCCTAATAAAACCCCATAAATACCAAATAAACCCAAATAAATGATAATAAAACCTAATAATCCCGAAAGACATGTTAAGAAAACCTAAACAACCCTAACCAACCCTAATAGACACTATTAAACACTAATTAACCCTAATAAACACCAAACAAATCCTAGAAA
This sequence comes from Viscum album, assembly GCA_963277665.1. Classification (NCBI taxonomy): domain Eukaryota; kingdom Viridiplantae; phylum Streptophyta; class Magnoliopsida; order Santalales; family Viscaceae; genus Viscum; species Viscum album. The sequence goes on along the minus strand of CAUJRU010000031.1, from coordinate 987,886 downwards.
GACCTAATAAACCATAAATAAAGCCAAATAAACCCTACTCAACCCTAACAAACCTTAACACACCATAATAACCCCTAATAAAACCCTAGAAAATCCTGATAAAGAAAAAAATGCTAGTATACCTTAAAAATCTTTAGAAACACTTATAAACTCAAATATAACCTAATAAACCCTAAAAATTCTCACAATCAATATAAAACTATCACAAACAATAAAAACACTCTATATTAACTAAAAAGACCAAAAAACACTAATATAACATAATAAAGACAAAAATGCTAATATACGTTAAAAATCCCTAGAAACCCTAATAAACCGTAATAAACTCTAATACAACCAAAGAAACCCTAAAACACTCAAAATAATAACAAAATGCTCACAAACAACGCATGTTCATGTGCTTTTGTATTTGATGATACAAACAACAATAACAACAACAACAACAACAACAACAACAACAACAACAACAACAACAACAATAATAATAATAATAGAATAATGCAGGTGCATTTCATGTGCACGTTCATAGTAGTAAATAATAAATAAATAATAGTAAATAAGAACGCACATGCATGTGCCTGCGCATTTACATTTTATAATAATATTAATAATACTAATTGTATTAATAATAATAATAACGCATGAACGTGCATGGTAATAAATAATAAATAACAACGCACATGCATGTGGATTTTCATGTGATAATGATAATAACAAGGACAATGATAATAATAAAAATAATAATAATAACTGTGATAATAATAATTATTATTATTATAATAAAATAATAATACAAGTGCATTGTATATGCACGTGCATGGTAATAAATAACAAATAATAATGCACGTGCAACTACATGTGCATTTGACGATAATAAAAATAACAATAACAACTACTACTAAAACAACAACAATAATAATAAAAATAATAATAACAACATATGTGATAATAAAATAACGTGTGTGAATTGCATGTGCACGTGCATGGTAATAAAAAATAAATAATAATGCACATGCATGTGCATGTGCATGTGCATGAGATGATGATAATAATAATAATAAGAGTAATAATAATAATAATAATAACAACAATAACGCATGTGATAATAGAATAACGCACGTGCATTTCATGTGCAATGCATGATAATAAATAATAACTCATAGCGCATGTGATGATAATAATAACAATAATAGTAATATTAGTAATAATAGCACATGTGATAATAGAATAACGCACATGTATTGAATGTGTGCGTGTATGGTAATAAATAATAACGCACATGCATTTTCATTATCATTTGATGATAATAACAATAATAACAGTAATAGTACTAATAATAATAACAATAAAAATGCAAGTGATAATAGAATAATGTAGGTGCATTGCGTGTGTGCATGCATGGTAGTAAATAATAATAGACGTGCATGTGCATTTGCATGCGATGATGATAATAACAATAATAATAGTAATAATAATAATAACAACAACAACAAAAACATATGCATGTGCATGGAAAAATATTATACATAATAAATAATAAATAATAACGCATGAGCATCTGCATTCGCATGTGACGATAATAATAATAATAATAGTAATGACAATAATAATAATAGTAATAACAATAATGATAATTATAATAATGATAGTGATAATAATGATAATAATAATGCGTGTGATAATAGAATAACACATGTCTTAACAAACCCTAATAAAACCTAACAAACCCTAACAACCACTAATAACCCCTAAGAACCACTAATAAACCCAAATAACTCCTGAAACCCACTATTAAACCCTAAAACCCTAATAAACACTAATAAATCATAATAACCTGTAATAAACCCTAAAAACCCTTTTAGACTCTAATAAATGCTACAAAAGCCCTAAAAACCCTAATATACAATGAAAAAACTATTGAACAATAATAAATTCTAATAATCACTAAAAACCATAAGAAACCTGACAAAACACTAAAAAACCCTCCAAATAATAGCCTACAAAACACTACATCCTGCTAATAAACCCTAAAAAACCCTAATAACCCCATAATAAATTGTAACAAACCCTAGAAACCCCATATAAATCATAAAAAATCCTTACAATGCCAAATAAATCCTAACAAACTGAAATAAACCATAAAAAACCCCTAATAAATCGCAATAAACCCTATCAAATCATAATAAACCCAAATACATGTTAATAAATCCTAATAAATAATATAAAAACAAAGAAACCCTAATAAATCCTAAATAACCCTAAAAAGGTTGATAAACCCTAGAAAAAGCTATTAATGCCTACAAAAGCCCAATAAAAACCTAATATAAAATAAAATATGCTAATAAACTATAACTAATACTAAAGAACACTAATAAACCCTAAAGAACCCTAATAAGCCCTAAAGAACCATAATATACACTAAAGGGCACTAAAAACCCTAAAGAACCCAAAAAACGCTAAAACACATTACATAAACCCTTAAAACCGCTACAATACCCAACCAAACCCTAAAACACACTAAAAACACTGACAACCCCTATCAATCCTGAAAAAACAAATAAACACTTAAAACCCCCAAAAAACCATTGAAAACCCATCAAATACCATAAAAAACATAAGCACCCATTAACAACCCTTAAAACCCTAAAACCACTACAAACTATAATGAACAATTAAAACCCTTAAAAATTCAACAAATAGATAGATAAACCCAAAAAAAATGTTACATGAACCCTAAAAATGCAACATAAACCCTAAAAACACAACATAAACCCAAAAAACGCAAGATAAACCCAAAAAACGCTACATAAACCCAAATAGCACTACAAAACCCTTGAACAGTAAAATAAACCCTAAACAACGCAACATAAACATTAAAAACACTGCATAAAACCTAAAAACATAACATAAACCCTAAAAACACTACATGAACCCTAAAAACATTACATAAAGGGTACATCACACCTAAAAACACTACATAAACCCAGAAAATGTAACATAAACCCTAAAAAATGCTACATAAAACCTAAACCCTAAACACGGTACAAAAACCCTAAAAAATGCCACATAAAACCTAAAACTGCTATCTAAACCCTAATATACCATAATATAAAAAACTAAACACTAATAAACCCATAATAAACTCTAATAATCCCTAAAAATGCCTTATAATCCCTAAAAACCCTAGGAGACTATACTCAGCCTTAATAAAACCCCAAAAATATCTAATAATCCCTATTAAATGATAATAAAACCTAATAAACACTAAAAACACGTTAAAAAAACAAAAACAACCCTTACCATCCCTAATAGACACTAATAAACACTAATAAACCGTAATAAACCTCAAACAAACCCTAAAAATACCTAATAAACCATAAATAAATCCAAACAAACCCAACTCAACCCTAACAAACATTAACACACCATAATGACCACTAATAAAAACCTACAAAACCCTAATAATGAAAACAAGCACTAGTACACCTTAAAAAAACCCTAAAATCCATGATAAATTCAAATATAACCTAATAAACCCTAAAAATTCTCACAAACAATAAAAAAATGATCACAAACAATAAAAACATTCTATATTACCTAAAAAGACCTAAAAACACTAGTATAACCTAATAAAGACAAAAAAACACTAATATACCTTAAAAATCCCTATAAACCATAATAAACTATAATAAAATAAAATATATCCTAAGAATCCCTAAAAATGCGCACAAAAAAAAACCAAACACTCACAAACAATAAAACTCTATATTATCTAAAAGGACTTAACAAACACTAATATAACCTAATAAAACAAAAAAACTAATAAACGCCTAACAAACCCTAATAAACCCTAAAAGTCCCTAAAAATCCCTAATAAAAACTAATAAACCCAAATAAAACCATAATAAAACCCTAAAATTACCTACTCAACCCGAATAAATCTTGAAACACCATAATAAAACCTAATAAAACCCAACTATACCCAATAAAAAAAACACAAACAAACAATTAAAAAACCCTAGAAATCCTAATAAACCATAATAAATTCTAATAAAACCAAATAAACCATAAAAAATCCTCACAAACACTAAACACACGCTAATAAAACCAAAAAATTCCTAACGACCCCTCATATATATTAACAAAAACTATAGAACACTCATATTCCCTAATAAAAACGCAAACAAACCCTAGTAAACCCTAAAAATCCATAATAAACCCTAATAAACACTACTCAACCCTAATAAAAACTAATAAAACCCAAAAGATACCTACTCAACCCTAATAAAACCCTAAAAATACCTACTCAACCCTAATAAACCATAATACACCATAATAACCCATAATAAACCCCACTAAACCCTAAAAAATCCAAATATACTATTAAAAACCCCTAAAACACCCAATAAATGCTAATAAAACCTAAAAAAGCAAAAAGCACTAATAAACCCTAATAAAAACTACTAAACCCTAAAAAACCCTAAAAAACCCTATTATACCATCTTAAAATTTAATAATGCATAATGAACGATAATAAACCCTAATAAGTCCTAAACATACCCAAATATATCATAATATACCATAATATACCCTAATAAACCCAACTCAATCCTAATAAAACCATAAAAATATCCAACAAACCCTAATAAACCATAACACGCCATAATAAACCCTGATAAAATCCTAATAACCCCCAATAAACCCTAAAAAACACTAATATACCATTAAAAAACCATAAAATCCTAACAAACCATAATAAATGTTAATAACACCTAAAAATTCTAAAAAATGCTAGTAAACCCTAAAAATACCTCTAATAATAATAATAGAAATTAAGCACGTGCATGTGCATATGCATGTGCAAGGTTTAAAAAATAAATCATAATGCACGTGCATGTGTATATGCCTGTGCATTTGCATGTGAATGATAATAAATAATAAATTATAAATAATAACACATGTGAATTACATGTGTATGTGCATGTTCAAGTGAATGATAATAAATAATAAATAATAACGCGCATCCAAGTGTATGTGCATGTGCATGGTAATAAACAATAAATAATAACCAAGTACACATGAAAGTGCATTTACTTGTGAATGATAATAAATAATAAATAATAACACATGTGATAATAGAATAATGCACGTGCATTGCGTGTGCACATGCATGAGAATAAATAATAATAACACATGTGATAATAGAATAACGCAAGTGCATTGCATTTTCATGTGCATGATAACAAATAATATATAATAATGCACGTGCATGTGCATTTACATGTAATGATAATGATAATGATAATGACGCATGCACGTGCATGGTAATATATAATAAATAACAACGCACGTTCATATGCATTTGTATTTGATGATATAAACAACAACAAGAATAATAATAATAATAGAATAATGCAAGTGCTTTTCATGTGCACGTGCATAGTAGTAAATAATAAATAAGAACTTGCATGCATGTTTATGTGCATTTACATTTGATGATAATATTAATAATACTAATTGTAATAATAATTATTATTATAATGAATGCACGTGCATGGTAATAAATAATAAATAACAACCCACATGCATGAGAATTTGCATGTGATAATGATAATAATAATGATGATAATAATAATAATAATAATAATTGTGATAATAATAATAATAAAAGAAAAATACAAGTGCATTGCATATGCACGTGCATGGTAATAAATAATAAATAATAACGCAGATTCATTTACATTTTCATGTGATGATAGTAATAATATCTCCAGTAGTAATAGTAGTAGTAGTAGTGGTGATAACAGTAGTAGTACCAATGCATGTGATAATAGAATATTGCATGTGCATTACGTATGCATGGGCATGGTAATAAATAATAACGCCCGTGCATTGCATTTGCATGTGATGATGATGATGATAATAATAATAATAATATTATTATTATTATTATTAATATTTACAACGTATGTGAAAATAGAATAAAAAACATGCATTGAATGTGCATGTATGTGCATTCTCATGTGCAATTGCATGTGATGATAAAAACAATAACAACAAAAACAACAAAAATTACAACAAAAACAACCACAATAATAATAATAACAATAATATTAACAACGCACGTGATAATAAAATAATGTGCATGCATTGCATGTGCACGTGCATGGTAATAAAAATATAATAATAATGCACGATCATGTGCAGGTTCATGTGGAAGAGATGATGATAATAATAATAATAATAGAAATAATAAGTTATAGTTGTTTGAAAAAACAGCAGACATGACAAAAATGCTAGAAATGGGGTCTCGAAAATCCTAACAAATCACAGAGTCATTGAAAAAGGCATAAATTCTTCTTTAAGTGTCAATTTCTGCACTGTGAATAGTCAAACTGAATCTCATGGAATGAACTATGATAAAAATAGGCGTCGGAGGCTGAACATACTCACAGATCAGAAGTTATGAACATTTTAAGAAAAATATGACAGAGATCCGTACATGGAAATGGAGTTTTGGAGGCCGTCTGATCTACATTTGCATCAAATGTTTCTTACGGTTTGTTTGAGTTGTTTGGGATTTTATGCGTTTTTTGGGGTTTTATGGGTGTGTTTGGAATTTTTATGCATTGTTAGGGTTATTTTTGCATTTTTGTGGGGTTTTATTGCATTTTTTGGGGTTTGAAGCATTTTTTGGGTTTTTGTAGAAATTGATAGGGTTTATGTAGCGTTTTTAGTGCCTTTAGTGGTTCTTTAGGGTTCTTTAGGGTTTTTAGGGTTCTTTTGGGTGTATTAGGGTTTCTTTTTGAGGTATTTAGGGTTTCATAGGGGTTTTTAGGGTGTTTAAGGGTTTCATAGAATTGGTTAGGGTTTTGTTAGGAATTTTTTGGCTTTTAAGGGGTTTTTAGCATTTTTAGTGATTTTTATATTTTTTTAGGGTTTTTTTGGTTTTTTTTGGGTTTTTAGGTTTGTTTTTTGGTTTTTTCGGTTTTTAGGGGTTTTATGGGTTTTAGGGTTTTAAGGGGTTTTTTTGGGTTTTATGGGTTTTTAGGGTTTTGTCAGGTTTTGCCAGGTTTGTTAGAGTTTTTTGTGAATATTAGAATTTGGAATGGTTTAAAAGTGTTTTTGTTGTATATTTGGGTTTTTAGGTATTTTGTCGCTTTTATTGGGGACTAATAGGGTTTTTAGGGTTTATTACAATTTATTAGTGTTTAGTAGTGGGCTTTATGGTTTATTAGGGTTTATTATGGTTATTATTGGTTATTATGGTTTGTTAGGACTTATTAATTCTTATTAGAGCGATTAAGGGTGTCTAAGGGTTTTTTAGGGTTTCAAAGGGTGTGTTAGGGTTTCTAAGGGTGGGTTAGGATTTTTATGGGCGGTTTAGGGTTTCGAAGGGTGTGCTATGGTTTCTAAGGGTTTCTAAGGTTGTGTTAGGGTTTCTATGGGTGAGTGAGGACCAAGTCTTATCGAAACTGTGAGGTGAGTGAGGACCAAGTCTTATCGAAACTGTGAAAAGATCAAATAAACAAAAGATATATTAGATATACCACTCCAAAAAAAGGTCCAACTTTAAACGACCATAACTTTCACTCCGGTTGACCGTTTGAGCCCTACCACATATCCAATCGAAGTCAGCGAAGAGGTCTACGAAGAAGGCTAACATTAACAAAGTTCAAGTCATGTTTAGGGTTTATATAATGTGTTTTAGCATTTTTTTGGGTTCTTTAGGTGTTTTTAGTTTTCTTAAGAGTTTAATATGGTTTTTTAGGTGTTATTAGGGTTCATTAGGGTTTATTAGTGTTATTTAGGATTTGTTACAGTTTATTAGCATTTTTTATTGTATATTTGGGTTTTATTGGGCTTTTGTAGGCATTAATAGATTTTTCTAGGGTTTATCAACCTTTTTTTGGGTTATTTAGTATTTATTAGGTATTATTAGGGTTTATTTTATTTATTAGGGTTTAGTAACGTGTATTTCGGTTTATTATGATTTATAAGGGGTTTATTATGATTTGTTAGGGTTTATTGGGGTTTATTAGGGGTATGTTATGGTTTGTTTCAGTTTGTTACGATTTATTTGGCATTTTTTGGATTTGTTACGATTTATTTGGGGTTGTTAGGGTTTGTTATGATTTATTTTGGGGTTATTATAGTATTTTAGGGTTTATTAGTGGGTTGTAGGGTTTTGTAGGCTATTATTTGGTGATTTTTGTAGCATTTTTTCGGGTTTGTTAGGGTTTTTAGTTATTATTTGAGTTTATTATGGTTTAATAGTTTTTTATTGTGTATTAGGGGTTTTAGGGATTTTGTAGCATTTATTAGTGTCTAATAGAGTTTTTTAGGGTTTTTACATGTTATTATGATATATTAGTGATTAATAGGGTTTTAGGGTTTAATAGTGGGTTTTATGGGTTATTAGGGTTTATTAGTGGTTCTTAGGGGTTGTTAGTGGTTGTTAGGGTTTGTTAGGTTTTGTTAGGGTTTTTATGGTTTGTTACGGTTTGTTTGAGTTGTTTGGGGTTTTATGCATTTCTTTGGGTTTTATGGGTGTGTTTGGATTTTTTATGCTTTGTTAGGGTTATTTTAGCATATTTTGGGGTTTTGTTGCGTTTTGTGAGTTTTGAAGCATTTTCTAGGTTTTTCTAGCAATTGATATGGTTTATATAGCGTTGTTAGTGGATTTAGTGGTTCTTTAGGGTTCTTTAGGGTTTTTAGGGTTCTTTAGGGTGTATTAAGGTTCCTTTTGATGTTTTTAGGGTTTTTAGGGGGTTTTTGGGGTTTTAAGGGTTTCATAGGTTTGGTCAGGGTTTTGTTATGCATTTTTAGGATATTTAGAGTTTTTTAGCGTTTTAGTGGTTTTTGGTTTTTTAACGGGTTTTTGAGGTTTTTTTAGGTTTTTTAGGGTTTTTTAAGTTTGTTTTCGGTTTTTTTCAATTTTTTGGTTTTTAGGGGTTTTATGATATTTTGGGGGTTTTAGGATTTTTTTAGGGTTTTTAGGGTTTTTAGGGTTTTTTTGGATTTTTATGGTTTTTTAGGGTTTTCTCATGTTTTGTCGAGTTTGATGGGGTTTTTTTTGTGAATATTAGTATTCTGAATAGTTTAATATCGTTTTTGGTGTATATTTGGGGTTTTAGGTATTTTGTAGCTTTTATTGGGGTATAATAAGGTTTTTAGTGTTTTTTACGATTTATTAGTGTTTATTAGGGTCTTGTAGTGGGATTTAGGGATTATTATGGTTTATTATTGGTTGGTCGGGTTTGTTAGGATTTATTAGTTCTTATTAGAGTGATTTTGGGTGTCTAAGGGTTTGTTAGGGTTTTTAAGGGTGTGTTAGGGATTCTAAGTATGGGTTAGGGTTTTTATGGGAAAGTTAGGGTTTCTAAGGGTGTGATATGGTTTTTAATGGTTTCTATGGTTGTGTTAGGGTTTCTATGGGTGCGTTGGGGTTTCTAAGGGTGTGCTTGGGTTTCTAAGGGTTTGTTAGGGTTTCTATGGGTGTGTTAGGGTTTCTATCGATGTGTTAGAGTTTCTACGGTTTTCTTAGGGTTTTGTTGTGGTTTTTAGTGGTTTTAGGGTTATGTTAGGGGTTATTATGGTTTTATAGAGGGTTTTTAGGCTTTCTTTGGATATTTTGTGTTTTTTGGAGTTTGTTTGTGCTTTTTGGGGTTTGTTAGGGCTTATTAGGGGTTTTTAGGGTTTTTAGGGTTTGTTATGTCTTTTTAGGGGTTTTTGGGGTTTGTTAGGGTTTGTTAGGGTTTTTTAGGGTTTGAGAGTGTTTGTTAAGATTTGTTAGGGTTTTTCACGGTTTTCTTGGCTTTTAATGGTTTTTAGTGTTTATGGGGTTATTAATGGTTTGTTAAGGTTATTTAGTTGTTCATGGCTGTCATATATGTATAGATCTAGTCTCAAGATTCAGTTTGATATGTGGTAGAGGTGAAACGGACACCCAGAGCAGAAGTTATGGTAATTTGAAGGACATTTGTAACTTTTGTGTCTTTAAGAACGTGATACGGTGTTCTTATATGTCACATATTTGTAGATCTATTCAAGAGCTTCGATTTGATATATGGTATAGGAAAAACTGACTCACGGAGTAGAAGTTATGGTCTTCTGAAGGGTTTAAGTACCTTTTTGGACCTTAAAGGTTTTGAGAAGGTGCTTCAGTGGTTATATTAGTGTAGGCCTTGTATCAGGCTTATATTTGATATGTGTTAGAGGCAAAACAGACACCCATAGAAGTGGTTATTTCAAAACGGACACCAGAAGCCAATCTTTTGACCATCCAAAGGTATTTTGGGTCTTTTGGGGGGTTGAAAAATGTCAGAAAGGGTTTTAGTGGTTACTAGAGTGTATATATTTTCAAAATATTCGATTTGATATGTATTAGAGACAAAATGAACACACGTAGAAGAATTTATTGTCTTTTTAAATTGATCAACCCTCCTAGCGCCTAAAAACCAAAGAAACACGCAACTCAATAAAATAGGCTAAACATCTCCTTTGGGTGTACATTTGAGCACTGTGACTAGTAAAATTGAAGCTCGTGAGATGATTGAGGACCAAGTCTATTCGAAACTTTGAGAAGATCAATGAAACATAAGATATATTAGTTATACCACTCCAAAAAAAGTCCAACTTCAAACGGCCATAAATTTCACTCTTGTTGTCCGTTTGAGCTCTACCACATATCAAATAGAAGGCAACGAAGAGATCAACACATAATGATAACTTGATCAAAGTTCAAGTCATTCTTGGGACCCTAAATTCCAAAAAACTCATCAAAAGTCCTCCAAAACAACATTTTTGTGTCCGGATCCCTGTCAAATTTTTATTAAAACGGTCATAACTGCTGATCTGTGTGTCTGTTCAGCCTTCGACCCCTGTTTTTTTCATAGTTCATTCCATGAGATTTAGTTTGACTATTCACAGAGTGGAAATGTACACCAGAAGAAGAAGTTATGTCTTTTTAATGACTCTGTGATTTGTTAGGTTTTTTGAGACACCATTTCTAGCACTTTTGTCATGTCTGCTGTTTTTTTAACCAACTGTAACTTATTATTACTGTTATTATTATTATTATTATCATCATCATCTCATTAAAATTCACAATGTACATATGTTATTTTATTATCACATGCATAGTTATTATTATTGTTATTATTATTATTGTGGTGGTTGTTGTTGTTGTTGTTGTTGTAATTTTTATTGTTATTATCATCGCATGCTAATGCACATCCAAATGCACATACATGTACATTCAATGAACATGCATTATTCTATTATCACATCCATTGTTAATATTTATATTTATATTATTATTATTATTATTATTATTATTATCATCATCGTCATCATAACATGCAAATGAAATGCACGAGAGTAATTATTTATTACCATACACATTCATAGGTAATAAACATTCAATATTCTATTATCATATGCATTTGTAGCACTACTATTATCACCAATACTACTAATATTGTTACTACTAGTGTTATTATTACTATTATCACATGCAAATGTAGATTCACATGCGTTATTATTTATTATTTATTACCAGTTACGTGCATATGAAATGCACTTGTATTATTCTTTTATTATTATTATTATTATTATTATTATTATTATTATCACAATTTTTTTATTATCATCATCATTATTATTATCATTACCACGTGAAAATGCACATGCATGTGCGTTGTTATTTATTATTTATTACCCTGTACGTGCATGCGTTATTATTATTATTATTATTACAATTATTATTATTAACATTATCATCAAATGTAAATGCACATGCACATGCATGTGCGTTCTTATTTATTATTTACTACTATGCATGTGCACCTGAAATGCACTTGCGTTATTCTATTATTATTATTATTATTATTATTACTATTATTATTATTATTATTCTTGTTGTTGTTGTTTGTATCATCAAATAACAATGCACATGCACGTGTGTTGTTATTTATTATTTATTACCATGCACTTGCATGCATCATTATCATTGTCATTACATGTAAATGCATGTGTACGTGCGTTATTATATATTATTTATTATCATGCACATGGAAATGCAATGCACTTGCGTTATTCTATTATCACATGTGTTATTATTATTTATTCTAATGCATGTGCACACGCAATGCACGTGCGTTATTCTATTATCACATGTGTTATTATTTATTATTAATTATCATTCACATGAAAATGCACATTCATGTGGACTTGGTTATTATTTATTATTTATTACCATGCACATGCACATGCACATGCACATGCACATGCACATGCACATGCACTTCTATGTGCGTAATTATTTATTATTTATTATCATTCATATGGACATGCACATACACATGCAATTAACATGTTTTATTATTTATAATTTATTATTTATATCATTCATATGCAAATGTGCTGGCATATGCACATGCATGTGCATTATGATTTATTATTTAAACCACGCACATGCACATGCGTTATCACTACTATTATTATTAGAGGTATTTTTAAGGTTTACTATCATTTTTTAGGATTTTTAGTTGTTATTAACATTTATTATGGTTTGTTAGGGTTTTAGGGTTTTTAATGGTATATTAGTGTTTTTTAGGGTTTGGTGAGGGTTATTAGGATTTTATTATGGTTTATTATGGTGTTTCAAGGTTTATTATGGTTTATTAGGTATTTTTATGGTTTTATTAGGATTGAGTTTTAAATTATGGTATATTATGATATATTTGGGTATGTTTTGGATTTATTAGGTTTTATCATGGTTCATTATGGTTTATTAATTTTTAAGAGGGTATATTAGAGATTTTTAGTGTTCACTAGTGTTTATTCAGGTTTATTAGCAATTTTAAGCTTTGTTATGATTTATTAGAATTTATTACTAGTTTTAGGGCTTTTAATGGTATATTTTCGTTTTTAGGGTTTAGTGGGGTTTATTATGGTTTATTATGGTGTGTTAATGTTTATTAGGGTTCAATAGGTATTTTTAGGGTTTTATTAGGGTTGAGTTAGTATCTTTAAGGTTTTATTAGGGTTTATTAGGGTTGATTATGGTTTGTTAGGGTTTGTGAGCATTTTTAATGGTTTGTTATCTTTTATTTGAATTTATTATGGTTTATTAGGTTTTCTCGGGCTTTTTAATAGTTTGTTTGTGTTTTTTTGTTTATTGGGGTTTCGTTGGGTTTTATTAGGTTTTGTTATGGTGTGTCAAGGTTGATAGGGTTAAGAAGGTATTTTTAGGGTTTTCTTATGTTTTTGTAAGGGTTTATTAATTTTTATTAGGGTTTATGAGGGATTTTCAGGGGTTATTAGGGTTTGTTAGGGGTTTATTAGTTTGTTTGTTTTATTAGATTTTATTAGTGTTTGTTAGCGTTTTATTATTGTTTGTGAGTTTTTTTAGGGTTTCATAGGTTATATTAGAGTTTATTATGGTTTATTAGGGTTTCTGGGGATTTTTAAGGTATATTAGCATTTTTTGTCTTTATTAGTTTATATTAGTGTTTTAGGTCTTTTTTGGTAATATAGCACGTTTTTATTATTTGTGATTGTTTTTTTATTATCATTCACATGAAAATGTGCAGGCATATGCACATGCATGTGCGTTATTATTTATTATTTAAACCATGCACATGCATCTGCACATGCACGTGCGGTACTACTATTATTATTATTAGAGGTATTTTTAGGGTTACTGGCATTTTTTAGGTTTTTTAGGTGATATTAAAATTTATTATAGGTTGTTAGGGTTTTATGGTTTTTAATGGTATAGTAGCATTTTTAGGGTTTTTTACGATTTATTTTTGGGTTATTAGGGTTTGTTAGGGATTATTAGTGGGTTGTAGGGTTTTGTAAGCTATTATTTGGAGATTTTTGTAGCCTTTTTTCGGTTTTGTAAGGGTTTTAGTGATTTTTACGGTTTATTGTGGTTTAATAGTGTTTTTTATTGTATATTAGGGGTTTTAGGGCTTTTGTTGCATTTATTAGGGTCTAATAGAGTTTTTTAGGGTTTATTATAGGTTATTATGATTTATTAGTGTTTTTAGTGTTTAAAAGCGGGTTTTATGGGTTATTATTGTTTATTAGTGGTTCTTATGGGTTATTAGTGGTTGTTAGGGTTTGTTACGTTTTGTTAGGGTTTTAGGGTTTGTTATGGTTTGTTTCAGTTGTTTGGGGTTTTATGTGTTTTTTTGGGTTTTATGGGTGTGTTTGGATTTTTTATGCTTTGCTAGGGTTATTTTAGCATTTTGGGGGTTTTATTGCGTTTTGTGGGTTTTGAAGCATTTTTCGGTGTTTTATAGCAATTGATTGGGTTTATGTAGTGTGGTTAGTGGATTTAGTGGTTATTTAGGGTTTATGTGCACATGTAATGCGCATGCAATATTCTATTATCACATGCATTGGTAGTACTACTATTATAACTACTATAACTATTGTTATTATTATTATCATCACATGCAAATGCAGATGCACGTGCATTATTATTTATTATTTATTACCATGCACGTGCATATGCAATGCACTTGTATTATTCTTTTATTATTATTATTATTATCACAGTTATTATTATTATTATTATTTTCATTATGATTATCATTATTATTATCATTATCACATGAAAATCCACATGCATGTGTGTTGTTATTCATTATTTATTACCATGAACGTGCATGCATAATAATAATAATAATTATTATTACAATTAGTATTATTAATATTATTATCAAATGTAAAGGCACATGCACATGCATGTGCGTTCTTATTAACTATTATTTATTTATTATTTACTACTATGCGCGTGCACATGCAATGGACCTGCGTTATTATATTATTATTTTTGTTGTTGTTGTTGTTGTTGTTGTTGTTTGTATCATCAAATACAAATGCACGTGAACATGCGTTGTTATTTATTATATATTACCATGCATGTTCATGAGTCATTATCATTATGATTACATTTAAATGCACATACTTGTGCGTTATTATATATTATTTATTACCATGCACATGAAAATGCAATGAACTTGTGTTATTCTGTTATCACATGTGTTATTATTATTTATTCTCATTCCCGTGCACACGCAATGCACTTGTGTTATTCTATTATCACATGTTTTATTATTTATTATTTATTATCATTCACATGAAAATGTATATTCATGTGGACTTTTTTATTATTTATTATTTATTACCATGCACATGCACATGCACATGCACTTGGATGTGCGTTATAATTTATAATTTATTATCATTCCCATGCACATGCACATACACATGAAACTCACATGAGTTATTATTTATAATTTATTATTTATTATCATTCACATGAAAATGCACATGCATGTGCGTTATGATTTATTATTTAAACCATGCACATGCATATGAACATGCACGTGCATTATTACTACTATTATTATTAGAGGTATTTTAGGGTTTACTATCATTTTTAAGGATTTTTAGGTGTTATTAACCTTTATTATGGTTTGTTAGGTTTTTAGGGTTTTTAATGGTATACTAGTTCTTTTTAGGGTTTGGTGGGGGTTATTAGGATTTTATTAGGGTTTATTATGGTGTGTCAAAGGTTATTAGGGTTTATTAGGTATTTTTAGAGTTTTATTAGGATTGAGTTGGGTTTATTAGGGTATATTATGGTATATTACGATATATTTGGGTATGTTTAGGATTTATTAGGGTTTATTATGGTACATTATGGTTTATTAATTTTTAAAAGGGTATATAAGGGTTTTTTAGTGTTTGGTAGTGTTTATTCAGGTTTATTAGCGCTTTCATGCTTTGTTAGGTTTTATTAGCATTTATTAGGGGTTTTAGGGCTTTCTAATGGTATGTTTTTGTTTTTCGGGTTTAGTGGGGTTTATTGTGGTTTATTATGGTGTGTTAAGGTTTATTAGATTTGAGTAGGTATTTTTAGGGTTTTATTAGGGTTGAGTCTGTATCATTAAGGTTTTATTAGGGTTTATTAGGGATGAGTAAAGTTTATTTGGGTTTGTTAGGGATTTTTAGTGTGTACTAGGGTTTGTTAGTGTTTTTATAAGGGTATATAAGTGTTTCTTAGTTTTTGTTAATATATATGAGGGATTTTTATGACTTTTTTGGTTTTATTAGCGTGTTTTTAGTGTTTTTGAGCATTTTAATGGTTCATTAGATTTTATTTGAATTTATTATGGTTTATTAGGGTTTCTAGGGATTTTTAATTCTTTGTTATCGTTTTTTTGTTTATTGGGGTTTATTTGGGTTTTATTAGGTTTTGTTATGGTGTGTCAAGGTTTATTAGGGTTGAGAAGGAATTTTTAGGGTTTTATTAGGGTTTTATTACGGTTTATTCATTTTTATTAGGGTTTATTAGTGATTTTTAAGGTTTATTAGGGTTTTTATGGGTTTATTAGTTTTTTTTTGTTTTACTAGCTTATATTAGTGTTTGTTATGACTTTTTAGATAATATAGCATGTTTTTATTGTTTGTGAGTGTTTTGTTTGTTTTTGTGAGCATTTTAGAGTTTCTTTCGTTATATTAGAGTTTATTATGGTTTATTAGGGTTTCAGGGATTTTTAAGGTATATTAGTGTTTTTTGTCTTTATTAGGTTATATTAGTGTTTTTAGGTATTTTTAGGTAATATAGTGCGTTTTTATTGTTTGTGATCATTTTTTTATTATTTGTGAGCATTTTTAGGGTTTATTAGGTAATATTAGAGTTTATCAAGGTTCTTTGGGATTTTTTAAGGCATACGAGAATTTTTTTTCTTTATTATGGTTTTCTAGGGTTTTATTAGGGGTTATTATGTTGTGTTAAGGTTTGTTAGTGTTGAGTAGGGTTTATTTTGGTTTATTTACAGTTTATTAGGGCTTTTTAGGGTTTTTTGGGGTTTATTAGGGTTTATTAGTGTTTATTAGTGTCTATTAGGGTTGGTTTGGGTTGTTTAGGTTTTCTTAATGTGTTTTAGGTTTTATTAGGTTTTATTATCATTTATTAGAGTTTGTTAGGTGTTTTTGGGGTATTATTAAGGTTGAGTAGAGTTTATTAGGATTTTATGTATTATAAGGTGTTTTATGGATTATTAGAGTTTATTAGGGGTTTATTAGCGGTTTTAGATTTTATGTATCATTTTTAGGGCTTATGTAATGTTTTTAGGGTTTATGTAGCGTGTTTAGTGATTTGGTTTTCTGTAGCATTTTTTAGGGTATATGTTGCATTTTCTTGTTTATGTAGCATTTTTAGGGGTGATATAGCGTTTATGTTGCATGTTTTTTAGTTTATGTAATATTTTTAGGGTTCATGGATGATTTTTAGTGTTTATATTGTGTTTTTAGGTTTTATGTAGTGTTTTTTAATGTTTATGTTGTGTTTTTAGGGATTATGTTGTGTTTTTTAGGGTTTATGTTACAGTTCTAGGGTTTATGTAGTGCTTTTAGTGTCTATATAGTGTTTTTTGGGTTTTTGTTGCATTTTTTGGTTTATGTTGCATTTTTTGGATTTTTATTGCATTTTTTAGGGTTTATGTAACGTTTTTGGGTTTATGTATCTATTTGAAGCTTTTTTTGTGGTTTTAATGTTAGTTTATGGTTTTGTGGTGTTTTTTAGGGGTTTTAAGGGTTGTTAACGGGTGTTCATGGTTTTTTATGGTATATGATGTCTTTTTAATGGTTTTTGGGGGTTTTATGGGTTTATTTGTTTTTTTGGGATTGATAGGGGTTGTTAGGGTTTTTTAGTGTGGTTTATGACTTTTTTGGGTATTGTAGCAGTTTTTAGGGTTTATATAATTTGTTTTAGAGTTTTGTTTTTGTTCTTTAGGATTTTTAGTGTTCTTTAGAGTTTAATAGGGTTCTTTAGGGTTTATTAGGGTTCTTTGGGGTTTATTAGTGTTCTTTTAGATTTTTTACAGTTTATTAGCTTTTTTTATTTTATATTAGGGTTTTATTAGGCTTTCGTAGGCATTAATAACTTTTTTAGGATTTATCAACCTTTTTAGGGTTATTTAGGATTTATTAGGGTTTACTAGGGTTTATTTTATTTATTAGGGTTTAGTAACGGATATTTGGGTTTATTACAATTTATTAGGGTTTATTATGCTTTTTTAGGGTTTATTATGATTTATTAGGGGTTTGTTATGGTTTGTTTTGGTTAGTCACGATTTATTTGGTGTTGTTAGGATTTTTTACTATTTATTTGGGGTTATTTGGGTTTGTTACGATTTATTTTGGGGTTATTAGGGCTTGATAGGGTTTATTAGTGGGTTGTAGGGTTTTTAGGCTATTATTTGGAGGTGTTTGTAGCTTTTTGTCGGGTTTGTTAGGGTTTTAATGATTATAAGGGTTTATTATGGTTTAATAGTGTTTTTATTGTATATTATGGGTTTTAGGGATTTTTTAGCATTTATTAGGGTCTAACAGTGTTTTTATGGTTTATTATAGGTTATTACGATTTATTAGTGTTTATTAGGGTTTTATGGTTTAATAGTGGGTTTTAGGGGTTATTAGGGTTTATTAGTGGTTCTTAGGGGTTATTAATGGTTTTAGTGTTTGTTAGGTTTTGTTAGGGTTTTTAGGGTTTGTTACGGTTTGTTTGAGTTGTTTGGGGTTTTAGGCATTTTTTTCGGGTTTGTGGGAATATTTGGATTTTTTATGCTTTTTAGGGTTATTTTAGAGTTTTTTGGGGTCTTGTTGCATTTTTTGGGTTTTGAAGAATTTTTCGTGTTTTTGTAGCAATTGATAGGGTTTTTGTAGCGTTGTTAGTGGAATTAGTCGGGATACCCCGATTTCATAACCTTCAAACAAGTATAACATCTGATCCGGATGTACATTAGGCCTATACCACATATCATATCTAAGATTGTTTCATTTTCTTCGATTGGACTGGTTGTGGAGTTGAAACAGGCTTCTAGATTAAAAGTTACGATCGTTTTAACATTATATCGCTTTTGAAATACACATATTTATGTATTTATTTGTAAATATATATGTGTCTGTGTGTGTCTGTGAGTGTGTGTATGTGTGTGTGTCTGTGTGTGTGTTGTATATATGTATTTATTTATTTATTTATAAATACACATAAAAAACATATTTTATAAATGTATTTAAAACTAATATTATAAATATATATTAATATAAAAATAAATATATGAAAAAAAACATATTAATATAAATATATATTAATATAAGAATGAGTATATATATCCTAATATATGAATAAATATTTATGTATTAATATAACTAAATATATTTATATTAATATGAATCTATATTAATATACGAATAAATATAACTATATAAATATATATCATTAAATATAGAAAAAATGAAACTGATTAGTGGTCAAGGTGCAGGCACACAAGGGGGGAGGTCACAGGTTCGTGTTCAGATGAAAGCAAGGAGGTGCACGCGTGTGGGGGATGCGTGGGAAGGGTAGTGCGCCAGAGATATTGAGGGGGTCCGCCTAGAACTGATAGGGGGGTCAAGTGCTATTAACAGCCCCCCCCCCCCCCCCCGTATTATAAAAATATTTTTTATTTTGTTATTTTTGTTGAATTTTATCAGCGATAAAAAAATAACTGATAAAAGGGACCCCACTATATCCTCGCCTCGATTAATAGCGCTATTAATGAACTTTTCTAGCGCTGATAAAAGTCGTTTTTGTAGTAGTGTGAAGAGAAAATGTAGGTGTGTTATTCTATTATCACATGTGTTATTATTTATTATTTTTTATCATTCACATAAAATGAACATTCATGTGGAATTTGTTATCATTTATTGTTTATTACCATGTACATGCACACGCACATGCACATGCACTTGTATGTGCGTTATTATTTACTATTTATTATCATTCAAATGCACATGCACATGCACATGCACATGCGATTCACATGTGTTATTGTTTATTATTTATTATCATTCACATGAAAATGCGCAGACATATACACATGCACGTGCGTTATTACTATTATTATTATTAGAGGTATTTTTAGGGCTACTAGCATTTTTTTGTATTTTAAGGTGATATAAACATTTATTATTGTTTGTTAGGGTTTTAGGGTTTTAATGGTATATTATCATTTTTTAGGGTTTGGTGGGGGTTATTAAGATTTTATTAGGGTTCATTGTGGTGTGTCAAGGTTTATTAGGGTTTATTAGGTATTTTTAGCTTTTTATTAGGATTGAGTAGGGTTTATTAGGGTATATTATGGTATATTTGGGTATGTTTAGGATTTATTAGGGTTTATTATGGTTCATTATAGTTTATTAATTTTTAAGAGGGTATATTAGGGGGTTTTATGGTTTAGTAGTGTTTATTACAGTTTATTAGCGCTTTTACTCTTTGTTAGGTTTTATTATCATTTATTAGTTGTTTTAGGGCTTTTTAATAGTATTTTTGCGTTTTTGGGGTTTAGTGGGGTTTATTATGGTTTATTATGGTGTGTTAAAGTTTATTAGGGTTGACTAGGTATTTTTAGGGATTTATAAGGGTTGATAAGGTATATTTAGGGTTTTATTAGGGTTTATTAGGGTTGAGTAGGGTTTATTAGGGTTTGTTAGGGATTTTTATGGTTTACTAGGGTTTGTTACTGTTTTTATTAGGGTATATGAGTGTTTTTTAGTTTTTTTAATATATATGAGCAGTTGTTAGGACTTTTTATGTTTTATTAGTGTGTTTTTAGTGTTTGTGATCATTTTTTATGGTTTATTAGGTTTTATTTGAATTTATTATGGTTTATTAGGTTTTCTAGGGCTTTTTAATATTTTCTTTGTGTTTTTATTTGTTTATTGGGGTTTATTTGGGTTTTATTAGGTTTTATTATGGTGTGTCAAGGTTTATTAGGGTTGAGAAGATATTTTTAGGGTTTTATTATGGTTTTATTAGGGTTTATTAGTTTTTATTAGGGCTTATTAGGGATTTTTAGGGTTTATTAGGGTTTGTTAGGGGTTTATAAGTTTTTTTGTTTTATTAGGTTATATTAGTTTTTGTTAGGCCTTTTTAGATAATATACCACATTTTTATAGTTTGTGAGCATTTTTTTGTTAGCGTTTTTAGGGTTTCTTAGGTTATATTAGAGTTTATTAGTGTTTATTAGGGTTTCTAGGGATTTTTATGGTATATTAGCATTTTTTGACTTTATTAGTTTATATTAGTGTTTTTAGGTAATATAGCGCGTATTTATTGTTTGTGATCGTTTTTTTACATTTGTGAGCGTTTTTAGGGTTTATTAGGTTATATTTGAGTTTATGAGGGTTTCTTGGGATTTTTTATTATATACTAGCTTTTTTTCTTTGTTAGGGTCTTGTAGGGTTTTATTAGCGGTTATTATGGAGTGTTATGTTTTGTTATGGTTGAGTAGGGTTTATTTGGCTTTATTTATGGTTTATTAGCGATTTTTATGGTTTGTTTGGTGTTTATTGGGGTTTATTAGTGTTTATTAGTGTCTATTATGGTTGGTTATGGTTGTTTAGGTTTTCTTAACGTGCTTTTAGGGTTTATTAGGTTTTATTATCATTTATTAGGGTTTATTAGGTATTTTTGGGTTTTTATTATGGTTGAGTAGAGTTTCTTATGGTTTTTACGGATTATAAGGTGTTTTTAGGGATTATTAGAGTTTATTAGGGGTTTATTAGGGATTTTTTAGGGTTTAATTTTTTATATTATGGTATATTAGGGTTTAATATTTTTGATGATTTTGAAGCATCTTTAGGGTTTTTGTAGTGTTTTTAGGGTTTGTGTAGCGTTGTTAGAGTTTATGTAGCATTTTTAGTGTTTATGTAGAATTTTTATGGTTTAGATAGAAGATTTAGGTTTTATGTATCATTTTTAGGTTTTATGTAACGTTTTTAGGGTTTATGTAGCGTGCTTAGGGTTTGGGTTTTATGTAGCATTTTTAGGGTTTATATTCTGTTTTCTGGGTTTATGTAGCATTTTTAGGGGAGATGTTGTGTTAATGTTTCATTTTTTAGAGTTTATGTAAAGTTTATAGGTTTCATGTAGTGTTTTTAGGGTTTATATTGTGTTTTTAGGTTTTATGTAGCATCTTTAATGTTAATGTTTCATTTTTTATTGTTTATGTTGTGTTTTTAGGATTTATGTTATAGTTATAGGGATTATGTTGTGCTTTTAGGGTTTATGTAGCATTTTTTGGATTTATTTTGCGTTTTTTGGTTTATGTTGCATTTTTAGGGTTTTTGTTGCATTTTTTATGTTTTATGTAATGCTTTTAGGGTTTATGTATCTATTTGAATCTTTTTTTATGGTTTTAACGGTTATTTATGGTTTGTATTGTTTTTAGGGTTTCTAATGGTTGTTAACAGGTGTTTACATTTTTTTATGGTATCTGGGTTCTTTTTAATGGTTTGGGGGGGGGGGTTATGGTTTTATTTGTTTTTTCGGGATTGATAGAGGTTGTTACGAGTTTTTAGTGTGTTTTAGGGTTTGTTTTGGTATTGGAGCCGTTTTTAAGGTTTATATAATGTGTTTTAGCATTTTTTTCTGTTCTTTTCAGATTTTTAGTGTTCTTTAGAGTTTAATATGGTTCTTTAGGGTTTATTTGAGTTTTTTAGGGATTATTAGTGTTCTTTAGGATTTGTTATAGTTTATTAGCATTTTTTATTATATATTTGGGTTTTATAGGGCATTTAGAGGCATTAATAGTCTTTTTTAGAGTTTATCAACCTTTTTTAGGGTTATTTAGGATTTATTACGGTTTATTTTATTTATCAGGGTTTAGTAACGTGTATTTGGATTTATTACGATTTATTAGGGTTTATTATGATTTGTTAGGGTTTTCGGGGTTTGTTAGGGGTTTGTTATGGGTTATTTCAGTTTGTTACGATTTATTTGTCGTTGTTAGTATTTGCTACGATTTATATGGGGTTGTTAGGGTTTGTTACGATTTATTTTGGGGTTTTTAGGGTTTTGAGGGTTTATTAGTGGGTTGTAGGGTTTTGTAGGCTATTATTTGGATATTTTTGTAGTGCTTTGTCGGGTTTTTTATGGTTTTTAGTGATTATTGGGGTTTATTACGGTTTAATAGTGTTTTTATTTTATATTAGGGTTTTTAGGGCTTTTTTAGCATTTATTAGTGTCTAATAGAGTTTGTTATGGTTTATTACATGTTATTAGGATTTATTAGGCTTTATTAGTGTTTTTAGTGTTTAATAGTGGGTTTTATGGGTTATTAGGGTTTATTAGTGATTCTTAGGGTTTATTAGTGGTTTTTAGGGTTTATTAGGTTTTGTTAGGGTTTTTGGGGTTTGTTACAGTTTGTTTGAGTTGTTTGGGGTTTTATCCGTTTTTTGGGGGTTTATGGGTGTGTTTGGATTTTTTATACTTTTATAGGGTTATTTTAACGTTTTTGGGTTTTTTTTGCTTTTTATGGGTTTTGAAGCATTTTTTGGGGTTTTGTAGAAATTGATAGGGTTTATGTAGCGTTGTTAGTTGCTTTAGTGGTTCTTTAGGTTTTTTAGAGTTTTTAGGGTTCATTACGGTGTATTAGGGTTTCTTTTGAGGTTTTTAGGGTTCACTAGAGGGTTTTTAAGGGTTTAATAGGGTTGGTTAGAGTTTTGTTAGTCATTTTTAGGTTTTTTTGAGTTTTTAATCATTTTTAGTGGTTTTTAGGTTTTTTGGGGTTTTTTGAGTTTTTTTGAGGTTTTTAGGTTTTTTTAGATTTGTTTACAGGTTTTTGGTTTTTTTTCGGTTTTTAGTTGTTTTTGGGGTTTTTTGGGGTTTTTTGGGGTTTTTAGGTTTTTTAGGAATTTTTAGGGTTTTTAGGGTTTTAGGGTTTTGTAGGGTTTTTGGGTTTTTTTCGTTTTTTATGATTTTTAGGGTTTTGTTAGGTTTTGCCGGGTTTTTAGGGTTTTATTGTGAATATTAACATTTTGAATGGTTTAATAGTGTTTTTGTTGTATGTTAGGGTTTTTATGTATTTTTTAGCTTTTATTGGGGTCTTAAAGGGTTTTTAGGGTTTATTACGATTTATTAGTGTTTATTTTGTTTTAATAGTGGGATTTAGGGTTTATTTTGGTTAATTATTGGTTGGTAGGGTTTGTTAGGATTTATTAGTTCTTATTAGAGTGATTTAGGGTGTCTAAGGGTTTGTTAGGGTTTCTAAGGGTGTGTTATGGTTTCTAAGGGCGAGTTAGGGTTTTTATGGCGGGTTAGGGTTTCTAAGGGTGTGCTATGGTTTCTAAGGGCTTCTAAGGTTGTGTTGGGGTTTCTATCGATGCGTTTGGGTTTCTGAGGGTGTGATAGGGTTTCCAAGGGTGTGTTAGGGTTTTTAAGGGTGTGTTAGGTTTTTTAAGGGTGGGTTGATGTTTCTTAGGTTTTCTAAGGGTTTTGTTAGGGTTTTATGGTGTTTAGGGTTATGATAGGGTTTCGTACGGTTTCTTAGGGGTTTTTTATGGTTTCTTTGGGTTTTTTGTTTTTATTGGAGTTTCTTAGTTCTTATTTCGGTTATTTAGGGCTTGTTAATGTTTTTTAGGTTTGTTACATTTTTTAGTGTTTTGGGGGGTTGTTTGGGTTTGATAGGGTTTGTTAGGGGTTGTCAGTGTTTGTTAGGGTTTGATAGGTTTTGTTTGGGTTTGTTAGGGTTTTGCAATGTTTTTAATGGTTTTTAGTGTATCTGTGGTTATTCGTGGTTTTTTATGGTTATTTAGTTGTTCACGGTTGTCACAGATGTGTAGAGTTAGTCGCAAGCTTCAATTTGATATGTGGTAGTGGTGAAACAGACACCCAGAGCAGAAGTTATGGTCATTTGAAGTAATTAAGGACATTTTGGGTCTCTAATAATGTGACAAGGTATTCCTATTGGTCATAGATGTGTATATTTAGTCGAAAGCTTCGATTTGATATATGGTAGAGGCAAAACGGACTCCCGGGGTAGAATTTATGGTCTTTTGGAGGGTTTTAAGTTCTTTTTGGGCCTTCAAGGATTTGAGAAGGTGAATCAGTGGTTATATGAGTGTAGGTCTAGTCTCAAGCTTCGATTTGATATGTGGTAGAGGCAAAACAGACACCCATAGAAGAAGTTATTGTAAAATGGACACTGGAATCCAATCTTTTGACCATCCAAAGGAATTTTGGGTCTTTTGGGGGGTTGAAGAATGTCATATAGGGTTCCAGTGGTTAATAGAGTGTGTATCATTTCACAATCTTCAATTTGATATGTGGTAGATTCAAAATGAACACACATATCAGAAGTTATTGTTGTTTTAAATTGAGCAACCCTCATAGCGCTTAAAAACCTAAGAAACCCGCAACTCACTAAAATAAGAATAAATTCTCCTTTAGGTTTCCGTTTGAGTGCTGTGACTAGTAAAATTGACGCTCGTGGGATGAGTGGGGGCCAAGTATAATCGAAACTGTGTGAAGATCAAAGAAATAGAAGATATATTAGTTATACAACTCCAAAAAAAGTCCAACTTCAAATGGCCATCACATTCAATCCGGTTGTCTGTTTGATCTCTACCACATATCAAATTGAAGACAGCGAAGAGGTCTACGCCGAAGGATAACTTGAAAAATGTTCAAGTCATTTTTGGGACCCTAAAATACCAAAAAACCATCATCATGCCTCCAAAACACCATTTCCGTGTCCGGATCCCTATCAAATTTTTCTAAAAACGACCATAACTTCTGATATGTGTGTCTGTTCGGCCTCCGACACCTTTTTTTATCATAGTTCGTTCCATGATATTTAGTTTGACTATTCACAGTGTAGAAATGGACACCTGAAGAAGAAGTTATTCATTTTTTAATGACTCTATGATTTTTTATGGTTTTCGAGACACCATTTCTAGCACTTTTGTCATGTCTGCGGTTTTTTCAAACAACTATAACTTATTATTACTGTTATTATTATTATTATTATCATCATCTCATTCAAATTCACATGCACATGTACATGTGTTATTATTATATTTTTATTACCATGAATGTGCACATGAAATGTACACACATTATTTTATTATCACATGCATTGTTATTATTATTGTTATTATTATTATTGTGGTTGTTGTTGTTCTTGTTCTTGTTGTTATCATCACATGCAAATGAAAATCCAAATGATCATACAAGTACATTCAATGAATGTGCATTATTCTATTATCACATGAATTTTTATTATTAATATTAATATTATTATTATTATTATTATTATTATTATTACTATTATTTTCATCATCATCATCACATGCAAATGAAATGCAGATGAGTTATTATTTATTACCATACACATGCACTCATAATGAACTTGTAATATTCATCCATCCAACGTTATTTTTTTATTATAAACACCTTAAATGGGGAAGTGAGAACCCTTACATCATACTAGTTTCAACACCAAAGGACACACTAGATTTGTTGAAAAAGAGTTTAAGTTGGTTGGAGACATTCTCCCTAAACAATATCCAGGGGATAGAATGAACCTGGAAGTCATAGTAGTGCACTAAGGTGTCTTCATATAGATGATCCAAATTTTCCCATGATTGTCTGTATTCCTCCTTGTCGATCTTTCCCATGTTGCGACCTCTAAGAAAAATACGGACCTGTTTATCTATCCACTTGCTTTGCTCTTTAGTAGTGTTCACCTAGAGAGGTCTCATTTTCTTTGACTCCTTAATATCCAAATCATCCTATACCATTTAATATGAATGCATTAAAAGGTCCATGTGTTCCAGCACCAAAGACACTTGTCACTGAGGGACTTCCTTAGAGCCTGCATCGTGCTTCAGCCCAGGATCGAGCAGCCCCTTATCACCCGAAGGAATGACAGGAGCTACGTCCTTATATTCTTCTTCCACCAGGTCCTTGGAGACGTCGGCCACCTCATGCTGGTCAGAACCATTCAGTTTGTTCAGGGGGATGTAGTCGCCAACTATAGGAGCCTTTGGTGGAAGCTTACCCATGGATGTGGATCTAGTAATTGGAGGACTAGGAAGATTGGAGTAGTCTTTCATAAGTCGTGCCTTTTGCTTGTCCATTATGAAGTCTTCCGAATCCATAGTTATGTTCTTGAACTTCCACGAGGAGGATCTAAAGTATTCCTCTTCTATGACTCTATCCATGGGCTCAGCGGAATCCATGGCCTCGTCCACCCCTCCGACATCCTCATTAACTTGAAAAAACTCTTCCCCTAAAACTTCATCCCCTAAAACTACAAACCGGTTTTGAGAATACAGAGACAAATCCACAGCTTTAAGCTTCTCCACATAAGAAATTATAGCCGGCATGACCTACATTGGATCAGCAGACCCTATCCGTTCGAACCCTCGACCCATGAATTGAAAATCTGCTGAGTGTTCCTCCAGAGCCAGCCACTGGGAAGTCTCTCCATTGAAAGATTCCACTACATCAAAAAGTTAGGGCTCTTCCTGCTCTGATCCAGAATGCTCAGCCTCCCTCCCCTCATCAAGCCTTCTTTGGTCTGGTAGAAACTCTTCATCACTTAGCAAGGACATATTCTGTATTGAATTACCTGAAAACATGACCTCCACACAGTTGTCAACCGTTTAGAAACACTACTCAGGTACCCATGAATGACATTAGCACCCGGATCCTGCATCAAAATGCCCAGGTCCTGTTTCAGATGGTTGAACATAGATACCACCTTTGGGTTCCCACTCGACCTTATTTCTTTATACTGTAAAGGAGCCATCACCCGCAGATCATCCTCCTTGCGTTCCACAACCTTCACTGCCACTGGAGGAGCTAGGGGAGGCCACTCCACACCTGGAGCATCCTGAACTGATACCATTTCCATTGGAGCAGCCCCGCTCACCTCCTCTAGCTGGCCTACTGCCTCACTAGCCCGCAACTGGTGACCCACCTCAGGAGCAGCCTGCACCACAATACCCCTACCCCTGGTCTCACAAACATTCCCAGAAACGGGTTCACCCTCTTGCAATGAAACCTTTATCTGATCCCCTCGCCTGCATTGAATGGACGAGTGGCCCAGTCATCGGAACGAAGAACAAAACTCCACCCAATTATCAAAGAAAACCGGCTTCTTACACCTAACCTCCTCACTGGCATCAATCCAAACAGATTCAACCGGTGGTCTTGATACATCGACCTACCCACACATCCGCCGGTTGATCGGATGGCACATCGAGGCAGTACGCGAGTGGACACAAAGAAATCGACCGACAAGATTACCTAGCATACAGATGATTGTAGGATTTTGAAAAGGGAGAGGTAGTTGAGGAATACTAACCCAAACCGGGAGAAGAGGGGAATCACCATTCAGGTAGAGATCATAACTCCAACGAAAAAGGAAGAAGCCACTGCCGCCGCATCTTCTAGGGCCATAGGACTAAAGACGGACGAGATCCTCTGGTGAAGAGCAACGAACCATCATGTGTCTTCTGTCCAAAAGGCCATCAACCGCTCGATCTTGAAGCCCCCAAGAATAAAAAACAAACCTGTCAAAAGTGTCCACCGAAGGCCGATTGCGCAAGAAGCATGAAACCAATGTTAGGTTTAGAAGACTCTCCGCCTCTGTAAACTCCCCCACCGAGAGTGGGATAATGGGGTGGCCTTCCTTGGAGTCAGGGACCTTCAGACCGAGATTAATCTCAGGAAATCATTGAAAAGAAGCTGGGTCAGAGAAGGGTTGGAACTCGTGTCCCCTACCGCTGCGAGGAAGCCGTAGATCATCCCCCCTCGCGCCGTCTATCGGCGGAGGGGGGGGGGGGGCATCGCAGACCCCATTAGGGTTTCACCATCGATGCAGCGGGCTCCCGAGACCACATGTAATATTCTATTATCATATACATTAGTACTACTACTATTATCACCACCACTACTACTATTATTACTACTTATTTTATTATTACTATCATAACATGAAAATGTAGATGCATGTGTGTTATTATTTATAATTTATTACCATGTACGTGCATATGCAATGCACTTGTATTACTCTTTTATTATTATTATTATTATTATTATTATTATTATTATCACAGTTGTTATTATTATTATTATTATTATCATCATTATCATTATTATTATCCTTATCACATGAAAATGCACATGCATGTGTGTGGTTATTTATTATTTCTTACCATGCATGTGCATGCTTTATTATTATTATTATTATTACAATTAGTATTATTAATATTATCATCAAATGTAAATGCACTTGCATATGCCTGTGCATTCTTATTATTTATTATTTATTTACTATTTAGTTCTATGCACGTGCACATGAAATGCACTTGAGTTATTCTATTATAATTATTATTGTTGTTGTTGTTGTTTTTGTTGTTGTTGTTATTGTTTGTATCATCAAATACAAATGCACATGCACGTGCATTGTTATTTATTATTTATTACCATACACGTGCATGCATCATTTTCATTATCATTACATGTAAATGCACATGCACATGCGTTATTATATATTTTTTATTATCATGCACATGATAATGCAATGCACTTGTGTTATTCTATTATCACATGTGTAATTATTATTTATTCTAATGCACGTGCACACGCAATGCATGTGCATTATTCTATTATCACATGTGTTATTATTTATTATTTATTATCATTCACATGAAAATGATCATTCATGTGGACTTGGTTATTATTTATTGTTTATTACCATGCACATGCACATGCACATGCACATGCACATTCAAATGCACATGCACTTGGATGTGCGTTATTATTTATTATTTATTATCATTCACATGCACATGCACATACACAGGGAATTCACCTACATTATTATTTATAATTTATTATTTATTATCATTCATATGCAAATGCGCAGGCATATGCACATGCATGTGGATTATGATTTATTATTTAAACCATGAACATGCATATGCACATGCACGTGCGTTATTACTGCTATTATTATTAGAGGTATTTTTAGGGTTTACTATCATTTTTTAGGATTTTTAGGTGTTATTAACATTTATTGTGGTTTGTTAGGGTTTTAGGGTTTTTCTATGGTATATTAGAATTTTTTAGGGTTTGGTGGGGTTATTAGGATTTTATTACGGTTTATTATGGTGTGTCAAAGTTTATTAGTGTTTATTAGGTATTTTTGGGGTTTTATTAGGATTGAGTGGGGTTTATTAGGGTTTATAAGGGTTTATTATGGTATATTATGCTATATTTGGGTATGTTTGGGATTTATTAGGGTTTATTATGGTTCATTATTTTTTATTAATTTTTAGAAGGGTATATTAGTGGTTTTTTAGTGTTTAGTAGTGTTTATTTGGGTTTATTAGTGCTTTTATGCTTTGTTAGGTTTTATTAGCATTTATTAGGCGTAAAAGGGATTTTTAATTGTATATTTGGAATTTTTAGGGTTTAGTGGGGTTTATTTTGGTTTATTTTGGTGTGTTAAGGCTTATTAGGGTTGAGTAGGTATTTTTAGGGTTTTATTAGGGTTGATTCGGTATCTTTAAGGTTTTATTAGGGTTTATTAGGGATGAGTGCAGTTTATTAGGGTTTGTTAGGGATTTTTGGGGTTTACTATGGTTTGTTAGTGTTTTTATTAGGGTATATGACTGTTTTTTAGTTTTTTTAATATATATGAGGGGTTGTTATGACTTTTTAGGTTTTATTAGCATATTCTTAGTGCTTGTGAGAATTTTTAATGGTTTATTAGATTTTATTTGAATTTATTAATGTTTATTAGGGTTTCTAGGTCTTTATAATGGTTTGTTAGCATTTTTTTTATTAGGTTTTGTTATGGTGTGTCAAGGTTTATTCGGGTTGTGAAGGTATTTTTTGGGTTTTATTATGGTTTTATTACAGTTTATTAGTTTTTATTAGGGATTTTTAGGGTTAATTAGGGTTTGTTAAGGTTTGTTAGGGGTTTATCAGTTTTTTTTGTTTTATTAGGTTATATTAGTGTTTGTTAGGTATCTTTAAATAATGTAGCATATATTTATTCTTTGTCAGCATTTTGTTTTTGTTTGTGAGTATTTTTAGGGTTTCTTAGGTCATATTGGATTTTACTATGGTTTATTTGGTTTTCTAGGGATTTTTAAGGTATATTAGCATTTTTTGTCTTTATTAGGTTATATTAATGTTTTTAGGTCTTTTAGGTAATATAACGCATTTTTATTATTTGTGATCATTTATTTAATTGTGAGCATTTTTCGGGTTTATTAGGTTATATTAGAGTTTATTAGGGTTTCTATGTATTGTTTAAGGTATACTAGCATTTTTTTCATTATTATTGTTTTGTAGGGTTTTATTAAGGGTTATTATGGTGTTTTAAGGTTTTTTATTGTTGAGTGAGGTTTATTTGGCATTTTTTATGGTTTATTAGGGCTTTTTAGGGTTTTTTTGGGGTTTATAAGGATTTATAAGTGTTTATTAGTGTCTATTATGGTTAGTTAGAGTTTTTTAGGTTTTCTTAATGTGTTTTTAGGGTTTAATAGGTTTTATTATCATTTATTTGGGTTTATTAGGTATTTTTTGGGTTTTATTATGGTTGAGTAGAGTTTCATAGGATATTTAGGGATTATAAGGTGTTTTTAGGGATTATTAGAGTTTATTAAGGGTGTATTAGGGTTTAATTTTTTATATTATAGTATATTAGGGTTTAATATTTTTTCATGTTTCAAAGCGTCTTTAGGGTTTTGTTGCATTTTTACGGTTTTGTAGCGTTGTTAGTGTTTATGTAGCATTTTTTGTGTTTAGGTTGCATTTATAGGGTTTAGTTAGCATTTTTAGATTTTATGTATCATTTTTAGGGTTTATGTACTGTTTTTTGTGTTTTTGTAGCATGTTTAGGGTTTAGGTTTTATGTAGCATTTTTTAGGATTTATGTTGCATTTTCTGGGTTTATGTAGCGTTTTTAGGGGTGATGTAGCATTTAGGTTATATTTTTTAGGGTTTATGTAATGTTTTTAGGGTTCATGTAGTGTTTTTAGGGTTTATATTGTGTTTTTAGGTTTTATGTAGCATTGTTTAATGTTTATATTTCATTTTTAGTGTTTATGTTGTGTTTTTAGGGTTTATGTTACAGTTCTAGGGTTTATGTAGTGCTTTTAGGGTTTATGTAGCGTTTTTTGGGTTTATGTTGCATTTTTTGGTTTATGATGCGTTTTTAGTTTTTTTTCATTTTTAAGGGTTATGTAACATTTTTAGGGATTATGTATCTATTTGAATACTTTTTTAGGATTTTAGTGGTTGTTTATGTTTTGTTATTTTTTTCAGGTTTTTAAGGGTTGTTAATGGGTGTTTATGGTTTCTTATTGTATCTGATGGCTTTTTAATGGGTTTTGAGGGGGGGGGGTATATAGGTTTATTTGTTTTTTTGGGATTGATAGGAGTTGTTACCGTTTTTTAGTGTGTTTTAGGGATTGTTTGGGTATTATAGTGGTTTTTAGGTTTTATATAATGTATTATAGTGTTTTTTCATGGGTTCTTTAGGGATTTTTAGTGTTCTTTAGAGTTTAATATGGTTCTTTAGGGTTTACTAGGGTTCTTTAGGGTTTATTAGTGTTCTTTAGGATTTGTTACAGTTTATTAGCATTTTTTATTATATATTATAGTTTTATTGGGCTTTTGTAGGCATTAATAGCTTTTTCTATGGTTTATCAACCTTTTTAGGGATATTTAGGATTTATTAGGGTTTAATAGGTTTTATATTTTTATTAGTTTTTATTTTATTTATTAGTGTTAATTAACATGTATTTGGGTTTATTATGATTTCTTAGTGTTTATTATGATTTGATAGGGTTTAATGTAGTTTATTTGGGGTTTGTTATGGTTTGTTTCAGTTTTTCACGATTTATTTGGCATTGTTAGGATTTGTTACGATTTATTTGGGGTTTTTAGGGTTTGTTATGATTTATTTTGGTGTTATTAAGGTTTGTTAGGGTTTATTAGTGGGTTGTAGGCTATTATTTAGAGGTTTTTGCAGCAATATTTCAGGTTTGTTAGGTTTTTAGTGATTATTAGGATTTATTATGGTTTAATAGTTTTTTTATTGTATATTAGGGGCTTTAGGGCTTTTGTAGCATTTATTAGGGTCTAATAGAGATTTTTAGGGTTTATTACAGGTTATTATGATTTATTAGTGTTTATTAGTGTTTTTAGGGTTTAATAGTGGGTTTAGGGGTTATTAGGGTTTATTAGTGGTTCTCAGGGGTTATTAGTGGTTATTAGGGTTTGTTAGGGTTTTTAGGGTTTATTATGGTTTGTTTTAGTTGTTTGGGGTTTTATGCGTTATTTTGGGTTTTATGTGTGTGTTTGGGTTTTTTATGGTTTGTTGGGGTTGTTTTAGCATTTTTGGGGGGTTTTTTGTGTTTTGTGGGCTTTGAAGCATTTTTTGGTTTTTTGTAGAAATTGTTAGGATTTATGTAGCGTTATTAGTGTCTTTAGTGGTTCTTTAGGGTTATTTAGGGTTATTTAGGGTTCTTTATGGTGTATTGGGGTTTCTTTTGAGGTTTTTAGTGTTTTCTAGTGGTTTTAAGGTTTTTAAGGGTTTCATAGGGTTGGTTAGGGTTTTGTTAGGAATTTTTTGCCTTTTTAGGGATTTGTTTAGCGTTTTTTGGGGTTTTAGGTTTTTTAGCATTTTATGAGGTTTTTTGAGGTTTTTTTAGGGTTTTTAGGTTTCTTTTCATGTTTTTTCTATTTTTTCATGTTTTAGGGGTTTTTTGGGTTTTTTATGGTTTTCATGAATTTTTAGGGTTTTTTGGGTTTTTTGGGTTTTTTTGGGTTTTTTAGGGTTTCGTCATGTTTTGCTGGGTTTGTTAGGTTTTTTATGAATATTAGCATTTTGAATGGTTTGATAGCATTTTTGTTGTATATTTGGATTTTTAGGTATTTTGTAGCTTTTATTGGGGTATAATAGGGTTTTT
The DNA here is from genome assembly GCA_963277665.1 of Viscum album. Lineage (NCBI taxonomy): Eukaryota > Viridiplantae > Streptophyta > Magnoliopsida > Santalales > Viscaceae > Viscum > Viscum album. The sequence continues at coordinate 954,037 of CAUJRU010000031.1, read as the reverse complement.
ATGGTTTGTTACGATTTATTAGTGTTAATTAGGGTTTAATGGTGGGATTTAGGGTTTATTATGGTTTATTATGGTTTATTATTGGTTGGTAGGGTTTGTTCGGATTTATTAGTGCTCATTAGAGTGATATAGCATGTCTAAGGGTTTGTTAGGGTTTCTACAGGTGTGTTAGGCTTTCTAAGGGTGGGATAGGGTTTTTCTAGGCCGGTAAGGGTTTTTAAGGGTGTGATATGGTTTCTAAGGGTTTCTACAGTTATGTAAGGGTTTCTATGGGTGTTTTGGGGTTTCTAAGGGTGTGCTAGGGTTTCTAAGGGTGTGATAGTGTGTCTTAGGTTTTCTTAGGATTTTTCTAGGTTTTTTATGGTTTTTAGGGTTATGTAACGATTTCTTATGGTTTCATAGGTGGTTTTAGGGTTTATTCGGGTTTTTTGTGTTTATTGGGGTTTCATAGTGCTTCTTGGGGTTTGTTAGGGCTTGTTAGGGTTTTTTGGGTTTTTGGGGGGTTTGTTAGGGTTTTTTAGGGTTTGTTAGGGTTTTTTAGTGTTTGTTATGGTTTGTTAGGTTTTTTAAGGGTTTTGAATGGTTTTGAATGGTTTTTAGTGTTTGTGGGGTTATTCATGGTTTGTTAGGGTAGTTTAGTTGTTCATGGTTGTCACAGATGTGTAGATCTTGTTGAAAGCTTCAATTTGATATGTGGTAGAGGTGAAATGGACACCCAGAGAAGAAGTTATTGTCATTTGGAGGAATTACGGACCTTTTGGGAATTTAAGAACGTGATAAGGTGTTCTTATTGGTCACAGATGTGTAGATCTAGTCGAAATCTTCGATTTGATATATGGTAGATATAAGACGGACTCCCAGAGTAGAAGTTATGGTCTTTTGGAGGGTTTAAGTACCTTTTTGTGCCTTCACGGATGTGAGAAGGTGCTTCAGTGGTTATAGGAGAGTAGGCCTAGTCGTAAGCATCGATTTGATATTCGTTCGAGGAAAAATGAACACTCATAAAAGAAGTTATTGCATAACGGACACCAGATGCCAATATTTTGACCATTCAAACGGATTTTGGGTCTTTTTGGGGGTTGAAGAATGTCAGAAAGTGTTCTAGTGGTTAATTGAATGTGAATAGTTTCACAATATTTGATTTGATATGTGGTAGAGCCAAAATTAACCCACATAGTAGAAGTTATTGTCGTTTTAAATTGAGAAACTCTCCAAGCGCCTAAAAACCTAAGAAACCCAGAACTCACTAAAATAGGCATAACTTCCCTTTCGCATGTTTGTTTGAGCACTGTGAAAAGTAAAATTGAAGCTCGTGAGATGAGTGAGGACCAAGTTTAGTAGAAACTATGAGAAGATCAAATAAATATAAGATATAGTAGTTATACCACTCCAAAAGAAAGTCCAACTTCAAACGATCAAAACTTTCACTCCGGTTGTCCATTTGAACTCTACCACATATCAAATAGAAAGTAGCGAAGATATCTACGCAGAAGGATGAATTGAACACAGTTATAGTCATGTTAGAGACCTTAAATCTCATAAACCCATCAGAAGGCCTCCAAAACTCCATTTTAGTGTAAGGATCCCTGTCAAAATTTTCATTAAATGGTCATAACTTCTTATCTGGGTGTATGTTCGGCCTCCGACACCTGTTTTTATTGTAGTTAATTCCATGAGATTCAGTTTGAACATTCACTGAGAAGAAATGGACACCCGAAGAAGAAGGTATTCCTTTTTCAAGGACTCTGTGATTTGTTAGGTTTATCGAGACCCCATTTCTAGCATTTTTGTCATGTCTGCTATTTTTTAAAACAACTATAACTTAATATTAGTGTTATTATTATTATCATCATCATCTCATCCACATGCACATGCACATGTGTTATTATTATATTTTCATTACCTTGCACATGCACATGCAATGCAAACACGCTATTTTATTATCACATGCGTTGTTATTATTCATGTTATTATTATTATTGTGGTTGTTGTTGTTGTTCTAGTTGTCATAGTTGTTGTTGTTGTTGTTATTTTCATCACATAAAAATGCACATGTGAATACACATACACACACATTCAATGCACGTGCATTATTCTATAATCACATGCATTGTTAATAATATTAATAATAATAATAATAATAATAATATTATTATTATTATTATTATCAACATCATCATCATCATCACATGAAAATTTAATGCACGTGCATTACTATTTATTACCATGCACGAGCCCACATAATGCATATGCCATATTCTATTATCACATGCATTGGTACTACTACTATTATCACCCCCACCACTACTATTATTAGTATTGTTGTTATTATTACTATCATCACATGAAAATGTAGATGCAGAGGCGTTATTATTATATATTTTTTACCATGCACATGCATATGAAATGAACTTGTATTATTCCTTTATTATTATTATTATCACATTATTATTATAATAATTATAATTATTATTATCATTATCATTATTATTATCATTATAACAGGCAAATGCACATGCATGTGCGTTGTTATTTATTATTTATTATCATGCACGTGCATGCGTTATTATTATTATTATTACATCAGTACTATTAATATTATCATCAAATGTAAATGCACTAGCACATGCATGTGTGTTCTTATTTATTATTATTGATTTATTATTTACTACTATGCACATGCACATTAAATGAACTTGTGTTATTATTATATTATTATTATTATTATTATTAACATTAATATTATATTTTTTGTTTGTATCATCAAATAAAAATTCACATGCACGTGCGTTGTTATTTATTATTTATTACCATGTACGTGCATGTGTAATTATCATTATCATTACAAGTAAATGCACATGCACGTGTGTTATTATATATTATTTATTATCACGCACATGAAAATGCAATTCACTTACGTTATTCTATTATCACATATGTTATTATTATTTATTCTCATGCACGTGGGCATGTAATGCACGTGCATTATTCTATTATCACATATTTTATTATTTATTATTTATTATCATTTACATGCAAATGTACATTCATGTGGACTTGGTTATTATTAATTGTTTATTACCATGCACATTCACATGCACATGAACTTGGATGTACATTATTATTTATTATTTATTATCATTCACATGCACATGCACATACACATGTAATTCATATGCATTGTTATTTATAATTTATTATTTGTTATCATTCACATGCAAATGCGCATGCATATGCACATGCATGTGCGTTATGATTTATTATTTAAACCATGAACATGCATGTTCATTATTACTATTATTATTATTATTAGAGGTATTTTTTGGGTTTATTGGCATTTTTTACAATTTTTATGTGTTATTAACATTTATTATGGGTTTTTAGTGTTTTAGGTGTTTTAATGGTATATTTGCGTGTTTTAGGGTTTGGTGGGGGTTATTAGGATTTTATTAGGGTTTATTATGGTGTATTAAGGTTTATTAGGGTTTATTAGGTATTTATAGGGTTTTATTAGGATTGTATTGGGTTTATTGGTGTATATTATGGTCTATTATGGTATATTTGGGTGTGTTTAGAATTTATTAGGGTTTATTATCGTTCATTATGGTTTATTAAATTTTAAGAGGGTATATTAGGGTTTTTAGGGTTTAGTAGTGTTTATTAGGGTTTATTAGTGCTTTTAAGCATTGTTAGGTTTTATATGCATTTATTAGGGGTTTAGGGTTTTTTAATGGTATATTTGCGTTTTCTAGGGTATAGTGGGTTTATTATGGTTTATTGTAGTGTTTTATGGTTAATTAGGGTTGTTTATGTATTTTTAGGGTTTTATTAGGGTTGAGTAGGTATCTTTATTGTTTTATTAGGGTTTATTATTATTGAGTAGTGTTTATTAGGGTTTGTTAGGGATTTTTACGGTTTACTAGGGTTTGTTAGTTTTTTTATTAGGGTATATGAGTGTTTTTAGTTTTTTTTCATATATATGAAGATTTGTTAGGGATTTTTAGGTATTATTATCATGTTTTTAGTGTTTGTGAGCATTTGTTATGGTTTATTCGGTTTTTTTAGAATTTATTATGGTTTATTAGGGTTTCTATGGCTTTTTAATGATTTGTTTGCATTTTCTTGTCTATTGGGGTTTAGTTGGGTTTTATTAGGTTTTATTATGGTGTGTCAAGTCTTATTTGGGCTGAGAAGGTATTTTTAGGGTTTTATTATGGTTTTATTATGTTTTATTGGTTTTTATTAGGGTTTCTTTGTGATTTTTAGGGTTTATTAGGGTTTGTTAGGGGTTTATTAGTTTTTTTTGTTTTATTAGGTAATATTAGTGTTTGTTAAGTTTTTTTTAGAAAATATAGTGTTTTTTATTGTTTGTGAGGGTTTTGTTTTTTTTTGTGAGCTTTTTAGGGTTTCTTAGGTTATATTAGTGTTTATTATGGTTTATTATAGTTTCTAGGGTGGAAGAGGTTCAGGACTAGGCAAGCCTAGCCCCCCTAAAATCAATAATACATATAGAGACAATTACAATATGGGTCAAAAAGGGCAAGAGTGAATCTCACCATTCATATCCGTGTCAACCAAGGGAGATAAAAAACATGGGGACACAAAGGACCGCATCGAGAATCTTTCATCAATCGCCCTTTTCGAGAGAGCATCCTCCACAGAGGTGGCCTCCCTATAAACATGAGACACACTAATGCTCAGGGAACGTGAGATATCAAGGCACTTGATCCAATGTGAGGGTAGTCGCCAAGGGACATCCCTGGAAAAAATCTTAAGAGCCGCAACTGCAAGCATCGAGTCTGACTCAATCCAAATCCTTTTCCACCCAAAACGGCTTGCATATTTCACAGCCTTTATAATGGCACAAAGCTCCACTTCATAGGCACAACCATCACCAATAAAATGAAATAAGCATCCCTTGACAAACCCTCTGCATGTACGAAAGACACTGCCACACCTCGAAGGCCTCGGAGCTCCCAGTGTCGCACCATCAACATTGACATTCAACCATGTTGGAGTTGGAGGAATCCATCTAACCAACCTCAGGACCATTCGTTTCCTGCTTCGGCCAGCAACCCCAAGAAAGCGTAGTAATGTTAGATCATTAAAATCATTCCACATCGAACCTATTTGAATTCATGAAGTAGTCTAAATCATCTTTTGAATGGAGACCATGCCTCCATGAAGCGTAAGGGGTTGCCGATTGAAGGCGGAAGCATTGCGAGCAGCCCAGACATAATGAATAATTTCCACCGCACCAGTAAGCTGCAGGTTATGAACCTGATCACTTTGTTTCGTCTCCACATGGCCACGCAAGAGATCGTAAATCAGTCCTTGTTGGCAGCACTTCATGCAGATTATGGTTTCTATGGATTTTTAAGTTATATTAGTGTTTTTTGTCTTTATTAGGTTATATTAGTGTTTTTATGTCTTTTTACGTAATATAGCATGTTTTTATTATTTTTGATCTTTTTTTATTGTTTGTGAGTTTTTCTAGGGTTTATTAGGTTATATTAGAGTTTATCAGAGTTTCTAGGGATTTTTTAAGGTATACTAGCGTTTGTTTTCATTATTATGGTTTTGTAGGGTTTGATAGGGGTTATTATGGTGTGTTACGGTTTGTTAGGTTTTAGTAGGGTTTATTTGGATTTATTTATGATTTATTAGGGTTTTTAGGTATTGTTTGGGGTATATTAAGGTTTATTAGTGTTCATTAGTGTCTATTAGGGTTGGTTAGTGTTGTTTAGATTTTTTAATGTGTTCTTAGGGTTTATTTGGTTTTATTATCATTTATTAGGGTTTATTAGGTATTTTTAGGGTTTTATTAGGGTTGGGTAGTGTCTCTTAGGGTTTTTAGGGATTATAAGGCGTTTTTAGGGATTACTAGAGTTTATTAGGGGTTTATCAGGGTTTAATTTTTTATATTATGGTATATTAGAGTTTAATATTTTTGAGGGTTTTGAAGTTTCTTTAGGGTTTTTTAGCATTTTTTAGTGTTTGTGTAGCGTTGTTTGACTTTTTGTAGCATTTTTGGTGTTTTTGTAGCGTTTTTATGGTTTAATTAGTAGTTTTAGGTTTTATGTAGCATTTGTTAGGGTTTATGTAACATTTTTTGGGTTTGTGTAGCGTGTTTATGGTCTAGGTTTTATGTAGAATTTTTTAGGGTTTATGTTGCATTTTCTGGGATTATATAGCATTCTTATGGGTGATGTAGTATTTATGTTGCATTTTTAGGGTTTATGTAACGTTTTTAGGGTTGATGTAGTATTTTTAGGGTTTATGTTGTGTTTTTAGGTTTTATGTAGCGTTTTTCAATGTTTTTGTTGCATTGTTTAGGGTTTATGTTATGGTTCTACGGTTTATGTGGGGCATTTTGGTTTATGTAGCATTATTTGGGTTTATGTTTCGTTTTTTGGATTTATGTTGCATTTTGAGGGTTTATGTTGCATTTTTGGGGTCTATGTAACATTGTTTGGGTTTATATATCTATTTGTTTCCTTTTTTAGGGTTTTGATGGTTGTTTATGGTTAGTAGTGGTTTTAAGGGTTGTTAAAGGGTGTTTCTGGTTTTTATGGTATTTGATGGGTTTTCATTGGTTTTTTGGGGGGTTTTAAGGGTTTATTAGTTTTTTCTGGATTGATAGGGGTTGTTAGGGTTTTTCGTGTATTTTATGGTTTTTTGGGTACTGTATCAGTTTTTAGGGTTTATGTAGTGTGTTTTAGCATTTTTTGGGTTCTTTAGGGGTTTTAGTGTTCTTTAGAGTCTATTATGGTTCCATATAGTTTATTATGGTTCTTTAGGGATTACTAGGGTTCTTTAGGATTTGTTACAGTTTATTATCATTTTTATTGAATGTTAGGGTTTTATTGGGCTTTTGTAGGCATTAATAGCTTTTTTTGGAGTTATCAATCATTTATAGGGTTGTTTAGGATTTATTAGGGTTTCTTAGGGTTTATTTTATTTATTATGGTTGATTAATGCGTATTTGGGTTTATTACAATTTATTAGGGTTTATTATGATTTGATAGGGTTTATTGCGGTTTATTATGTGATTGTTATGGTTTGTTTCAGTTTGTTACGATTTATTTTTTGTTGTTAGGATTTGTTACGATTTATTTGGGTTTATTAGGGTTTTTTACTATTTATTATGAGGTTATTATGGTTTTTAGGGTTTATTAGCAGGTTGTAGGGTTTTGTAGGATATTATTTGGTGGGTTTTTTAGTGCTTTGTTGGGTTTGTTAGGATTTTTAGTGATTATTAGGATTTATTATGGTTCAATAGTGTTTTTTATTATATATGAGAGGTTTTGGGGATTTTGTAGCATTTATTTGAGTTTAAAAAAGTTTTTAGGGTTTTTTAAAGGTTATTATGATTTATTAGTGTTTATTAGGGTTATAGGGTTTAATAGTGGGTTTAAGGTGTTATTTGGGTTTATTAGTGGTTGTTAGGGTTTGTTAGGTTTTGTTAGGGTTTGTTAGGACGTGTGTTATTCTATTATCACACACGTTATTATTATCATTATTATCATTATCATTATTATAATTTTCAATATTGTTATTACTATTATTATTAATATTATTTTTATCGTCAGAGGAAAATGCAGATGCACGTGCGTTATTATTTATTATTTATCATATATTATTTATTTCCATGAACAGTCATATGTTGTTGTTGTTGTTGTTTTTGTTGTTTTTGTTGTTGTTGTTATTGTTGTTGTTGTTATCATCACATGAAAATGCACATGCATATCCATTATTATTTATTACCATGAACGTGCACATGCAATGCACCTACATTATTCTATTATCACATGAATTTTTATGGTTATTTTTATTATTACTATTATTGTTATTATTGTTATTATCATCAAATGCAAATGAAAATTGACGTGCATTATTATTTATTACCATACACGTGCACATTCAATTCATGTGCATTATTATATTGTCACATGCGCTATTATTATTAATATTACTATTATTGTTATTATTATCATCACATTCACTACGAGTTATTATTTATTATCATGCACTGCACATGCACTGCAGATGCGTTATTCTATTATCACATGCGTTGTTGTTACTAATAATAATAATATTATTACTATTATTGTTATTAATTTTATTATTATCATCATCTCATGCACATGTACGTGCATTATAATTTATTTTTTATTACCATGCACGTGCACATGAAATGCACACACGTTATATTATTATCACATATGTTGTTATTCTTATTGTTTTCATTATTATTGTGGTTTTTGTTGTTGTTGTTGTTGTTGTCACATGAAAATTCACATGCAAATGCACATTAAAATGCACATGAAAATACATAAACACGCACATTCAACGCACGTGCGATATTCTATTATCATATGCGTTGTTATTATTATTATTATTATTATCATCATCATCATCATCATCATAATCATCACATTAGAATGCAATGCACACGCGTTATTATTTATTACCATGCACATGCACACGTAATTCCCATGCAATATTCTATTATCACATGAATTGGTACTTCTACTATTATCAAAACTACTACTACTGCTATTATTATTATTATCATCACATGCAATTGCAGATGTACGTGCATTATTATTTATTATTTATTACCATGCACTTGCATATGCAATGAACTTGTATTATTCATTTATTATTATTATTATTATCATAGTTTTATTATTATTATTATTATTATTATCATTATTATTATCATTATCACATGAAAATCCACATACATGTGTGTTGTTATTTATTATTTATTACCATGCACGTGCATGCGTTATTAATATTATTATTACAATTATTATTATTAATATTATTATCAAATGTAAATGCACATGTACATGCATGTGATTTCTTATTTTCTATTATTTATTTATTATTTTCTACTATTCATGTGCAAATGCAATGCACTTGCGTTATTCTATTAATATTATTATTATTATTATTATTATTATTGTTTGTATCATCCAATACAAATGCACATGCACGTGTGTTATTATTTATTATTTATTACCATGCATGTGCATGCGTCATTATCATTATCATTATATGTAAATGCACATACACGTGTGTTATTATATATTATTTATTACCATGCACATGAAAATGCAATCCACTTGTGTTATTCTATTACCACATGTGTTATTATTATTTATTCTCCTGTATGTGCACATGAAATGCACTTGTGTTATTCTATTATCACATGTGTTATTATTTATTATTAATGATCATTCACATGAAAATTCACATTCATGTGGACTTGGTTATTAATTATTGTTTATTACCAAGCACATGCACATCCACATGCAGATGCAGATGCAGATGCACATGCACATACACATGAACATGCACTTGGATGTGAGTTATTATTTATTATTTATTATCATTCACATGAACATGCACATACACATGGAATTCACATGGGTTGTTATTTTTTATTTTTTATTTTTTATCATTCACATGAAAATGCGCAGGCATATGCACATGTACGTGTATTATGATTTATTATTTAAACCATGCACATGCATATGCACATGCACGTGATTTATTACTACTATTATTATTCGAGGAATTATTTGGGATTACTATCATTTTTTATGATTTTTAGGTGTTATTGACATTTATTATTGTTTGTTAGGGTTTAGGGTTTTTAATGGTATATTAGCGTTTTTTAGGGTTTGGTGGGGGTTATTAGGATTTTATTAGGGTTTATTATGGTGTGTCAATATTTATTAGGGTTTATTAGGTATTTTTAAGGTTTTATTAGGATTGAGTTGGGTTTATTAGGGTATATTATGGTATATTATGGTATATTGTGGTATATTTGGGTTTGTTTAGGATTTATTAGGGTTTATTATGGTTCATTATGGTTTATTAATTTTTAAGAGGGTATATTCTGGTTTTTTAGTGTTTAGTAGTATTTATTTGGGTTTATTAGCGCTTTTAAGCTTTTTTAGGTTTTATTAGCACTTATTAGGGGTTTTAGGGATTTTTAATGCTATATTTGAGTTTTTAGGGTTTAGTGGGGTTTATTATGGTTTATTATTGTGTTTTAAGGTTTATTAGTGTTGAGTTGGTATTTTTAGGGTTTTATTAGGGTTGAGTCGGTATCTTTAAGGTTTTATTAGGTTTTTTTAGGGTTGAGTACAGTTTATTAGGGTTCGTTAGGGTTTTTTAGTGTTTACTAGGGTTTGTTAGTGTATTTATTTGGGTATATGAGTGTTTTTTAGTTTTTGTTAAAATATATGAGGGGTTGTTATGACTTTTTAGGTTTTATAAGTGTGTTTTTAGTATTTGTGAGCAATTTTAATGGTTTATTAGCTTTTACTTGAATTTATTATGGTTTATTAGGGTTTCTAGGGATTTTTAATGGTTTGTTTGCGTTTTTTTGTTTATTGGGGTTTAGTTGGGTTTTATTAGGTTTTGTTATGATGTGTTAAGGTTTATTAGAGTTGAGAAGATATTTTTAGGGTTTTATTAGGGTCTTATTAGGGTTTATTAGGGATTTTTAGGGTTTGTTAAGGGTTTATTAGTTTTTTTGTTTTATTTGGTTATATTGGTGTTTGTTAGGCCTTTTAAGATTATATAGCATGTTTTTATTGTTTGTGAAAATTTTGTTTTTGTTTTTGAGCGTTTTAGGGTTTCTTTGGTTATATTAGAGTTTAATATGGTTTATTAGGGTTTCAAGGGATTTTTACGGTATATTAGCGTTTTTGTCTTTATTCGGTTATATTAGTGTCTTTATGTCTTTTTAGGAAATATAGCTCCTTTTTATTGTTTGTGGGCGTTTTTTTATTGTTTGTGAGCGTTTTTAGGGTTTATTAGGTTATATTAGTGATTATCAGGGTATCGAGGGATTTTTTAAGGTATACTAGAATTTTTTCTCTATTAGGGTTTTGTAAGGTTTTATTAGGGGTTATTATGGTTTGTTAACATTTGTTAGGGTTGAGTAGGGTTTATTTGGATTTATTTATGGTTTATTAGGGATTTTTAGGGTTTTTTCGAGGATAGTTAGGGTTTATTAGTGTTTATTAGTGTCTATTAGTGTTGATTAGTGTTTTTTAGGTTTTTTTGAGGTGTTTATACGTTTTATTAGGATTTATTATCATTTATTAGGGTTTATTAGGTATTTTTGGGGTTTTACTAGGGTTGAGTAGAGTTTCATAGGTTTTTAGGGATTGTGAGGTGTTTTTAGGGATTATTAGAGTTTATTAGGGGTTTATTAGGGTTTAAATTATTATATTATGGTATATTAGTGTTTAATATTTTTGAGGGTTTTAAAGTGTCTTTAGGGTTTTTAACATTTTTTAGGGTTTGTGTAGCATTGTTAGAGTTTATGTAGCATTTTTAGTGTTTATGTATCTTTTTCTGTGTTAAGTTAGCGGTTTAAGATTCTATGTATCATTTTTAGGGTTTATGTAATGTTTTTAGGGTTTACGTAGCGTGTTAAGGGTTTAGGTTTTATGTACCATTTTATAGGGTTTATGTTACGTTTTATGGGTTTATGTAGCGTTTTTAGGGGTGATGTAGTGTTTATGTTGCATTTTTTAGGGTTTATGTAATGTTTTAAGGGTTCATGGAGTGTTTTTAGGGTTTATATTGTGTTTTTTGGTTTTATGTAGCATTTCTAATTTTTATGTAGAGGTATTTAGGGTTTATGTTTGTTTTTTAGGGTTTATGTTACAGTTCTAGGGTTTATGTAGTGCTTTTAGGGTTTATGTAGCGTTTTTTGGGTTTATGTTGCATTTTTTGGTTTATGTTGTGTTTTTAGGGTATTTGTTGCTTTTTTAGGGTTTATGTAACGTTTTTAGGGTTTATGTATCTATTTGATGCATTTTTTAGGTTTTAATGGTTGTCTATGGTTTTTAGTGTTTTTTGGGTTTTTAAGGGTTGTTAACGGGTGTTTATGGTTTTTATGGTATTTGGGGGATTTTTAATGGGTTTTTGGGGGTTTTATGGGTTAATTAGTTTTTTTGTTATTGATAGGGGTTGTTAGGGTTTTTAATGTGTTTTAGGGTTTTTTGGGTATTGTAGTGGTTTTTAGGGTTTATATAATGTGTTTTAGCGTTTTGTGGGTTCTTTAGGGTTTTTTATAGTTCTTTTGATTTTAATATGGTTCTTTAGGGTTTATTAGTGTTCTTTAGAATTTATTAGTGTTCTTTAGGATTTTTTACAGTTTATTATCAATTTTTATTGTATATTACGGTTTTATTCGGCTTTTGTAGGCATTAATAGATTTTTAAAGGGTTTATCAACCTTTTTTAGGGTTATTTAGAATTTATTAGTGTTTATTGGGGTTTATTTTATTTATTAGGGTTTAGTAACGTGTATTTGGGATTAATATGATTTATTAGGGTTTATTATGATTTTTTAGGTTTCATTAGGGTTTATTAGGGGTCTGTTATGATTTGTTTCAGTTTATTATGATTTATTTGGCTTTGTTAGGATTTGTTACGATTTATTTGGGGTTTTTAGTTTTTGTTACGATTTATTTTGGGGTTATTAGGGTTTTTTAGGGATTATTAGTGTGTTGTAGGGTTTTGTAGGCTATTATTTGGAGGTTTTTGTAGCGTTTTGTCAGGATTGTTAGGGTTTTTTGTGATTATTAGGGTATATTATTGTTTAATAGTGTTTTTATTGTATATAAGGGGTTTTAGGGATTTTTTAGTGTTTATTAGAGTCTAATAGAGTTTTTTGGGGTTTATGACAGTTTATTACGATTTATTAGTGTTTATTATGGTTTTTAGGGTTTAATAGTGGGTTTTAGGGGTTATTAGAGTATATTAACGGTTCTTAGGGGTTATAAATGGGTTTTTGGGGTTTTTAGGTTTTGTTAGGTTTTTAGGGTTTTTTATGGTTTGTTTGAGTTTTTTGGGTTTTATGCGTTTTTTTGATTTATGGGTGTGTTTTGATTTTTATGCTTTGTTAGGGTTATTTTAGCATTTTTAAGGTTTTGTTGCATTTTGTGGGTTTTGAAGCATTTTTCAGTTTTTTGTAGAACTTTTCCGGGTTTATGTAGCATTGTTAGTGGATTTAGTAGTTCATTAGGGGTTTATTAGGGGTTTATTAGGGTTTAATTTTTTATATTATGGTATATTAGGATTTAATATTTTTGAGGGGTTTGAAGCATATTTAGGATTTTTGTAGCATTTTTTAGGGTTTAGTTGGCGGTTTTAGGTTTTATGTATCATTTTTATGGTTTATGTAATGTTTTTAGGGTTCATGTATTGTGTTTAGGGTTTAGGTTTTATGCAGTATTTTTAGATTTTATGTTGCATTTTATGGGTTTAACACTAGTGGAAATACGAGATTTAATGTCGACGTAATAACGTCGGTTTTTTATAAACTGACGCCAATAGTATGTGAGGAAAATTTATTGCGTCGGTTCTTAGAAAAACCAACACCAAAAACAATTATTCGATGATTTTCCGCGTCGGTTTTCTGAAAACCGATGAGGAAAATAAAAAAAAACTTTTTTGAATCAGTTTTGAAGAATACTGATGCCAATAATAAAAAAACTATTTGGCTTTGGTTTTCAAGTAAACCGATGCCATAAGATGAAGTTTCGGCATCAGTTTTCTCCAAAACCGATGCCGAAACATAGAATCCCAATAATTTTTGGCATCGGTTTTGGTTAAAATGGATGTAGAAAACAAAGAAAGGAATTTCGGTGTCGTTTATTCTCAAATCCAACCCTGAATGTTTTTTTTAATTTTCAGCGTGGGTTTTTAACAAAACTGACTCCCAAAGTCTTTTAAAATTAATCAGGGTCACGAATCCCACATTTTGTTGGATTGTCGAAATCGAATCCTGTTGTGGTACCTTGTACTCCCAACGACCTTTGAAGAACTATTCGTGATCTTGGAAGGCCATTGCTGACGGTTTTGTTCCGTTTTCACAATTTTCAGTTTGCGTTCTTCATTTTTATGTCTTGTTTTATCTTCCATTGTTTATTTATTCTTCCATAACACTATTTTATGTGACATTCAATTTTCATTTGATTTTAGTTGTTGTTAATCATTATTTTTTGTTTTTTATTATAATTGTTTTATATCTTTTGTAGTGTTTGTTTTTTGAAGTCATTATACCAAATTCTGTTTGGATTGGAGATCTTCATTCGGGTTGAAATTCCAATTTTGTAAGTGTTTTTAATTTTGTAGATAAATCATTTATCATTCAATTTGGTTATTGATTTGCTTTAACTATGAGTTTATATTTCATTTTAAATGTGTTAGGAAATGGTTAAATATTCTTTCAACAGACATTCTTAAATATTCTGTCAACAAATTTTATATTTTTACATTGACTCGAATCAAATTTTACCCAATACACTTAGTGCATCCTTTAAATTAACGCACTCTTTTATACTTTTGACACATGCCACAACGAAATAACGAAACAACTATGTAAAATGACCTAATAAATTTTAGAATAATGATATTATAATTAAATTATAATATCAATATAACACACAAGTATATAATATGAAAATAAAATGTTTACTATTTGTAAATGTATTTCATATCAGATATTTTCTATCCGATTATCAATAGTTTTTATTAAATGTGTTTTTGTTTACAAATTATCTAATAGATATTTAAATGTTTATATGTTTAATATATTCACCAAATATATTGTGATATCAGGTATTTAATGGATCTTAAAATATAATGATAAACAATAACTAAAATCAAACGAAAATTGAAGTCATTATACCGAATGCTGTTTGGATTGAGGATCTCCATTCGGGTTGAACTTCAAATTTTGTAAGTTTTTTTAATTTTGTATATAAATCATTTATCATTAAATTTGGTTATTGATTTTATTTAACTATTAGTTTATATTTTATTTTAAATATGTTAGGACATGGTTAAATATTCTTTCAACAGACATTCTTAAATATTCTGTCAACAAATTGTATATTTTTACATTGACTCCAATCAAATTTCACCCAACACACTTAGTGCACCCTTTAAATTAATGAACTCTATAATACTTTTGACACATGCAACAACTAAATAATGAAACAACTATGTAAAATGACATAATAAATTTTAGAATAATTATATTATAATTAAATTATAATATCAATATAACACACATGTATATAATATGAAAATAAAATGTTTACTATTTGTAAATTTGTTTCATATCTGATATTCTCTATATGATTATCAATATTTTTTATCAAATGTGTTTTTGTTTAAAAATTATCTAATATATATTTAAATGTTTATATGTTTTAATAGATTCACCAAATATATTGTGATATCACATATTTAATGGATCTTAATTGGATTCATCTATAAAGAACCACTAGTGAATATGAAATAGGAGTTGATAATTTTATGGAATTTGCTAAACAACATCTTCAAAACATTGATATGATTTTATGTCCAGGTGTGAAGTGTGTACATATGAGAAAGTTAAACTCCAGAGAAATCAAGGATCATCTCATTTGTTATGGTTTTAGCCTTAATTATACACGTTGGATGTGGTATGGTGAAAGAACTGAAAATTCAACATCCAATGTTGATGATGATATTTATAATGAGGCAGAGGATCGTATTGAAGAATTAATTCATGATTTAGGTGTTGAATCCATCGAAAAAACACCAACTATTGAACGATTGTATGGATATTCTGAGAAACCATTATTCCCAGGTTGGAGTAAATATACAGTGTTATCATCAGTTTTGAGATGAGTTAACTTAAAAGAAAAAAATGGGTGGAGTGATAACAGTTTCTCCAGTTTACTTGAGCTTTTAAAAGATCTACTTCTAGAAGGAAATGGGCTTCTAGATTCTAATTATGAGGCAAAAAAAATATTATGCCCAATGGGATTGGGGTATAAAAAGATACATGATTTCCCCAATGATTGTATACTACATAGGAAAGAAAATGAATATTTATCAAGTTGTCCTAGATGTGGGACATCACGCTATAAGATAGATGAGAAATTCAACTCATATTCATTCTCAGGTGATGTCATCTAACGTCATGAAAAATCAATCTTGTACTTTCCAATGATATCGTCCAATATTTTTGGCATACAATTATGATAATTCAATTCTGATTCAATTTTAGGTACCAGAATCAAAACTCTTGCTAAAGAAAATTGGAACCTTACAATAATTCCTCATTTGAAGCATCTATTTGCAAATTAAATTGATGAAAAAGGGTTAAGATGGCATTTATATGAGCGCATCCTTGATGGTAACTTAGGTCACCCTTCCGATTCACCATAGTGGAAGAGTTTTGATAAAACATTTCATGATTTTGGATGTGAAGTTATAAATATCAGAATGGTATTCGGTACTAATGGAGTGAATCCATATCGGAGCCTCAGTAGAAAACATAGTTCTTGTCCTATTTTGCTGGTAGTTTACAACTTTTCCCCACATCAATGTATGAATAAAAAATATGTTATGATGAGCTTGATGATTTCTGGACCAAAACAACTGAGAAATGATATTGATGTGTATCTTTCACCATTGATTGATGATTTGATACTGCTATGGGAGGAAGGTGTTAATGTTTTTGATGCATACAAGAAAGAGTATTTTCTTTTGCATGCTACGATAATGATCACTATAAACGACTTTCCTGCATATGGAAACTTATCTGGATATAGTGTAAAGGGACATAAATCATGTCCAATTTGTGAAGAACAAACTTTATATTATCAACTGAAGAATGGATGAAATTCATTGTACATGGTACATCGATGATTTTTGCGAATTGATCATCCTTATCGTAGATTGAAAAAATCATTTAACGGTTTACAAGAATACAACCTCCCCCCTCAACCATTTCCAGTTGAAGAATACTATGACAGGGTGATAGATATTGATTCGACATTTTGAAATAGATGAATTTCTGGTTTTCAAAAACATATATGGAAGAAGTAGTCTTTTTTTTGTACTACCTTATTAAAGATCTTTAGAGATAAAACATAACATTAATGTTATGCATGTTGAGAAAAAAATATGTGACAGTTTGATTGGGACATTGTTAGACATAAAACTAAATACAAAAGATCTATTGTATGCTATATTGGACTTGATATTAATGAGAATGCATTTGGAGTTAGCTCCCGCTATGAAAGGAAACAGAACATATTTACCTCCGGCATGTCACACATTAAGCAAGATTCAAAAGATGAATTTTTGTCAGTGTCTTCATGGTATTAATTTACCCAGTGGTTTTTCCTCAAATGTGAATAATTTGGTGTCATTGAAGGATTTTAAATTAATAGGTATGAATTATCATGATTTCCATGTGTTGATGCAACAACTTCTACCAGTAGCAATGTGTGGTATATTACCGACATCTGTCAGAAAGACTATCATCAGGTTATGTAATTTCTTCAAATACATTTGTAGCAATGTCGTTGATCCAAATTTGTTAATGTATTATAGAATGAAGCAGCTATTAATTTTTTTCAACTAGAAATGTATTTCCCACCCACATTTTTTGATGTAATGGTTCATCTGCTGATTCATTTGGTGCATGAGATAAGAACATGTGGGTCCGTTTATTTAAGATGGATGTATCCTTTTGAAATATATATATATAAATTTTGAAAGGATATGTTAAAAATACTTATCGACCAGAGGCCTCAATTATTCAAAAATATGTATTAGAAGAGGTGATTCAGTTCTGTACTGACTATTTGAATGAGGTGGAACATATTGGTCTCCCTCTATCTTGACATATGATAGTTGATAGTAATGGTAGAGGGGATTTAAGCTTAAAGGTAAAGTTCATTCCATGTGATTAAGTGATGCTGGCACATTTATACATTTTTAACAACACAGATGAAGTTCAATCATATATATCCTCACATATTGATGAATTAAAGTTATGATATCATAAAAGAAACCAAAAGTGGTTGATGATTGAGCATAAAAAGACATTTGTTTCATGGTTTAAAGAGAAAGTCACCCCAGATATATCTGCATCAGAAACATTGAAGCGGTTAGTAGGAAGACCATCTCTTAATTTGATCACATGGTCTGGTTTTGATATCAATGGATACACATTTTATACAAAAAACCTAGACGACAAGAGTACGGTTCAGAATAGTGGTGTAATGGTTTTTGCTGAAGCATTGCATTTTTCGAGTGCCAAAGATAAAAACCCGATTTCAGCATCAACATCATATTTGGGAGTGATTGAATACATATGGGAAATTGAATATTTTAAATTTTCAGTCACTATTTTTAAGTGTAATTGGGTTGATAGTAATAGTGGTGTGAAACATGATGAATATGGGTTTAAACTGGTTGATTTGAAAAGGTTTAATTACAATGAGGAACCATTTATCATGGAAACACATGAAAAACAAGTATTTTATGTCATTGATCCGTCGAATGATCATTGGTCAGTTTTTTTGCAGGGAAAAAAGATTCCATTTGGGTGATGAGGATGATTCTGATGATGTTAGTGATTTACATGAGCCTTATTCATGTATTACGCAATTTCCAAATGATTACAATGTGTATAAGACAGACATAGTGCATGCAACACGTACTGATCATGATGAAGGCATGTTCGAAAACAATAAATGGGTCTCCTAATTTTTTTGGTAAATATTTATATTTTTTTTCATTTTTGAAAATTACAAATGCATGCCTCTTTTTTACTTATTTTTGTCTTCCTTATTTCTAATTATTCGTTTTTTTAATGATATGCTTGTACACAAAATTTTATTACACTTTCTAGTAGAAATGTCAGATACAGATATAGAGGAGCACTTACCGAGTTATATCTATTTTGACATATTATTAAATATTCAGTAATATACTTATTTAATGAAATAAAACTGTAAATTTACAAAAAAATGTTGCAGGAATACTGATGCGTCCTCTCCAAAGGAGACTTCTCCTGTTACTACTCAAAAATCAAGTTATCAAGTTGGTAAACATGGTATTACACATTTAACAAAACTATCACTTGCTCATGATGATGAAAAAGTACACATCCGTTTTGATGATAATAATAATGCAGTTGGACCAAATGTTGTTCAGTTTGTCAGTAATATAGTGATGCAGATTCATTGCAGGATTAGTATTTTATATCCTAATTGGATGTCAGTGGACAGGACGGTGAAGCAACAACTTTGGGAGGCCATGGTGGTAAAATATCTTAATTTATTTCTTCTATCTCATTTTTTGAATATTACATATTCTAAAAGAACTATTTAATTTATTCAATTACAGATTAAATTCAATTTTGAGGAAACCAAATAAATTAAGAGAAGACATATCTCTTTAGCGGCGATTTGATGGATTGATTTTAAAACCAAAATGATAAGAAATTATGTTTTTGGAAAGAGAATGTTTGAAAGCCCATATCTTAAGTATCTTTATATAGATGAAGAAACCTAGAAGCGATTTGTTGAAAGTCATTAGGAAGTGAAATTTCAGGTATGGTAATTGTTTTATATTTTAAAATTTAGGCTATATTTTTCTTATTAAGTATTAGTTTAATTTTATAAAACAGGCCTCCAAGAGATCTCATCAGGAGATCCAGTTGACAAACGTATACCCTCATACTTTATCACGTGGAGGGTAGTCGTATTTGGAGTAGAAAATGATTGATGAAAAATTTGATGCATTAAGTTCTCGATCAAGTAGTGATTAAGAAGAGGTCCAGTTTGTTCCTCCATCTCATCCCACTCGCCATGAGAAATGGAAACGACAAAGAAGAAGAAAAATTGAACAGTATCTTAATGAGGAATCTCATCAAGTGGAAGATAGAATTGTAAGTAAATATTATTTATCTATTTACAATTTTTCTATTTTATAATCTATAAACACTAATTTAACATATTTATTTTTCATTTCCGGATGAACTTAAGGAGCAAGAGACATAGGGCTATTTTATCCCCGAGGGTAGGATGGTCATCCTAGCCACTACTTTGGGAAAGGCAAAACACCCCGATTGGGTTAGAGGATATCAGGAGGGTGTTAGTATTCAATGGGTTTTTGGTAATAGTAATCATTCAAGAGACCCAGAAATAAAATCCTTAAAATAATAGCAGGAAGATATTAAATAGTCTATGGGTTATCAAATTCAAGCAGTAGTGTAGAAGGATTTATTAGAAATCTTGGAAAGACAGTCACAGTCTGCACAACCTTCCCAGGTATATTATTTATTTGTCATTAATTTTTCTATTTTATAAATTATATACACTAATACAACTTTTCCTTTTTTCAGCATTCTCAGCCTCCTCACCCAGACTACCCAGCCCATCTGCTTACCCTGCCCCATCTGTGCAGCCTTCCAAGGTATATTATTTATTTTTCATCAATTTTTTTATTTTATAAATTATAAACACACATATAACTTTTTCATTTTTCATCATTCTCAGCCTCCTCACTCAGATTACCATGCCCCATCTGCTTACCCTGCCCCGTCTTCGCAGGCTTCTGAGATATATTATTTATTTTTCATTAATTTTTCTATTTTGTAAATTATAAACACTAATATAACATTTTCATTTTTCAGCATTCTCATCCTACTCACCCGGACTACCCTACCCCATCTGTTTACCCTGCCCCATCTGCGCAACCTTTCGAGGTATAATATTTTATTTTAATCAATTTTTCTATTTTATAAATTTTAAACACTAATATACCTTTTTCATTTTTCAGTCTTCTTAGCCTGCTCACCCAGACTACCCTTCCCCACCTGCTTACTTTGAGCCTCCACATCCTCCCTCAGATCAAGACTTATATTGTGAGTTGTTTGCATGAGATCCTCATGTACATATTGTTGTGTTAAGAGAGGTGCATTTTTTGGGGGACTCAGTACATCATCAGCCTATGAAGATGGGTCAGGCTAGAGTATCGGTACTTGTTTTTATAGATCATACTACTCTACTACCATTTCCAACTGTAGAGATCACCAGTGTTGGGGAATGTATGGGCCATTTTTTACTTAGGCCAACTTCCCTACTTCGTTATATTTTACATGAGGTATATTTTTTATGTATTAATTAAAAATGATTCAAAATTACTTACAATGTTTTCTGACATTTAACTTATATTCGAATATAAAAAATCAAAAGAAACAGCACAAATGCAACAAAATTTTCCAGAACAGTCGGTTGTAGATAATTTCTAATAATGGGTTGAAAAGATTATCTGAGTCCTCTTCTTCCTTGAATTTTATCTACGAGTTTCATATGAAGACTGATATATGTGGAAGAAATTATCAATTGATATTAATGAAAGAATATATCATGCATTTAGTAAATTTTGAAGAGAATGGTCTGAATATGGTGCAATTGTTTTCCATGTAAGTAAATTGATGTTTTAATTGTTATTTCTTTAATAAAATATTGTTATGTCATTGACTAACTATATTTTATTTCTAAATTAGGTATCTACACAAGATTATTTTACAAGATTAAACTATTAGAATTTACATCTTTGTAGATCCAGAGTACATTTCCTTGGAAGTCAAACATGTAAAGAATGGTGAAAGAGTTCAATATATATCCGAGAGATTATCACAGACAGAGATTCAGTGATTCTTTTTTCCATTTCTCGATAAGTAAGAACATCAACATAATTATGAACTAATGAAAATTATAATTTCATTAATTGTGAACTTTTTGTATTTTAGGAGGCATTGGTTGTTAGGCGTATTTTTTCCAAAGGAATGTACCTTATATATTTTTTTCTCTTTATTAGGAACAGTGTGTAAACCCGTTTTCACCTTATTAAACAGGTAAGTTTATTTTTATTTTTTATAAGCTCATTATGTTTTATTTTCGTTATTTAGACATGTTTTACTAGTTCATATATATAAAAATTCATTTCCTGTAAACATTTTAACAATGAATACATGTTAGTAAAGAAATGAATGAAAATCAAATACGTGGAAGTAAAGGTAATTAGTTTTTATATTTTTGTTATATATTGTTTTTTATTATTAGTTAAATGTTTTATAACTGCAGTGTCATCATCAAAATGATCATGATGAATGTGGTTATTATATTCTACGATTCATGTATGAGATAATCACAACTGGGGAAACTACTAATTTTCATATGGTTTGTTGTTTTAATTTTTTTTTTATATTTTATGTCATATTTTTATATTTTTTATTTTCATATCATTAAATATTATTGTAGGCATTCAATGATTCACAGTATTATTCCCAATCTGGTATGACCCATATTCAATCTACATTTTCAAACTATTTGTTAAGTTTGATTAAGATTTGAGGTATTTATATTATAATATTTATAAATAATAATACATATGGGTTCAAAAAATTATCTTTGTTGACATATTAGGTGTTTGAACCTATTAATAATCAAATGAATGCATCAACAATAACCAACAATGAGCATGCCGTAAATGCTGGAGTTGTGGGACTTGCAAATGTCATAAAATTTCTTGAAGTCATTGATTCCAGGTACGTGTATTTTAATTTTACTTTATAATAACAATGTATAGATAATTTTTTTGATTAACTAGATATAAGAATTTAAGTTATAGGAGGGATTGGATGATAAATATAGTTTTATTGTTTTTGTATATTGTGTTATTTTTTCAGGGGTTTCAATTTTTTTGGAAGTGTAATTTCAATTATTTTATAAAAAAAATTCATTTCAGTGTGGGTTATTTTAAAAACCGACACCGAATGCTTTTTAAAAAAATTGAATTTCGGCGTCGGTTTTATATGAAACCGACGCCGAAAACAAGTTCGACTGGGTTTTCAGCATCGGTTTGAGATAAACCCAACGCTGAAAAGCCTGTCTAAAATTCAATTTCAGTGTCGGTTTTAGATAAAACAGACGCCGAAATTCTAACGAAATAATTTTCGTCGTTGTTTTTTGATGAACCGACGCCTAAAATCATATTTTTAACGTCATCTTTAGAGACGTCAGTTTAAAACCGACATCAAAAATAAAAAATAAACCGACGTTAATTTGCGTTTTTTCACTAGTGTATGTTGCATTTTTAGGGGTGATGTAGCGTTTATGTTGCATTTTTAGGGTTCATGTAACGTTTTTTGGGTTAATGTAGTGTTTTTAGGGTTTATATTGTGTTTTTAGGTTTTATGTAGCGTTTTTTGATGTTTATGTTCCGTTATTAGGGTTTATGTTGTGTTTTTAGGGTTTATGTTAAAGTTCTAGGGTTTATGTAGTGCTTTTAGGGTTTATGTAGAGTTGTTTGGGTTTATGTTGCATTTTTTGGTTTATGTTGCATTTTTTGGGTTTTTGTTGCATTTTTTCGGGTTTATGTAATGTTTTTAGGGTTTATGTATCTATTTGAAGCCTTTTTAGGGTTTTAATGGTTGTTTATGGTTTGTAGTGTTTTTTTGGGGTTTTAAGGTTTGTTAACGGGTGTTTATGGTTTTTTATGGTATCAGATGGATTTTTAATGGTTTTGGGGGGTTTTATGGGTTTATTTGTTTTTTTGGGGATTGATAGGGGTTGTTATGGTTTTTTAGTGTGTTTTAGGGTCTGTTTGGGTATTGTAGCAGTTTTTAGGGTTTATATAATGTGTTTTAGAGTTTTTTTTGGGTTTTTTAGGGTTTTTTAGCGTTCTTTAGAGTTTAATATGGTTCTTTAGGGTTTATTAGGGTTATTTAGGGTCTATTAGTGTTATTTAGGATTTGTTAAAGTTTATTAGAGTTTTTATTGTATATTCGGTTTTTATTGGGATTTTGTAGGCATTAATAGCTTTTTCTAGGGTTTATCAA
Organism: Viscum album; assembly: GCA_963277665.1. Classification (NCBI taxonomy): domain Eukaryota; kingdom Viridiplantae; phylum Streptophyta; class Magnoliopsida; order Santalales; family Viscaceae; genus Viscum; species Viscum album. Next base: position 930,292 of record CAUJRU010000031.1, on the reverse strand, counting down.
CCTTTTTTAGGGTTATTTAGGATTTATTAGGGTTTAGTTTATTTATTAGGCTTTAGTAACGTGTATTTGTGTTTATTACAATTTATTAGGGTTTATTATGATTTTTTAATGTTTATTGGTGTTTATTAAAGGTTTGTTATGTTTTGTTTCAGTTTGTTATGATTTATTTGGCGTTGTTAGGATTTTTTATGATTTATTTGGGGTTTTGGGGTTTGTTACGATTTATTTTGGTGTTATTAGGGTTTTTTTGGGTTCATTATTGGGTTGTAGGGTTTTGTAGGCTATTATTTGGAGATTTTTGTAGTGTTTTTTCGGGTTTATTAGTGTTTTTAGTGATTATTAGGGTTTATTATGGTTTAATAGTGTTTTTATTGTATATTAGGTGTTTTAGGGATTTTTTAGTGTTTATTAGGGTCCAATGGAGTTTATTAGGGTTTTTACAGGTTATTGTGATTTATTAGTGTTTATTATGGTTTTTAGGGTTTAATAGTGGGTTTTATGGGTTATTAGAGTTTATTAGTGGTTCTTAGGGGTTATTAGTGGTTGTTAGGGTTTGGTAGGTTTTTTAAGGGTTTTTAGGGTTTGTTTGAGTTGTTTGCAGTTTTATGCATTTTTTGGGTTTTATGGGTGTGTTTCGATTTTTTATGCTTTTTAGGGTTATTTTAGCGTTTTTTGGGGTTTTGCTGCGTTTTGTGGGTTTTGAATCATTTTTTGCTTTTTTTGTAGCAATTTTTAGGGTTTATGTAGCCATGTTAGTGGCTTTAGTGGTTCTTTACGGGTTATTATTTATTACCATACATGTACACATTCAACACATGTGTGTTATTCTATTATCACATGAGCTCTTATTATTAATATTACTATTATTCTTATTATTATCATCACGTGTGCTATGAGTTATTATTAATTATCTTGCACTGCACAAGCAATGCATGTGCGTTATTCTATTATCACATGCATTGTTGTTGTTGTTATTATTATTATTACTATTATTATTATTATTATTATTATCTTCTCATGCAAATGCACATGAACATGCACATGCATTATTATTTATTTTTTTATTACCATGCACATGCACATGCAATGCACACATGTTATTTTATTATCACATACGTTGTTATTATTATTGTTATTATTATTATTGTGGTTGTTTTTGTTGATGTTGTTGTTGTAATTGTAACTATCATCACAAGCAAATGAACATGCAAATGCACATGCAAATACATAAACACGCACATTCAATGCATGTGCATTATTAAATTATCACGTGTGTTGTTATTAATAATAATAATATTATTATTGTTATTAGCACCGTCATAATCATCACAAACAAATGCAATGCACACACATTATTATTTACTACCATGCACTTGCACATGCAATATTCTATTTTCACATGCATTGGTACTACTAATATTATCACTACTACTACTGCTGCAGTTATTATTGTTATCATCACTTGCAAATGTAGATGCACATGCGTTATTATTTTTTATTTATTACAATGCATGTGCATATGAAATGTACATGTATTATTCCTTTATTATTATTATTATTATTATTATTATTACAGTTATTATTAATATTATTATTATCATTATCATTATTATTATCATTATCACATGCAAATTCAGATGCATGTGCATTGTTATTTATTATTTATTACCTTGCACGTGCATGCATTATTTTTTTTATTATTACAATTTGTATTATTAATATTATTATCAAATGTAAATGCTCATTCACAGGCATGTGCGTTCTTATTTAATGTTATTTATTTATTATTTACTACTATGTACGTGCACATGCAATGCACTTGCATTTTTCTATTGTTATTATTATTATTGTTGTTGTTTGTATCATCAAATACAAATGTACATGCACATACGTTGTTGTTTATTATTTATTACCATGCATGTACATGCATCATTATTATTATCAACACATGTAGATGCACATACATGTGTGTTATTATATATTATTTGTTACAATGCACATGAAAATGCAATGCACTTGCTTTATTCTATTGTCACATATGTTATTATTTTTTATTCTCATGCACGTGCACACGCAATGCACTTGTGTTATTCTATTATCACATGTGTTATTATTTATTATTTATTATCATTCACATGAAAATGCACATTCATGTGGACTTTGTTATTATTTAATTTTTATTTCCATGAACATGCACATGCACATGCACATGGATGTGCATTATTATTTATTCTTTATTATCATTCACATCCACATGCACATATACATGCAATTCACATGTGTTATTATTTATATTTTATTATTTATTATCATTCACCTGCAAATGCACATACATATACACATGCACGTGTGTTATGATTTATTATTTAAACCATGCACATGAATATGCACATGCACATGTGTTATTACTACTATTATTGTTTGAGGTATTTTTAGTGTTTACTATAATTTTTTAGGATTTTTATGTGTTATTAACATTTATTATGGTTTTTTATGGTTTTAGGGTTTTTTAATTGTATATTAGCAGTTTTTAGGGTTTGGTGGGGGTTATTAGGATTTTATTAGGGTTTATTATGGTGTATCAAGGTTTATTAGGGTTTATTAGGTATTTTTATGGTTTTATTAGGATTGAGTTGGGTTTATTAGGGTATATTATGGTATATTTGGGTATGTTTAGGATTTATTAGGGTTTATCATGGATCATTATGGTTTATTAATTTTCAATAGGGTATATTTGGCCTTTTTAGTGTTTAGTAGTGTTTATTCGGGTTTATTAGCGCTTTTAAACATTTTTAGGTTTTATTAGCATTTATTAGGGGTTTTAGGGCTTTTTAATGGTATATTTGTGTTTTTAGGGTTTAGTGGGGTTTATTATGGTTTATTATGGTGTGTTAAGGTTTATTAGGGATGAGTAGGTATTTTTAGGGTGTTATTAGGGTTGTGTCGGTATCTTTAATGTTTTATTTGGGTTTATTAGGGTTGAGTATGGTATATTAGGGTTTGTTAGGGATTTTTAGGGTTTACTAGGGTTTTTAGTGTTTCTATTATTGTATATGAGTGTTTTATAGTTTTTGTTAATATATATCAGGGTTTGTTATGAATTTTTCGGGTTTTAGTGTTTGCGAGCATGTTTACTGGTTTATTAGCTTTATATGAATTTATTATGGTTTATTTGGGTTTCATGGGCTTTTTAATGGTTTGTTTGCATTTTTTTGTTTATTTGGGTTTAGTTGGGTTTTTTTAGGTTTTTTTATGGTGTGTCGAGGTTTATTAGGGTTGAGAAGGTATTTTTACTGTTTTATTAGGATTTGTTAGGGATTTTTAGGGTTTATTAGGGTTTGTTAGGTGTTCATTAGTTTTTTTTGTTTTATTAGGTTATATGAGTGTTTGTTAGGTATTTTTAGATAATATTGCATGTTTTTATTATTTTTGAGCATTTTTTTGTTTCTAAGTATTTTAGGGTTTCTTTGGTTACATTAGAGTTTATTATGGTTTATTAGGGTTTCTAGGGATTTTTATTGTATATTATCATCTTTTTTATTTATTAGGCTATATTATTGTTTTCAGATCTTTTTTGGTAATATAGCACATTTTTATTGTCTTTGATTATTATTTTTATTATTTGTGAGTGTTTTTACGGTTTATTAGATTATATTAGAGTTTATCAGGGTTTCTAGGGATTTTTTAAGGTATAATAGCATTTTTTCTTTATTAGGGTTTTGTAGGGTTTTATAGGAGGCATTGGATGATAAATACTGTTTGATTGTTTTTGTATATTGTGTTATTTTTTCAGGGGTTTAGATTTTTTTGGAAGTGTAATTTCAATTATTTTATAAAAAAAATCATTTCAGTGTCAGTTATTTGAAAAACCGAAGCCGAATGTTTTAAAAAAAATTGAATTTCAGTGTCAGTTTTATCTGAAACCGACGCCTAAAACAAGTTTGACCGGGTTTTCAGCATATGTTCAAGATAAAACTGACACTGAAAAGGCTGTCTAAAATTCAATTTCAGTGTCGGTTTTAGATAAAATGGACGCCGAAACTCTAACAAAATAATTTTCAGCATCGTTTTTTGAAAAACCAACGCCAAAAACCATATTTTTAATGTCACCTTTATTGACATCGGTTTAAAACCGATGTCAAAAATATTAAAAATGACGTTAATTTGTGTTTTTCCACTAGTGTGTGTAGCATTTTAAGGGGTGATGTAGAGTTTATGTTGCATTTTTTAAGGATTATGTAATGTTTTTAGGGTTAATGTAGTGTTTTTAGGGTTTATATTGTCTTTTTAGGTTTAATGTAGCGTTTTTCAATGTTTATGTTGCGTTTTTAGGGTTTATGTTGTGTTTTTTAGGGTTTATGTTACAGTTCTAGGGTTTATGTAGTGATTTTAGGGTTTATGTGGCGTTTTTTGGGTTTTTGTTACATTTTTTGGTTTATGTTGCGTTTTTAGGAGTTTTTATGCATCTTTTCGGGTTTATGTAAAGTTTTTACGGTTTAGGTATCTATTTGAATTCTTTTAAGAGTTTTAATGGTTGTTTATGGTTTGTAGTGTTTTTTTGGAGTTTTAAGGTTTGTCAACGGGTGTTTATGGTCTTCTATGGTATCTGATGGGTTTTTAATGGTTTTTGGGGGGGTTTTATGGTTTTATTTGTATTTTTGGGATTGATAGGGGTTGTTAGGGTTTTTTTGTTGTTTTAGGATTTGTTTGGGTATTGTAGCAGTTTTTAGGGTTTATATAATGTGTTTTAGCATTTTTTAGGTTTATTTGTGTTTTTTAGTGTTCTTTAGAGTTTAATATGGTTCTTTAGGGTTTACTAGGTTTATTAAGGGTTTATTGGTGTTCTTTATGATTTTTTAGAGTTTATTAGCATTTTTATTGTATATTCTAGTTTTATTGTGATTTTGTAGGCATTAATAGATTTTTCTAGGGTTTATTAACCTTTTTTAGGGTTATATAGGATTTATTAGAGTTTATTAGGGTTTATTTTATTTATTAGGGTTTAGTAATGTGTATTTGGGTTTATTACGATTTATTAGGGTTTATTATGATTTGTTAAAGTTTATTGGGGTTTATTAGGGGTTTGTTATGTTTTGTTTTAGTTTGTTACGATTTATTTGGCATTGTTAGGATTTTTTACGATTTATTTGGGGTTGTTAGGGTTTTATACGATTTATTTTGTTGTTATTATGGTTTTTAGGGTTTATTAGTGAGTTGTAGGGTTTTGTAGGCTATTATTTAGAGATTTTTGTAGCGTTTAGTTGGGTTTGTTACTGTTTTTAGTGATTATTAGGGTTTATTATGGTTTAACAGTGTTTTTAATTATTTATTAGGTGTTTTAGTGATTTTATAGTGTTTATTAGGGTCTAATGGAGTTTGTTAGGGTTTATTACATGTTTTTTTGATTTATTAGTGTTTATTATGGTTTTTAGGGTTTAATAGTGGGTTTTATGGGTTATTAGGGTTTATTAGTAGTTCATAGGGTTATTAGTGGTTGTTAGGGTTTGTTAGGTTTTTTATGGTTTTTAGGGTTTGTTACGGCTTGTTTGAGTTGTTTGCAGTTTTATGCGTTTTTTGGTGTGTTTCGATTTTTTATGCTTTTTAGGGTTATTTTAGAATTTTTTGGGGTTTTGTTGTGTTTTGTGGGTTTTGAAGCATTTTTCGCTTTTTTGTTGCAATTGTTAGGGTTTATGTAGCGTTGTCAGTGGCTTTAGTGGTTCTTTACAGGTTTTTAGTGTTCTTTAGGGTTCTTTATGACGCATTAAGGTTTTATTTGAGGTTTTTATGGTTTGCTAATTGGTTTTTAGTGTGTTTAAGGGTTTCATATGTTTGGTTAGGGTTTTTTTAGGCATTTTAAGGCTTTTTTGAATATTTTAGCATTTTTAGGGGTTTAGGGTTTTTAGCGTTTTTGAGGTTTTTTTGAGGTTTTTAGCGTTTTTTAGGTTTGTATTCTAGTTTTTTTTGGTTTTTTCGTGTTTTTAGGGGTTTTATGGTTTTAGGGTATTTTTAGGGTTTGTAGTATTTTTTAGTGCTTTTAGGGGTTTTTTGGGTTTTTAGGGTTTTTTAGGGTTTTTTGGATTTTTAGGGTTTTTATGGTTTTTTTTCCGGTTTTGCCGGGTTTGTTGGGGTATTTTGTGAATATTAGCATTTTGAATGGTTTAATAGCATTTTTGTTTTATATTCGGGTTTTTACGTATTTTTTAGGTTTTATTGGGTTCTAATTGGGTTTTTAGGGTTTATTACGATTTATTAGTGTTTATTAGGGTTTAGTAGTGGGCATTAAAGTTTATTAGGGTTTATTATGGTTTATTATTGGTTGGTAGGACTTTTTAGGATTTATTAGTGCTTATTAGAGTGATTTAGGGTGTCTAAGGGTTTGTTATGGTTTCTAAGGGTGTGTTAGAGTTTCTAAGGGTGGTTTAAGGTTTTTATGGGTGGCTTAGGGTTTTTAAGGGTGTTTTATGGTTTCTAAGGGTTTCAAAGGTTGTGTTGGGGTTTCTATGGGTGTGTTGGGGTTTCTAAGGGTGTGCTAGGTTTTCTAAGGGTGTGTTAGGGTTTCTAAGTGTGTATTAGTGTTTCTTAGGTTTGCTTAGGGTTCTGTTAGGGTTTTTAGGGTTTTGTTAGGGGTTCTTATGGTTTCATAGGGGTTTTTTTGGGTGTCTTAGGGTTTTTTGGGGTTTATTTGGGTTTCATAGTGCTTCTTGGGGTTTGTTAGGGCTTGTTAGGGTTTGTTAGGGTTTATTAGGTTTTCTTATGTTTTTAGGGTTTTTTGGGGTTTGTTAGGGTTGATTGGGTTTGTTAGGGTTTGTTAGGGTTTGTTAGTGTTTGTTAGGGTTTGTTAGGGTTTGTTAGGGTTTTTCATGGTTTTTAATTGTTTTTAGTGTTTATGGGGTTATTCATGGTTTGTTAGGGTTATTTAGTTGTTCTAGGTTGTCACAGATGTGTAGAGCTAGTCGCAAGCTTCAATTTGATAAGTGGTAGAGTTGAAACGGACACCCAAAGAAGAAGTTATGGTCATTTGGAGGACATAAGGACATTTTGGGACTTTGAGAATGTGATAAGTGATGGGTCGGAAGAATCCCGAGGGAAAAGATGGCAAGAGGGGGGTGAATTGCCTTTTTAAAAAAGATTAACAAATTAAAATCAAATATCAAAGTTAAGATGCAGCGGAAATAAATGAGGCAAGACACAAGAAATTGATAACGGAGTTCGGCCAAAACCCAGCCTACGTCTCCGCTCCCAACTCAACCGTTGAGAGATTCCTACCGCTTGCTTTTCAATGGTTTTAGCAAGAAACCCACTAGGCTTTAAGGTAGCACTAGGACCTATTACAGCTTGCTTTTATTGGTTTAGCAAGAACCCACTTGCTTTTAATGGTTTAGCAAGAACCCACTAGTCTTTTTACGGGTGAAGACTAGCTCACCGAGACACAAGCCTTTTAAAGGAAAAGCTTGAGAAAACCTCTTCACACCTTAGTGGTGGTGTGAGAACCCAAAGAAGGGGAGATGAGAAAAGAGTTGGGGTTTGTAGGCACAAACCCAATTTTAAAGCTCAAAAAGGGATAAACAATAAAACCCGTAATGGAGAAGCCTTGGGCGCCTTTGATTGATTGATGATGTTTGAGGGCCGCTTCCAAGCTTCTATGGAGGTGCTCTTGGATGTGGAAGTTGTTGGAGCACTTTGGGTTCCCTTGGAACAATCCGTCGGAGCTTCGCCAAAGATGTAAAAATGTGTCCGGTGGCTTGTATGTTGTTCCGGGGCTTCCTAGGCCTTTATTTATAGGCTAGGAACCTTCAAGTATCCGTTGGAGGGCTTTGGAGCCGTTGGAAAAGGCCTCGGAGCCGTTGGGAGGCTTTTGGAGTTGACTGGTCAAAGCCAACGGCTAGTTTGACCAGTGCTACCGGCTGGCCGGTACAGCTCCACCGGCTGGCCGGTGCCTTGGCAGTGGAGGAGAAGTCTGGTCCAGGGGCCACCGGTCGACCGGTACATCTCCACCGGCTGGCCGGTGCCTTGGTAGAGAAGAAGAGTCTTGATCCAGGCTCCACCGGTCGACCGGTGAGGAGCCACCGGCTGGCCGGTGGCAAGACAGTAGCAAACACTATTTGGGCTGGGTGCCACAGGTCGACCGGTGGGGAGGCAGTAGCTACCCCTTGAGTCTGGGTGCCACCGGCTGGCCGGTGGTGAAGCCACCGGTCGGCCGGTGGACTGAATTTCAGTCCATTTCTGCCTCTTCCTTGGTCAACTTCTTGGCAATCAAATGCCTATCAACACAAACACTTAAAACACAATGTTAGATAAAAATGAAAGTGATTGTGATCATGAAAATCAAACAACGAGAGGTTCGAGATGTACAACAATCTCCCCCTATTTTGATGATCACAATCACCAAAACAATTAAAGTAAAAATGAAATTAAAAGGAAATGCAAAGCATGATGAAAAAGGATTCTCCCATTCTCCCCCAATCAATCAAGAAAATTCTCCCCCTTTGTGATTATCAAAATAGCGTGGGGCATAAAACTTGATTGAGGGAAATTTTGAAAAACAAGGGATGAGATTTGAAAATCAATTGAAATTTTGGAAATTGAATGATTTGAAACAAAAATTGAATAACAGTTTGAATTGAGAGTTTTGAATCAAAAACCAATTGAAAAATTGAAATTTGAAACCAAAAGTTGAAATTGAAAGTTTGAATAAAACAAAAATTCTTAAACAAACCTAACTCCCCCTAAATAAAAACAATAAATCACCGGGGAGAGGAAATAAATTTTGTCCCGGAGAGACTCGCAAGAAGGGATTTTTCAATCCACACTTGTCTCATAGCGGGTCTTCTCCTATAGAATTCGTCCGAAAAGTAAAAAGATTTGGGTTGACCGTACCGGGCATTTTTACAATTACATTCATATATCATGTGCCCAGGTTTTTTACAATAGTTACAAAATTTAAAACTAGAGCTCCCCCTTACAAAAACAGTGGGAGCATGGGAGGAGGAAGCTTGGTTGGTGTAGCCAAGTCCATTGGTGGTTCTAGATATTCGTTGGGAACCTAGGAGATTGTTCAAATTTTGTTCCCCTTGGGTGAACTTGGCTAGGGTCTCCCTAAGGTCTTTTATGGTTGATTCCATAGAATCAACATTTGGAAAATTTTGGATTTTAAGGGTGAGTTCCTCCTTCTCTTTGAGAAGTTGGTCTTTTTCGGAGGAAAGTTTTTTGAAAGACTTTTTTAAAGCAACGAATTTTGAAGAGAGTTCATGAAAACCATTTTCTAATTGGTCTCTAGCATATGAGAGTTCTTCATAAGAAAAATGATTCAAAGAATTGGAATTTGAAGAACAAGAGGAGGAGGAGGATGAAGAGGAGGAAGATACCTCATGTTTTGCCATTAGGCAATTATTACCATTGTCGCTCGAGGAGAAAGAAGAGAAGGAGGAGCTATCACTCCAAGTTTTCTTAAAAGCCTTCTTCTTCTTCTTCTTGGCCCTTTTCTTGTGAGGTGGGCAAACGGGCTTGATCTTTTCGTCGGGTTCTTGCTCTTGAGCGGGTTCTTGCTTTTGAGCGGGTTCTTGCTTTTGAGCCATGCTAGTACCTTCATGGGTTAGTTCTAAACATTTCCAAATATCATGTGAAGATGTGCAAGAAGAAATACAATCAAAAACATTTCTATCTAACCCGCAATGGAGAGCATTCATGGCTTTGCCATCAAGCTCGAAATGTGCAATGTCTACGGGGGTCCATTGAGATTCATTTTTACTAGAAAAAGTATAACCATGCATGACAATTTTAAAAATAGGATAACCAATACTTTTAAGAAATGTGGTCATGCGGGTTTTCCAAAAAGAATAGTCGGTTCCATCAAAAAATGGAGCACGACTCAAAGAATGACCTTCGGGGGATTGAGAAGAAGAAGCGGTAGAAGCCATCAAAAAAGGATCTTTAATTTGAAACCGGTTAAGGTATTACTCAAATTACCCCTTTGATACCAATTGATGGGTCGGAAGAATCCCGAGGGAAAAGATGGCAAGAGGGGGGTGAATTGCCTTTTTAAAAAAGATTAACAAATTAAAATCAAATATCAAAGTTAAGATGCAGCGGAAATAAATGAGGCAAGACACAAGAAATTGATAACGGAGTTCGGCCAAAACCCGGCCTACGTCTCCGCTCCCAACTCAACCGTTGAGAGATTCCTACCGCTTGCTTTTCAATGGTTTTAGCAAGAAACCCACTAGGCTTTAAGGTAGCACTAGGACCTATTACAGCTTGCTTTTATTGGTTTAGCAAGAACCCACTTGCTTTTAATGGTTTAGCAAGAACCCACTAGTCTTTTTACGGGTGAAGACTAGCTCACCGAGACACAAGCCTTTTAAAGGAAAAGCTTGAGAAAACCTCTTCACACCTTAGTGGTGGTGTGAGAACCCAAAGAAGGGGAGATGAGAAAAGAGTTGGGGTTTGTAGGCACAAACCCAATTTTAAAGCTCAAAAAGGGATAAACAATAAAACCCGTAATGGAGAAGCCTTGGGCGCCTTTGATTGATTGATGATGTTTGAGGGCCGCTTCCAAGCTTCTATGGAGGTGCTCTTGGATGTGGAAGTTGTTGGAGCACTTTGGGTTCCCTTGGAACAATCCGTCGGAGCTTCGCCAAAGATGTAAAAATGTGTCCGGTGGCTTGTATGTTGTTCCGGGGCTTCCTAGGCCTTTATTTATAGGCTAGGAACCTTCAAGTATCCGTTGGAGGGCTTTGGAGCCGTTGGAAAAGGCCTCGGAGCCGTTGGGAGGCTTTTGGAGTTGACTGGTCAAAGCCAACGGCTAGTTTGACCAGTGCTACCGGCTGGCCGGTACAGCTCCACCGGCTGGCCGGTGCCTTGGCAGTGGAGGAGAAGTCTGGTCCAGGGGCCACCGGTCGACCGGTATATCTCCACCGGCTGGCCGGTGCCTTGGTAGAGAAGAAGAGTCTTGATCCAGGCTCCACCGGTCGACCGGTGAGGAGCCACCGGCTGGCCGGTGGCAAGACAGTAGCAAACACTATTTGGGCTGGGTGCCACAGGTCGACCGGTGGCAGAGCCACCGGTCGACCGGTGGGGAGGCAGTAGCTACCCCTTGAGTCTGGGTGCCACCGGCTGGCCGGTGGTGAAGCCACCGGTCGGCCGGTGGACTGAATTTCAGTCCATTTCTGCCTCTTCCTTGGTCAACTTCTTGGCAATCAAATGCCTATCAACACAAACACTTAAAACACAATGTTAGATAAAAATGAAAGTGATTGTGATCATGAAAATAAAACAACGAGAGGTTCGAGATGTACAACAATAAGGTGTTCCTATTGGTCACAGATGTGTAGATCTAGTCGAATGCTTCGATTTGATATATGGTATTGGCAAAACAGGCTCCCGGAGTAGAAGCTATGGTCTTTTGGAGGGTTTAAGTACCTTTTTGGACCTTCAAGGTTGTGAGAAGGTGATTTAGTGGTTATAGGAGTGTATTTCTAGTCACAAGCTTTGATTTGATATGTGTTAGAGGCAAAACAGACACCCATAGAAGAAGTTATTGCAAAACGGATACCAGAAGCCAATATTTTGACCATCCGAAGGGATTTTGGGTATTTTTGGTGGTTGAAGAATGTCATAAAGGGTTCTAGTGGTCACGAGAGAGTGTATCTTTTCAATATATTTGATTTGAGATGTGGTAGATCCAAAATGAAAACACGTAGCAGAAGTTATTAACATTTTAAATTAAGAAACTCTCCTAGTGCCAAAAAATCTACGAAACTGGAAAGTCACTAAAATAAGCATAACTTATCTTTTGGGTGTCCGTTTGAGCACTATGACCAGTCAAATCGAAGCTAGTGAGATGAGTGAGGACAATGTTTAGTAGAAACTTTGAAAACATCAAAGAAATATAAGATAAATTAATTATACCACACCAAAATAAATTCCAACTTGAAACGACCATAACCTTCGCTCCGGTTGTCCGTTTGAGCTCTATCACATATCAAATCGAAATTAGAGAAGAGATATACACAGAAGGATGAATTGAACATATTTAAAATCTGGTTTAAGACTCTAAAATCCTAGAAACCCATCCGAAGGCCTTCAAAACTCAATTTCCTTCTATGGATCCCTTTCAAATTTTTCGTAAAATGGTTCTAACTTTTGATCTGTGTGCCTGTTCGGACTCCAACACCCATTTTTATCATAGTTCGTTCAATGAGATTCAGTTTAATTATTCACAGAGCGGAAATGGACACCCGAAGAATAAGTTATGCCATTTTCAGTGACTCTGTGATTTGTTCGGTTTTTTGAGACCCAATTTCTAGCATTTTTGTCCTGTCGGATATTTTTTCAAACTACTATAACTTATTATTACTGTTATTATTATTATTATTATCATCATCTCATCCACATGCACATGCACATGCACGTGTGTTTCTATTATATTTTTTTACCATGAACGTGCACATGCAATGCACACATGTTATTTTATTATCACATGCGTTGTTATTATTATTTTTATTATTATTATTGTGGTTGTTGTTGTCGTTATCATAACATGAAAATGCACATGCGAATGCACATACACGCACATTCAATGCACATGCATTATTCTACTATCACATGCGTTGTAATAATAATAATAATAATTAATATTATTTTTATTTTTATCATCATCATCACATGAAATTGCAATGCACAGGCATTATTATTTATTACCATGCATGTGAACATGTAATGCACATGCAATATTCTATTATCACATGCATTGGTACTACTACTATTATTACTACTACTATTTTTATTACTATCATCACATGAAAATGGAGATGCACGTGCATTATTATTTATTATTTATTATCATGCACGTGCATATGCAATGCACTTGTATTATTCTTTTATTAATATTATAATTATCAAAATTATTATTATTATTATTATTATTATCATTATCATTATTATTATCACTATCACATGCAAATGCACATGCATGTGCGTTTTTATTTATTATTTATTACCATGAACGTGCATGCGTTATTATTATTATTACAATTAGTATTATTAATATTATCATCAAATGTCAATGCACATGCACATGCATGTGGGTTCTAATTTATTATTATTTATTTACTATTTACAAATATGCACGTGCACATGAAATACAATTACGTAATTCTATTATTATTATTTTTATTATTATTTGTATCATCAAATAAAAATGGACATGCACGTGCGTTGTTATTTACTACTTATTACCATGCATGTGCATGCGTCGATATCATTATCATTACATGTAAATGCACATGCACATGCATTATTAAATATTATTTATTATCATGCACATGCAAATGCAATGCACTTGTGTTATTCTATTATCACATGTGGTATTATTATTTATTCTCATGCACGTGAACACGCAATGCACATGCCTTATTCTATTATCACATGTGTTATTATTTTTTATTTATTCTCATTCACATGCAAATGCACATTCATGTGGATGTGGTTATTATTTATTGTTTATTACCATGCACATGCACATGCACATGCACATGAACATGCACATGCACATGCACATTCACTTGGATGTGCGTTATTATTTATTATTTATTATCATTCCCATTCACATGCTCATACACATGTAATTCACACGCATTATTATTTATAATTTATTATTTATTTTCATTCACATGAAAATGCGCAGGCATTGCACATGCTCGTGCGTTATGATTTATTATTTAAACCATGCACATGCATATGCACACACATGTGCGTTATTACTATTATTATTATTAGATGTATTTTTAGGGTTTACTAGCATTTTTTAGAATTTTTAGGTGTTATTAACATTTATTATGGTTAGTTAGGGTTTTATGGTTTTTAATGGTATAATATTTTTTTAGGGTTTGGTGGGGGTTATTATGATTTTATTAGGGTTTATTATGGTGTGTTAAGGTTTATTAGGGTTTATTAGGTATTTTTAAGTTTTTATTAAGATTGAGTTGGGTTTATTTTGGTAAATTATTCTATATTATGGTATATTTGGGTATGTTTAGGATTTATTAGGGTTTATTATCATTCATTATGGTTTATTAATTTTTAACCATGTATATTAGGGTTTTTAGGGGTTAGTAGTGTTTATTAGGGTTTATTAGTGATTTTAAGCTTTGTTAGGTTTTATTAGCATTTATTAGGGGTTTTAGGGCTTTTTAATGGTATATTTGCATTTTTTAGGGTTTAGTGGGGTTTATTATGGTTTATTATAGCATGTTATGTGTTATTAGGGTTGAGTTTGTATTTTTATGGTTTTTTTGGCTTGAGTAGGTATCTTTAGGGTTTTATTTGGGTTTATTAGGATTAAGTAGTGTTTATTAGGGTTTGATAGGGATTTTTAGGGTTTACTAGGGTTTTTTAGTGGTTTTATTAGGGTATATGAGTGTTTTTTAGTTTTTGTTAATATATATAAGGGGTTTAAGGATTTTTTTGGTTTTATTGCATGTTTTTAGTGTTAGTGAGCATTTTTTTATGGTTTATTAGGATTTATTAGAATTTATTATGTTTACTTAGTGTTTCTAGGGATTTTTAATTTTTTATATTATGGTATATTAGGATTTGATATTTTTTAGGTTTTTGAAGCATCTTTAGGGTTTTTGTAGAATGTTTTAGTATTTGTGTAGCGTTTTTTGAGTTTATGTCGCATTTTTAGTGTTTTTGTAGCGATTTTATGGTTTAATTGGACGTTTTAGGTTTTATGTAGCATTTTTAGGGTTTATATAACATTTTTAGGGTTTATGTAGCGTGTTTATGGTTTAGATTTTATGTAGCATTTTTTAGGATTTATGTTGCGTTTTCTGGGTTTATGTAGTATTTTTAGGGGTGATGTAGCTTTTAAGTTGCATTTTGTAGGGTTTATGTAACGTTTATAGGGTTAATGTAGTGTTTTTAGGGTTTATGTTGTGTTTTTAGGTTTTATGTAGCGTATTTTAATGTTTATGTTGCATTTTTTATGGTTTATGTTATGGTTCTAGGGTTTATGTAGTGCTTTTTGGGTTCATGTAGTGTTTTTTGGGTTTATGTTGCGCTTTTTTGTTTTATGTTTCATTTTTTGGGTTTATGTTGCGTTTTTAGGGTTTATGTTGAATTTTAAGGGTTTATGTAATATTTTTTTGGTTTATGTATCTATTTCTTTCCTTTTTTAGGGTTTTAATTATTGTTTATGGTTTATAGTGGTGTTAGGGTTTTTAAGGGGTGTTAATGTGTGTTTATGGTTTTTTATGGTATTTTATGGGGTTTCAATGGTTTTTCAGGGGGT